>CM021101.1:640079122-640773178 GCA_007115665.2 Sequoiadendron giganteum | reverse complement strand
CATGATATTGAAATTGGGAATGAAAATATTGAAATTAATAATGAAAATGTTGTAATTGAAGATGTTGAGCATGATATTGAAATTGATAATGAAAATGTTGGAATTGAAGATGTTGAACATGATATTGAAATTCGGAATGAAGTTGTTCAAATTGATATTGAAAATGTTCAAGGTGAAAATGTTGGAAATGAAGATGTTGAACATAATATTGAAGCAAGTGTAAATTATGTTTCACCAGATTACACGAGAAATGAAGAACCTTGTGTGGAAGAAAGAGGTATTCCAAATTCAAGACCTTCAGGGACCCCTAAATGGTTAGTTGAAATTGATGATAACATTATAAACAATTTTGAAGGCAAGAGGTCAACACAAACTATTCGGTTGTGGGCTAGAATACTTTTCAACCAATATTTTAGCGATAAGACATTGACTGAGCAATGCCAAATTTTTGTACAATTGCTAAAGATGCAAAAGATGAGACCTTTGCTAGCCAAATTGAAGATTCGTCTGAACAAGAGGACAGAAAAAATTCTACTATTGTCAAAAATATTTTTAATGCTCTCAAGCCTATTGGAAAAAATAACAAGGAAAAAGATAAGAGAGTTGCTCGGAGAGTCATTACCATCGCCCTAGTAAGCCATCAATTGAAAAAAGCTCACTTTATGAGACAACTTGTATTGACTTTGACTTAAATCGTAAAACTTTGGATAGAGCACTTGCAAGAAGAGAAAGAATAGATGATCCTCTTCAAAATGATACATGGGCTTTTGTCGGAAGGCTTACACGTGTTGATAAGAAGCTAACCGATAATGTAAAGTAGACAATTCAACAATTTTGGCATGATAAATCTAGAGTATCACCCAATGCAAAGGATGTTTTAAAGTTAAGAATTGGTAGTCGAGACCATACACTGCATCCTAAAAATATCTTGGAATCAAGCCAAACAATGTTGTTCAACAAATTTCAATCAAACACATCCAAATATGGAAATCTCACAAAGAACTTTTGAAGGTTTGAAGCCATTCTATTGTGTGCCTCTTAAGATTCGTAATACTTGTTGTTGCAAATACCATGTGGAGTTTTCAATGTACCATGAACTATTATGCTATGTCCGTTCTACTTTGCATACTAATGAAATGTTATAGGAGTGTGGTGCAATGCATCTTCCGAAATCATCAAGGGACTTGCTAGATCTATTTTTATGTTCTAGGGATGATGGTTCCTTTTTCTATAGAAATAATTGTTTAAATGCAAAGTGCTCACAATGTGGTGGCTTGTAAAAGTTTGTTCAATGTTTTCATGAGGGTTTGGAACATGAATTTGGAAAGAATATTGTTGAGAAAAAGAGATATGAGATAGTCAAATATACTTTGCAGAGTGGAGGTGAAGGTTCTAGATACGAGTTGGTTACAAAAGAATGCAATGTTGCTGATTTTATTTCAGATTTTAAGGACAATCTTTTCTACAAATATGCAAGGCATAGTCATAGGTCTCAGTGGTTGGATCAACAATTCAGGATATGTAAGGACTCTTTTCCAATTGGCACTATTATATCAGTGGTTGATTTTGCTGAAAACTACACATTGCAACCACAAAACGAGGTACAATCTCAGTATTACAATTCCATTCAGATTGCTATTTTTGTCCACATAACATTTAGACATGCACCTGATAGTACAGAGAAGGATCGAAAGATAATCAAAGAGTATCATTTTTATATGAGTGATGATAGATCTCACTCGTCCGAGTATGTCCAACATTGTTTCGATAAATTTTTTCAGTTCTTGCAGGAGCATCATATAACATTGGGTCGACATCTCATTTGGTCAGATAACTGTATGGGTCAATTCAAGAATGCTCATATGTTTTATTGGTTGAGTAGAATGCATGTAGAGAGGGGTGTACCTAATATTTGGAGTGTTTTTGAAGTTGGGCATGGGAAAGGGGAGCACGATGGAGCAGGTGCATGTGTAAAAAGAGCTCTAGTTAAGGAGCAATTGAAGATTTTAGGAGCAAAATTCAGTGATGCACGTTCTATTGTTGATTGGTGTAGTTCAGCATTGCCACAGGGAGGGACACTTGATTCAAGAGTGCACAAATTCTTTTGGTTGGTTGAGGAGGGTACAATGGGAGGCATATTGGATTGTCATACAATCAAAGATTCTTCAAAGATGCATTTGTTTCGAAGCTCAAATGCAAGCACATGGACCATTTGGACATGACAGTTGGCTTGTTTTTTTCAGAGTTGTATTCAGTGCGAGTGGGATCAATGCGAGTCAAGTGAGTGGGTGGATACATGGGTTCCATAGTATCTAACTCCTTTATCTCAAACTATATCCATGACAAATTACACAGTGGAAAGTTCACTTGATTACGACCAGCTTTCAGATCTACTACATCCAGGACATGTTTTTGCAGTTGTTGCATCGCAGGGGAATGAAGAGAGATCAGAATATTGGTTGGCTCGATGTGTATGGGTAAAGCACAAGCTAACACAATCGATGGAAGATGATGATGGTTCGTGTATCCTACAGGTTCAGTTGTGGTTGTAGGAACTTGGTTGCGAACATACATGATTAGAAAGAATGGCATACTTGCATTTGAAGACTACAAGAAACACAAAACCATTCTCATGTATTCACACCTTGTTATAACAACAAATGTTAAGTTGTTGAAGCATCTTGCCAAACCAAAGACAAAACAACTATGGACACTTAGTAATGTTGATCATGAAGCAATATTGGATACTCTTAAGCAAAGAGATGACCCTTCAAGCACACTTGAATACCATATTCAAGAATGGAAAGTACAATGCTTAAGCCTTTTTTTTGTTGTGACAATATAGATATATCATTTGACAAATTTTGTGATATTCTTGGCATGATTGATCATGGACCTGCTGCAACAATCGCCAACTCTGATCCTTTCAAAGAGGTATGCAACATATTACTTTAATATAGATTGGTTATTCAAAGCATCTTTTATAGTTTGCATTACCAATTCATCATCATTCAGTATGTTTAGATTAATATGGATTTGTTAGTCTAAGCATATTTTTTGTTGTTACAATATAGATTTATCATTTGAAATTTTTTGTGATATTCCTAGCATGATTGCTCATGGACTTACTGCAACAATAGGCAACTCTGATCCTTTCAGAGAGCTATGTGACAAATTACAATAATATCGATTGGTTATTCTAAGCATATTTTCTATTGTATGTAGTTTAACTGCTACCTTGATGGTTTGTATAGGTGCTTGTCACTCAAAAACGGCAACATACTACTCTTGTGGAAGACTGTGCCTTGAATGCCTCAAATAGGCAAATTATGTAAAAATTGAATTTTGAAATGTGAAACAATGTAAAAAGGTCATAACTGTGTATAGGCATAATCTATTAGCAGTGATGTTTTTTGAAATACGGTTCAAATGTCTGCCATTGTACTTAATTGAGCTACAACCAGAGGTTTTCTTCCTGGTTCTTTCTTGTCGGTATGCTCGTTTGAACCAAGTTTTGTAATATCTCCTATTTATATATAACAAATTACAGTGGCTTGCCACTTTTTTGAAAAACAAAAAAGTAAAAAGTTCATTGTGAATTTCATTTTCCATGTAATTGATTCAATTTCATTGGGCAAGAGCTAGGACTTGCAGAATCTTGATCCAACCTTAAATATTTCTGCCCCCACATTTCATTGACATTAGCACTTTGGACTCTTAAGGGAAAACGTCGCTTCAATGCAGCTTAGAGCGATTTGGCGTATTTGGGTGCAAGAGAGAACCATACCTAGCATAAACGTACCCATCCAAACATGTTGGAACAGTCCGTTGGGTCGTACGAGTTCGAGAATGAAAGTTGCACCACTTTGCAAGTTTACACTGTTTGCATCTGGCAACTTTTCCCTCAACTGAAAACTCAACACCACGAGAAAACGCCTTCGAGATAGAAAAAACCGAGAGAGGTTATTGTAGATGGTCTCAACACGATCCCGTATCCTTAGACGAGGAGTCTGTAAGCATCACGGTTTCTAAAAAATAGTCTGTCAAAGTTTGCTGCCTTTTAGCACTTTGGACTCTTAAGGGAAAACGCCGCTCCGATGCAACTCAGAGTGATTCGACGAATTTGGGTGCAAAAGAGAACCATACCTAGCATAAACGTACCCATCCAGACATGTTGGAACAGTTCATTGGGTCGTACGAGTTCAAGAATGAAAGTTGCACCACTTTGCAACTTTACACTGCTTGCATTTGGCAACTTTTCCCTCAACTGAAAACTCAGCACCACGAGAAAATGCCTTCGAGATAGAAAATATCGAGAGAGGTTATTGTAGATGGTCTCAACATGATCCCATATCCTCAAACGAAGAGTCTGTAAGCATCACGGTTTTTGAGAAATAGTCCATCAAAGTTTGTTGTCTTTTAGCACTTTGGACTCTTAAGGGAAAACGTCGCTCCGATGTAGCTCAAAGCGATTCGACGTATTTGGGTGCAAAAGAGAACCATACCTAGCATAAACCTACCCATCCAGACTTGTTGGAACAGTCTGTTGGGTCGTACGAGTTCGAGATTTAAGGTTGTCCTCTTCAAATCACTCTATTCTGAATAGGTTTGCAGAGCTACCAATGTTAAATCCAAGTTGACTGACTTTGAGCAAATTGTATCCCAATAAACACGTTAGAGGTCCCACTTCTTTTTGAATGCAGGAGCACCATCTGACCCTTTATCTCCATTCCTCTTGAAGCATCTTTTCTTTCCTCCTTTTCCTTCCTTCTTCGAGGATTGAGCGAAAAGAACATGAATGTCTTCATTTGTAGGGCTTCGTCCAATACCTCTCGCAACCAACCTTGACTCCCCTTGAATACAGTAAGCCCTCAACCGATCAAACTTGGGAAGTTTCGATCTCACGTCGATTCCTTGAATGTAAGACTCCCAAGATGAAGGAAGACCATTAAGTGCCAACATGGTCAAATCTTTGTCATCAACAATATGACCATTTCTCTCGCTGTCTTCAACTTAGAGATCAGATAATATAACTGAAAGCACTCAAGAAATGAAACACAACAAGAAATTTGCTTACAACTCAGGCCCAGCTCATGGCTGAATTTGATACAATGAATAATAGCACCTCTCGTAGATGCAAAGATACAATTGAATATGCTTCTCCTTGAAATCGGCCTGCTGCTACAAGATGAAGCGTTGCTGCTCAAGTGCAAACTTTTGCTTGGATTGCAAATTATGCTGAATGAACTTGATTGAGGAAATGAACAAACATCACCTCGTATTTATACAAATTAAGGTGACTCTTCAAGGAGGTCGGCCTCTCTTGAAAATAATAAATTACAAAATAATATCAAGGAATGTCAGCCTCATCCATTTAAATAAAATGAGTATAAATTAAATAGCCATAGGCTATCATTTAATTTATTACAACTTAATGTGATCACTATCATGTATGAAAAATGTGGTAGCATAGACAAGGCAGTGGACTATTTGAAAAAAAACTTCAAAGAAATGTGGTCTCATAGAATTCAAAGACAAACAAATGCAATTAACCACTGGTCATAGTTTTTAGTTATGCAATGTGAAGTAATTGCATAACTGCTTAGGTTGACTTTGTAAGAACTATATTGTAATTGAAAATTTTTCATCTATGAACATCTAGTTGTTAGTTATGCAATGTGAATTAATGATTTGAGTTTGGAAGATGTGTAATGCAATGTAATCAGCGATATAAATATAAACTACATAATATAACCATTCAGTTTTAAGCTATTGTACATTGATATTTAACCATTTCTCAAGATAAGATTTTCAAAGAGTTTAATCATGCACATAAGGAACAAATTAAATTTCGATTGTCAACTTTTATATATCAAATTATCTAATAATCAAGTGTATGTCCATATACAAAAATGGCATCAATGCCAACTCAAACAAAGTCTTACAAAATGTGGCATATGCCATCTCAATATGTATTCAAAATTTGCATTCCAAAATGTCTATCTCATCCTAAACTACTGGTGAATCATCAAAATGGAGCCTCTTTGAAGCACTCGTTGGCTCTGAAGGTAGCTGCACAAGAAAAATTCAAACCACAATTGAGATTAGTTATACTATATAATTTAAAATCGAGTAATTAACATCAAAATCAATATACAATGAATTTTAATTGAACTCTAAAATTGAAATTTTGATTACCTAAAATATACGTCTCTTCAAAGGGTCAGGAATCCTAGAATATACCAAATCAACTTTTGAAATGCCAATCTATATATGTGAACAAAAACATAAAATTGATCCAAGTTAGCATATGATTATTGGTAATAAGAACTTATTTACCAAACACAAAATAAAATAAGCACATGTACCTCTTTAGGTTGATCTTTTTCTTTATCTCTTTGAGGTGTTCCAATAACTACTCCTTTAGGCGGTGTGCCCTTGTCAACATATCTGTAAAGCTCATAATTGCCTATAAATAAAATTGACAAGTACATATGAAACTACCAATCTATGTCGATGTATGTATAATCAATATAAGATCTTTAAAATCTTAATTCAATCCAATTTGAGTTCAATTACCTTCCCCTTATCTAGATTTGCGCCTCCATAGTTTAGACGAGGCTGCACCTCACTCACACTGGGTATTTCCTACAGGAGGAAAACAAGATAAACATATAAGTTATTATATAATTTCATTAATGACAATTCAAATGACAAGCAAGTATATAATATAAAATGTAAACGAGTGAGTGTGAAAATATATACTGCGTGTGTGTCCAAGCCAAATGAAATGGCCCTAAGGGTGCTATTAGTCATAGGTGCGAGCTCCTCCTCAGACATCAACTGTTAAATAGACTATGTAAATAAATATTAGTACTTGATACTATCTCTTATTAATATTCATTTAAAAATAAATGCAAGTTATGAAATTACAACTTAAATCTTACTTGTGTCACTATTCCAACATCTCCCTCTCTAGCAGGAGAGGACTCTGTAGGGTGCGCTCCACTCCCCTACGACCGATCTATAATGTCTACATCATGGAGGTCATAATTAGAAGTGTCCAAGGGATGCTCAACGGACTGTACAAGAGGACCCAAGAATATCTGGCGGCACATAGTGCAAGTATGTGGCACACAAATATGTGGACTTGAGGAGGATGATGCAACAACACTCGAGCTTTCGCCAATGTGGCTGAGCTATTGTAGAAGCATGCGAAACCAAATGACCACTCAAAGAGTGAATAGCTTGAATAGTCTATGTGGATGCATCCTCGATAATCTCTGGATGATATATTGGATGTGGCGGAGGAAGGGAAGGAAGGGGAACATTTGGGCGCGGGACTACTCTAACTGTCCCTGATCTATCCTGGGGCGTACCTCCACTGACTCCCTAGAAGGGTTTAATGTCAAAGTAATTGACATGATGCCCTAACACAAACTCAGCATATAATTTTTTAATGAAGTAAAATGGTATGTCAGAATTATTGTTCGGTGGTTTATCAAAAACCATACACCAACAATCCCAAAAGTTAGCTACAATGTCCCTATGCATGCACCATTTTATGGAAAGTTTTTTTTTATTAACATTCACTGGCAAACCGGTGCGGGGGTCAATGAATAGAGAGGCTATTTGGGCTTTGGTTATTTGGAGATCTTTCACATCATCGTAAAACAATCCACATTGATAATATTCTCTCATGTCTTCTCGCCACGAATAAAAGGAATTATGTTGGGTGGAGAGGGTTTCTATATTTTCAATTATTTCCTTCAATGTGTTTGTCATATCTCTCAATCGAGGCATTGTCTGATAAATTTCACAAATGCCCCTCAATTGCCCCAGTTTTTCACCAATTAAGTCTTCAATTAGATGGCTGCAGAGGTGGTGGAGCATTTGGCTGTGGAGGTGGTGGAGCATTTGAAATTTGTGGATTTACGTTCGCAGCCATAATACCAGATTAAGGTTAAAAACTAATTAAACTAATTGAAATTACACAATATAAATGAAATTATTGTAAAAAAACCCTAGTTTTTAATAAAAATCCCAAAAAAACCATACTTTTTCACAAAAATCAATAACAAACTCTTATTTTTGATAAAAATACATCAACAACACTAATTTTTAATCAAGATCCATTTCAAAACATTAAGTTTTAATAAAAAATCAATGTAAACTCTAGCTTTTTTAAAAAATCAATAGAAAACCATATTTTTGAATTTTTTTAAATAAAACCTACTTAAACTTAAGAGAATCTATTGAAAAATCGATTACAAGATTGAAAAAACCAAATACATACCTTTCAAATTGGATATCGGATTTGGGTTTTTCCTTTTGCGCCCGCGTCAAACTGTGAGAAATGATGTTAAAGAGTCGGCTATTTTTTTATATACAATTTCCAGAAATCGGATATCCGATTTGTGGAAACTAGCTTTGGTTTTTGGTTCGGGTAGAAGTACTGACACCTGAACCTAGAAAAATTAACTTGGCCATTTCCGCGTTTTTGAGCCGATTCAAAACGTGATTTTTTCTCATTGCCACTTTTTGGCCCATCATGAGCCTGCACATACCCTTTTATAAAAACACAACTCATAAATTTTCAAGAAACAAGGCTCTGATACCATTTATATGTAAAGGTTGCACAATTAGGCGGAAGTGGGAAAAAACAACGATGGAGGTTGATAGTCGAATGGTTATGGCTTCTGAGTATTACTTATAATAGCAAATTATAGAGCTCTTTGTATGCATATAGAATTATAATACTTGTTGCAATTATTCTTTATGATACTCAAGGTCACACTAGGCACGAGAGAAGAGCATACTCAAATATTTGTAGACTCAAACTCAAACTTCTAAAGGCTCAATCTATTATCACTCAATTGATAGATACCCAAATAACTATGGGAGTGACTTATTTGTGGCCTTACAAAACCTCTAGCTAAAATTGTTGGGCTTACTCCACCTTTCATATTATCATTAATTTTTAGTGTGTGATAATGATTTCCACAACCTCCACCCTAATAAATTATCTCCCAAAATCTTGCCGTATACCCTACTTCTAATCCCTTGTCACCCCACATACATTCACATTTTCTATTCACAACCAAATACATCCTAGCCCACTATCAGGCACATGTATCCATTCATTTTGAAAACTCTAATGGGATGCCAAATTTCTTTATCAAGGTGTAATCTAAAGGTCAGTGTGTGTAGCTTTTATATAAACTTGACCAACTAGAGAACTATCTAGTTTTTTAAGGAGAAGGATGTTAAGGAAAGAGAGATCATTATCATGCTAAAGTTCCTTAGTGAACTTAATGCTTTCTATTATGTTGTTTAAGTGAGAGTGATTTTTTTTTAAATTTGTAGATCATGTTGCCAAAAATGTTGGTGTCATCCACAATGCTTCTACTATCTTGGTTTGAGGGGGAAGAAGATGATGGCAATTTCTCTAAAATATTCAATAAAGAGATTGGTTAGTACAAGTGAAAGAGGTGATCCCATAGCAACACCATTAGATTGTTCATAAATTTGATCCCTAGAAAGTGGAAAAAGTAGCCTTTAGACATAACTCCGCCAAGGAAGTCATCTTAACATCCAACTTGTATCTCAAAATTTCAATAGCCACATCAAAACAAGCTTTTATGAAGAGGGACACAATGCTAGAATTTTGAACGGTATCATCCTTATTTACATTTTTACCCTCGATGAATTCAATGTAATGTGAGAAATCATTAATAAAAGAGCTTGTCTTCCCCATAAGAGGATTGATTTTCTTGGTAACAAAGGCTATTAATTTAGTATCAAATCTTAATGAAATGTATTTTTTATTAATTTTGAAACTGCCATAACTAGAACAATCTCTTTATTTATTTTAAAATAAGATTTTCTTCAATATTATCATCGAGTGAAAATTATTAAATAACTTACTAACTTTTCTAGGACATGAAATTGCTAAAATAAGTATTACATCCACAATCATTAAAGTGGTGTAACTTCTTAGAAACATAATCCCATTTATTCAACATCAATGTAGCATTTTCTTAGTCAACTTTGGTAATAACAATGTTCTGTGTGATGTTGCAACCATTTTTGGATTAGATTGCCTGAGAGTTTTTTCTCTTTGAGCTCTTTCATACTCCTAAATATTGATGCAAAAAAAAACACTCACACAATCTAATCCAGAAACCACTGCAACATCAAATGATATGAATTGTGAAAACTTGACATCATTAATGTCCTCTTTACCGATTAATCTTTAAATACATCAACTTCAAACTTTTGAAATTTGGAGTATCAAGGCGATCGCACAGTTCCGTGGGACCTCGTCAGCAGTACCATCAAGAAACAATCCGACAATGTCTTCAATTTCGATCTTAATATCCACTTTCAGTACCTACACATGTCGGGGTGATGGTACTTTTGAGCTTGGCACGTACCAGGAGCCGAAGTTGTGAAACTACTGGTTGCTTGCCACTGGCAATGTAGACTGAATAGCAGCGCACATAGACATGTTGCTTGATCAATCACTCCCCCCCCCCCACACCCTTAGTGAAAATGTTTAAGGAGATTGTGGAGTCTATTTGAAAGCAAACAATTCATTGAATATCATTTGTATAAGGAGCAGATTTGAAAGGCACATAAGTACTGATATTTTAAGATACATGAGCAGATGCATATGAGCTTTATGACAAAATTTATAAAGGATCCTTTGAAATTCCAAAGGCAGATTTTGATGAAGTAGTGAGAAAATTTATGAAGGTGAATGAAGGAAGATTTACGAAGTCTCAAATAAACTATTATATTGTTTATTAGAAGGTTGGTGCCTCTCATTAGAAGAGATTGATGTCTCTTTATGATTTGGTGCTTAGTTGTGGGGATTGGTGTCTCCTATGGGTTGGTGCCTATGCAAGAAGCTTTGTAAATGAAGTAGGTCAGTTCCTACAAGAAGATCTATATAAGCAATATTTTTCCATGTTTTTCTTTTGCAAGGGTTTTCACATAAATTGTGTGTTTGTCTTGTGTTCCTTATTGCTAGATATTGCACATGTGTTATTGTTGTGGATGATAAGGTTACAAAGTATTACTGTTGGTTTTTTAGAATTTTAAAAGTAAAGATTGTTATATTGATTCACCCCCCTCTTACTATAACTGACTACTCTTCATTCTTTGGCAGGGTTATTAATGATACATTACCACAATAAATAGTTGTATCATCTTCTTGTTCTTCCCTCAAGTTTTCTAGGATCCTTTGGAACCAAATAGCTTTACATGCTACTACATTTGTTGTGGAAAGAGAAACTTTGGGCTATTTATTGGATGCCCATGAAATGACTCCTAAATATAAATGGAATAAATATCCCACTATCCTCTTCTTGCCATCTACACTCTGTGCCCAGTCTTTATCAATATATCCAACCAGCCCAAACTTCCTTAATGCAGTATACAAAATACTAGAGCCCTTAGTGCCATTGACATATCTCAAGATTCTCTTATGTACTTGCTAGTGTGTATGTTTCAGTGTCTCCATAAATCTAAAAATCAAGATTAGTGCATGCATTATATCAAGCCTAGTTGTTAAATACATTAGGCTTCCAACCATGCTCTATCCAAAGTTGTCTCTACATTGTTGTTGCAATCTTCTTTACTTAATTTTGAACATGTGGTTGTTAGTGTTGATGTAGGCTTGTTCAACATTTTGAACCTCTTCAAAATTTATGTGGCATACTTTGTTTAACAAATAAAAATACCATGTTCCATTTTTTTTACCTCCATGCCAACGAAATATTTTGATAGACCTAAGTTTGTCATTCCAAACTCTTTTCTCATAGCTTCTTTTAACTCTTTTTTCATTATTTCCTATGAAAATTAAATCTACATACAAGACGAAAATAAAAATCTTGCCATGACTTGCCCTGATGTAGAGTGTGGGTTCACTATTGCTTTTTTATAAAGGAATTGCTCAACAAATATGAATCAATTTTGTTGTACCATGCCCAAATTTCATGCTTCAATCTATAGAGTGATTTCTTTATTTTATACACTTTATTTTCTTATCCTAGGAATTCATAGCCAAGTGGTTGTTCAACATTTTTTTCCTTTAGCACTTCATTCAAGAAGGTAGATTTCACATCCATTTGGTACACCTTCCACTTGTGTTGGGGTTTCTATTGTTAAGACCACCCACATGGTTTTCATTCTTATTACGAAATCATATGTCTCGTCTAATCTCTTCCAAGTTGTTTGTATTCTATCATGACAAACCTTGTTTTATGTCTTTCAATTCTTCCTTAAGCATTGTTCTTGGCCGTATCGACACACTTAACTTTAATAATTTGTTTAACCCTAGGAAAATTAGTTTCTCTCATGTATTTATCTCTATTGTATTTATCTCCTCATCCATAGCCTCACACCATTTATCTTCTTTCACAACTTCAAAATGTGCTATATCACCATAAGAAAATAATACAAAATTTAGATTTTTATCTAATTCATCATACCTGGAATTTTCACAAGTCTCTCCCAAGATTTTTGTTTTTATTGGTATTAGGGAGGAAAGTGTTGGATATGAATTCTTGTTGTTGGAGCTTCTTGACTATGAAGTATGTCTTTAAAGCTAACTATTGAACTCTGGAGCTACTAAAAATAATCTTCGAAGTTGAGTAGTAGGCTCTGGATCTACTATAAGTGATATCTGGAGTTGTCTACTAGGCTCTAAATTTTCTATAGATACACCTTGCTAATATTCACTTATTCATTATCTACATGTACCATTACTAAGATGTCCGATAACATGTCAATCATGTCATCCCATATTTCATTTTCTATGAATTAAATATCCCTACTAATTATAATCTTCTTAGTCATAGAGATACAATTTGTATGCCTAGGATTCTCCACTATAACTTATGAAGATGCATTTTTCTCCTCTATCGTTCAATTTCCTTTATATTCCCCTTTGGCACAAATGCATACACCATGCACCCAAAAAATCTAAGGTGCTCAATGCTACATTTTTATTTTGCCCATGGTTCTTATGGAATCTTGCCGCACATGACCTTTATGGGATGATCTATTTAACATGTATTCTATTTTTGCAACAACTTCACCCTAGTATTCATTTGGAAGCCCCTTGGTCTTGAACATGCTTCTTGTGTCTCCATGATGATCATATAATTTGTCTCAACTACTCCATTTTATTATGGAGTTTAGTTGGTTGTGAACTCTCTCTTAATAGCTTCATTTCTACAAAAAAAATCTAGAAATTATTTCAAGACATACACTCCTCTATCTGATCTGAAGACCTTGATAGAATTTCCACATTACTTCTCAACCATGGCCTCAACCCTTGCGAACTTCTCAAAGGCCTTAGATTTATGCTTCAAAAATTAGACCCACATATTTTTGTTGTAGTCATCAACAAAGGTCTTAAAATATTGATTTTTGTCTAGGATGAGAGTTTGCATGGGGCCACATAAATCTAAATGCACAAAATCTAATGGTGTTTTTTCCCTCCTAGATTTCCTTGATTGAAAGTGCTTCCTATGTTGTTTTTCTAAAATACAAGATTCACATTATCCATTAGACTCTATTGTGGTTGATACCCCCTAACCACATCCTAATTGGACAAAAGATTGTCTATAATAACACAAATATGTAAATCTTGAATGTCAGAGCCTGGAGAGGTATTTGATGGTAATGTTGAATGACGTTGTCTACGACAGTGTTGTTGTTCTCTTTATGTGTTTGGGAGGATCAGCTACTAACTATGCGAAAAAATTAGTTTGCATCCATAAAGAAGATATTTGATTCTTTGTCATTTGGACTTTTTCAATATTGTTCATGCTCCCATTATTGTCGAAAATGAAGTACTCTCCATTTTTAAATAGAATTTTGTATTCTTTTTGGACCAAATTTTCAACACTAAAGAGATTATGTTTTGTGCCTAGGGCATTAATAAACATTTTCTATTTCTCTTTTGTCACCATGCTTCGTCAAAATTATAACAAACCCTCTAGCCACTACCGAGAATATTTCATTGTTCCCTATTTTAATCTCAAACAAGACATTCTTATCAATGAGTGCAAATAGGTTTCCTTGCTCACCAATGTTGCACATAATAAACTCTTTTGACTACTCAATTTTGGTGTCTTTCTCATTAGTCACATTTGCATTTTGTTTTGATTGGTCACACTATCTTGTTTTGCATTCACTTACAAAATGACCATACTTGTGGAAATAATAGCATTTAACATTAATTTTATCACAGCTCTAATTCAAGCTATTGTTGTTTCTCTTATTTTTGAAGTATGGGTGTAAGTTGCCCACTCTCTCTTGGTTGCTTGTTTTTCAAAGATTCTTCTTCTAGAGTTACTTCTTCATCTACCTCTAGAGTTTCCTTTGAAATTATGTCTTTCTCTACCCTTCTCACATTGGGTCGATCTTTGAATTCTTTCTCCAAGGAAGATGGAAAAATTTTTTTTAGGTACTTGTGAATTTGATGTGAACCCATCAACTCATCCACTTCCATTTGTAATAGATATTTAACCTCTTCTATTGCAATTTCTACAAGGCCAAATCTTATGGAAAAATTTCAAAGGATTTTTCAATGACTGTCTAACCTTTAATGTCTTCACCATTGATTTTTAGTTAATTTGTTATTAGTTAATTTGTTAGACTAAAAACTCTTCTTTGAAAATTTGAAATAACTACAACATCCTACAATTGATGGGTTTCAAAATCTCTTCTAAGCAGCTATAAATTGATTAATTTTACCTTGTTACTCTCTTTGTGTGATTTTTGAAGAACCTCTCATGCCTCCTTTGAGTAGGTAGTTGCTACTATTCTAGAGAAAATGGCTTTTTCCATTTTTTCTTCAATAATGTTTAGGCTTTTGCATCCTTCCTCCCGGTCTCCTTTAGTTGGGTGTTTTAGGCATTTGTGAGGGTTGAATGTGCTGCTATATTTGTTACATTTGTGAATCTATTCACAACTAATTGTCACACATTATTAGCCACAAAAATAGTTTTCAATTTATTTAACCTAACATCATAGTTTTTCCCATCAAATATGGGTTGCTATTGCCTTTTTTTAATGTCTATTTCAACCATGCTAGAAACAAAAAAAATAAAAAAATCTAATACCCAATATAATCTAGAACCTTAGTCTTTGATACCACTTCGTTGTTGGAAAAACAAATAAAATCATTATAGGAACTACTAATCTAAAGCTAAATATTGGAAATAACTAACAATAGAGATCATAGGAGAGAACTCTACTAAACTCAAAAGAATTATTTTAGTTATATCAAAAAACTTGTACAATTTATTTAAAAACAAAATACAAAATAGTTTTTCTTGTTGTTGTGTATGCTTTCTCTAGAGTTGTGTGTGCTCACTCCAAAGTTGTTATGTATACTCTTTGTTATTGGTTTGTATATGGCTTCTATATTTGTTGGTCTATTCTTTCATCAAGTTGCTATTATTGTATATTTTTTCTCTATTCTTCTACAATTGCATATTTTCTTTCTTTTTGTTTTTCACTTATTTTTAGTTTCCACCTAGCAATAATTAATTTCTTCCAAAAAATATTGTTATTTAAAAATACTCAGTCAAATTTGGGTATTAGAAACATGTCCTCCAAATAATAAATAAATTTTGGTGGAAGTTGAAGGATGGGTGGTGTCCAAACCAAAGATATCGTGGATAGGAATAATGTACATGCCAATTATTTAATGTCTAACTAAAAATTATTTATTTCCAATAGATTTGTGCCCTTAATAGCTTGTGTTATCCTACACTATTACAATTATTTTGTCAAATGTTCATTATTATTCTCCATGTTTAGTGCTTCCATTCTAGGTCTAGGGTTTTATTGTTTATGCATGTCATTTGTGGAGGCTTGTTTCATTTAAGTCTTAGAGGCCCATATTTTCCTAAGTGTTTACTAAACATATCTTGGTGATGTATTTGTCCTAACAACTACTAATATGTGGCCTTAATTACATTGGATAGGATTCTTATTTGTATTTCATATTTGTGGGGGGTCTATTTAACACATCTGATAGCTTATCATGGCGTCACATGTCTTCTCTAGTTGGGAACCTCTTCAACATGGTGTGCATAGAAATTTCTTATTGTTTAGCAATGGTGTTGGGTGCAACATATGCTCTATTTTCATTAGCTTGGGCATCCAAATTAATTCATATTGTGCATCTTGATCTCATGTGTTTTTATGTGAGTTATTGATTTATATTGGTTTCCTCCAACATCACCATGACTATGGATCTCTATGAGTTCACTCAAATGTTATAATGTGAGGCTTGTGCCTAATGGCCTCCAAGCTATTGAGGGTTTTAATGCTCATAGTTGAGGTCTAACTAAGCCAATTGAAAAGAGAGACTTTGATCTTGGCTAGACTAAACAATCCTTCAAAATTTTAAAAAAAATTCACAACTATAAACCAATTGCTAGTGTAGGATTTGTCCTTACATCAACTAGACAAATATTACACAAACTTTGAATGTCACAAATACATGACCTATTACTTAAAAAAGAACTATTAACCTTATGTAACCCATTCAAAGAAAATGTAGGTTTTAGATTATTACTAACAATACTAAAGAAGCACTCAGTAGCCCGTGATGAACAAAGAAAAACGAAGAAATAACCTTTGAGAATAGTCTCTAAATGAACGATAACGAAAAGGAGGGGAGGGAGGAAATTCACCAATTTAAAAAAATAGTACAAATTAAATAATTCTCTAGCAATATGAAAATAAGGAATCTCACCAAGTAGAATATTATCGAACAAAAAATATTTTTTTTGTATATATAATCATATAAAGATATTCAATTTTAATAGTTTTCTTTGTTCAATTTATTTATAATAGTTATATTATTCTTCACTACCATATAAATAAGATTGTAAATCTTCATTTCATAATAACACATTCCACTCTTGTCTACTTTTCCAATATTATTTGTCCTTAGTTATCTCTCCTTGAGCCAACTTCTTATTCCTACATATTTTTTCTTCCAAATTTGAGTATATCATATTAACGTATCTACTGCTATGCTCCAAAAATACTCCCATTTCTTTCCTTATTCGTTGTTCATATATCTGCCTTAAAATCTTATTTATATTCCATTCTATATATTTATGCTCCATTAATATTCATTCTTTTATTGATATATCTTTATTTCTGCCTTAGATCTGCCTATCTGAGTGCTAATTATTTATTCATTTTCGATTGCTTCCATATCAAACTTCTTCAGTCATTTCCCCTCTATTGTTTTAACTCAAAATTATAATTCATTTTATATTCCCTCCTAATCCCCTTTTCTTTTCCACTCTCTCACTCTATTTATATCTCTTTAAGGAGAGACACCCTTTTGAATAGGAATAACCTTCCAAAAGGACATGTCCCTTCATTAATAAACCTGCCTCCCATTGATCGATGTCTTACTAATTTTATTTTATTAAGGAGGATTATTGCCATCATAAGATAATCGTTGTTTTACCTTTTTATTTGATGTTGTTCATTACCCAAAACCTTAATCACTTTTCTTCTTAGACGATCCCTGACTTTTATGAGGAATCACTATACTTCCTTGGATAAATTCATTTCTTTTTATTACTTCATAGTTATGAATTCCTTGGATCGTTGCAATTCTATATGAGTCATTGCAAATATGAAGGTAAAGAGATCACCAATCCAATAGATCCACAACCTTTACAATACTATAAAGTTTTGGAAGGTAATTATAATCGATCACACCATTGTCCAATTAACTATGCCGCATCCACTTCTTCATCCTACATTGACCCACCCAAATTACTGAAAAAGGATGTGGAGAGTATGGACTAAACAATTCTTTCTACATAGGACAACTCCCACTCTCACCACAGTCCAATGGTTAACCCAAGATATTAAAGGTAGAACTCGAAGAAACTTTCAAAAGCTTTAATAAATGGGGGCTCCTAGATAAAGAAGATCTCAATGAGGAAATTTCTTCATGGTTGTATAAAGATAGAGATGAGTTGCTAGCTCTTCTTGAAATAAACTAGTATCCAAAAGGACATAAATTATGTGAACATATGGGATATAAAGGTAGAAAACTCGAGGTTCATGAACAAGGTAGAATGGAACCTCTTCAACCCAAGTTGCACATGGGCCATTATGGACTTGGGTACAAATTAGCTGAGATGGTACCTAAAGAACCTAAATGTACCTACAATAAAGAAAGTAAAACCTCTATTGATGTTAACAACCCTCAGCAAGCCAAGTTGCACATGAAACATTATGGACTTGGGTACAAATCAATTGAGATGGTACCTAAAGGAACCTAAATGTACCTGTAATAAAGAAAGTTTTCCTGCTCCTCTCTCCTTTGTCTGCGTTTGAAATTTCTGCATGCATGGTGGATTCTGGCCTGGGGGTACCCCATGGTCCCCCTCTGTCCCCTCCTGACCCGAGCCTCACCTTGTCACATGCAAGCTCGTGTCCTTCAGGAGCCTCTCTTGGTGGGTCCATCCCATTCGTGGGTCTTTCGGTGTCACCCGTGATCCCGATCTTGTCTGGTGTCAAAGTGCCAACGGTGGAGATTCTTTCAGAAACTCTTGGTTGGAAGGATGTGCTGACCAATGGTAAACAAAGCCCAACTCCCCCTCCTCTCTTTGAAGAAGAATTCAAAGCTTCAGGAATGATTTCCAATATTTTTGACTCAATCAGTGATAGGATTCTCTCCTCCATGGAGAACACAGTTGTGGGTTGGTTTCTCTCTTTTCGCCCCACTGTGGATATGGTTCAAAGATGGGCTACGACTAAATGGAACATCAAAGGTAGTGTAGAGATATGTGCAATGTTGGGTGGTCTCTTCCTTTTCAAATTTATGGCCTTGAAGGACTTGGTTGATGTTCTCTCTACTGGGCCTTGGGTGTATGGGAAGCACAGTTTGGCTTTATGCCGCTAGAAGTCGGGGTTTGACCCTATAGTGGATCTAAATAAATCAGCTTCGATTTGGATCTGTTTGCTTGGGTTGCCATTGGAATACTGGGATGAATCCATCTTCAAGAGCATCGAGGATTCCTTGGGACAGTTTATTACTTCTGACTCCATCACCAAATCTAAGTCCATGTTAGTATTTTCCTACTTCTGTGCAAATATAAGTGTGAATAAGACTCTTCCTAACTCTATGAAGCTGTGCTCCAAGTTTGGTACTTGGTTCCAGCCTGTGTGCTATTAAAATGTGGTTGTTTACTGTTAGAAGTGTGCTAAACTTGGCCACCTTGTCTCTGACTGTAAATCTTCTTTTAATCGGGAGCCCAACCCGAGAGACTTTGTTTTCAATGCTAACCCTCATATGGATAATGGTGTTATGTTTGATGGAGACACTCCGACCAAGGTAGCCTCACCTGGTCAGGTTAAACCCCCAACCCCTAGGGTACCTCTTAGTGGGATAGAAATTTCTAATGTAGATCTTGATTCGGGCCTTGCTATTCCTTCTCGCCCTTTGAAAGAGACTGTTGTTGAGCTTTCTGATGACGAGACTCTATCCTATGGCCTGCCCCCAGGGGGGACAACTTAGTTGGTGGCTCCCTATTGGAAGTAGGTTCGGTTGGGACCAGTGAGACAATGGGTGAAGAGGGTGAAATTTGGGAAGAAGAGAGCACCAGAGTCATTGAAGAGACAATTTATGGTTTGATTAAAGAGAAAGTTGTGGAAGAGGATATTTGGACAACTCCAAAGAAAAGAAGGAGGAAGAAAAAGGTTGATGTGGGTGGTGAATCCAAGCCTGATAGACCCAACCAAAGACAATCTAGATTGAGAGAGACTACAAATGAGATTGCCATTGGTAAGCAGAGAAAATTGGAAGTGCCCTCCAAGAAAGGTCAAAAATGAAGGTCATGTCATGGAATGTGTGTGGGATGAACAACTCCCATAAGCATCTTTCTCTGAAAAACTATGTTTTAGAACATAAGATGGATGTTTTACTTTTACAAGAAACCAAGATGAAGAAATCTAATTTTTACAATATTGCTAAGTACTTATGGTTGGGGGCCACTTACTCTTATAGTGATGCTAAAGGGGCGTCGGGTGATCTGGTTGTTCTATGGAACCCCTCTAGACTTGTTGGATCTGAAACTTTCTGCTGCAGGAGTAGTGTGGGAGTCTCCATTTCCTACTCAGGAGGTTCTTGGTCTCTTATCAATATCTATGCTCCCAACCAAAGTAATGCTAGGAATGCCTTGTGGTAGGTCCTCTCTAACCGAATTAAAAACAATAGTAGGGCTCATTGGTTAGTTGTTGGGGACTTCAATTCCCCTTTGTATCCTTAAGAGAAAAGTGGTGGTTTGGTGGATTATTCTGATAGTATGGCTGATCTTGAAAACTTCATGAGTTCGTCTGGCCTGATTGACATAGACTTATCAAGCCAAGCCTTTACTTGGACCAACAGGCGTCTTGGGGAGGACTTAATACAAGTAAGGTTAGCTACATTCCTTTTCTCCTACAACTGGACCAGCCTTCTCAGTGCCAACCTACGGGCTCTATCCAAAACGGTGTCGATTCACAATCCTTTGTTGTTGATCTCGAATGACATGTTTGTTGTTGGTCCGTTCCCTTTCCGATTAGAGATAATGTGGAATTCCCACCTTGACTTCAAAAATAAAGTTGTTGAATGGTGGAATATTCTAATTCATGGCTCTCACATCTTCAAGATCTTTTTAAGCTTAAACACATTAAAAATATGGTGAAAGGTTGGAATAAAAGGACTTTTGGGGATGATTTTTAGGAAAAAAGAGTTGTCGGGGATAAACTGAAAATTATTCAAAAGAAAATGAAGGAGGGGGGTGTCATTATTCCTACTTGCAACTAGGAAATTGAGTACCGAAGAGAGTGGGAACAAATTCTAAGGAAAGAGGAAATCTTCTGGAAACAGAAATCCAGGGTCCAATGGCTTAAATAAGGTGATAGGAACACCTCTTATTTTCACATTTCTGCCATTAAACATAAGCAAATGAATTAGATCACTAAATTGCTTAATCATGAGCAAGGGGAAGTGATCAATATGCCCACACAGATCGGTCTCTTGGCTACGGACTACTTTCAGATGGCTTACTCGACTCCTGCTGGGGCTTCTAACTCGACCCTGGATGGTCTGCTGCTAGACCCCCTCTCGACCATCATTACCCAGAATTATAATATTGGGATCCTCAGTGTTGTCTCTCCTAAGGAGGTCAGGTTGGTTACTTTTAGTATGGGGGCTTACAAGGCGCCTGGCCTAGATGGTTTCCCTCTGGTGTTCTTTCAGACTTTTTGGGAAACGGTTGGTGAGGACCTCATTTTAGCTGCTCGTGATTACTTCAAATTTGGTAAGATCATAAAAAAATTGAACGACACCTTCTTAGCCTTAATTCCCAAGATTGTTGACCCCCAAGCTATGATTTTTTTTCGTCCTATCAGTCTCTACAATACCTTTTATAAAATCCTCTAAAAAATTCTGGTGAACTGCATCAAACCTCTGCTTGATAAACTTATCAACCCTACTTAGAAAGGGTTTGTGCCTGGTCGCCACATTCTAGATGCTACCATAACCACCCATGAATTACTTCACTCTATGGATAGATGCAACTATGTTGATATGGCCCTTAAATTGGAAATATCAAAAGCTTGTGATAAGGTGATTTGGGACTTTATCCCTAAAGTTTTAACTAAGTTTGGATTTGACCAATCTGTGATCAAACTCATAATGGAATATGTTACTATGGTTAAGTACTTTGTGGTGGTCAATGGGTCCCCCTTTGGGTTCTTCCCTATTGGAGAAGGTATTAGGTAGGGGGACCCCCTTTCACCACATTTGTTTATAATGGTTGTGGATGTCTTGAGCAGGAACTTCTCTAATCTGTTGTCAGAGGGGAATATTAAGGGTATCAAGGCTACCTCTTCCTTAGATCCGATTGTAATCCAACAATTTTTGGATGATACCTTCCTATTTGGAAAAGCTTCGGTGATTGAAGCCAGGAAGTGGAAAATATGTCTTAACAACTATGTTGCTTGCTCTGGCCAGTGCATTAATTATAACAAAAGTATGATTTATTTCTTCAACAACATTCCTAACCTACAAGCTCGGGTGATTGTGGTCCTGAGATGTATGAGAGGTTCTCTTCCCTCAGTCTATCTTGGTTTACCACTCACTATCAAAGAAGTTACTCCTAACTTTTGGAATTTGGTCCTCAAAAGGATCCAAAGGAAACTGGTTGGGTGGAAAGGCTCCATCCTTAGCCATTCGGGTAAACTTCATCTCCTATATGCTGCTCTTTAGGGTATCCCTATCTACTTCCTATCCATATTCAAGATTCCCAGATATATTGCTGAGAAATTGGAGAAAATTCAAAGGAACTTCCTCTGGTTTGGGATCGAGGAAAAGAAGAAATTTTCTCTGGTTAAATGGGACTTAGTCTGTCAACTTAAACACTATGGCAGGCTTGGGACAAGGATTACCTCTAATACCAATAAGTCTTTGATGGCTAAGGTGGGTTGGGACCATCTGAGGAATAAGAAAGATTGGTGCAAGATCATGAATACTAGGTATCTTAAAAACTGACCCTTGATTGATTGTCTCTCGGAGGTTCACCCTTTAGGTTCCTTAGCTTGGAGGAGTATTTACAATCTACAAAGTCTTCTTAGGAATGGGATGAAATGGAAGATAGGTAATGGTAATAAAATCAGATTCTGGGAGGACCCTTGGTTACTCCATACCCCCTAGAAAACTCTGTATTTGGGAATCTTATGAGGCTATCTCAAAGGTTCTTTGGTGCTTATATTAGTGATTATCTTCTTGGCCCACATGGTGCCAGGAATTGGAATGGAATAGCTCTTTGCTGCCCTTTATCCCCTGATATAAGCCTTCTGGCCAACTCCCTACAAGAACTTCTTTCTCTTACCAGACTTCCTTTAACCAATTTGGGGGTTGAGTATTTCTGGACTCATAATAAGTAGGGTGAGCTTTCTATTAAATCGGCTTACAATCTACTAACGAAACATAGCGCTTCCCTTGACCTTTGGAAGAGGGTTTGGAATCAACACATGATCCCAAAGGTAAAATTCTTTTGGTGGACTACCTACCATAACAGGATACTTACCCAAGACAATTTGAAGAAAAGGGGATTCCAGATCCCCAACAGATGTTTTTTATGCAAAGATTGTGAAGAATATGTGGATCACCTATATTTGCATTGCCCGTTTGTTTTTGGTGTGTGGGAGTTGGCTTTAGAACATCTAGGCATTCAATGGACTATGTGTAAGGATATTAAATCCTTCATATTGATTTGGACAAGACCCTTCACTCACCCCTTACCTTGTGAAATTTGGAACTAGCCCCCCCCCCCATTATCTGCTGGTGCTTATGGAAGGAGAGGAACAACAATATTTTCAAGAACATTGAGATGAGTCTGAAGGAGGTCTTTGGTATTGGTTCCTGACTCATTGAGGAAAACATTTTTCTCTTTAAAGGGAAAACTCCAGAAAAGGGTCTGACTAAAAAGGAAATTATTTTAGCCAATGCCTGGGATCAAAAGTTGGATGCTAGTTCCTTTGACAACGCCATTTTCATGGCTAGGGGTAACACTATCTAGAAACCTCTAGATAGGGGATGGTATAAACTTAATTTTGATGGGGCAGCTAAAGGCAACCCGAGTAGAGCTAGCATTGGAGGAGTGATAAGAGATTACAAAGGAAATTTTGTTGTTGGGTACTTCGGGGGGATTGGTATCAAATCTTCTATGATCGTGAAAGATCATGCGCTGCTAAAGGGCATACAGATTGTTGTTTCTATGGCGATTGAGAACCTTCATATTGAAGGTGACTCAAAGTCGATTATTGATGTTGTTAACTTTGGCATATTATTGGGATGGAGAACTAAAGACATCTTTTTTGACATAAGGCTCTTTGTGTCTAACTTGAGTTTGAAGAATACTACCCACAATTATAGGGAGATCAATCAAGTGGTTGATGCCTTTTCCAACTTTGGCACACGTTGGAATTCCTCTAAGTGCTGGTGCTTTTTGGGGAACTTACCACCAAGTATTCAAGGTCTAATCTTGAAAGAACAAAGCCCTTTCTTAACCAATGATAATAAATAACATTGCTTCTTTATGGGTGGTGTGGGGGGTCTACATGTTTGTCTTATGGGCTATGTGGATGGGTGTTAATGTTGAGGTGTCCTTTAAACAAAAAAATTTGAATAATGGGGTGGAGTCTGTTTTCGAAAAGATGGGCATCATGAGGATTGATGGCAAGTACATCGAGATCAAGGCCAGGTAGGGTCTTACCTTACATAATCTCCTCTTGGGGATTGCGCTAAGCTATTGTATTTTTATGAAGACTTGTGATTTTATCATTGATGTGACTACTTATCATGAGGAAAAGCTCTTTTTTTTTCTCTATCCTTTCCGCTAATTTGTCTCCCCTTCTAAAGACCAGTCTCTTTGTGGTTTCTAAATTTAGCCCCACAACCGTCCTGCCTAGGAGTCTGGGTAAACTTAATGTGATTGGAAAACCTTCCATTCCCATCATTTTTTGCTTACCAAGAAATAATTGTGTAAAGGCTCTCATTTATGACTCCACTAAGATTTCTTTTAGAGATTTATCTCCTCATGCGTGCATCCAACACTTCACTCTGATTTAACCATTTTCTCTAACCTTTTACTCTCACAGGTGGTCTGGTTATTCTGTGTGCAGAGAGAAATTATGGGTGGTGATAGAGTCTAAACAAATCCAGACAACTGCAACGAATTTCACAAAGATCCTCTAGTGTGGCATATATATGTGTTGAAGGCAGTTTGGTGCCTCTGATGGAGACTCTGGTCGGTCATGACCCAAATTTATCTATGCAATTCACCAACGCTTGGAAAGACAGAAGAGTGACTCTAGGTGGCATTTATTTTGAAGTTAACAAGGAAGTGATAGCGCAAGTGACGTGGCTGTTGAGTACTGGCAAAAAGTATCTGAAGCATACAAAGACCCAAGACAATGATAGCCTGAATGCATTATTTGTGGGGAATGAGAAGCCGGTTCGTAACCAGTCGTGTTTTGAGAGAGAGGCCCTTCCATAGCCTTGGGACCAATTATTCCTTGCCATCATGAAGTATGTGACGCTTGAAGGTAGATAAAAAACTTACTTTTTCTACCATTTCCCTTTGTTGAATCACCTTAGGCATAAAATTTTGTTACGCTTTCCTTTCTTCCTTCTCAAGGATTTGGAGAGATCTGTAGAGAAATGTATTGAGGTTGCTGGCTTAAACCTTGGAGATACCCCTCCCCTGCCTCTTCACCAGGGTCTCATCATGAGACTCTACCACTTCCATCTTGCGTTGTGATCGCCCAAGCCTATTTCTGCTATATGGGTTGAGGAAATTGAACCTCTTACTCTGACCAAGATTTCCCTGGCTGAGTCCAAAGGTCCCATTAGAAAAACTCATCTGATTGTTGTTGATTCCCAGAAGCCTAAACCTATTGCTAAAAAAATTAAGGGGAATGTGGGGAACACCTAGACTAATGTTGCCACTAGTCTTTGTGAGCTCAAGTCCACCCCTTCCAAGACTGCTAGCAAACCCACCCCGAAGAAGAAAGGTAAAATTGATGCAAAGGGTTTGATGGAGCCTCTGACGAAGGACAACAAAGGTAAAAATGTGATGGGTCATGATTCTAAGGGGGATACGGTGGTTTCGACTACAGTCGTGACTAGTGGTGAGACCATCATCAGAAGGTCGGGTAGATTGGCTAAAAACAACAAGAAATTGCCGTGGACTTGCACTCGGAAGAGGAGCAGTCTGACAACAGTGATTACAAGGATGAGGATGTGTCTGGTGATGTGGAGGAGTATGCTGGAGGGCCCCACTCTATTCAAGATACCAACAAAGTGCAGAAAGAGGATTTGGCTTCCCAGTCCTCGGACCTGCCGGACATTAAGCATGTTGATAATGTGAAGGTTGTTGATAATGAGGAGGAGTGTCGTGTGTTGCATGAAAGGATGGACAAGCTGGACAAGAAATTATGTGGGTTGACTCATTTTGCAGTTAAGCTAGTCCACTTCATTACCAGCACTTTGTATGCGGTCATGAAGGATGAGTTGGATGGGAAGAATGTTGATGATGAACAGGTTTGGGTTGGGGATGATGTTTTTGATCTCTTGTCCAAGAACTGGGAAAATACCAGTTAGTCTTTTCTTTTTCTGTGTTTTGTCTATTTTATGTTGGACTGTGGTTAATGTTTTTAATTAGGTTTTGTCTCTGATGGTTTTTTAACTTGAAATTATTGGCCCTTGTGGCTCCTTGTGTTAAGGGTACAACACCCTGTAAATGTTGCTTACCTTATCAAAAACAACCCTTAGGAGGGAAGAATAATGAATAGTAGGTGAAGGCCAAGTGTGCAAAGGATTTTGCTTCTAAGTTGGAGGGGGTTTCATATGTTTCCATGGAGGGGGATCAACCCTCCTCCATGCTCGAGAGTGATTATTTGGTGGTATGACCCTCCTTGCATGTCACTTGCCACTATTTTGTTTGATTTCACATTTAGTTCTTATGTTTTGGATTACAATTTTGTTTGGGTTTCATTCAATTCTGCATGTGTGGTAATCTAGAAGTAGAATCTTAATTATGGAGGTTGATATAGACCCCCCAGATGAATCATTAAATAGGCATGAAAAGAGTAATGCAAACAATATGCAAACAAAGTCCTTTAGGGACATTGTTGTGGGAGATAGATATTTCTTTCTACAAGGGGCCAAATTCTTTGTTGAGGATATTGAAAGCTTGGGAGAGGAAGGAAAAGATAAGCACCCCTCAATCTCCCCCAAAAAAGTTGTCCTTGTTTCAAATGAAGTGCTACATAATGCTATAGAAAATGAAGACAATATAATTCAAAAGGCTACAATTTTCTTTGTTGTCGTGGACACCGCTAGGGTCCTGGTGAGAAAACATATGGATGAATGGTTTCATAATGTATGGGAGAAAAATTTAGGGTTTCAATATTATTATTGCAAAATGGTGCATAAGGGTTTGTTTGTAGTTTTCTTTAAAAACCCTAAATCACAAGAAGAAATTAAAAAAAACAATTCTAGCACATCGGAAAAATGATTTTCCATGCTCTAACATGGATCCCAGAAGCCCTAGAAGAAGAGGTCTTGGCGCTTTCTAGCCCAAGATGGCTAGTGATCAAACATGTCCCACCAAGGTTGTGAAAATTCATTCTACTCCTTCTAGAACCTTATGGAAACATAATTAGATTGGATGATACCAAATCATCGCTTCCCCATTCTAGTGTGAGGGATTTGGTCTATCTATTCTTAGGAAATGATCTTTCGAAAATACTAGAGATAAAAATTAAAAATGGAACTTTCACCTATGAAATTAAAGCCCTAAGAGGGCTTAATTCATGCTACCTATGCTACAAAGAAGGGAATATCAAAAGAAACCGCCCTCTAATTAAGAAAAAAAATAATGGCTCCACCCCGATCATTGAAAAAAAGAATAATAATACTCCTCACTTGATGAATTATATGGAAGTTGAGGTAGTGGTGAATAATTCAGAGGAATCCTACATTTGTTGTCCCATCGTGGACACAAATGTGAATAATTCCCCCCCAAAATTTGAATCTGTAAATGAAGGAATTCTAGTAATATAAACTAGATTGAGGCTGAGACAAACACTAAAATTAAATTCAAAAATGGGTCAAAGAGGATTGAAAACCAACTAAAAACCCTAATGCATGAATTGGAAAAATCTATCCTTGAAGAGGTTGTGGGGAGTAAAGGCATGTGTCAGGAAAATAATAAAAAACTAGATGGTGATAACATTGGACCCTGCTTAGAGGAGGCAATAGGGGGTACAAACCATGGAAAAATGAATTCCCAACAACTAGCATTGGCAAAAATTAGACAAAATGCAAAATAGATGGAGGGAAAGCTAACTCAATCCAGTGTGGAGTCAGAAATGGAACTTTACACCTTTAACTCCAAATGCTTTAAAAAAGGAAAAGGCTCTAACAAGATTGATTGCAACCAAGAAGAAGTTAAAATTGATATAAACAAAAATGAGGCACTTACACCCTCTCATGTAAAAAGGCTTGTATGTGAATTTGAAAGGAAGATCCCTTGATCCACCACCCTGACTTTTGAGGAAGTGGTGGATAAGGGACAACCCAATGGGGGAGGCTCCAACAATAGTGGTAGCAGGGATGGATTAGCAACACCTAATACCCCCTCTACTGTCTTTTTTATGAATGGCAATGAAAGGGTGGGTAAAATTAAGGTCCAAGAAGACATCCCTAAGCATGAGAAAGGCGAACCCCTGACCCCTGAACAAGTAATGGTGTCTCTTAACATTCTTGATGGTTTGGTGTCACAGTCAAGCTTAGAATTTGCTGAGGATCTACGGGAATATTTTGCTAAGGATACCACATAAGGGGAGGAGATTCTCATGGATTTAATGATTAAAAAACTAGGAGGTATAGGAAGAAGAAGGATTTGGGGGCAATTAGGCCCATGAAAAAGGGTAGTATACATATGACTAAAGGAAAGAGGAAGAAGAACAATGGAATCATCCTGGTTCCCACTGCCAAAAGAATTGTAGTAGAGTAAGCTTCCAAAATGCTTTGACAACTTTAAGAGTGATAAAAATCCCCCCCCGCCCCCAAAGAACAATCTTGATGAATATCAACCGTATATCTTGGAATGTAAAGGGACTAGAATCCTCGAATAGGAAATATATTGTGAGGAGATTGCCAGCCAAAAGAAAAGAGAAAGATGTGGTCCTTCAAGAAGTAAAACCCATAGGCTTTACTCTGGAAACAAATCTAAAAGTCATTTGGGGGGAGGCCTCTCAATTTTTCACCAAGCATGAAAAATTCAAGGGTGGTGTTGCAATCCTTTTAGCCAAGGAGTGGGGGCAATCAGTGACTGACTCTGGTACATCTCCATGCAATCGATTTGTTTGGGTTATCATGAAAAGGAAGGAAACTTGCTTTGGTATCTACTCTATCTATGCCCCAAATGAACACAAAGACAAAATCCAATTGTGGAATTGGTTGTGCAACCTGCAAGACATCCCATGGATCTTTGGGGGTGACTTCTACTTTGTGGAAATAAATGAAGACAAATGGGGAGGTATAAAATTGGAGTGGAAAGGAAATGAAAGGTACTTATGGTAGAGAATGAAGGCCAATTTGAAACTCGAGGATCCTATTGAAGCTAAAAAAATGAATTGCACTGGTATTTGGTTCACTTGGTGTAATGCCTAGAAGGGAGGGAGAATGTTCTACTCTAGGTTGGATATATTTTACATGAATAAAGACTTCTTCTCAGTTGAGCCAGTGAAAGAGGGTTGCAATGTAGAGGTTGCTCCTTTTACCCTCTTAGACCATCACCCATTAAGGAAAAATTCTACCTCAAAGTAGACCTAGCAAAAGAAAAAGGTAGAGGTGTGGGATTCATCGTGCACACCAGCCTACTAAAAGATAAGGATTGCAAAAATGCCATTGAATCTGTAAGGGCAATTAATAAGTGGATGCACAAAGGATTGACTACCATCAAAAGATGGAATATGAATGTGAAAATTTGGAAGATTCTCTTTCAGAAAATGGGGGAGAAAAAGGCTATGGATAGGAGGCAGGAAGAAGGCCTCCTTCAAGAAAACTTGACAGAGCTAAATCCAACCTACAAGAAAAACCAAAGGATGAAAATCTGACCAACAATCTAATCATGACCAAGAATGCCTTGAGAAGGATAAGGGAAGTCAAGGTTAAAGGTCCAAGGACCAGAGAAAAGATGAACTGGCTTGAAAATGGGGATAAGGGGTCCAAATTCTTCTTTAGATTCATCAAGGAAAAGTAGGTAAGGGAATATATTGACCAAATACGAACCGATGGCACAACCCTATCAAACCAAGAGGACATAAGAAAGATTTTTTTCTAGTTTTATAAAAGCCTCTTTACCTTGGAAGGGAGCATGGATGTCAATTAAAAATACAAGGAGCACATAAGATAAATCATCCCAACAAGAATCAAAGTGGAAGAAGAAGCAGAGCTTAGTAAGGGGCTTTCAAAGGAGGAGATAAGGGAAGCCATTCTCTCATTGAAAATGATAAATTTCCTGGGGCAGATCACCTCCCTGCTGAATTCTACAAGACCTCCATTGAATGGGCCAATGAAGACTTGCATGTAGTCTATAATGAGGCCTTGGAAAGAGGCACTCTGGGCAGAAGCATAAACGAAGGAATCATCAAATTGATCCCAAAGGATGGAGATAGGACCTTAGTCAAGAATTGGAGCCCAGTCACCCTCTTGAATGTCTCATATAACATCCTAGAAAAAATTCTAGCTGATGGATTGGCGGGGATCTTACCCTCCTTCATTAGCAGTACCCAAACATGATTCACCAAGGGGAGATATATTTTGGAAAATATTATTACTAGCTAGGAAGCTATGGAATGTGCAAAGTAGAGACAACAAGAGGTTGCAATGCTCCTTCTTGACTTTGAGAAAGCATATGACAAAATTGAGTGGTCTTTTGTAATGTTGGTCTTAGAGGCCTCTGGGTTCCCCAGCTCCTTTTTCCATATGGTAAAGACTCTATTCTAGGTAGATGTGAATGGAACCCTCACATAGGAATTGACCTTATAGAGGTTGAGAAGAAAGGGATGCCCCCTTGCCCCAACACTATTTGTTATTTCCTCCAGTGCATTGCATTATATGTTAAGGGATAGCATATCTTCCCCTGTGGTCAAAGGTATTACTCTACCTGAAAATAAGGAGCTCATTAATATACAATTTGTAGATGATACCTCAATTTTCATTAAATTGGAGGAAGAAAACATGAACAACCTCATGAATAAGATGAATACCTTCTGTCAAGCATTGGGTACAAAAGTTGCACTTTTCAAAACTTTCTTGCTAGGATGGAAGGACACCCCCCGGATTGGCTAAGGAAGTTTGATCCCCAGTCGGGAGGACCCTAAAAATTGGTAAGATATCGTGGCATCCCATCTACCAAAGACCCAAACTTGAAAGAGATGTGGCTTTGGATTAGGGAGAAGATTGAGAGGAAAATTGACAAGTGGAACAAACAATACATGTCTTTTCCTGGAAGGCTATAGGTTTGTCAAAATATTTTATCCTCCTATATTATTTACTTTGAATCGATATGGTTCTTTAGTGCCCACCAAATCAACGAAATCTAGAAAATAATAAGGAAATTCTTGTGGTTCGATGGAAACAGTAACATAAAAAGACATGCTATAAAATAGGAATGGTACTCCATTGAGAAAACTAGGGGGATTTATGACTAAAGGACTTGAGACTACAAGGAATTGCATTGGCATCTAAGTTGATAATTGGAGCTTTAGATGGTGAGGAACCATAGAAGGTCCTCATTAGGCAAAACATCAATACCAAAATAGGCTAAAATAGGGAAGCTATTGTTGTTCTATGTTATCCTCAATAATTCCTGCCCTATAGCCTCTGTAGGTTCTAATCATAGTAACGAGACTTGGACTCGGCTCGGACTCGGCTAGGGCGACTCGACTCAGGACTCAGGGACTCGGGACTCAGACTCGACGCAAACTCTGCAAAATGAAAAAGAGTTGAAAAAACCCTAGAAATTTAGAGATTTTTAAGGATTTAAAACTTGTTTCAAGCACCCTTTATTGAATACAACACAAATAAAAGCAAATTTGATCACATACACAAGTATACAACGATCACATAAGTATAAAGTACACAAATTGTAGTTGCGCTGCTGAAGGAAATAGCATACTTAGATATATAGATTATAAAACTAGTCAAATGTATACAAAAGTCATGGAATATGAAATCCATAACATCAAATGTTCCATACAAATATGAAATATCAAAACAATAGCTATGACTCTATGACTCTATGGCATAGTGGAGCCAACATCCTTCCTACGAAGGCGTCTAACGCTCCTGGATGATGTTGCAGCTGCAGCCATAGTCTCTGCCTCTGTCTGAGTCTCCATGCCACTCTCACCAACAGCAGCTATGTCTCCTCGTGCTCTAGCCTCCTCCTCAGCCATGGCTACAACCTTAGCCTCTCTCTCTGCCTGGTCCACCCAATCAAGGTCCTCGTCACTAAAGACTGCATCTGTAGCCTCAGTGGTCCACTCAGACTGTGGATCAACCTCATCTAGATTGATCGGGGTGTTGTCGTGGTCAAAAAGCTTCCTGTATCTGAGCCAAAGGTTGTAATGAACATAGACCAAGTCATTCATCCTCTCCACTGTCAATCTATTGCGCTTCTTGGAGTGTATGTGCTCAAACATACTCCAATTGCGCTCACAAATAGATGAACTGCATGGCTGGCTCAATAGACGAATGGCAATATTCTGCAGGTTCCGTACATCAGAACCAAACAACCTCCACTAGCTATCTGAGATGAGAAAAAGAAACAAAATCAATCTCATTTCAAGTTTCAAGTTCAACATTTAATAATAAAATACAATATAAAAAGATGACAATTATGCCCTTAAATATATTTTTACCTGGTAGTAATGTTGTCTTACTGTCTATGGTCATTTGACGTGCAAAGAAGTCTCCTCGTGCCTTACTGAAGGCATCTATCTCCTGCACTATCTGTGTAGTAACAACGGGCAACATCCGCTCTATCGTTGAGTAGAGCCCACTAAGAATTTCTCTATCTCCATGGATATCACGGCGGAATTGGAAGACCAGATTTAGGAAACATGCGGCTGCATGGATGGGCCTATGAAGTTGGTTTTGCCATCTCCTATCAATGATCTCCCAAATGGGACGATATGTATCCTCAACTCCACCATAGACTGATCTAATGGCCTCTTTGGCCCTATCCATGCCCTCATATATGTATCCCAGTGCGAGCTTCTCCCCATCTGCAACTCGTAGGAGAACTAGCAAGGGCTCAATAAACTACAAAGTGCAAACATGTTTCACAAATAAGTGTGAATGAAAATAAACAAATAAAAGATATGATTAAAAATTAAAACATAATAAAGAATTAAATTTTACCTTCACAATCTCCTCCACTGGTGTCCAAAACCCTTGCTCATCAAAAATGCAATTGGCCACACCAATCCCTGCAGTGCTTGTAGAAAATGATGAGGAAGACTACTCCTCACCAACAAACATGCGCCTTAAGGCTGCCTTTGACCGAATCAAGGATTGCAACGTTATAAAATTAGTTGCAAACCTAGTGATACCAGGACGAGACAACTCCCTCAACCCCGTGTATTGCCTCATAAGGTTAAGCACCCATGTGTGATTGTATATAAATTTGAAAATGTTTCTACCTGCATCCACACATGTTTTGATCCATGGGAGTTTTCCAAGATCCTCCATCATGAGGTGAATGCAATGGGCGACACATGGAGTCTAGAATATAGTAGGGTGCCTCTCCATCAATAATCTACCGGCAGCAACATAGTTTGCTGCATTATTTGTCACCACTTGCACTACATTCTCTTCCCCCACATCAGCTATCACCTCCTCTATAGCCTCACACAGATATGTGGCATTTTTGAATTGGGCAGAAGCATCAATGGACTTAATGTAAACGGTGTCACCTGAAAGAATAAGCAAAACCAGTTATTCAATAAATTAAAAAACAAAAATCAGCCATATTAAATTATTAATCACTAAATCAAATTCAAATTTCAATGCATTGAGGTAAGTACAATTACCTCCGAAGGACACTAGAAAATTAAGCAGCGTCCTATTTCTCCTATCGGTCCAACCATCAGTCATGATGGTGCAACCAATCCTCCTCCACTGCTCACGCTGCTCCTCAAATTGTGCTTTCACATCTGCCACTTTTTGACTCAAAAGTGGGCCCTTTAATTCATCTTCAGAAGGGGCTTTGAACCCCGGCCCACATATGGTTATGGCATCAACCATGTTTTGCCAAAAAGGTGACCTAAAACATGTCATAAATAAATTAATAAGTTACTTACATAAGTATTGTAAAATGAAAAGTTTTAAGATTTTAACTGCACTAAATTTGAATTCAATAATGAGATACATCTAGATTCTAAAATAATAAATTTTGAAACAATTAAACAAAAAAGAATTACCTGGCTACATGGAAGGGAATGGTGCAGTAGTACCAAAAGTCTGCAATTGTCTTTTTTGCTGCATCATGTACATCCTTGTTCCAACCCATTCTCTCAAGCGACGGTTGGGAACCAGGAGTAGTGCGTGGTACAAAATATGAGTCCACCCTAGATTCACGAACTCTAGGGCCAATAATACTACCACTACCACTACCACTACCACGAGCAATACTAGCGCCACCAACAGTAGGAGTATGCACAGGGATAGCTGGTGCAGAAGCAGTACCACTAGCACAAGCACTAGCACTAGGACAGTATGGAGGCATGGAAGAAGCATCTCCAATAGCACCAAGTCCATGTCCAACTCCCAAACTCACCAATTCATGCTTCTATTTTTTTTTCATCTCTTTTTGCAATTCAAAAGTTTCTAATTGCACCTGCACTTCACGGACAGCCTCAGGAGGTGCTATAGGGCATCCCGCTGCATCATGGATGGGTATGCATGCAATATGGTATTTTAATCGATTTATGCCTCCATGATATATTGTTTTGCAGTATTTACATTTTGCTTCCCCTTTTTTCATTCTAGGAAAGATTTCAGCATGTTTCCAAGCAGGGTCTTTTCTGCCTGGGGTTTGAGACATTGTGAAAATAATAATATGTTTTGATTTGCAAATGAATGTGGCTGCAATAACAAGTAGGGTTTGTAAAAAAAAAATGCAAACTAAAAAAAACAATGATTTTTTAAATTACAATGAATTATTTGTTAAAAAAACACAAAAAAAACCAATAAAAATCAAACTTACCTCTTATATTTGGCTAGGAATGCAATGCAAACTCCTCCCAATCACTGGTAATGAGCTCTCAATGCACCTCCTTGCTGTTATGAAGCTTCCCAAATGGTATGTGGCCCTGTATTTGTCTTCAACAACTTGTTGGTTGCCCTCTCTTCTCCTCCTATTTTGCCAAATGAATGAAATGAGGTTGCTTTTAGGGTTGGGGAGATAATATAACACAAAAAAAAAAACAAACTTAAACATGATTTTTTATGTTTTTTATGCACTTTTTCTGTTGTTGTCGTCAGCCGCGTCCAGGGCTCGGCACTCACCGGGAAGCAGCAAGTCCGGCGAGTCCGGCGAGTCCGGCCAGGACTCAGTCGGACTCGGCTGCATCCACGTCCGGGCTCCCAGGACCCGACCAGGTGTGCTTGGCTCGGGACTCGCCGAGTTTGGGCACTTTCGGGCGAGTCTCGTAACTATGGTTCTAATGTATTCAAAACCACCTAGAAGGCATGTGAGGTTGTCAAGAAGAACATAACTAACTGCCACTTTATCAAGAATGGTAATAGCACTATTATGGCACACAAGTCTATATGGTGGAATTTAGAACACAAGGACACGTCCCTAGCCTTAATTCAAGGCTGCTCAACCAAAAGTTGGGCTCAAAAAGGCATTAGTTGTTTTAATGGTATTCTAAAGAATGGAAACTTGAAAGATTGGAATGAGCTGAGTTCAAAATTTAATCTCCCTCAAAGTAACTGGAGAACATACACTCTATTAAAAGAGGCCTACAAAAACATCCAATTCTTTGTTGAAGTTGAAACTGACAACTATCAATACAAAGAATTTCAGTGTCAAGATGACAACCCCCTACCGATATAACTGAACAAATTGATAGCTTGCTAACAGAACAAATTGATATAACTAAACATGTTAATAAAGTTTGCGGAACCAATCTAAACAATATTCAATGGAAAAAAATATTTAACAAGAATTGGATAAAAGAACTCGAACCCAAAAAAGATTGCTTCATGTGGTTGTTGATACTACAAAAGCTACAATTCAAAATTGAACAAAATGATATTTGCAATTGTAGGAGGGGAACCGACTTCTCAAGACTCCAGGTCATAGGAGAGTCTAGAAGAATAGGCTACCCTGATCTACCTCAAACTAATGAAATGTTTTGGAAGAGTTCAATGTTTAAAGGCTAAAAAGGAAGAGCAACCTAGTTATTGTTGTTCTTCTATAAGCACAAATGTTTTAGGGAGTTAGGTGAGTAAATTTTTAGAGTCCAGACTGCAACTTAGACAACTTACTGCCAAAGGACTACAATGTGGGACACATACTCCAACGCTCTGTATGGATAGAAAGTGCAAGGTATAGTTTGAAATCATAGAAAATTGACTCTAGCAGAATGATAGAATAACAAGAAAAATACAACTTAACCTATTCTATGAATTCAAAAAGAAGGGTGAGGAAAGTGCACCCTCCTGCCTGCGAGTTGATATCTTCAAGATCTTCAACTTAAGGAGAACCTGAAAACAAAAGATGAGAAAATTTTGGGGTTGTGTTTAGAGGACTACCTCAGTCAGTCCCCCGCTTTGGTGTTTCCACCTCCATGGAAAACTATATAGAAACGATTATAGAAAGAATAATAAAGAAAGTGTATTGGAAATACCAAGCAATACGTAAACAAAAATATGCTATGATATAAAATATGATAGTGCAAAGTGAATAGGAAATGGAAGGATATCACCTTCTCAACCAAGTGCTCTCAAGGAAAATGGAGGAAGGAGCAAGCATGGAAGCCTTCAAAGACCAATGTTGTAGCAACAATGAAGAGTGTGAACCAATAAAACACTAACTTGCAACTTCAATGGAGGTGGTGGAGCTTGAATGTGATGAAAGATGAGAGAAGAGAGTGAAGACAGTTGCCCAAAGAGTGAAGATTATCTAGAAGCATGAAAGAATGAATGAGATAGCATTTGAAAGGTGAAAATGGAGGCAATAGAGTCATTCAAAGTCGTTCAAGGGAGAAAAAAAATTTACACTTTGTATCCAATGGAGGAGTGTAACACCTCTGCGCATTCCAGACGCGAGAATCCTGTCAGGATGACAACGCACTGTGTAGACTTCCACGCATTGCGTAAGCATCCCAGACAAAATATCCCCCACAGACATGCAAAACAACTACCAAGTGGATAGGGAAAGGTGGCAGAAATAGGGATTACATTATCGGACTCAATTTTATAAGGTAGGAGGTAGTGTAAATGTGGAATTTTCCTAGGGTTGCAAATTCATGCCATTAAATTTTTCCCCACTTTAGCGAGAATAAGTGTCAACGAATGCATGGTAAAGTAGATTGTAATAATTTTAAGAACATATACCTAAACCGTCGATGAAGCAGATTGAAATCTAGTGAACTCAGGTGCAAGAGAGAGATAGCTCCACAAGTACTTGGTCCTATAGAGATTCAAACAAAATTATTGTAGGTGCTCGGTCTTGCGAAAGGTGAAAAAAGGGATCTACAAGTGCTTGGTCCTACAGAATTGGTTTCATGGGTGCTCGGTCTTGCAAAAGATGAAGAAATGGTTCTACAAGTGCTCGATCCTGTAGAATGAAAATGCTTCATAGGTGCTCGATCCTGAGGGAGGTCAGAAGTGAAAGGCTTCGTAGAGTCTGATTGATCCTCATAGGTGCTCGATCTTGCAAGGAAACATGCTAATCCATAGAGAAACCATGTTATGTAACCAAAAAGTCATGTAGACAAACATATAGTCATATCTTGAAACAAGCGATTGAAGGAGAAACTTTCAAAGGGGTCCCTCAGGGACTCTTCAAAAGAAAGAGGGGTCCGCTCAAGGGATGCTCTATTTGAAAATAAATGATTTTTTTTTCAAACAATCCTATCATAAAGGAATCCTTTTGAAATATTCTCTTTTGCCAAGGAATCCGAAAAAGAGAAGAATGGCCTCCTCGAAGGCAAATTCTTAATTCTTTTTGCTATGAATTTGATTTCCAAAAGAAAATATTTCTAAGAGGATCCTTTTTGAAGGATGTAATTTTTGAAAAACATGAATATTTTTAGCAAGGAATTCATTGGCCACCAAATACACCTTATTGAAAATCGGAAAGATAAAGGCCCCCTTAGGATGGTGTGTGCAAACTGAAGGAGCAAGTGGCATCTTAAGGAAAGGATGACCATGCAAAGATGTTGTGGTCCACGATACATGGTGAGATGTAGACGTGGAAATGTTGTCACACACGCAAGGGACAAAATATAAGCACCAAAACATTAAGAAGCAAGCAAAGAAGAGAGAAAGATAAAAAAGGAAATATAAGCAAAGACAAAGAAATCAAGAGACAGGGGGGATCTCATAATTCAGGGTCAGAACTGCTCATAGATATAGATAAATGGATATAATAATATACATATGAACTATCATCAATCCCCTACTATATCAGATCACGAAGAAGGGTACATGAAAATAAAATAAAAATAAAAAATTGGGTCAACATGGAAGGGAGACCTAAATTCCCCCAACACTTTGCATCATCCCCAATTGTCAAAAATCAAGTTACAAAAAATAGAAGAATGATGGAACAAATAGAAGAAGCTTTACGACATAAAACACTCCTCTATCTAAGCACCTATAAGGGCGAAAAGGGTCCTCCAGGAACACATAAAAACAAGCATGGGGGAAACACAACACACACACACAAGCCTAATCTATAGGTAAAGAAGAGGTGCTCCCCTAGTCCTCATCAACTAGGAGGTCGTCATTATCCCAATCTAGATCATTGTAAGGGAAAGGCGAAAAAGCCTACAAGGGAGGGATAGAAAGAGGTGTACCCTCCAACTCTCCTACGACAAGAGCTAAGGAAGAAGGCCCCTCAAGGTCTCCTTCACTTAGCTCCTATGAAGTAAAAGTCATCGATCTTGCAAAAATCATTGATAGAGCCAAGACATCATCCACCAAGTTGAACATGCACTTGATAGGAGTGCCATGTGTCAACTAGGTGACCAAAGAAGGAAGCACCCAAGATCCACTACCAACCTCTTCGAAAGACTTGAGAGCAGTGAAAAACTTAAGGGACGTCAGGGCTACCTCTATCATAAGGATAGCACAAGCTAAAAAAAACCCTCTCCTAAAGAAGGCGATCCTTTATTTTGACCCCCATTAGAAGTAGGTTCATCCTCCAACTTATACTTCATTGGAGGATGTGAGATCCCCACAAAAGAAGTGAAAGGTGAGGGAGAAGAGGACAAAACCGCAGTGGACACCACAAAGGTATTCAACATATCCACGAGCATAGGAAAAGGTGGGATGTATGAAAGGAAAATTAGGAGAGGAGGCTCGACCGAGGGAGCGATGAAGACTTACACCCTTTTAGGGTGAGACTCATCCATACTCGCAAGGGGATCTAGAAGCAAGATTGAGGTAATGAGAATCGAAGAAGAAGGGGAAAAAGAGGGGGGTACAATAGCAGATGGTGAGATAAGAGTTGTCGGCTCCTCTTTTTCCTTCTACAAGGTAGCTTTCTTAGCAAGCAAAGGCTTTCTTCGATGGTTATGCTCATGCACAAGGCGGTTTCTTCGGATCCGAGAGCTGGAAGCTGCAGCTTGAGGAGGATCGGAAGGCTCCTAATCTTCCATGAGAGTTTCCATCACAGTCATTTTTGATGGAGGGAGTTACTCCTAGATAGAAATAGGAGGAAGAGATGCAGGAGTAGAAGCAACAACCAGTGGAGAAGCAGACTCAAGCGCCTTGGCATTGGGCCTCTTCCCATTCACCACCAAAGAGACAGGAGTATTAGGAGGTTGTAGAGGTTGAGACGTAGAGGAAACTCCACAGGGACTTTTCCCCTTATCATAGACAATGGGTTGAGGCACTATGGACAAGGAAAGAAGGTCGAACACCTGACGCTTGGCCTTTCGCTAGGAAGGCACCATCAAAATCACCATGAGACACATGGAGGTGAAAGTTGAAGATGGCACAACAGGGCAAGATGTGAGAGCAGATGGAGAGGCAAAAGAAGAGGAAGTCTCTTGGGCACGAGCATACTTCCCCTTCCCCTTTGTGAGGAAGAGGCAACTTGTTGCTATGCTATCATAGAAGCCTTAACCGAAATAGCATAAGGGTAAGAAGGGTAGGTCACCTTCGGTACTATGCCCCCCATTCTTGTATTTAACATAAGTGTGATGCAATAGGTCCATCCTTGGAGGAAGCGGACCAATAGGGGTAGGTGACCCACATGAAACCAAGAGTTTATACCCAGTTTTGTGCACGATGTGCACTGAGCCCTTATGAGAAAAATTCAAACATTTATGGATCATTGAAGGGGCTGCATTCATGGAAACTAGCCATGGGATGCCTAGCTTCACTTTGAACAAGTCTGACTCTAGGATGATATTGAAAATAGTATTCATGGCCTTGGGACCTAGCAAGACTGAAAGAGAGATAGAGACAAGGGGAGCAAGAGAGAGTCCATCATGGGTATGTATGGTGCTTTTTTCCTTCTCGTATTCCACATGAAGAAAATTTAGAAGCAACGTCTCCTCTGTGATCACATTCACATGAATTGCATGGTCCATTAGGACCCCAGTCATAACGTTTCCATTGAGGTGAGTGGGAATGCACAAAGGAGAAGGCTTCCCATTCACAGGCAGATCCTGCAATGTAAAAGGTTAAATATGGCGAACCAATCGCAAATTGAGCTGGGGGAATGCATGTAAAAGAGACCATATTGATGTACTTTGAAAGGACTTCCTTGAAAGGGTCTGAAGGCTCAACAATCAAGTTCACAAAGTGTGATGGAAAAGGCTCTGTGTAAATCTACAACTCATTGTTAGCTTTCACCACAAATTTATTTGCATTATGCTTTTTCCCGTCGAGGCGGATAGTATTATTGTTGATGCGATCTTGTATCTCATGATGCAGGCACATACATCACTCGGTATCATTTTCGTTAATTCGATGGTATTGGAAGAATGTATTTTCTTCATACCAATCAGGGTAGGGCTCAATAAGGGGTCGATGATCTGGTAAAGTTATTATCTTATCCTTCAATAAATTTTTCAAGATAAAGGAATAAGATTCACATAACTTTGTGAATTATTTGTTACATTTGAGGCCTTTGTTACTAGATGTAGAAACTACATTCACAACTTATTTTCTTTTTTCAAGAAACAACACAATGGACCTACCCTCAAGATGAGAATGTGAGGAAGATCCCCCAAACTAGGGAATCATCTACTGGTATTCCTATAGGGCCACACACAGATGCACAAAAGAAGGGTGCTTCATCAAAGCGAACTTCTCCTGCCATGACCTCTATAGGTTGCTGATGAAAACCTTCTACACATTTGAGTCGGGTAGAGGGTAAGAGATTTGTGAGAATAGCGCTTGATATCGATCAATGAAGTCAGTTATCTTCTCATGCTCTCCCTGCTTACATTAGATGAGATCTGAAAAGGCCATCTTCGGTTCAATGTTTTCCTGGAATTGCCGAAGAAACTGATTCACAAGCTGATCAAATGAGAATATGGAGTTATTGGGCAATGAATAGTACCACTCTAGTGATGTGTCCTTAAGAGATCTAGGAAATAATTTGGCTATCAAGGCATCATGGTGAAATAATTTCATACATATTGCATTGAATGTTGACACGTGTGTTTGCGGGTCTCCCTTACCACCATACTTCTCAAATTAAGGAATTTCTATTCCCTGGGGGAAGGGAGTGTTCAGAATCTCTATCGAAAGAGGACTATGATGGAAGAAATCTTGAAAGATTGGCTATGAGGTGGCCTAGGAGATGTTCGCCAGCTGATTCTGCATTTGGCCCATATTTTGTAGTAGAGCATTTAGAACGGGGTTAGATGATGAAATAGGACCAGTGGAATCGTCGCCAAAACCACCAGAGCCACCACCCCCTATTCCACCAAAGCTTCCACCACTAAATCCAACATGGCCCCAAAAGGTACCAGTACTATAATTAGAAGGGATAACATTGAAACCGAGAGGGATTATGTTTACATAGATGGTCGGAGGTGCCTCAGGCACAAGGGTGGTGTTAACGGAAGGGCTCGATTCAGCCATGTACACCGAGGTAACGGGCATCGAAACTCCCACCTATCTTCCAAAGGTTTCAGGCCCAAAACCTCAGGTGACACCCGATCTAGGGTTGTATGAGGGGACATATGTTTTGACTATGTCGGTGATGCCTCAGAGGAGCTCCAGGCCCACCTAATCTTTTTCTAGCATATATCTCATCTCATTGACAACCTTAGCGGCCCTAGCCATGTTCTGTTCTTTCCCCAAATGATTTGCGAGATCCAATAGCCTCCTATCTAGAGAAATGAGATGGTGTACAGGAATAGTGAGAGCATCATCATCGTTCAGAGGTGGGGCCATAGGAGAGACATGAGGGGTAGGGGAACAAGTGGTCTCATCAAAGAAACTTATCTCAACCCCCAAAACCATCTCCTAAGAGGTGAAACCAATAGTGACCTTCGAGAAATCCATCCCTAGGTGTCAGTGTTGCACACTCCTTCACACAATGTACTCGAAAATTGTAGTGAGTTGTAAAGCTCATAAAGTTTCACAACCCTCAAGTCTACAACCCACATGAGATATGGGAGGAGGAATCCCTACACAAGGAAATAGATACTAGGTTGATTCACGTCAGGTTCACCAAAATTTAGTTGGGGACTGACTGATCAATACTCCATGTCATAAGAGAGTCTAGAACAATAGGCTACCCTGATCTACCTCAAGCTAATGGAATGTTTCAAAAGAGATCAAATTTTAAAAGCTAAAAAGGAAGAGCAACATGGTTGTTGTTGTCCTTCTATAAGCCTAAATGTTTTAGGGAGTTAGGTGAGCAGAATTTTGGATTCGAAACTGCAACTTAAACAACTTACTACCAAAGGATTACAATGCATGACACAAAATCCAGTGTGGTGTGCTGGCATCTTAGTGATGCACTAGCGTCTGTACGGATAGAAAGTGCAAGGTACATTATGAAATCACAAAAAATTGACTAGCAACCTAACTGAGGAAGTTTAATCCAATAATGAAAAACAGAAAGTAGCAGAATGACAGAATAACAAGAAGAATACTTTAACTTAACCTATTCTATGAATTGACAAAGAAGGGTGAGGAAAGTACACCTTCCTGCCCGTGATTTGATATGTTCAAGATCTTCACCTCAAGGATAACTTGCACATAGAAGATGGGAAAATGTTGGGGTTGAGTTTAGAGGAATGCCTCAGTCAATCCCCCACTTTGGTGTTTCCACCTCCACAGACAACTAGATAGAAACAATTGTAGAAAGATGATAAATAAAGTGTATTGGAAATATCAAACAATATGTAAACAACAATATGCTATGATATCAAATACGATAATGCAAAGTGAATAGTAAAATGGAAGGATATCACCTTCCCAACCAAGTGCTCTCAAGGAAAATGGAGGAAGGAGTGAGCATGCAAGCCTTCAAAGACAAACGTTTCCACAACAACGAATAGTGTGAACCAACAAAACACTAACTTGCAACTTCAATGGAGGTGGTGGAGCTTGAAAGTGTTGAAAGATGAGTGAAGAGAGTTTTCCAAAGAGTGAAGATGATCCAGAAGCATGAAATAATGAATGATATAGCCATTTGAAAGGTGAAAATGGAGGCAAAAGAGTTGTTTGAATTTATCCAAGGGAGTATCAAGCATTACACTTTGTGTCCAATGGAAGAGTGTAAAGCCTTTGTGAATTCCAGAAGCGGGAATCTTAACGGGATGACAATGCGTCATGTAGACATCCACGTGCCATGCTAGCGTCCCAAACAAAATATCCCCCACTGACATGCAAAAATTCTACCAAGTGGATAGGGAAAGGTGGAAAAAATAGGGATTGCATTATCGGACTCAATTTTCTAAGGTAGGAGGTAGCGTAAATGTGGAATTTTCCTAGGGTTTCAAATTCACACCATTACAGAAATCTATGTAGGGTACATGAAACAGTCAAACATATCTTCTTTGATTGTATCTATACTAAAGAAATACATAATATTTTTTGCAATAAGCAAAACATCTGAGGAAATAGTGGTGAGCTCATTCCTAAAAAAATCCTATTTGAAAGTGATAATAAAATGGAAAAGAACCTCTCTTTGTTTTGGTTGTGCCCTCTTCATTGAAATCTCATGGGCTATCTGGAAAGCTTTAAATGAAGATAAGTTTAAGGGACATAGGAGGGTTCTTACTGAGTCTTGCAAGAGACTAAGATTATATAATGTTTCTATGTGTTGGCGTTTCAATTCACACTTCTAGAATACATATTAGAAACATACAACTATGCAAAGTTAAACTGCTCTTCAAATTAGGAGGGGAAGCTCCCTCTTCGCTGATGATGCTTAAAAAGAATACTAAACAACAACCAATATTTTTATTCTCAGCTAAGAGAACAATGTTATAAAACTATTTACGTCATAGATGAGGTTTTCTCTTTTCCAAAACTTCAAACTACAACTATTCCTAAACTATAAATGCTTCTGACAACTCAAGTAAACTTAAAGCTCGAGATTCAGAAGTAAACGAGGAATGATTTGATTAACACAAAATCTTAAATAAACTTACTTATAGATCACACCTAAAGACTCATTGTACTTATAATATGTAAGATGAAATAAAAATTATTGTTGACATAGGGATTTGCACCCAAAGACAAGTTGAAAAACTCGTAAATCCCGTGCAACATGGGACTACTCTAAGGTTGTGGGTATCCTATGGTGAGAATAGAGCTCCAGATTATCGGTTGGTTCCCTTTGAATATTTCTTGAAAATACTGAATTTTAACAGAGGAAAAGGTAAGAAGGATAATGCAGAAATTGAAAAACAAAACTATTAGGTGATTCACCAATTGAAAAGTGATTTGAACCTGCTTTTAAAATCTCACAAGATAACTCAAAAAACAAAGTTATACTATCTCACAACTCTACTACTCATGCCTGCAAAAATGATTCTTATAAAAGGCTTTGACCTTTCTGATGTTCATAAAAGGAAAACAGTAATGTTTTCATAATTTTTGATCCAACATAATTAAAACACTTTCACAGACCTATGACATGCTACTCTTTGCATTCAGTATTGAAGGATTTTGATAAAATAAAGGATAACACAATATTCTATCATATAATTCACAATCAACACTAAGAAAAAATAATGATTAAGGAGGAAACAACATTTTATTGAAAAACCAGAGATATTTGCATTACAAATCTGTAGAACTCATAAGAATTGAGTTACAAAGAATGAATAATCTGCAACAACAACCACCAAACTCAGAACTAGAGAAAGAAATGAGAAGAAAATAAGACTTATACAAATGGCTCCAAGAATTCAAAATTTGAATTTTGGCTCCAAAATATGATGTGTTGTCCATCCTCTCCCTCAAATCAGGCATGTAACTGAAAGAGAATTCCTCCAAGAATGCATAAAGAGTTGTGAATTTAAGAACAACTCAATGGGTCGTATGCAACCGAAAAAACCCCTCCAAAATAGGGTTGTAACTGCATGAAACAAGGAGTTGTGTGCCTCAAAATGCTCTTTTATTGAAGCTCAACCAACTAGAACTCTTAACTAAAATTGAACTCTAAAATCAAGAGACAAAAAACCTTGATTTTACTCCATATGTTGGCTGGATTTCCTCAACCTCCTCCATGATCCATGCAAAGATTTTAAAGCTTCATTTACAACTCATTGACCAACATTTGATAAATACATCATAAGATTTTATTTTTGCATTTCAAAATATCATTTATTTAAAGTGATTTACTATCATCACTTAAATAAAGATTTGCATTTTTTGAAATAAAATGCATAACATAAATAAGTATATGATAAAGCCAAATATAAAGAATTAAGTGGCTAAATCAAAAAGTCTTTATGAAATATTTAAAAGACTTATTCAAAATAAAATCATTAGGCATAAAAGCCACGGCCTAAACAAAGAGAATAAAGTTTTTTCATAAAAATTAAGGCAAAAATTCCTTTCCTCCATTGAACTTTTTAGGGTTATCATAGCCCTAAAATGAATAGAAGACATTCATTTCATTTTATTCACCTTCATTTTGCTACAAACTTCATGTTAAAGGCACCATCATGAGGAGAAAACCCTAGCTTGAGTTTTTGACTGGAAATATTTGTATTCAAGCCATTTGTTTGTAGATTTTGGAGTTTCCTTGTTTGGTAAGTCTGATTTTCGTTGAAATTTGGAAGTTTTCTCCATTTTTAGAACTTTTGAAAGCTTCCAAGGTGTGGCCTCATACATTTTTTTATGCATTTTTATGTGAATCTTGATTTTCTACTGTGTTTTCCTTCTTGTGGCCGCCATGGATAATATTGTTCGAGCCTCCATGAAGTTCCAGCTAGAGCCTTCAATGGCGCTTTCATCTTCAGGTAAAGTTTTCCATTTTTTCCTTTCTCTGTCCTGCAGCCGCAAGTTCTCCATTCATCTCTGAAAATGAAAAGAGATAATGGTTTTATATCTTTGAAAGAGATAGAGGAATGTAAGGCCGCGACCTTCTTATTCTTTCATGTGGGTATTTGGTATTTCTGGTTTTACCATCTTTTTGTGTACCTTTGCGCTTGGAGAATTCTGAGGGTTTCTCCATATTCTTCATTTATTTAAAGATTATAATGCCCTTTATTATCATACTTCACTAAACATTATATTTGCATACTCCTTCATAGCCATGGCTAAGGATATTTAATGAAACAAATATCTCTAAACCCTAAGTCGAACTCACTCCAAAAATTTGAAAATTCGGCCTAGGGTTCTTCTATTTTTTGAAGATTTTGTTGAAAGCTCGAACTTGCTTGTACTTTGCTATGGCTCCTTTGATTTTTTATTTGTAACCCAAGGGTTCCTTCAATGTCACTTTCTTTGTGACAGTCATTACCTCTGTAGTATGGATTTGTTCTTGAAATCCCTTTGATAACCGCCTTTTACACAAACTACTCCTTTATGTGCCATGGCATATTCTTGTCCTTTTGAGGCTGCATCAATGATCATTCATGATTTTCATTTTACTATGAAAATATTGCCTCAGTGATTGCTAGTTTTCTAGTCTATGCAAAGAATGATTAAATAACTCTCTCTAGATTGAAATTATCTCCAATGCTTTTATAAAATTCTATGCTATGTGAAGATTGTAATGACTGTTTTCTCGCACATGATACTCAACATTATGTATATTTCTGCATTGTTTCTGTGAAGTAATCATGATAGTCCTTTATTTATGAGCATCATTATAAAGACTTTGCAGATGGAAAAATATTGTCCCTTACAGAAGGTTATGTAGACAAAGCAAGCAAAACTCTCATGAAACAAATATGACCATTACTTTATTGTTTCTTTATTGTAAGCAATGTTCATTGTACCTTCTAATGATACTCTCATGGCACCGTAATCTCCATTAATATGAGTTCGGCTCAACCCTTGTGGGAGCCACATTTTCCACCACTCATGTAGTTAGTAACAAGACTTGACCTGTATCTGCACATGAAGCAAACAAGTTAGAAAAAACAATAAAATTGATGATTTTTTCCTGATGATTTGATCTAGCAATTTTTTCATTTATCTCTCTCTTGATGACTACGTTGATTTAGTTTTATAATAACTGCAAGTTATATATTTGTTGATAAGAATGTAATTGGATCTCATGCCCTGATCTCTAACATTTATTTTTAATCAACTACAGGTGTATCGGGAACTCAGGAGCAAGAGGAAACATTGAAGACATTAAACATCAAAATGGAGAGTAATGGGTCAACCCTACATCAGCCCTCAAGCCAATGACAAAAATGACTTCCTCCTATATGTTTTTCTTCTTTTATTTGATCTTTAGATGTATGATTTACACTTATCGTTGAATTAAATCAACTTAGTCAAACCCACGGCTTGTGTGGGATTACAAAAATATCTTTCAATAAATCAATTACTTCAAAGTATGTAATGGCTTGAATCTCCATTTGAACTTGTTCTCAATTACATAATCTGAAATAACTTAAAATGAATCTGCTCAAAGCACATGTTTTGTAATCAAAATGAAGTAATAATTTATGCATATTTTGTTCCATAACTTTAATTCTTCTCTGATAAACAACAGTAACACACATTGCAAAAGAATAATTCAGCTTCTCTTAATCATACTCTGAATGTTTGTTTTCCAAATGAAACATGTTTGTTGCTTTGTTAGGATTGCTCAACAGTTCAATTTAAACTGTTTGAATGATTCTAATAAATCAATCCTAGAAAATCTTCATTCTTAAAGCAAAGGTTCATTGTATGTCTCAACATCAAATTTTTTTATACCCAAGCAAATAATTTCCCTTTAAAACTTCACTAATTTGTGTGGGAAGCAAAAAATTAGTAACATTTTTGGTGACCTCTTAGGGGTGTTTGCCTGCTAAACAAATAAGACCAGTTGCCTTGCTTATTCATTGGGTATGGAGTCCATTTTTGCCCTTTTTTGACTCAAAAACTCAATACAGACCTCATTCATTCTATTGTAACTATTTGATACTTTGCTTGTACTGATTATAGTTCCATTTAGTAAATAAGTGTTGTTCATGACATCGAATTCTTCATTCCATGTTATGAATGAGAGATGTCTATTTGATTGAGCTATAATCAATAAAATTAGTAACATTTATATAAGAAAAACAAATAAGACAAGAAACCAAAAGAGATTGAGAAAGTAAATCAGAGCAAAGAAGGAAAAGTTTTCACTTTTCTCAATTTCTAACAACAATTACACTTCTAGGACAACAGATTGTAGCAAAGATGGGCTTACAATGTGTGATCAAACACTAGATTACACTTGACACAAGTTGAATGGTAACTAAAAAAAAAATTGTAGCAATATAAGCTTACAAATTATCTCTTGCAATAACAGTTCCAAAAATAATGGGCAAGGCTGCCCTTATTTATACACAAACAAGGAGTAGGTAACCCTAAAATCTCCTTTCTTTAAGCTAACTAGACTTGCCAACTCAGAAGATTTATTTTTAAAACTAACAAAAGACAACTAACTAACCACCTACTAAAATCAGTTAACTGTTTTAAAAGTAGGACAAATCCCAACTATACATTTGATTTTTCTATTTCACAAAGAATAGATAAGTATGAAACAAGAATAGCAAGTTAAACTCAAAAAAGGCATCGAGTTAATTGTTGCTTTTAGTTCTATTCTTGGAGATCTTCGCTGCCCAAAAAAGGTGACTCATTCATTGATAATTTGGGAGACTATACCTGCCAAAAAGCTGGTAACTGCCTCCTTGAACTCATCACGCCCAATATTTTTTGGCAAAGTGTAATGTCCCCTAGTTTAATAATCCTAGAAAATCATAAGAACCATATTAAGAATTCAATGTTTAGTTCTTTCAATTTACATAATTTAAGAAAGAGACAAATAACTATGTTGTCAACTAGGGTATTACTCTTTTGAACATAAAAGATTTCTCACTTCTGAACATAATAGACCTTCGCCCTATTTCTCTCCCTAACCTTGTGGGATGGTAGATTTATTGTGCCAAGGGTGCGTGCACCATCTCGAGTTGGACACCCTCAAGGATTAGTTACTCGTCTTGGGCTTCGTCCAACATTGGGTGGATTTACTCGCCTTTCCCTTCCACACACTCCCCATCCTCATCAAGTGTTATAGTAGAGTTTTCAGTCGAGGTCTTTCTTTCAAGATAAAAACCATAATCATTGGTTGAGACACAATAATTTGAAAGGAAAACAGGGGTGCGGAAATGTTTTCCTAATGCTAATGCAATAGAGGAGAAGTGCAAAAGACCAGTTTTAAAACTTCTTAAAATAACTAAGATGAACACATATAGGGTAACAAGAGTTATAGAAATAAGCAATCTCAAATAACACTAGATTTATGTGGGAAAACTATGTCACGAAAAAACCCACCACACCAAGAGAAGACACTTTGTATTAGAGTAAAATAAATTACAAACAAAGCTCATAGTCCAAACTCTCTGATAGTTAGCTCACAACACCAGACTTGAGTTTTCATGCACTCACTATTACAATACTTCTTTCAGTATACAATGAATACAACTCTCTATCTTGTCTCTCTCTCTTCACTATCACCCTTAGTGACTATCTAATGTAATCGACTATACAAGTCATACATCACATTAATCATACCAACCAATCACATACCTTAATTATGTAGCATTCACCCAATCAAGCAATCTGATCTTTTGACCGATCTGCTCTGCAATCATGCATCAGTCCGCCCAGACATTAACTCTCTTCCCTTAATCAGATTTTGTCATCAGCCGAAACACATCTTGCAATTACTGCTTTCACTGCTCCAAACTTCGACCAATCAGATGTTGATTACTTGCCACACGTTGCCTCTCTAATTATTTTCGGCTTCCAATTAAGTTTGACCAGTCAACACAACTGTCAAACACATCCTACCATGCTACCTCGCTGAGCCAAAGAGGCCACCGCGATATGGCGATTACACCGTGAGACCACTCCAAGCTTGATAGACCTCTGTGATATGGCAGTGCCACCACCCAACCGCAGGTCCCTTCTAACACCCTCGCGGTCCCGAGGTAGTGGCATGTCTGTCAGCCCGTCACTTAACACCACGTCACCTCTAAGCTCAGATCAACCTTCTAAGGTATGGCGATGCCACCACCCAATTGTGAGGCTAAGCAAAGCCTCTCGCAGTATGGCGGTAACCGCCTGTGCCGAAAGTCAAGCTCCGCTGTGCTAACGTGCCCTGATCGCAAGCCCTATGCAGTAAGGAGGTAACTGTTATCTCTGACCACCAAGGCTTATGACACCACCGCGACATGGCTGAAAGGCCATCGCGGTGTGGCGGTAAGCGGACTTTGCCAACTGTCGTTGTTGACCGCGGCTATCATACTAACAACAAGCACCCTCCACGATAGGGAGGTAAGCCTTCACACTGACTGCGTCTATCAACCGTGCTATTGCCAACCCAAGACGAAGACCTCGCGATATGGAGGTAACACCACCTAACTATAGACAAACCGATAGAGGGTCGCGGTAAGGTGGTAAACTGCCAGACTGCACCTCTAAAAAACCTCTCAGCGGTAGAGACGTAAAGGCTTAGAAAGAAGATAATTTCACCAAGTCTTTTCAGAGGTTCAAGCTAGAAGTTGAGGCACCTGTTGCCAACAAGCTCCCACTTGACGAAGACTTCGTGGCTTCCTCTAGACTTCAAAAACTATTGACGATCATAGGCCTCAAGGCCCATCGAATCTATGCAACATCCCAACTTGTCTGTTCTCACTGGCTTTGTTAATGCATCTGCAAAATTCTTCAAAGTGTCAAATTTCTCTAAACAGACCTTTCCATCTTTCACCATATCCCTCACGAAGTGATACTACACATCAATGTGCTTTGTCCTGGCATGGAAAGTCAGGTTCTTTGCCAAACAAATGGAACTCTGACTGTCACAACAAATTGTAATCTACCCTGCATTAAAACCAATATTAGAGCACAATCGACTCATCCAAACAGCTTCTTTGCAAGCGTGTGTTGCTACCATGTATTCAACCTCTATAGTGGATAAAGCGACTACAACCTATCGCTTGCTCATCCAAATGACTGCACCACCATTTAACATGAAAGTGTATCCATCGGTGGATATTCTGCTGTCAATGTCCCTTGCCCAATCAGAATCTACATATCCATGAATGCTAAGTGTTCTATGTGATGCAACCAAATTTCCATGGTAACACAAAGCATATTCCGAAGTCCCCTTTAAATATCTAAACACTCTCTTCACAACATCCCAATGTGTTCTTCCTAGATTTTCCATAAAACGGTTGAGAAATCCCACTGCTTGGGCAATGTCTGGTCTAGTGCAAACCATTGCATACATTAGACTACCAACAACACTTGCATAAGGCACCCTGGTCATGTCCTCTATCACAGTAGAAAATTTTGGACAATCTTCAACAAATAGCTTTGTTCCCTACATAATTGGAACAACTAGCTGCTTGCAATCATCCATACCAAATCTCTCCAGAACTATATTGATATACTTACTCTGACTTACCCAGAGCTTTCTGCTCGTTCTATCCCTGGTTATCTCCATCCCCAGAATATACCTTGCTACACCCAAATCTTTCATTTCAAACTTTATAGACAACTGAGATTTAAGATCAAAAATCATAAACTTACTATTTCCTATGAACAACATATCATCCATGTACAAGGTAATAATAAGCACACAATCATTTTCAGATTTATAATAAACACAATGATTAGATTTTGATTTCACAAATCCCATAGACAACACAAAAGTGTCAAATTTTTGGTACCACATTCTAGGAGACTGCTTCAAACCATACAAAGATTTCTTTAATTTGCAAACCGGAATTTGTTTACCTTTTTCAACGAAGTGCTCAGGCTGGGACATATAAATCTATTCTTCCAACTCTCCATGGAGAAACACTATCTTCACATCCATTTGCTCAATCTCTAAGTCATATGTTGTTGCCAATGATAACACAAATCTGATAGATGTCAACTCTGCTACACGGGAAAATATTTCTCCATAATCAATTCCCTCTATCTGGGAAAAACCTTTTGCAACCAACCTTGTCTTATACTTTACTACACTACCATCTAGACCAGTCTTCTTCTTGAATATCCATTTACAACCAACAGGATTTTTCCCTTCAGGCAAAGGTACCAAATCCTAGGTTTCATTTTTCTTCAATGATTCCATTTATTCATTCATGGCTTCCAACCAAGAATTTGAATCAGATTGCTAATAGCTTCTTTTACAATCCTAGGCTCATTAGTGCTAGTAATCAAAACATAGACATAGTTCAAATCTAACATAGAGAAACCATACCTATCAGGTTGTCATTTTTCACATGTAGACCTTCTTACTGGCTGAGGTTGTGGTTCTTCATATTCAATACTCTCAGAGCTACTTTAACTCTCTTCAATTTCAGGTACACCATGTAGTTCCTCTTTTTCTCGAGTTTGAGGAATATGAACTACATCATTCTTCTTTTCACTTTTATCTGTCTCTAATTGTGGATCAGCTATTGAAGGTTTCAGCTCACAAAATATTACACTTCTACTATACATAACCTTTTTAGTATTAGGATTCCAAAGCTTGTATCTGTTCACACCAACGCCATAGCCGATGAAGATACATTTAATAGCCTTGTTCTTCAGCTTTGATATTTTCACATTTGGCACATATACATATGCCTCACAGCTAAAGACACAAATATGTGTAAGAGAGGGCTTCTTACCAGACCACGCTTCGAAAGGTGTCTTCTCAATAAGAGCAAAACAAAGTGAATGATTCACCAGGTAACATACCATAACCACAGCCTCAGCCTCAGCCGAGATTTTTTGCTCCAAACCAACACTGCTCAACATACTTCTCGCTCTTTCCATTAATGTTTTGTTCAACCTTTCAAAAACTCCATTCTACTGTGGAGTATAAGGTGTAGTTTTATGCCTTTTAATCCCATGGTCTATGCAGTACCTTTCGAATTCTGCAGAACAAAACTCACCGCCATTATAGGTCCTCAAACATTTGATTTTCTTTCCAATCTGATTCTCTATCAAAGTTTTAAATTCTTTAAACCAACTGAACACTTCTGATTTACTCTTAAGAAATTATATAAATGCCCTTCTCGAATAGTCATCAATAAAGGAAACAAAATATATAGACTTCGATAACGAAGGAACATTAACTGGACCAAACACATCAAAATGGACATAATCCAGTACACCAGAAAATTTATGAGGACTCGAATAAAATGAAAAATGGTGTTGCTTTCCATAAATACAGTGTTCACAAAAATTGAACTCAAGGTTACAATCATCAAGCCCTTGAACAAGATTTTTATTTTTCAAGGTTTTTAGACCTTTCTCACCTATGTGACCGAGTCTATGATGCCACAACATGGTATTCTCTACTGGGAGTTTCACCTTAAAGGCATTTGCAGCCAGAGAAGCATCTTCATCTTCCTCTACAGGAATGGCTTTGTTTGACTTTATAGAGGTGTTGTTGCATTGAACAGGATGTGCATCCAGCTTGTACAGAGTGCCAGTACGTACACCCTTAGCCAACACCATTGCACCTCTGGCCATCTTACATCCTTTACTTGAGAAAGAAACTTCCACACCAGCATCATTCAGCTTACTGACAAAAAATAAGTTACGAGCCAAACCTGGTATGTGTAGTACACCACCAATCCATTTGATTCTACTGTCAGGGAACTATATTTTGACTCTTCCATGGCCAACAATCTCCAATGTTGAATCACTCGCTAGGTACACCTTTCCACCATCATACTTCTCATACTTAGTGAACCATTCTCTATGAGACGTCATGTGAAAGGATGCACCTGAGTCAACCAGCGAGACATCATCTGATGCCTGAGTTGCCAAGGCTGCAATGAATGCATCTTCATCACTCTAAGAAGAGTCATTGTCTAAAGCATTACTCATCTTCTTCTTCTCCTTACAATCCTTTCGAATATGACCAGGCTGCCCACAGTTCCAACATTTCACCTTGGATTTTTTACCAGGGAACTTCGATCTCCCTACATCTTTAGATTTGGACTTCTTGTCCTTCTTCTTCCATTTCTCCTTCGATCTACCTCGAACAGCAAGGGCCTCTTTGGCCATCTCTAAAGACTTTCTCCGCATCTCTTCAGACAATAGTGAGGCAACAACGTCTTCCATCTTGAAAGTAGTGGTCGTACTTCCCATAGCCATTACAAGATGATCCCAAGTGTCAGGTAACAAACATAACAAGAGCATGCAATGATCCTCCTCCTCAATATTTACACCCCCAAATGCCACCTAAGCAACACTCATATTAAATGAGTTCAGATGGTCTACAATAGATGTACCTTCTTCCATCTTCAAGGAGTACAACTTCTTCCTTAAGAATAAATTATTTACCAGAGACTTTCCCTGATAAATGTCACCAAGCTTCTTCCATAATGAAGTTGCAGACTTCTCCTCATGGACATTCAGGAATATAAAATCGGCCAGACTAAGTCTTATCAGACCTCTCGCTTTTCTATCTGCAAGGTCCCAATCTTTTTGCTTCATACTTTGTGGCATAGTTCCAGACACAACAACCCAAAGGTCTCTATCCACAAGCAAGTCTTCCATTTTGAGTTTCCATAACTCAAAGTTGCCACCATTAAATTTTTCAATCTCTACTCTACTTGATGTACTTGCCATCTCAAATATAACTAGGTTGTAACTTTGCAATACTCCCACTGGAATAGTATTAGCACAAAAACCAACCTTACTAACAAGGATAACAGAACTAACAAGGCTCTGACACCACTTGAAAGGAAAACTAGGGTGCAGAAACATTTTCCAAATGCTAATGCAACAGAGGAGAAGTGCAAAAGACCAATTTTAAAACTTCTTAAAACAACTAAGATGAACACATATAGGGTAACAAGAGTAATAGAAATAAGCAATCTCAGATAACACCAGATTTACCTGGGAAAACCCTTTAGGGAAAAAAACCACCACACCAAGAGAAGACACTTTGTATTACAGTAAAATAAATTACAAACAAATATCACAGTCCTCACTCTCTGATAGTTAGCTCACAGCAACAGACTTGAGTTTTCATGCACTCATTGTTACAATACTTCTTTCAATATACAATGAATACAACTCTCTATCCTGTCTCTCTCTCTTCACCGTCACCGTTAGTGACTATCTAATGTATTTGAATATACAAGTCATACATTGCATTAATCATACCAACCAATTGCATGCCTTAATTATGCACCGTTCACCCAATCAAGCAATCCGATCTTCTGACCGATCTGCTCTGCAATCATGCATCGGGTCGCCCAGGCATTAACTCTCTTGCCTTAATCGAATTCTATCATCAACTAAAACACGTCTTGCAATTATTGCTTTCATCCCTCCAGACTTCGACCAATCAGATGTTGATTACTTGCCATGCGTCACCTCTCTACTTGTTCACCACTTCCAGTCAAGTTTAATCGGTCAACACAATTGTCAAACACCTCTTACCATTCTACCTCGCCGAGCCAAAGAGGCCACCATGGTATGGTGGTGACACCTTGGCACCACTCCAAGGTTGACTGACCTCCGCAGTATGGCAGTGCCACCACCCAACCGCAAGTCCCTTCTAACACCCTCGCGGTACCGAGGTAGTGGCATGTCTGCCAGCCTGTCACTTAACACCACGTCACCGCCGAGCTCAAATCGACCTTCTGAGGTATGGCGGTGCCACCGCCCAACCGTGAGCCTAAGCAAAGCCTCCTATGGTATGGCGGTAACCGCATGTGCCAACCGTTAAGCTCCTTTGTGCTAACGCACCCCGATCGCAAGACCTCCGTGGTAAGGAGATAATCGTTATTTCTGACCGCCAAGGCTTACCACGACATCGCGACATGGACGAAAGGCCATCATGATGTGGAGGTAAGTGAACTTTGCCAACTGTCGATGTTCACCGCGGCCACCGCGCCAACAATGAGCACCCTTCACGGTAGGGAGGTAAGACTTCACACTAGTTGCGCCCATCAACCGTGCTACTGCCAACCCAAGATGGAGACCCCGCGGTATGGCGGTAACACCACCCAAACGCGAACAGACCGACAGAGGGCTGCGTTAAGGTGGTAAACCACAAGACCGCACCTTTAAAAAATCTCTCAGCGATAGAGAGGTAAAGGCTTAGAAAGATGATAATTTCGCCAAGTCTTTTCAAAGGTTCAAGCCAGAAGTTAAGGCTCTTCCTCCCAACAACCTCCCACTTGACGAAGACTTCCTGACTTCCTCTAGACTTCAAAAATTACTGACGATCATAGGCCTCAAGGCCCATCAAATCTGTGCACCATCTACACTTGTTTGTGCTCACTGGCTTTGTTAATGCATATCATCCACATACATGGTAATAATAAAAGATCTAGGTTAATGCTTTGTTACTGTTTCCTATGAACAACATATCATCCAAGATATGTTGTTAATGCTTTGTTACTGTTTCCTATGAACAACATATCATCCACATACATGGTAATAATAAGCACATGATCATTTTTAGATTTATAATAAACACAATGATCAAATTTTGATCTCACAAATCCCATAGACAACACAAAAGTGTCAAATTTTTGGTACCACATTCTAGGAGACTGCTTCAAACCATACAAAGATTTCTTTAATTTGCAGACCAGACTTTGTTTACCTTTTTCAACGAAGTGCTCAGGCTGGGACACATAAATCTCTTCTTCTAGCTCTCCATGGAGAAACACTATCTTTGCATCCATCTGCTCAATCTCTAAGTCATATGTTGTTGCCAATGACAATAGAAATCTGATAGATGTCAACTTTGCTACAGGGGAAAATATTTCTCCATAATCAATTCCCTCTATCTAGGAAAAACCTTTTGCAACCAACCTTGTCTTATACTTTACTACACTGCCATCTAGACCAGTCTTCTTCTTGAATATCCATTTACAACCAACAGGATTTTTCCCTTCAGGCAAACGTACCAAATCCTAGGTTTCATTTTTCTTCAATGATTCCATTTCTTCATTCATGGCTTCCAACCAGGAATTTGAATCAGACATGCTAAAAGCTTCTTTTATAGTCCTAGGCTCTCTAGTGCTAGTAATCAAAGCATAAGCACAACTCGAATCTAACATAGAGAAACCATACTTATCAGGTTTACGTTTTTCACGTGTAGACCTTCTTACTGGTTGAGGTTGTGGTTCTTTATCTTCAGAACTCTCAGAGCTACTTGAACTCTCCTCAGTTTCAGGTACACCATGTAGTTCCTCTTTTTCTCAAGTTTGAGGAATTTGAACTACATCATTCTTCTTTTCTCTTTTATCTGTCTCTAACTCTGGATCAACTACTGAAGGTTTCAGCTCACAAAATATTACACTTCTGTTGTACAAAACCTTCTTAGTGTCAGGATTCCAAAGCTTGTATTTGTTCACACCAACGCCATAGCCAATGAAGATACATTTAATAGCCTTGTTCTCCAACTTTGATATTTTCACATTTGGCATATATACATATGCCTCACAGCCAAAGACACAAATATGTGTAAGAGAGGGCTTCTTACCATACCACGCTTCCAAAAGTGTCTTCTCAACAAAAGCAGAACATGGTGAACGATTTACCAAGTAACATGTTGTAGCCACAACCTCAGCCTAGAACTTCTACTCCAGACTAGCACTACTCAACATACTTCTCCCTAATTCCATTAACATTTTTTTCAACCTTTCAGCAACTCCATTATGTTGTAGAATATAAGGTGTAGTTTTATGCCTTTTAATCCCATGGTCTATGCAGTACCTTTTGAATTCTGCAGAAAAAAAACTCACCACCATTATCCATCCTCAAGAATTTGATTTTCTTTCCAGTCTGATTCTCTATCAAAGTTTTAAATTCTTTAAACCAACTGAACACTTCTTATTTACTCTTAAGAAAGTATATAAATGACCTTCTCAGATATTCATCAATAAAGGAAACATAATATCTAGACTTCAATAACAAGGAACACTAACTGGACCAAACACATCAGAATGGACATAATCCAGTACACCAGAAGATTTATGAGGACTCAAATAAAAAGAAACACGGTGTTGCTTTCCATAAATACAGTGTTCATAAAAATCGAACTCACGGTTACAATCATCAAGCCCTTGAACAAGATTTTTATTTTTCAAGGTTTTTAGACCTTTCTCACCTATGTGACTGAGTCTATGATGCCACAACATGGTATTCTCTACTGAGAGTTTCACCTTAAAGGCATTTGCAGCCAGAGAAGCATCTTCATCTTCCTCTGCAGGAATGGCTTTGTTTGACTTTATAGAGGTGTTGTTGCATTGAACAGGATGTGCATCCAGCTTGTACAGAGTGCCAGTACGTACACCCTTAGCCAGCACCATTGCACCTCTGGCCATCTTACATCCTTTACTTGAGAAAGAAACTTCCACACCAACATCATTCAGCTTACTGACAAAAAGTAAGTTACGAGCCAAACTTGATATGTGCAGTACGCCACCAATCCCTTTGATTCTACCATCAAGGAATTTTATTTTGACTCTTCCACGACCAACAATCTCCAATGTTGAATCACTCGCAAGGTACACATTTCCACCATCATACTTTTCATACTTAGTGAACCATTCTCTATGAGACATCATGTGAAAGGATGCACCCGAGTCAACTAGCCAGACATCATCTGATGCTTGAGTTTCCAAGGCTACAATGAAGGCATCCGCATCACTCTGAGAAGAGTCATTGTCTGAAGCGTTACTCTTCTTCTTCTTCTTCTCCTTACAATCCTTTCGGATATGAGCAGGCTGCCCATAGTTCCAGCATTTCACCTTGGAATTTTTACCAAGAGACTTTGATCTGCCTACAGATTTAGATTTGGACTTCTTGTCCTTCTTCTTCCCTTTCTCCTTCGATCTACCTCGAACAAAAAGGGCCACTTTGGCCATCTCTGAAGACTTCCTCTGCATCTCTTCATATAGTAGTGAGGCAACAATGTCTTCCATCTTGAAAGTAGTGGTCGTACTTCTAATAGCCATTACAAGATGATCCCAAGTGTCAAGTAACGAACATAACATGAGCATACAGAGATCCTCCTCATCAATCTTTACACCCATGGTCACCGACTAAGCAACACTCATATTAAATGAATTTAGATGGTCTGCAATAGATGCACCTTCTTCCATCTTCAAGGAGTACAACTTCTTTAGGAATAACTTATTTACCAGAGACTTTCCCTGATAAATGTCACCAAGCTTCTTCCATAATGAAGTTGTAGACTTCTCCTCATGGACATTCAGGAGTACAGAATCGGTCTGACTAAGTCTTATCAGATCTCTCGATTTTCTATCTGCAAGGTCCCAATCTTCTTGCTTCATACTTTGTGGCATAGTTCCAGACACATCAACCCAAAGGTCTCTATCCACAAGCAAGTCTTCCATTTTGAGATTCCATAACTCAAAGTTGCCACCATTGAATTTTTCAATCTCTACTCTACCTGATGTACTTGCCATCTCAAATAGAACTAGGTTCTAACTTTGCAATACTCCCACTGAAACGGTATTAGCACAAAAAACCAGCCTTACTAACAAGGATAACACATTTGGCTAAGCTCTGATACCACTTGAAAGGAAAACAGGGGTGTGGAAACATTTTCCTAATGCTAATGCAACAGAGGAGAAGTGCAAAGACCAGTTTTAAAACTTCTTAAAACAACTAAGATGAACACATACAGGGTAACAAGAGTAACAAAAATAAGCAATCTCAGATAAAACCTGATTTACGTGGGAAAACTTTTTCGGGAAAAAACCCACCACACCAAGAGAAGACACTTTGTATTATAGTAAAATAAATTACAAACAAAGCTTACAGTCCTCACTCTCTGATAGTTAGCTCACAACAACAAACTTGAGTTTTCATGCACTCACTGTTATAATACTTCTTTTAGTATACAATGAATACAACTCTCTATCTTGTCTCTCTCTCTTCACTGTCACCCTTAGTGACTATCTAATGTAATCGACTATACAAGTCATACATCACATTAATCATACCTACCAATCACATGCCTTAATTATGCACTGTTCACCCAATCAAGCAATCCGATCTTTTGATTGATCTTCTCTGCAATCATGCATCGAACTGCCCAGGCATTAACTCTCTTGCCTTAATTATAACATAACTTTGCTACATGGTGTATATATGTTGTAATTCAATCTTGCATATATGATGTATTTTTGTAATTTTTTAACCTTGATGTAGATGTACATGATGGAGCATTATAAAAGGTTGTAATTTGATGTAAACTAGGAAAAACACCCTGATACTAGGTTGTTGTTGAACAGTACCACACTTGATATGTAAGATCTATTTCGTTGTTTCCTCTATATCTAATATAAAAAACAACCCTTGGGAGGGGCCTAATGAAGAACCTTTTGAGCACATTACCCATCTCTTTAATGATGCTCACATCTATACCATTACACCATCCACTCTTATGGACCTCCCAATCGTTTATCCTGAACTTATTGATTTGGATCAACAAGGACCTCCTATTCTGGACACTTTTCAAAATGTTGAAGCAATCACATAACTTATGGGAGTTAGAGAAAACATACCCCTAGGAGATTATAAGAAATAATTTAAAGTTAAGTAACACAATTTTGCTTATTTTAGTGAACAAATCATGCACCTTAGTCACAAAAATAAAAAAGAAAAAGAAAAAATAATGATCCCTTAGTGAAAAACTTGATGAGGAACTTAGACCAAGAAAAAGAAAAAATAAAAGATGGATCTTCTAGTGAAAACCTCTCTGAGACACTAGAAGATGTGGCACTTGATTCTATTCCTTGATATTAAGAAGCATTGTAATATCCCACACAAGATATTTGCTATTTTTTCAATTTTAGGGTTATGATTTTTGCCCTACTTTTTTATATTTTCAAATCTGATTTAAAGCCCTAGTTTCTACAATTCTGATTTTTTGTTTTAGACTTAATCAAACACTTATAACAACCATTTAACATGCCAAAAAAATTATAACTATCATGCCAATACATGTGCCAAAGTCATAGTTGAATTACACAACAAATTACATAATGATTCAACACCAAAATGTTATCAAAATGATGGGAAACTCAGATTGGAAGTATGTTACAATTTCATAAATATGAAGTCTTCAAATACAATCAATATTAAGGGAAAACATGCCAAAAATGCCCAACTATGGCCTGCTATAAATCCTAGGTTTTATACATACCAAATTCCATGCAAATTTGACCTCCAAATGTTGAAAAAATACCTCCAAGGTGTGGTGCTCAAACTAGGGTTTGAAATTCTATGGAAATGAATCTCTACAACACCAAAAATATTGAATCAAGTAGGTGCATAGGTGTGCAATATTCGTTACTCAATGATGCCAAATGAATGCAAATAAACCACCAAATTGTGTCCCAAAGGTTGGTGCCCAAATTTAGGGTTTGAACACTCAAAAATTATGCAAATGTGCCCTCCAAAATGACTCATAAAACTATTGTTGATAAATTACACAAATATGAAAGTGAATTTCCCAAGAATGAAGATAATACCAATGACCACAAATCTTCCCTAGTTCAATCTATAAAGATAATTGCCTATAACAACCCCTCAAATCTTCACAAAATTTTCCAAATAAGCACAATTATGAAGCCTAGATGGATCCACCATGAATGGAAATGGTTTTTTGTCCACTACCACTTATTCCTCTAAGGGTTTTCGTCCTCAGAAGAGCTAAACCAGCAAACACAAGTTCTCCAAAATTCTCTAATAGAAAATACTAAAACCAAGATGTCCAAATGACTTGCTCTCATCTCCTTTTAAAGTCTCAGCTGAGTCTTCTAGAAGAATCTCATATAACCTCCTCAAATCTTCCAGATGCACACTTTATTTAATAAAGTGACTATAATATTTAATAAAGTAAGTTTATAATATTGAATAAAGCGACTTTATAATATTTAATAAAATGACTTTATAATATATTTTTTTAATTTGTCACTTTAATTAAATTAATTAAAATAAAGTTATCCTTTTTATATTTATTTAAAATAGATAACCCTAAAATAATTAATTTAATTATTATTCCCTTATAACTCCATTATGCAGCTTATGGGAATACAACAAGCTAATTATCAATATTTATCATTACTTAGAAAAATGGGGACATTACAGTCCTCCCTTCTTAGAGATTGCTTGTCCCAAGCAATCGATACTTGAATTCCCAACACCAACTTCCAGGATCCCATATCAATCTCAGAAATCTGCAAACTTTGTTATTTGAAACACTGCTACAAAAGATCTGCAACATCTCCTTTTTCTCTTCTGGATAGAAGTGCAATAATTCTCAACATGTAATCAACAAACTCACCATCACATACCATATTCTTCACAAAAGACCGTTGCGCTACTCTAATTATCATGTTCCCAAAATCCTTATAAGGATGATGACTCATGATTGGAAGTGAAAACATCATGCAACATGTAAAACCATCTATGTCATCATGAATAGAACAAGCCTCCATCCCTGTGGTAGTCACCATGTTTGGTACATTATACATCAAAACTCCCAAGACAATCCTTTTCCCATCTTTCGTGAACTTCAACTCCGCATAAGAAGAAGTACTTGTGTTTGGAAATGTAAGCATTATGCAAGGATAAATCAATGTAGCACAATCTCCATCATGAAAATGAGCCTTAGCTGAAATCAAACCACATTGCATGTGTCCTTCTAGTAATGATGATCTCATGAAGCAAGGAATAATAAAACCATTATGCAATGCCAAATTTCTTGTGTACCTTGGATCTATCATCCCTATTTCATACTTAGCCATGAAAGATTGGATTTAAAAAATATAAAGCCTCTTACCAATGATATCCCCTTGAAGAATTTCAATCACCATATGACTACCAAAATGATGTGAAGATATTGTATCAATGTTTATAATCATGAAATCAACATTTACATCATACTTGTCAATGGCGGATCCATAAATATGATGCACATCCAAGTCTATGATGTGAGCCTTCAAATGGCTCTCCAAAATAGGTGACACCAAAACCTCATGAAGCAAGATATGTAAAGAATCAAGGAATTCTGAACCATACCTCAAACCTGATTGCTCCACTTGCTTAACCACCATACAAGGCTCATTCCTCATAATCCACATGCTTTGAATCTTCTTTGCCTCTACCATGTCATGTTGTACTAACTTGGTCTTCTTGTGTCTTGGGACACACAAATAAGACCTCATGTTTGTTTCCCAAATGAATTCCAACATTAGAAGACTTCTTATTATCATCCTCATGAGTAGGAGCTATGAACTCAATATTTTACAAAAAAAAAACACTATTGTTCCAAATCAGAAAATCAGAATAATTGTCATACCTTTCCATATGTAGTGTCTTCATTAACCTAAAAATTATTCTTCCTTCGTGTTGCATCGTGTCAATCTAACATGAGTCTCCCAAGGAAAATCACAAGCCTCAAGGACGATCCTCTTGGCTATTATATAATGATGGTATGGAGATAAGGGACTACTGTCATACATTAGAAAATCAATCCTTACCTCATGCCCAAGTGTGATGTCTTCCTCAATCTCATTCTTCTCTCTTTCCATGATAGGATGGATATCAACAAGTGCTAGTCCACGAGATGTCTCTAAGTGAAAATCAAGTGTATCATGTGTCACAAACTCTATCCCATGGTTGCAAGCTAAATCTTCATGTGTGTGTGTCTCTTCTACCTTCATGACTTCAACATAGGACCCTTCAAGTCATTCCTCCATGCCCCCACTTTTTTCCATCTTCATGTTGCATTTTTTTCTATCGGATGTGATTGACATAGAAGTCTAAAATTTTATTGTGTATGATGAAGAGTGTGCCATGCTCAACTCCACCTCATCTTCTTTTCTTCTCAAGATATCAAAGTATATCTCACCAAGTGTGAGGAGATGATCTCTATCTGAAAGTAAGTGTAGGTAGTTTGATTTCACTACCACCAAGGCCTCCTTGAGTTCATGCAAGTCAGCGAGAGATGGACCTCCCTCATAATTGTCACGATTCCCTAGAGACTTCCAATACAAACTTGCCATCATCTTATGAACATGATTAAAATAGGTTAGAGATGCCACAACCATGCCATCATTTACCCTTAGTTGACCTTCCAAAGGATGTGATTTATGAGCCCCAACACCTCCATGAATTTTTTTTTATTGGTCTTCATAATCATGCACCTCCAAATCAGCTTCCTTCTTGGCCTCTTCTCCATTACATATGTGTGTAAAAACTAGGGTATCATCATGCTCTATCAAAGGGTCACCATCAAAGTAATCATGATCTTACTCAATGGTTGATCTAGAAAGTGTATGTATAAATATTACCTCCTTAACCACCAAGTGATCCTCCATATCTTGCAATGTCAATTCAATCTTATCCAAACCTCTTTGTTCACCACATACTGAAAATTTTGAATTGCCATCATATGTATGAACAACATCCATCCCAAAGACACCAAAACCACAATTTGATTCCTTTTCAAGATGAGATGAAGCAATGCTAGGCTCAATTAGAGGAATACCGAATGAACTCATACCTTCTTGTAGCTGATCTAACATGGTTGGTTTGACAATCTCCATGGCGGTATCTTCTTCAATCTTCATGTGATCTTCATTTTTAGCTTCAATAGGTGACTCTTCTTCAATCTTTTAGTCATCTTGAAGTGTCATGTGCTCTTCACTTGTAGAAGCATGGAGTGATTCTTCTTTAGGACCTCCACATGTATGACTAGGTGTCCAAACACCTTGACATGTGAAACAACGTTGTTCTCTTCTCAATTGCTTTTTTCTCTTCCCTACATACTGTAAATCACAAGGAATAAATTCTTCTTTCTTTCCTTCCTTCTTTCCTTTTTTGTTTGAACTAGTAAAATTATTTACCTTACTGACTGCTTTCCTTTCCTTTGCAAAAAGAGGTTCTAATATTTCAAGATGTTCTAACAATGTTGTTAGATTCTTCTGATATTCTTGAAAGACTTGCATAAATTCTATCATAAGCTCCCGCATAAGCTTCATCTTTCTCAAAGAAACTAACCAATAGTCTCCTAAAACAGAAATATATGTCACTGATAACCCCTCAAGCTGGAAAGATGCATACTTTGATACCACTATAATATCCCACACAAAATATTTTCTATTTTTATGATTTCAGGGTTCTGATTGTTTCTCTAACTTTTTTTATTTTCAAATCTTATTTAAAACCATACTTTTTGTAATTCCGATTTTCTATTTTAGACATTCAAAAACTTATAACAGCCATTTAAAATGCCAAAACATCATAACAATCATGCCAATAAATGTGCCAAAATCATAGTCAAATTACACAATGATTCAACACCAAAATGTTATCAAAATGATGGGAAACTCAGATCAGAAGTCTATCGTTAAAATTTTAGAAATATAAATTCTTCAAATACAATCAATATTTAGGGAAAACATGCCAAACATGACCAGCTATGACTTGCTATAAATCCTAGGCTTTATATATACCAAATTTCATGCAAATTTGATCTTCAAATGATGAAAAAAGACCTCCAAGGTGCGGTTCTCAAACTAGGTTTTGTAACCCTATGGAAATGAATCTCCACAACACCAAAAAGGATGAATCAATTAGGTGCACAAATCTGCAATATTCTCTGCTCAATGATGCCAAATGAATGCAAATAAACCCCCAAATCGTGTCCCAAAGGTTGGCACCCAAATTTAGGGTTTGAACCCTCAAAAAGGTATGTAAATGTGCCCTCCAAAATAACTCAAAAAACTACTATTGATAACTTGCACAAATCTGAAAGTGAATCACCCAGGAATGAAGACGCCAATGAACACAAATATGCCCTAGTTCAATCTGTAGAGATAATTGAGAGAAATCAGAGCATATTTTGTACACAATAATATTATATTATTTTCACTACTTCTTTCATTCATTCATACATTACATATTTATAGGATTTACATATCCTATTTTATAGGGAACAACTCCCCTAAATATATGAGTTGTTTAAACAACTCAAACAAATACACAAATAATACTTACAACGACATGAATGATATAATATTCCCCTCATAAAAAATACGTGAGTTGTCACTTTACCTCACACATTCTAACCTAGGTGAAAACTAATTCCGAACACCCACAATAATTATGTGAGTTGTTACTACTCTCACATATTGTTATTTTAATACATGTGAACACTAATCTCTAACAACCCCCCTTAGTGTGAACATGGGGATAAAGAAAATCACACAAGTTGGAAACAAAAACGTATGCCTATGCATACTTTTAGGTTTGCATATTGCTATTTTGGATCTTGTTGCACACGATCACCTACATATGAGAAATTATCCCACTTTCACTTCTAGTTAACTTATCACTGACCGACCACACTTAAGAGAAGTTTGACAGTCAGAGGATTCTATGACATGCTACAAACCATCTCCATGATGATTCGATTTCTCCATTCAATAGCACCATTTTGCTCGACTCAGGAACAATGTGTCGATATCTTCACCAAGCCTCTTGGATGTGTGAAGTTTGATAGTTTTCAAGATTCTCTTATTATTACTTTAAAGAAATGATGTAATAAGGGGGGAATGTTGGTTATTCCATCACTCACACCCACAAATGTCACAAGACCTAAGTGGTATACTAGTACCATCCATGATGCAAAGCTAGATGGAGTCCCAAACACTTCAACTTCAGGTCCAAGGACTCGTAGCATGGCTCACAATGAGGTAAATATAGCATTAATGAGTTCAATTGTTGATAATTTTGAGCCATCTAATGTTCAGGAAGCACTAGAATCAAAACCTTGGAAAGAGGCTATGGATGCAGAATATCAATCTTTGATAAAAAAAACACTTGGGAGCTTGTTGATCTACCACCTAGTAAGAAAGCAACTGGATGCAAATGGATATTCAAAACTAAGTATAAAATAGATGGTAGTATAGATAAACATAAGGATAGAGTTTTATCCAAGGGTTACAGCCAAAAAGAAGGGATAGACTATTAAGAAATATTTTTTCCCACAATAAAGATTAAAACCATTAGAATGATTTTTGCTTTAGCTTCACAATTTGGATGGAAATTGTATCAAATGGATGTCAAAAGTGCATTTCTTAATGGAGACCTTAAGAAAGAGGTCTATATGACCCAATCAAAGGGATACATTATACCTAGTAAAGAAGAAAAGGTTTGCAAACTTGTTAAGTCTCTATATGGTCTCAAACAAGCTCCAAGAGCTTGGTATATTAAAGTTGATGAACACTTGCTAAAACATGGTTTTACTAGGCATCCATATGATCCAAATCTCTATCTCAAGGATCAAGGGGGGGATATTCTGATCATTAATGTATATGTTGATGGCTTAGTTATCATAGGTAGCTCAGAAGCAATGATTGAGACAACCAAGAATGCCTTTGATATGGAAGATCTCAGGCTACTTCATTATTGCGTTAGTTTAGAGGTATGGCAGACAAATCACCATATCTTTGTATCTCAAAGAAAATATGCCAATACATTGCTCAAGAAGTTCAGAATGATCGATTCCAAACCCATGTCTACACGTATGGAATCAAGGTTGCAGTTATATGTTTCTGATTCATCTCCTCAAGTGAATGCAACTCTATCAACAAATGATTGGAGGTTTAATTTACTTGACTTACACTAGACTAGATATCATTTTTTCTATTAATTATCTCTAAAGATTCATGCAAGAACCAAAAATGTGTCATTGGAAAGAATAAAAATGGGTACTAAGGTAAATTTAGGGTACGGTGAATCATGGTTTGGAATACAAAAGGAATGATCGATTCTTCTTGATAGGGTATATAGATGCAGATTATGCAGGTTCAGTTGATGATAGGAAATCCACATTTGGATTTGTTTTCTTCTTAGGTTTAGGACCTATTTCTTGGGAAGTAAGAAATAAGCCTCAGTTTCTCATTCCTCAACAGAAGCATAATATCATGCAACAAGTGCAACAGTTTGTGAAGCAGTATGGCTACGTCACATATTAGAAGGATTGGGGGTACCACAAAACCAACCTAAAGTCTTTTATTGTGACAATCAGAGTGTTCTTAAGCTTGTTCACAATCTAGTGTTTCATGAACAAACCAAGCATATTGAAGTTGACTGATACTTCATACAAGAACATGTTCAAAAAAATAACATTTAGCTCCAATTCTTCTCAACTCAGGAACAACGTGTTGATATCTTCACCAAGCCTCTTAGACGTGTGAAGTTTGACAGTTTTCAAGATTCTCTTATTAATACTTAAAAGCAATGATGTAATATGGGCGTAATGTTGGTTATTCCATCATTCACACATGGTTTGTTTGATTGTTTATTTTTAATTATTTTATTTGGTTTGTTTTGAATACATGTGTATAATTTTTTATTTGGTTGAATCCGTGAGTGTTATTTTAGAGCACAAAGTTATCATTATTCAACCTATATATTTGGATATTGTATTAAGAAAATTTCTATGAGAAAATATTATCGTTGATTTTCTCTGATAATAATTGCTTATAAAAACCCCTCACATCTTCACAAAATTTTCCAAATAAGTACAATTGTGAACCTTGGGTGGATCCACCTCAAATGGCAATGGGTTTTCGTCCACTACCACTTATTCCTCTAAGAGTTTTCATCTTCAAAAGAGTTGAACCCATAAACACAAGCTCTCCAAAATTATCTGATAGAAAATACCAAAACCAAGATGTCCAAATGACTTGCTCTCATCTCCTTTTAAAGGCTCAACCGAGTCTTCTAGAAGAATCCATTATAAACTCCTCAAATCTTCTAGAAGCACACTTCATTTAATAAAGTAAGTTTATAATATTAATAAAGTGACTTTTTGATATTTATTAAAGCGACTTTATAAGATTTGTTTTTTAGCGAAAGTGGCAAGCCACTATAATATATTATGTAAATAGATAGAATAGTACAAAATTTGGTTCTAGCAAGCATACCAGTAGGAAAGAACCAGCAAAACAACCTCCGATTATAGCTCAAAAGTATCAAAAAATTACAATATTACAAAGTTCGATTGCAAAAATATGCTAGATATGCTGATAGTTTAAAATTCAGCATAAAATTCCCAAAACTACCCCGAGACTAATATATTTTTACAAAACCTAGAGGCTAAAATATTTTAACCCATTACAAAATGCATAATTCACCCGATAATTTAATCAAAAAAAACCCACCAAAATACTTGACATTACAATTTCCTAGATTCCCCATTATTAGAATTTTCATCTTTTACTTCCAAACCATCTACACCCTTCTTCATGCTGGTGTTCGCCTGAGCTTTGCTTGTCGACTAGTTGTGAGTGTTATGAGCATTATTTAGTCCACGAACAGGTGAATTAACCCTCAGCTGCAACTCTAGTTGCACACCATTATTTGGTAGTTGTGGAACATGCAGTCGAAGGAAGACCAATGCATGATATTTTTCTTTAATATCTAACTCCATTACAGAGCAGAGAAACCGTCGATTCTTCCTTAGAGCACGCAGCAAAATATTCACATTTCTATTTTGTAAAGATAGCCTAAGAGAATCAAAAAATTCTTCAAAGCCTTTCTGATTTTGCACATAGGCCCTAGGAAATAAACCACCCAAAAAGTCTTCACTACTAAAAAAATTATAGTTTTGCATTACGCGAAGGATGGCATTGTCCAACCAAAATTGCAAATTGATGAAATTTCTTGCTATTTCCTCAACTTCACTCAAAGACTGAAAAGATCAAGCCCATTCGACAAGAAAATTGATATCACCTGTGATGGAAAGATGATTCGGCGAGCCCGCAGACTGGTAACCTCGACTCCCAGGATTATTCGAATGCTTTCTTCAACCCTAACATTATCCACTTTGAACATTGTTTTGAGGATATCATGGGTTATAAATTCCTCAATCGGTCTCTCCCGCGACTTAATTGGAAAACGAAACCTTGAAATTTTGTGGGCGAAGAGACATTTGATTGTTGCTAGAAACCTATTACCACACCTAACTTTCAAAAGAAGCGTGTTTACCTGACCTTTTGTTGCAATTTTCATTTGTGCAAATGAAATTCTTTAGATGCCTTTTTAATCTTGTTTTCTATCAATGACATAGTGTTATTTCATGATGAAGAGGAGTGCTAGGTACAGGATATTTAAATTTTCCCTACTTCTCATGAATGGTGGCTCGTGTAAAACATAAGCCGATATACTTGGAGGCTATCTCCACACTACCATTCATGATTATAACATACCTTTAGCATTTTAAAAAACATTAGACAACTTAACTGAAAGAAATGATGCAACATATTTGGAGTGATTGAATGAAAGCCAAAATCTTCAGGTGGATTGAATGAAGTGATACTAACATAGATTGTCCTTTAAGGTTGATGGAGTACCCTTGGGACTTAAAACCATCATTATTACGTTCGCCCTGGAAACATATTCTTTAAATCCAACTCATCAATGACTACCTCTGTGTTGTCAATGTGGAATTTCTTTGCTAACAACAATAAGAAGTATGTAATTCCTGTGTCATAGACATGTGTGTAATGTACATGTGTCTCATGGTTTTTGGTGTAAACCCTTGGTTGGAAAAAACAAATTCTTATCAACTTGTATTATCCTTGTGACGAGAGAATTTTAGATTTTAATTATGTATCCTTGGTATCTTGCTTTATAAGATCAATCAATTGTGGGAAGGCGTTTAAATTACTTGAATCATTAATGGCTCTAACCTCTGTATTTTCACTCCCAAGGCCTGAAAGAAAGTCTTCTACCCTGTTCCCTTCCTTATAGGTGTGAGAGATTATTGTAGCTTCAAATTTTTTGATCAATACCCATGCCTTGTGCAAAATATAGCTTAAGTTTCAATTATGAACTTTTCTTTCTCCATCCATTGATAATTATCAATGAATCCCCTTCTATATGAAGATTTGAGAATCCCATGTGAATAGCAAGTTCCAATCCCAATAACAATGCTTGATCTTCTGCACTATTGTTTGTGCCTTATTGTAGATGAATAGAAGAGGTTGCCAAGACTTTCCCTGATGCATTTCTAAAACAAAAGCCTGCCCCTGAACTACCTGGGTTGCCTTTAGATGCCCCATCAAAGTTTAATTTTACATAATATTTCAAAGGTGGAGACCATTTCATTGATGCCCTATCTTCAATGTACTACTTCTAAATAGACTGCCATCAAATGGTAGTTTGATGTCTTTCCAGTTCTTTAGGATGGAATTATTCCAGTTTGTGAATAATGAGTTAATTAACTTCTCCTTCTGAACACATGAGTTAACACCTTCTGATATTGCCTTTTCTGTTTTCAATAATATCAACTCTACTGGAGATTTTAATTTCTTGAAAATTCGCATGCTTCTTTCCCACCAGAGGTTCCAAATAATAAGCACTGGGACAATATACCATATACATGTAAATAATGATGATTGGTATTATAATGGACAACTTTGGAAGAGATCCTAGATTGTATTTGGCAAGGGAAAAGAGAGTTTTAATTTATTCTTAATAAAATTCCAACATTGATTGAAAAGTTACACTATAGGAATAAGTGATCTACTATTTCAAGCTATGCGTCACATAATGGGCACTTGAATGGATCTGCAATCTTCAATTTGACTAGGCGATCACTTGTTAGAATTGTTTTCTGTATGGCAAGCCATGCAAAAATTCCTGCTTTTGGTAGGACTTTATTGTTCCAATAGAAAGAAAAGGCACATTGGGGTTGTGAGCTATTTTTAGATTGGGCTAAGACTGCATATCCTTCCTTGATAGAATATGAACCTAATTTTGACGTTGCCCATATTATTTTATCTGGTTTTCCAGATAAATAGACTATTCTTTCCTTCATAACCTTACAGAAGAGATCAACTTGTTGTTCACCCAAAATATTACTTGAAGGATTTTTTCACACTACTTTCCCCGTTATAGGACTTGATGACTGCACCTAATCTAAAAAAAATTCACCCCAAGCTTGAGAGAGAATTACTCTTACCTCATGAAGATCCTGATTTTGCAACAATGGAGCCTTTCCATTCCATGAATCTAGCCAAAACTTTACATTTTGCCCATTATTTGCCGCCCAAGATGAAAAATTGGTGATGAGATTCCTGCTATTTAAAATGAAGTTCCAGATAGCAGACCCCTTTGGAGGATCTTCCACTATGAAAATTCTTGTTGGGTTTTCATTGTCCAAATATTTGGCTTGCAGAATTTTAGCCCATTTTGCATTGGGATTTGAGTACATTTTCCACACAAGTTTGGCCCCGAATGCTTTGTTTCTCCAAGATAGGTTATGAATTTATGCTCCTCCTTGTTTCTTTCCTTTCACCAACCCTTCAATAGAGATCATAGGAACTTTTTTGCGCACATCAATATTACCTTTCCAGAGAAAAGATCTTATTATCTTTTCTATTTCAGAGAGAATGGATGCAGGGGCCTTCAGGACAACTAGGAAGTAGTTAGGAATTGATTTAATTAAAAGGATTATTCCTGACAGAGACAACCACCTATCTTTCCAAGCTAAGATTCTTGATTTTAGTTTGACAATCACTTTATCCCAATGGCAAGATTTATTCGCTCCTTTAAAAAAGGGGATCCCCAAATAAGTACAACGTAATTCTGCTTCCTAAAAGCCCAAAGTCTTTACTATTTTCTTTTTCAGATCATCCGGAGTGTTTAAGATATAAATCTTTGACTTTGCTACATTTATCTTTTGGCCAAAAACTAATGAATACTTATCAAGGACCTCTTTGACTTGTTTGGCTTCCAATAGGGATGACTTGTTAAATAGTAGAGTGTCGTCAGCAAAGAGAGAATGCGTGACTGAAATTCTTGAATTTTCTATCTGCACTCCTTGCCATAAATGTTGATTATGCTTTAAAATAATGAATCTACTTAAAGCTTTTTCCATCATTATAAAAAGAAATGGGGAAAGAGGATCTCCTTTCCTAACACCTTGTGTGGAGCTGAAGAATCCTACTGGGTTCCCATTTATGATTATTGAAAATTTGGCACCAGATAAACATGATATTATCCATCTATGCCGAGAGGAGAACCCAAACTTTTCCAAAACCTTATTAAGGAACTTCCAGTTTACCCTATCATAGGCTTTCATCATGTCTAACTTAAAAATGAAGGAGGGCATCTTTGTCGATGTTATTGTATGTAATACTTCATGTGCAACAATCGCCCCTTCATGTGTTTCCCTGACAGGGACAAAACCTCCTTGCTCTTGAGATATAATCTTAGGGATGAGTGGTTGTAATCTAAAATAGATTGTTTTTGTGAAGATTTTGTAAACCATATTACATAATGAAATTGGCCTAAACTTCGTGAAAGTTTTGCGCTCTGTAACCTTTGGTAAAATTGCAATATTGGTTACATTGAAATTTCTGAGGATAGTCCCAATTCTTCTCGACTCTTCCAGTGTCCATAAAAGCTCAAAACAAAAAATCCTAGCCTTTCTAAAAAAATGTGTCGTAAATCCATCCAGACCAAGGGCCTTATTTGGATATGTACATATTTTTGAGATCTAAATAAGTCATGCCCTAAGGATGAATTCCTACTCCCTAATATTGATATCATTGTGGACTTAACAACGAGACATGAGATGTTATCACTCATGGACAATTTTTTAGGCTACAATCAGATAAAGATAGCAAAAGAAGATCAACATAAAACAACCTTTATTACTCCATGGGGAGCATTTTTTATTAGGTAATGTCATTCGGTCTAAAGAATGCAAGGGCTACACACCAAAGGTCCATGACTGTAATCTTTCATGATATGTTTCATGACATCATGGAAGATTATGTAGACGATCTCCTAGGAAAATAAAAAACAAGAATTGGACATGTACAAGTATTGGAGAAATTTTTGATCGATTGGAAAAATATCAGTTGTGTTTGAATCCAAGAAATATCACGTAATTGTGTAGCCTTCAAAGGAAGCTTTCATAAATCAGGCGATTCTCACACCTCTTGTGCAAAAATGCCAACTTCAAGTGGGATAACAACTGTCAACAAGATTTTAAACAACTTAAGGACTATCTTGCCTCACCAATTATCCTCACGCCACCTGTAGAGCTTCCCATAATGTTTAATTAACTAGTATAGATGATCATGCACATGACTTAGTGGACTTGAAGATCCCTAAATTAAGCAATTCATCATTTAAGAGAGGGATTTATTGAATTATCAACCAGGGAGTTGTAGACTTTAGATGATGTTGACAAAATATATGCATTCAAGATTTCTAAATGTCCTATATTGACTGAGTATAGGTAAATTGAACACAAATAGATGCATTAAAATATTTTAACTGAAATTAAATTCTATTTCCCAAAACAGATGCAGCAAATACAAACAACTACCTAATTTTTACTGGTGCTTAATGCTTATGACTATAACTAAATAACAACTATGTTGCAACATGTCTTAATCCAACTCACCTTTAGAGTATTGAACAAAGTATCAACTAAAAATTTCCAATTCAAAATTTATAATACATCATTCATAATTGCACAAACTAAAAATTACCAATTAAACTTACAATGCACAATCTAGTTTATCAACTAAACTAATGTGGTTGTGTAGTACCCCAAGTGGTCCTTGCTTGATTTGTATCCACAAAATCTTCTTCAATTAATCACTAAGGAAAACATGCTACCGAAATATCTTCTCTTTATTGCATTCCAATCATACATGTAACTGTTGAATAAAATCTAACAAGAAATCTTTTTCAATCTAATACATGCAAGATCTAGATGTCCTTCTTGACAGGGTACCCCATTATATAGGGTTCACAAGAGTCAAATTATTTCTGAACTATAAACAAACTTAAAGGTAAATGTCAACTCTCCCATACGAATAAGAAGATGATTGAGTTTTCTAAAACAAAAAATAATAATTATCAAAATAAAAGTATAGAAGTTGAATAAGGACTCAGTGCTTAATCAAGATTAACCATAATAATTGAAAACATGCCTAGACAAAGCAGTTCCTATTATAACTCTTATTCCTTATTGGAACAAACTTATTTCTTCTTCATGAATTATTAAAATATAGGAGTGACACTTGGTCATCCAGGATCTTGTCCTTAAATGACCACCTCCATCTTCTTCTGAAAGTGATCATGTTGTAACAAATTAACTCCTCTGCATCAAACTGTCATCCTTCTGTTGTGGGTTGAGAAGCCTTTTGCTAGGGGTTGATAGGTTTCTTGCTGAAAGGGTTAGTCCTTATTTCTTCAAGGCATTTTTATTGCTAACCACTATAATTAAACATGAAATTCATTAGCACTGCCACCGAATACTTTACCAGCTGGGTAGAAGCAATTTTGTTAACCTATATCATAGGAAAACAAATTGCCAAATTTATCCTCCATTACATTATTTGTCACTTTAGTATCCCATCTTCCATCATCACAAATAACGAAAATCCATTTAAAAATCAAGAAATCTGTGATTTGTGCCAAAAATTCCACATTCAACACCATTTATCCATTTCGTACTACCCACAAGGAAACGACCAAGCCGAGGCCACTAATAAAACAATCTTGAAAATCCTTAAAGAAATAGTCAATAAAGTTGGTCAAGATTGACATTTATAGCTTAATCCCACCTTATGGGCCTATTGAACTAGCATCTGCACTCCCAATGGGGCAACCCCATATTCCCTTGTTTATGGAACTGAAGCTATTTTTCCAATTGAGGTTGAACTCCCATATTTGAGAATCTTATTGCAACATCTCATTGATTAAGAAGAATATTGAGTGACGCATCTACAATTATTGGAAGTGTTGCATGAAAAATGCCTCCATTCTCTCAAAAATGCCTCCATGTTATAACAAGAAAATAATGCCCAAAGAATTTGATATTGGCGATCGTTTCCTCGAGGAGAATCAACACAATCTACAGGACTGTGAAAGGAAAGGCTAATTTAAACCCAATTGGTTAGGTCCTTATGTCATCACTACTAAATATGGATCAAGTGCTTATAAACTGGAAATTATGGAAGGTGAACTCTTGGAAGAGTCGATGAATATTATACATATCAAGAAATTTTATGTATAAAAAATCCAAAAGAATTGAAAAATTAGGAAAATAACCAAAATAATAATAAAATGACAAAAATACAAAAATAGTAAAGAGAAATAATACATCCAATGGTGAAAATTGCTTTTTGTGGCACCTTGGGCAAGTACCATGGTGAAAACCTAACAAACAGGTGCTATGTGTAGGATATTAGGCCTCATCCCATTCCATCATGCACACATCCCTGGAATTTTTGCATATTCATGTATGTACCCATCATGGCTTTTAAAAGGTGGCCACATCACTTGGGAAAGTTTTTCTATTGTGAGCATAACCCCCCTTTCCTTTGTAACAGGGAATCCTTTCATATCATTATCTTGCCTCACTATTCATTCCTACAATTTCCCTAGGGAATTTACACTATGCGTAACCATCCATACACTGTAATGACCCCTTCTTGCACCTAGTTTAGTACGAGCTCTCCATTAGCCCATTACAAGGTTCCCATAGGCTAAGTGGATATGGTTAGGGGACTCAGCTCTTGTGATGAGCTTTGTGGAGGTTTTCTGAGTTTTTTGGTAGGGTTGTTATTTTTAGTAAGTTCCAGTTGGGCTTCGATTGGATCAATTGGGAGATTGGAATCACTTGCTATTTTTAGAAAATTGTTATTTTTAGCATCTAGTCTTGGCCTCTATTCCTCTATCTATTCAATGCAATGGTTTCCAGTTTTGGCCTTGGTGAGTTCTAATGTTTTTAGTGAAATATTTGGTCTTCATCACTTAAGTCTTTTATAAGGCCACAAGTGAAGGGTGATGGGTTCATGGGAGACCCCCTTGTTCAACGCCTAGAAAGTGGTCACTTTAAGTTATTTTTAAAATGTAAGTTTATGCTCCAAAAGTGGATGCCAAGGTAAGGGGTTTTAATCTTTTAAAAAAAGATTAATGTTGCCTCCAAAAAGTGGATGCCAAAGTTTGAGGGGGAATAAAGCTAAGTGAAATGTTTAAAGTTGGGAGCTCAAAAAGGGGTTGAACCTCTTGAGGATAATTTCATGTTATTTCATAAAGTGAATTAAGGGGAAAATATTCAAATTCAAATGCAAGTTTCCCTATTCCCTCACTTTATAAATGAGTTTGAGCTCTCATTTGCATATGCATGTTTTGACAACTTAAGGAGATGTTGCTAGAATGAGCTCAAGGAGTTCTTTTGCTGGTTGAGGACGAAAACCCTCTTCTTGGTTGTTGGTTTGAGTGGTGAAACTTTCACCCTAGCTAGTTGGTGCTTTTGGTTTGATATTGACAATGATTTTTGCTTGGTTTGGTGATATGGGTTGAGGAGAATGAAGATTTATGAAGTTTTTTTATATGGGTTTTTAGGTTTTGGTGTGATCTTTCTTTGAGTGTTGTTCAAGTTTGGTAGTGATTAGATGCTTTCTTAGTGTGTTGGTGTGCATTATTTGAGATATTGGAAAACCAAAGTTTTCTCATAACTTAGTGGGATTGCTAAGTATCATTATGGGTATTATTTCATTGCATTCTTCTTTGCTAGGTGTCATCTTTTGAGCCGTCACATGTGGGCTTTGATTAAGGACTAAATTTATTCAAGAAAACTCCCCTCAAGGAAAGCACCATTCTTCTTTGGTCATGTGGGTTTGTTGGTTAGACAAATCTACATCCTTTTTGGTGTGGGCTTTTCTATGTTTTAAATTTGCATTGATTGGTGGTTGGCTCTAAGTCATTTGAGGATTTTGAAGAAGTTTGTTGATCATCTGAAGGTCTGAAAATACACATTTTGACTTTGTTATCAAGGGTGATCATCACAAAGGTATCAAAGCACAAATTTACTACTAGCTTGTGTTAGTCATCTACAATCAGCTATACATCTCCTATGAGTGAGAGGAAACAAAGATAATTCCATAGGGAACAAAGAAAAAAATAATGGAAGCCCCCACAAGTTCCAAAAGGTGGGACTATTTCAAGCATCCTTGGGTTACATCATGATCCTCCTATTGATAGTGAAAATACTCCAAGAGACATGGTTGAAAGAGATAAGGGCAAAGTTGGTCCAATTAGCCCAAATTCGAGGATGTAGAAGAAATTTGATACAATGATGGAAATGATGTCCCAATTTTTGGGTAAGATTGGATAAACTATCACAATAAATAACAACTCCAAGGGAAATCCAATAATTAATGGAGGAGGTAGTTCCACAAATCAGCAAGGTGGAAATGAGGGGTAGCATATAATGACAAGGTCAAACACTATTCCTATGCCCTTCCATCCCTCATTCATTTAGAGAGAGGCACCATAGATTGCTCATGACACTCCCTTACCATTGGTGGATGAGTTAAGAAACACCTATGCTAGGTATGTTACCCTTCCAAAGGCACTAAAACAAAATTTAACCTTCAATGAGTTCATGGATCAGAAGATGAAGAGGGGTGGTGGAAGAGTTGATCATAGAGAACCAACAATTCAAAGAGACCTACAACAAGCTTTGGGCAAGGTAACACTTGCTCATTTTCATGGTGGTGATAAATGTACAACTAGGGCATGGGTACAAAAGTTGGATAATTACCTATCCATTAGACATGTGATTGAGGGTGAGGCAATCAAGTTTACCACTCTACACCTTGATGGAGTTGCTCATGGGTGGTGGTATCATAGCTTTATCACCTTGGGTCACATATCTATCACTACATATGATGGTTTTACTACTTAACTCATTGAAATATTTGACAAAAAAGATCCTAAGTTGCACTTTAGGGAGTTAGCACAATTGAAACAATATGGTATAGTGGATGCATACATAACTAATTTTCAGAGACTTTCAGTTATGGTCTCTGGGATTACAGAGAATATTGGTAGTCTTATTTAGTGAGGGACTTATGGAACCACTTAAGGGGTGGATTAAGGAATTTGACCCTACATGCTTGCAAGAAGCAATGAAGAAGGCAAGGAGAATGGAGTGGGTTGCCCCTAAATCAAAACTTTAGTCCAAATCATTCCCATACAAAAAGGACAAAAAATATTTCACAAGAGACACCAATCAGCCCAAAAATTCAATCACAAGACTTGATGGTAATACTTTAAATGACTTGAGAAAAAATAACTAATGCTTCTCATGAAAGGATCCTTGGAATCCCGATCATAAGTGTGCAACAAAGGGGAAAGTGAATAAGATAGAATACTATTCAGCAGAGGAATCTTCATCAAAAAAATCAAACCAACAATATGATTTTGTAGATGGTTTCACTATTACTTGTACCAGGATGATCCCACAGTTGATTTTATAATTGGGTAACTACGAAGTCAAGGATGACTTCTATGTGGTTAGCATTGGATACACAAATTTTGTGTTGGGTATACAATGGCTATGTTCCCTTGGTGAGATTGTTGAGCACATAGTTATACTGAGAGGGGGGTGAATCAGTATCAAATAGTCTTTATTTTCAAAACTTAACCAATCACAATAAGAACATTCAATTGAGATCTAGCAATTAGGAACACAATGAGAACACATGATTTACATGGAAACCCTTTCAGGAGAAAACCAACACAATTTTTCATATATATTATATTTAATCTTCTTCTTCTTGTAGGCTCCAACCTACTATCAAAGTCTCAAATTCTATACCAACTGAGCTCCAACTCAGCAAGAGGTTCCAACCTTTACTTGATAGGCTTCAACCTATTAAGTCTCCAACTCCCATACACAAACTAAGCTTCAACCCAGCAAGAGGCTACTACCTCAATTTGATAGGCTCCAACCCCCACAAATATGATCCAAACTTCCTTATAAATCTGATTGCCAATCTTGAATTTGATCCAATTTCAAATCTAGTTCACATCATGTACTTTCTCCTCAAATTTGATCTACACTTAATATCAATCTTTTTTCGAATCTGATTACTATTTTACACAATATCTCTTTCACACAAATCTGATCAAAATATAAGTTCTCTCATATTCCTCACAAATTTGAATCAATCATCATTTTTCTTCCTTCTCAAATCTGAATTTTATTAATCCATCTTGCTAGCATAAATTCTTTTATTTCATTGCATAATGATCTTCAATACAAATCATAATTAATTTTCTTTTTTCTCCTTACACTCTTCTTTATATTCTGAAAATATTCATTGAAATTACTTGATTGTTTTGACTCCATCTTTCCTTATATTTATACCTCTATATGCCAAGGAATGCATCCTTTATGAGGGGTATGCCTATTTAAATAGTTATATCCTTTTGAAATCATGTGATGCCTTTTCTTAAATAAGTTTGAATCTTTAAAGGCTTACTTTTAATAGATTGCACCTTTTGTTAGTTTTAATCTCATCACACCCTTTTCTTTTATATTAGCTTGGGTGATGAATATATACATGGTCGGCTAGCTTTAATCTCATCTTTGCTAATGTATTTGAACAGCTTAATGATACCTTCAATTTGTTCCTTAATTCCTTTGCTTGATGGGATTAATTTGTTGTGCCTTTCTTCTTTAAGCTATCGACTAGCCTTTTGTATTTTTCTTCCTTAATTAAATCTGCAATCTTGTATTCACATTTCAAACTTGGGACTTGGCGCCAACATATGTATCTCCCTTAAATTTAGTGACTAATTCTTCAAAGAAACTTGGCCAGTATTCAGATTTTTATTTTATTTTATATAATGCAAAGAGGGTCAACATTCTTGTATAAACATAACCTCATCTTTTAGATCTCTTAAACTTTGTTGACCTTATTTTTAATTTTTTTCATACAATGACAACCACACATGAATGACAATGATAATTTAGTTTTAAATAAACATGAATGCCAAATAGGTCGGCTATCATTAGGCATTGTATCTTCTTCGTTGCTCCATGATACATATAATCAAATTTCCATACTTCTATAATTCCACCAAATACTCATCTTTCATTTGTATTTCATACTTAGCTCAAAGGTGTATAGGTTGGCCCATATTTATTTATTGTGTTTTTTTTTCTTTGTCTTTCTCAAATTATGTTTAAATCTTTAATTTAAACAAAGACAATCAATCTCTTTTACAATAGAAAATGTCTATTGTTGTTCCTCTTACACATCCATGTCTTAAGCTGATCCAACTTGTCTTAGATATGTTATTGAATAATGATTCTCTTGACACCATTTACACCTTGCATACAATGATACTGAGTACCTTCATGACATTAATGACAACATGTCCATGCACCTTTGACATCGATGACAAGCATTCGAACAGAGATTACACTTAATTTTCAGACCATGTAGCTGAAATTCAAATAAGAGGGTAAGAATGTGGTGTTGAGGGGAATATCTAATGGAGGGCCACAAATAGTCTCTTTCAAACACAAGGAGAGAATATTTAGAAATGATTAGGTCAATTGGGTAGTAGAGTGTGTGGTTATGCCCATGGTTATAGAGGAGAAGAAGCACTCTTATCATCCTAAGATTTAGGCTTTGCTATCTAAGTGAAGCAAGGTTTTTAGTAACATACGTCCTGGTAGGCCTCTAATAGAGGTCTTGAGCATGTGATTGAGTTGGAGGAGGGTTCTAAACCCATTATTACCAAACCTTACAGGCATCCTAAGAGGCACAAGGATGAGATATAGAAAGCAATTAAGGAGATTTGTATATGGAGCATATTAGATAGAGTAAGATTCCATTTGCTTTTTCTATTGTGTTGGTGAAGAAGGAAGGGACTATGTGCATGCACATAGATTATAGGGAATTGAATAAGAAAACCATTAAGAACCGATACCCCATTCCACGAATAGATGAGCTCATTGATGAGATACATGGAGCAATCTATTTTTCTAAGATAGACTTGAGATTTGGATACCATCAAATTAGGGTCAGAGAGGAGGATATACAAAAAATAACATTCAAATGTCACTTTGTCCATTTTGAGTTCCTTGTCATGCCCTTTGGGTTGACTAATGCACCAATTACATTTTAGTCATGCATGAATACGATATTCAGTAAGCAGTTACACAAGTTTATTTTGATCTTCTTTGATGATATACTTATTTTAAGGTCATGGGAAGAGCACTTGAGGAATTTGGATGAGGATTTGGGTATCCTTGAGAGTGAGTGTTTTCTCAAGATTCCAAGTGTGAGTTTGGGATGAAAAATTTATTATATCTTGGACACATAATCAGCTCCAAGGGAGTTAGTGTGGACCCTAATAAAATCAAAGTTATTCTTGATTGGCCTCCACCCACTAATCTTACATAATTGAAGGGGTTTTGTTGTCATTTCATGCCCCCCTTTGATGACCCATCACTGATATCCAATCTGAGTCATCTTGCATGTGTTAACCTTGAAGTGTTCCAAATTTGGCTATCCCAAATTTTTGGGTTTTCGGACTATCCCTTACCTGCTTACCTTCATGCTTGCTTTCTCCTTTTTTGCATCCTTCATATCCTTTCTCCTTTCGATCTTCAACCTTCGGTACTCCCTCTTCCCTCTTCCCTATCCTCTTCCTTTACACCTTCCTTCTATCAGCCTTCGTGTGTCAGCCTTCACGCTTACATCTTACCTCTTACCTTCTTTAGGTAAGAGGTAAAGCTTCCTCCCAACCTTCGACCTTCGACGGTTTGAGGTCTAATCTTCAAAGCCTCACCTCTTGGTTTTGGACTTCCCAATTTCCTCCCTTCTCCCTTCTCACTTTCATTCTTTTCTTTGAAAATTTGGCTATCAAATTTTTGGTTTTCGGCCTTCCCCTATACCTCTTACCCTTCTTCGGTAAGTGGTATCTCATCTCCCTTACCTTTGGATTTTAGGGGTAAGGATTCTTGAGATTTATCTATCGTGGGACAACGAGGTGTACACCGCTATACCGCAAGCTCCTTGATGCTTCATCGCGGGGTAACAAGATTCTTACCGCTACATCTAAAGCTTTAAACATTCAGCCCGGGGTACTGCGGGCTTACTCTTAAAAATTTATTTTGGCTTACCACTCTATCGCTTATCTTAATCATTTTCGTCACAGTATAGCAAGATTGTTACCACTCTTCATGATCTTCTTCCTCGCAGGGTGGCGGGTTGTTCCCCGCTTTACCACACTATTCATTTTTCCTTGCCGCAATATATCAGTTTATGATGTAATGGAGCTCTTTCATACTGCCTGACTGTGCCTTTACTATAATCCTTTCTTCTTCTTCACACTCTTCTTTTCCTTCTTCCAAGAATTTGGTAAGTAGTAAGGCTGACTCCCGACCGTTGACTGCCCAATCGTTGATGCCCGACAAAGACTATTTTTGGGGCTTTGAGCCATTTAATTCCAAGGCATGTAAAGGAAAATTTTTGGGCTCGACGATCCACGTATTGGAACAATTTTCTTCACTGACGCCATTAATGCGCAACTACTCCCAATGGTCGAGGTTGACCTTTAGGGTTCGAGGACAACTTTTAATGCTTTACACGAATTCTCTAGGTGATTGTGTGGTGGCCATACTCATTCATTGCTACTGCCTTACTCTTTCTAACAATCCCTTACCTTGATCATAGATTTAGTGGAGGATTTTGGATGGCTTTTCTAGGAAATCTTCATGGCAGGGGGGTGTCGTGCTAGTTTTGCTATCTCTAGGCTCTTCTTGGCACGTTTTTCATAGCTGGTATGGGTGCCCATGCTCATTCATTGTCTCTTGTTGACTTTATTGGCAGATCTATGCCTAGTCACAGTTTTCACAGGATAGCTCAAATATTTCACACCTAGACTTCATTGCTAACCCTAGCTAGGTTAGGGTTAGTTATTGTTCATCTCAATTATGCATGAACTATAAAGGCAACACTTGTATATTTTTTAGGGTTCTTCCTCTGGCCTCTCTAGGGGTTTTTTATTGCAAACACTACATTCTTGCATTCTACCATTGTAAAGATTACTTCTAATCTTTTATATTAATAAAGTTCATCTATTATCATTTTTATTTCTTGCATGTTTGTGTAAAATATATTTACCTTCATGCTCAAATGTGTGTTTTAGCTATTTATTGATGTATTATGCTATTTAGAAGCGGGAAGAAACATGTTTCCATCTTGGTGTATCATCTATGTTTTCCTTTCATGTTCTCCTTCTCCCCTTTTCCTTGTGAGCTATTAGTGGTAGGTTTTCATGTGTTGGGTTGGACCAACATATTGCACTAGGATTGAAAAGGAAGCCAGCCTTCTCCGAAGATTCAACCTCATATGCGCAAAGGTCCCACACCTTGAGGTCATTTCCATTGTGTCATTGGAATGTTGAACCTTGTGTTCAACGGGGTGCAATTCCATGTGACAACAATTTTTGGCACGCTTGGTGGGACTCCTTCTTTCCATTAAAGAATTCAATGTTTTCTTCAATGCATCTTGCCTATTGATGCATATCATCAAACACCATGGTGACTCCATTCGAAATCAACTAGTTCAAGCAGCCTAGTTCCATTTCATGTCGTTGAAGAAGTGGCACACTCTTCAAAATTTCAACCTTTGGAGGTGTTCTTCAAGCACCTGGCGACTTTGCAACTCTTTGGGTGACTCTTTGGTTGGGCAGTCCTCTGCTTTCCCTTTAAATTGCAAAGCATTTTCCATGCATTAAAATGTGAAGTTATAGTGGAAACCACATGTACACTCTACCATATCATGATAATGCTAACTTTGCACCTCCCAATCAACCATATTAGGTTGGTTATACCTCTCATTCCATTCCATAGAACCCTATTGTTGTGGGCTTTCGACCTTCTCAAAATGCATACTACCCACCCCACCCTGCTCAATCTTCTTGGACGCCTACATATTCATATCAACAACCCTAAGAGACATCATTTTCAAAATCATCCTTGTTTCTCTCCTACTCAACCCCAAAATTTTGATAACATAAGTGCAAGTGTAATCCCAAGCATTTTGCTTGATTTCAATAGACAAATTGATGAGCTTAAGAGACAACAAGAATTTGACCTATAGCAGGAGGAGTGGGAAAATCAAGCCTATCAGGGGCAGCAATGTTATTTCCCACAACATGATGGGTTTGTCCATCAAGCTCATTATGCACAACAACAAAATATTGACGCTCAATGGAGGTATGATCAACAGTTGAAGGCACAAAGAAGGCAACAAGAAGAGTGTATAGAAAGAGATGTTGCTATGCAAGAAAAAATCAGAATTGCCCTTGATCTAGCACAAGTGCCCGAGACTTACGTAGCCCCTTGTGCGCCTAGTTTCAAACAAGCACCTCCACCATTTCTAGAACAACCTACTAAGGAGGAGGTAAGAAAGTATAAATTTGTTTGTTTCAAGAAACCTAGCAAGCCTCTTGAAACCCCCATTAGCCCTCCTTTTGTTCCAGAACAACCTATTGTGCAAGAAAAAAACTTTTAGTTTCAAAAAATCCAAACAGCCCCTTGGAACTCCCATTCAACCTCTTGTTCCATCAAGCGGATCTTCTATGTTGGAGATCCTAAGTTTTGCAAGCCTTTGTTCCTTTCAAGAACCTATCCTTGAGGAGGCTCAACCTTTTACTCTTATTGAGTAGTTTTGGGCTAGGAGTGAAGAGGTTGCTATTGTGGAGCCTTCATGTGCTCAAAAAAATGAGTGTCTTGGTTTGTTGCAAGAATGAAGATGAAACAGTGTTCCAACAACAAGACATTAAAAAGGTAGAAAAATTGACACAATAGAAGAATTATTCCTCTCATTTGATGTCCTTCCTTGTTTTATTGAAGATGAGGAGGATATATCAACTATACCTACATCAGTTGAAGCCTCTAAACAACTTAGTCTTGGCTTGGTGGATGACGACAACTCCATGGTTTTGGAGCAATAGCAACATACATGTTTATCCCTTATTTTTGTGGATGAAGATCCACGATCTATTGAGGTCTACAATTTTGAGGTGGAGGACCTCTTTTGGGACGTTATAGAAGATTTTTGTTTAAGCTTGGATACCAATCTTTCACCCCCAAAAGAGGAGCTTTGTGGGAAAAAATATAAGAGTAAGGAAACAGTAGAGGACATGACAACCATTACTTGCCAAGAGTATGATTTTGTTTCAGCTCATTGCCAAGAAGAAATGAAAACCGAGAGGAAATTTGAAGAATTTAGTTCTTCACTTGAAGTGTCTCAAAGGTCTGAGTTTTGTGTTGATGAAGTGTGCATCAATGCAAATGATTTTGTAGTTATTGAGCAACCACACATTTGTTTGGAGAGTGATTATCCTGTTGCTCAATTTGTTTGTATGCTCGAGCTTCAAAGTTTCTCTTTTGAGTTGCATGAGGAAGGTCTTTCTTGAGTAAATCAAAAATCAGATTTGGAATATTTTGTGTCACCATGTGAGCTAGAAACATTCTCTTTTTGTTTTAGCTCATGCTTTGATTAGGTCAGTGATGATGACATTGGCCTATCCTTTTGTGAGGAGAGTTCTCTTCCTCTTACAAAAGGTTTGTTCTTGGATGTTGACTTGCCTTGAAGTGTTTCACCCCTGTTGTTGTATGTTCAACTGAGACACTAGTGTTAGATGAATCTAACACTTGCATCATATGGTTCCCTTGCAATGGAAAAATTTACAGTGAAGCGATTTTAACCTCGCAAGAATTTTGTACAGTTACATGCATGTTGGTAGCAATTTTCAGTGGTTGCAGCAAGGTGAGGTCGACGACTATGGTTTAAGGGAGATCAACTCCTTCAAAAGGTTCATTTTTGACAGAGGCAAGCTTCCTTTCTTTGCTTTCTATTAGTTTGTGTATATATTGTAAATATCTTGCTTTCCATGAAGTGCTTTGCACACCCTGCATTCTCCTTAAGGGAATGTATGTTCCTAGTTTCCATGCTTTCCTCCAAGTGCAGGCCTGCACATGTTTTTGTTTTACTCCAAGTGAAGGACCAACTGTTGAAGTTTTACCCTCGTGACCCCATGCCCAATGGATTGATAAGGCCTCTAGACTCCATGATTAGTAGGCAATCATCCCGTAGAAATTGCCAAAATGTTGTCATTTCATGCCCCCCTTTGATGACCCATCATTGATATCCAATCTGAGTGATCTTCCATGGGTCATCTTACATGTGTTTCCCTTGAAGTGTTCCAAATTTGGTTGTCCCAAATTTTTCGGGTTTTCGAACTGTCCCTTACCTGCTTTGTCATATCCCTCCCCAAATGGTAACCTATTGAAAGGAAAATAATAATATTGACAACTCACTGTTAATATATTTTAAAAATAAAATATAATAAAATAAAAATAAATAAGATCAAAATAATAATAACAATCCAAAGCAATCCAAAATTATACAAATAATCATCATTGATAATATTATAATCATAATACTTTAGATATTATATAATATGATCATGATCTTTATTATTATTAAAATATAAAACAAAGCATTAAGGGAGTATCAATCCCTATTATCAGCATGCTTCAATAATTAAATGCAGTGATTAAGAAACCAAAAGCGATTTCCAAAGAGGCATCGGTTGACCTTCAAAGTGGCAGCGATCTAACAAAGGGACACGTCTAACCAATAAAAGACATGACTCTCCCAAGCCAGATCGATACTTAAGGAGGGTCATATTCAAAGTAAAGGGGATCATCGGTGGCTGATATAAATAAAAAAGAACAATTCTTATATATGAATGTGGCTGGAGATAGATAGCAGATCGGTGGCTAGGGGAAGTGATAATATTTGCTACAGATCGAACCTAGGAATATATGGTAGTAAAAGGAATTATTTAAGTAAAGATACTCTCTAAAATATGATCACCATGGTTGGAAGAGAGGCTTCTGTAGATCGGCTAAGATTTAGGTACGTATTTTATAAATTCATATAATTAGGATATAAATAAGTAATTTTGTATTTAAACGATCAACTTATGAATTAAGGATTTAAATATGATAAAGTAATATTATAAGTATATATATAGATATGTTGATATAATATATATATATAAGAAACTATGATAAATTGACAAATATAAATAATGATGTATATATATTTATATAAGACATATAGATATTATTTATGATTGTCTAATAATGGTTATACATATATGCATTATTCTTGATTACGCAATAATGATGCTTGCAACAATTATTGAACCTTATAAGTAAGCATGGTTCTTTGATAAATATTATATTTTTATTTGCTTGATCTACACTAACGATATCTTCTAAGTGACAAGAACAAATCGATCAAAGGAGAGAAAGATATAGGTCACCAATACAAAGGAAACCACTACACTCTAGCACAATAAAAATCATTGTCATCAAATGCACATATATAGTACTATATTACTTATGTATATGCAATGCTTGTAGATAATAAGATATTTTAGTATATGATCTTGTGATTGAATATGTGATATGCTAGATTGTTTGAAAACTTGCTCGGGAGGAAGGGCCTGAGAAAGTGGTGCATGCCTAGAGACACCACTTAAGGTCTACCCAATCCTAAGGCAAGGATAGGCTATGGATGAGTGGAAATTCCACTTAAGATCTGCCCAGTCCAAAGGAAGGGATGAGCCATGGAGGGGTGGAGGTCCCACTCAAGTCCGCCTGGACCAAAGAAGGAAAGGGCCATGGAGGGGTGGTAGGCCTAGACCACTATAAGCTCCGCTAACTTCCTCTAGTAAGTGAAGTGTGATTGTTTTAATCTGTGTTTGAAAGCCTGCTCAGGAGGAAGGAATTGAGAAAGTGGTGCCTAGAGACCCCGCTTAAGATCTGCCTATTCCCAGTGCAAGGAGGGGCCATGGATGAGTGGAGATTCCACTTAAGATTTTCCTTAGCTGAAGGTAGGGATAGGCCATGGATGGGTGGAGGTCCCACTCAAGTCCGCCTGAACCAAAGAAGGGAAGGGACATGGAGGGGTGGTAGGCCTAGACCACTATAAGCTCCACTGGCTTCCTCTAGTAGGAGAAGTGTTTTCTTAGTACATAACAATTACAATTGTGATCAATCTATAAATGTGTTGCCATGTATTAATGCTAACAAATGTATATATACATGTTTCAGAATGTTGTTCATGGATTGAATGTAGGTTTTACAATTCCAGATTACATCATCAAGGAGCTATTCAGTTGACAAGGTGAAAACCCTAACCCTAGTTTGTGGAAATTGTGACCCATAGGCAAAGTCTAGGGCAAACTAGGATAGGGGGCATTACATGCTTACCTTCATGCTTGCTTTCTCCTTTTCTGCGTCCTTCATCTCCTTTCTCCTTTCTCCTTTCGGCCTTCGGTCCTCCCTCTTCCCTCTTCCCTTTCCTCTTCTTTTATGCCTTCCTTCTATCAGCCTCCAGGTGTCGGCCTTTGCGCTTACATCTTACCTTTTACCTTCTTTAGGTAAGAGGTAAGGCTTCCTTCCAACCTCTGACCTCTGACGGTCTAAGGTTTGATCTCCAAAGCCTCACCTCTTGCTTTTGGACTTCGTAGTTTCCTCCCTTCTCCATTCTCACTTTCATTCTTTTCTTTGAAAATTCGGCTAAGTATCAAATTTTCAGGTTTTGGCCTTCAGCCTCCCCCTACACCTCTTACCCTTCTTCGATAAGAGGTATCTCATCTCCCTTACCTTCAACTTTTGGGGGTAAGGCTTCTTGAGATTTCTCTATCGTGGGACAACAGGGTGTACATCGCTATACTACAAGCTCCTTGATGCTTCATCGCGGGGTAGCAAGATTCTTACCGCTACACTGCAAGCTTTAAACATTTAGCCTGCAGTACTACGAGCTTAATCTTAACAATCTCTTTTGGCTTATTGCTCTACCGTTTATCTTAATCCTTTTCGTCGTGGTATAGTGGGATTGTTACCGCACTACTACTCTTCATGATCTTCTTCCTCACAAGATGGCGGGTTGTTCCCCGCTATACCGCACTATTCATTTTTCCTTGCCGTGGTATTTCGGTTTATGATGTAATGGAGCTCTTACATACCGCCCAACCATGCCTTTACTATAATCCTTTCTTCTTCTTTGCGGTCTTCTTTTCCTTCTTCCAAGAATTTCGTAAGCCATAAGGCCAACTCCCAACCACCGACCGCCGATGCCCAAGAAAAACTATTTTCAGGGCTCTGAGCCATTTAATTCCAAGGAGTGTAAAGGAAAATTTTCAAGCTCGATGCCCCAACAATCCACATATTGGCACAATTTTCTTCATCGATTCCATTAATGTGCAACTACTCCCAGTAGCTGAGCTTGAATTTTAGGGTTCGACAACTTTTAATGCTTTCCACGACTTCTACAGATGATTGTGTGGCAGCCATGCTCATTCATTGTTGTTGCCTTACTCTTTATGACAATCCCTTACCATGATCATGGATTTAGTGGAGGATTTTGGACGGTTTTTCCAGGAAATCTTCACAGTAGGGGGATGGCGTGTTGGTTTTGTCTTTCCAGCCTCTTCTAGGCATGATTTTCATAGCTCATATGGGTGCCCATGCTCATTCATTGTCTCTTGTTGACTTTACTAGCGGATTTATGCCCTAGTCACAATTTTCACAGGATAGCTCATTTCTTTCACACCCAAACTTAATTGCTAACCCTAGCTAGGTTAGGGTTAGTTATTGTTCATCTCAGTCATGCCTGAACTATAAAGGCAACACTTGTATATTTTTTCAAGGTTCCTCCTCTGGCCTCTCTAGGGTTTTTCTATTGCAGACACTGCATTCTTGCATTCTGCCATTGTAAATATTGCTTCTAAGCTTTTATATTAATAAAGTTCAACTATTATCATTGTTATTTCTTGCATGTTTGTGTAAAATCTGTTTACATTCATGTTTGAATGTGTGTTTTAGTTGTTTATTGATGTATTATGTTGTTTAGAAGCATGAAGAAACACATTTCCATCTTGGTGTACCACCTTCATTTCCCTTTCATGTTGTCCTTCTCCTCTTTTCCTCGTGAGCTGTTAGTGGTAGGTTTTCATGTGTTGGGTTGGACCAACATATTGCACTAGGATTGAAAAGGAAGCCAACCTTCTCAGAAGATTCGACCTCATACGCGCAAAGGTTCCACACCTTGAGGTCATTTCCATTATGTCATTGGAATGTTGAACCTTGTGTTCAACAAGGTGCAATTTCATGTGACAATAGGTTCTTTGGGCTATGTGGTTTCTATAGGAGGTTTTTCTTAGTTGGTTGCCCCACTCATAGATTTAACCAAGAAAGGAGCTTTTGTTTGGTCTCAAACAATGCAACAATCTTTTGATCACTTCAAGCAATTGATGAGCACATGTCCCATTTTAGCTATTCTGGATTTTATTAAGCCCTTTGAGTTGGAGTGTGATGCATCAGGTGAAGGTATAGGGGTTTTCCTCATTGCGAACAAACATTCAATTGCATTTGAGAATAGAAAGTTCAAAGGATGTGAAAAAGGGTACTCCATCTATGACAAGGCGATGTTGGCAATAATGCATGCCTTAGCCAAATTTAGACAATACCTTTTTGGAGGGAGGTTTGGTGTTAAGACTGATCACAATAGTCCTAAATACTTTCTAAATCAGAAAGATCTTAATGAGAGGCAATAAAAATGGTTTAGCAAACTCCAAGTCTATGACTTTGACATTGAATATGTCAAAGGGAAGAGGAACATAGTGGTTGATGCTTTGTCAAAAAGGCCACATTTGTGCTCAATTTCAGAGATATCAATAGATCAGATGGAGAAAATGCAAGCTAAATATGCAAAGAATGCCCTCGCAAACAACATTCTTGATGGCTTATTACATGATGTCAAGTACAAGATAAGAGATGGTCTCATTATCTACAAGGAAAGGATTATGTTAGTCCATGTATCCAAGATCAAAATGCAGATTTTTAAGACATTTCATGGCATTCCTATGGCTAGTCATTCTAGGTATTACAAAACATACAGGCAGATCTGTGAGATATTCTCATGGAAAGGGATGAAGAATGGTATTCTTAAGTATGTTCGTCAGTGCCAACCGTGCCAACAAAATAAGAATGAACATACTTACCTTCTTGGTTTATTGCAACCCTTACCCATTCCTACTCAAAAGTGGGAAAACATCTTGATGGATTTTATTACAAGGCTTCCCAAGGTACAAGGGAAAGATTGTATCTATGTGGTAGTGGACAGATTGACCAAGTTTGCTCTTTTTTTTTGTTTCAATAGGGTATACAACAATACACATGGCATATTTGTTCTTCAAAGAGGTGTTTAAACTTCATGGAACACCTAAGACCATCATTAGTGACAAGGACAACAAATTTATGAGCTTGTTTTGGTAAGAGTTGTTCAAACTATGTGGTATTGAGTTTATTCCTAGCACTAGTTTTCACCCCCAAATTGATGGACACATAGAGATTGTTAATAAATGTGTGGAAGGCTACCTACACAATTACGTTTCAAGGCAGTAGAAGGTGTGGGTTAAGTGGTTGCATTTGGGGAGTTTTTCTATAGCTCCACCTTTCACATGACTATCAAGACATCTCCTTTTACGGCTCTATAGGGTTATGAAGCTCCTAGCTACATTGACTTACTTTTTGGATATTGCAAAGTGCTTAGAGCCAAAGATATTCTTCAAGAGAGTCGGGATGTTATGAGATCCCTAAGGGATAATATACAACATGCACATAATCAACAGAAGTTGTACATTGATCAACATCACATTGGGCGAGTATTTGAGATAGGAAACATGGTTTACTTGAGATTGTAGCCTTATAGATAGTCTACTCTCAAGAAGAGTGGGTTTGAGAAGCTTAAGCCCCACTTCTATGAACCATTCAGAGTCACCAAGAGGGTCGAAGATGTGGCTTATGAGCTTGAGCTAGCTAAGAGAAGTAGGGTGCACAATGTCTTCCATGTTTCTTGCCTCAAGAAGGTGCTTGGGCAAAATGTGTTTCTTTCTACAAAGTTGCCTCCTTTGGATGAGAAAGGAAAATTGATACTAATCCCATAGCCAATGATTGACTTCAGGGAGCGTAATCTATGGAAGAGGTTTATTAGAGAGTACTTAGTGAAGTGGAAGAACTTGCTAGTGGAGGATGCTACTTGGGAGAGTGAGCAGATATTACAACATCCAGAATTTTGATTGCTTGAAGGCAAGCAATCTTGGGGAGGGAGGATTGTAATGTCCCCTTTTTGCACCTAGTTTAGTACGATCTTTCCATTGCCTATTCCAAGGTTCCCATAAGCTAAGTGAATATGGTTAGGGGACTCAAGTCTTGTGATGAGCTTTGTGGAAGTTTTCTAAGTTTTTCAACAACATTGCTATTTTTATCAATGGTTATTTTTAGTAACCTACTATTTTTAGTAAGTTCCAGTTGGGCTTTGATTGGATTAGTTGGGAGATTGGACTCACTAATTTTAGAAAATTGTTATTTTTAGTAAGCGCTATTTTTAGCACCTAGTCTTTGCCTCTATTCCTCTATTTGTTCAGTGAAGTGGTTTCTAGTTTTGGCCTTGGTGAGTTATAATGTTTTCAGTGAAATATTTGGTCTTCATCACTTAAGTCTTTTATAAGGTCACTTTATGAGTTAAGTGAAGAGTGATGGGTTCATGTAGACCTCCTTGTTCAACACCTAGAAAAGCGGTCACTTAAGTTATTTTTAAAAAATTTATGCTCCAAAAGTGGATGCCAACATAAGGAGGTTTAATATTTAAAAATTTAAGATTAATCTTGCCTCCAAAAAGTGGATGCCAAAGTTTGAGGGGGAATAAAGTTAAGTGAAATGTTTAAAGTTGCAAGCTCAAAAAGGGGTCAAACCTCTTGGGGATAATTTCATGTTATTTCATAAAGTGAAATGAGGAAAAAATATTTAAATTCAAATGCAAGTTGCCCTAACTCTTCCCATGAGTTTGAGCTCTCATTCGCATAAGCATGTTTTGACAACTTAAGGAGATGTTCTTTTACTGGTTGAGGACAAAAATCTTCTTCTTTGTTGTTGGTTTTGGTGGTGAAACATCTACCCTAGTTGGTTGGTTCTCTTTCTTTGATATTGACAATGATTTTGGCTTGGTTTGGTGATTTGGGTTTCAAGAAGATGAAGATTTACAAAGTTTCCCGATATGGGTGTTTAGTCTTTGGTGTGTTGTTCAAGTTTGGTAGTGATTATATCCTTTCTTAGTGTGCTGGTGTGCATTTTTTAAGATACTGGAAAACCAAAGTTTGCTCATAGCTCAGTGGGACTACTAAGTATCATTTTGGGTATTATTTCATTGCATTCTTCTTTGTTGAGTGCCATCTTTTGAGCCATCACATGTGGGTTTTGATGAAGGACTGAATTTAAAGGAAAATAGCCCTCAATGCAGATGTCATTTTTCTTTGGTCATGTGGATTTTCTCTTCACACAAATCTGCATTGTTTTTGGTATGGGTTTTTTTATGTTTTAAATTTGCATTGATTGGTAGTTGGCTCTAAGTCATTTGGAGGAGTTTGGAGAATTTTTTTGATCATATGAAGGTCTAAAAATACACGTTTTGGCTTTGTAATAAGGGGTGATCATCACATACAACTAGCCCTAAAAATCCCTTGCGTAATTTCTTTTAAGAAAAAGTGCACTTTTATCCTATGTAAGTGTTATTTTTAGTGCAAGAACATCCTTACCTTGAGCAAGCATTGTTTCTAATGCAAGCACGTCCTTACCCTACGCAAGCTTCATTTTTGGTGCAAGCACATCCTTAACCCACACAATCGTCGCTTTAGCACAAGCGTGTACCTAACCTATGCAAGTGTGTACTTAACCTTTGAAGATGCATACTTGCGAAACACAAGTGCCACTTCAATGCAAGCATGACGTTAGCCAACACAAGCATCGGTTCCCCAAGCGCAAGCATCATTCCTAGTGCAACCACGTTTTCCCCGCAAGCGTCGATTGTTGATGCGTGAGCGCCATGTTGCCCGCAAGCGCAGCTCTAAGCACAAGCACAGTTTTATGCGGCAAAAGTGCCACAATTGTGTGCATAAGGATAGTTTCATGAAACTGCGCCTTCGATTTCACCCATTTTATCCCCTATTCTATGTGCATTTATTACCCCATAACTACCCCAAAAAGCCTTGAATAGGCCATTCAATGGGTCTCCTACCTTCATCAATCACTGATACTCATGAACTCACTCTTCACAATGCAAATGATGTGGTACAAGTGCCATTTCCTCCTCTCTCACTTTGCTCATATTCTTCCAAGTCACAAGGGTGAAAATGACTTGTTTAGCCCCCCCAAGACTTTTTATAGGTCTCTAACCCTAATTTTTCCTCTAGGCATGTGGCAAATACCCTATCACCTAGCCAACCTCTCTCATTCCTTCCCATGTTGCCTCGTTTCTTCCCCTCTATCTTCTTATTCTTCTTTTTTTCTAAACCCATCTTTTCGAGGTACTACCTGAAATCATTTTTAAAATATTTTTTCTTTCAGTCAGTCTCTTGAGGGGGCATCACCTCCTATTCCACCTATTCCACTGGGGAAATTTTAAAATTCTTTGACGCAACGTCACTTCGAACACGACATCAAAGAGGGGCAAAATGTAGACACCCCAAATCTGACTTTATATTAAAATTAATTAAAATTCTAAATGTTAATTAATTCATTCCATTATCCCATAATTAAATAAATATTCCATTTTAATTAATTATCTCGTTATTCTTTTAAATTAATTAAACATTCCATTATTTAATTAATTATCTTGTTATTCTTTAGAATTAATTAAATATTTATTTAATTAATTTTCTTATTGGCCTATCCTTCCCGAGGTTAAATTATTTAAAATAATACAACCTTAGCCATCACCACCTATTTCCTCTAAAAACCCATTAATTAATTAAGTCTCATTAACCTCCACTTAACCTTTTCTTCAATTCTAAATTCTCCACTTGCCATGTGTCACTCCCCCTCACATGCTTGCTTCTTCCATTTACCCAATAAATCCTCACCCCCCCTCTCATTAAATCCACTAAGGACAAATGACACTTTTTAAGTTGAATTTGTATGGGTCCATCTCTCTCCTCTCCATAAAATCTAATTTTAAATTCCACCTCTATTGAGATGTGAAAAAAGTCAAAGATTTGCCTCTCTTGAGATCCTATCAAATTCTTCCAAAATCATATTCAGGCATTCTCCTCTAAGCCTCCATTCTCCTTTAGCCCTCACATGGCAATTGTCTTCTTCCTCTTGCTTGAGAGCACCTCCCAACATGAGCCATTGATCTTGAGAAAAGATCTTAGCCCTCCATCCATTTGTACCTCCTTCTATAAATAGAAGCTCTCACTATCCATTATAATCAAGTACATTTTCTATAACAAGGTTATGCTGAAATATCCTTAGAGCAATCCACATTTTTATAGCTATTTGTGAGCATATCAATAGGTTTTTGGGTGCATGCTTATTTAGCTCAATCATGGAGTTGAAGGTGTTTTGAGGTAAAAGATTGTGTGTTTATGCATTCTATCTTGCTTATTCTATTTCATTTCATTTTCTTGTCCTCAAGTGACATCCAATTTCAATATTAAATATTAGTACTACTTCATCAACCTTTTCTACTATATTTTTTGTGTTGCAAATAACAAATAGTAAAAGAGATACTTTTTACCTTACTTTTAAGTATATAAATAAAGAAAGAAAAATCAAAGAAATAAATTTATATAGAAGAGTTGTGCAATATTCAAAATGGTTCGTCAAACTTTAACTCAAAAAGATATATGAATATTATGGTACATTGAAAATAATCTTATTTTGTGTTATTTGTTGTTTAATATTTATGATGGAGATATTCAACTTATTGAACTAATTGTTAAAAAATGAAGTATATAAGTATAAGAATTATAAAGCTTTTGTTTTGATAAGGAATTCAGTTAAATGTGTTTCAAACATGCAAAGATATAAACTAGCATAGATACCTTAAATACATCTATCTAAAAAAATGCCAAGAGATATCAAATTGGAGCTATTTTAAAATATTACGTTTACTATTAAATATTATTATTTTGACATGTAAATGACTGCCAAATTTAAGATAAAAGGCAAGCGTTTTTGTTAACACACTCACACAATTACACTCCACCTCTTGTTGCCATTATAGAATGCCTCTCTACATTAATTTGATTGGGACTCCAAATTTTAAATATATATATATATATATGATTCACACTTAGAAATGAAATTCATTCAATTGCAAGTGAAAGCTTGAATTGTAAAATGTTGGTGTCGTGAGATTGGCTTCTAAGATTAGAGCCATAAAACAAGATGCGATATTGTTGGTTTACAAGTTGATATCTATCTTACAACCTTCATAAGGGCACTACTAACACATTCAACCTATCTTGAGTATTTACAACCATGTAATTAATTGAAGACAATAACTTTTCATCAATCGGCTACTAAGTTAGCTAAATAAGAAAAAATATTCTAGAGAAAATTTGATGGAATTGGTGAAAATATATATGCTCAACAAAAGGGCAATCCTTTTGATAAGAACATTTTTCTAGAGGTGGTATGAAGGGCCCTCTTGTGCTAAAACGACTTCCTCTTGGTGAGACTAGTACATGGGTCTTTTAGATTAGGAGCTTCATTGTTCAATAGATTAGGACCTATAAGGTTGATGGATGGTTAGATGGATTAGAATTTGGATGATTGATAGGGGGTTTAATGGCTTGGGTCTTTATGCATTCATAAGGGGGCTTAATGGACAAGGGATTACACATTTAGATGGATTGGTGTGATGGAATAGGGTTTATATGAATTGATGGGGGTTATAATGGTTTAGGATCTTAATGTATTGATGGGGCCTTAATGGATGGGGTATTATAGGTTAAGATAAATGGTTTGATGGATTAGAATTAGAGGGATTGATGGGGGTTTTAAATGTTTGAGATCTTTAAGGATTGATGGGAGCCTTAATGGACAAGGGATTGTTGGTTTAGATGGATTGTTTATGGAATAATATTTAAAAGGTTGGATGGATCAAAGGGTAAGGATTTCATGGATGAGAATTAGTCATGCATGGATTTTGATTTGAGAGGTTTCCCCTACATAAACATTCAACGCCATAATTTGAGGGAAGCTTGGCTCCTATTTTTATGAGATACCTAACCATGATAACTTTGTTTTGAATGAGGAAATGATGTAGTGGGGTGTTTCCCTTAGCACGTGAAAGAGAATGTAAACTCCTATTCTACACCTAGCTACAATTTTGTTAGAGTGAAAGAGAATGTAAACTCAACAATAAAATAACAATGGAGCTCTCTTGCCAACACCCTGTTGAAGCCATGCATGTGCTCAATATTTATTGATAGAGAGGATGAATGTAGTTTCTCAAGAATTTCAATAGCATGACCTTGCTTTTTATCCAATGTCCACTCTTCCTCTTGGAAGTGGATTTTGGAATGGAAGATTTGTATATTTGATGAGAATAAATGGAGAGTTGAGATTGATTTAGAATGGAGAGATAGGATTGAATGAGAGGATTTTTTAATTTGAATTTTAGGGAGAGGAGAAATAAATGATAGTAGGCGGTGAATGGAGGGGGGCTAGGATCAACTTGTTTAGGTGAATAGTCAAGACTCAAAGTTGATTTGAATTTGGATAGGCAATAGCTAAGGATGAATGGCTAGGATTTGATTGATTTGATTAATGGCTAGGATTTAGGATTGGCTTCATTTAAGACTTGATGATTTGGATTTATTTTAATTTTTAATTATGCAAAGGACATGACTTATCTTATTAGTGGGGATAAAATTAGGATTTGGGACTTTACACTAACTAATCAATGGAGAGGGATGTAGGAAATTACTTTAATTAAATAAGTATGATTTAATTAATTAATTTGATGGTGGAGGGAATGGTAAAAGGCTAATACTAATTAATTAAATAAATACAATTTATCTAGGGCACTATGAGTGTGGTTACAACAATATTCATATGGTGCCAAAACTAGAAAAAGTGGTGATGTTATTACGGTGTGGTTAATTGTAGGTGTCTATATGAAGAAAGCAGTTTTTTCATGATATTTTGAAGAATTTTTGCCTCTTTCAAGGAAGGACTAGAGTTTGATTTATAGCTAATATTTTATTATTATTTGAGCCCCAAAGTCTACATCTAGAAGGTTATAAATATATGTCCTAAACACATTGTAAGGAATTGATACCAAATTTATGATACATAGATCACCATTCAAAATTGGAAGTAAAGTTGTGTTTTTGTGTGTAGTGAAGGATGATGAATGTAAAGGTTATGTTATAGAAACCATTTGACTATTGTTATTCAATATTGTTAAATTTATGTTTGTTATCCCACAAGTTAAATTGAATTTAGTAACCCTATTAAGCTTTGCATTGATGCTTGTTGTCTTGTATTGCTTTACCAGTTTATCTTCTAGAACCATGTGATGTTCATCCATTAAATCATTGCCTATTGATGTAGAATTTTAGCTAGCAGTGAGCATCCATTATTTTGTCCATTTAAATTTCATTTATAGCCAAATGCCAATCTCTGCTCTTAACTAATAGGAGGTTGTGTTTGTTTGTGCTTAAAGTTTTTATCCTCCTTAATCTAAAAATCTTGTTTCTAGTCTTAAGTTCTTAACTATTGACAATCGAATGCTACATCCAAGGCAAAAACATAGTCAATTAGATATTTATATTTAATGCAAATTCCCATTAAATCTTCTACAATGTGCATACTTGTAAATTATGTTAGTTTTAAGTTTGGTTCAATCTCAAGGAGCTTTGCCTTATAATTTGAAGAACAATTATACTATACATACTAATTTTTTTGTGTTTTGAAAGAGACAAATTGAAATGCTAACAAGTTTTGGAACCTCTAATGGAGAACAAGATACAAGTTGAGTTTGTAATAGAAAATCTTACTAGCTCCAACTAAATATTTTTATCCTAGATAATAAGTTATACACCAAATCATGAAATAAGGAAATGATTCTTGATCCTTCCTTTTAAATGCATCTTCAAGCATATAAAAGAAAAATTTCATCCTCACTAATGGTCCAAGTGCCCATTAATTTTTACAAGCAATCAAGAATCAAATAAAGAACCATTTCAAGTAATGGGTAACAATTCCCATAATCATTATCCATCTCCATTTCCAATGTCACGAGGAGCCAACATTGGCCCTTTGGCACTCATAGTTTTCCATGATTTTCCAATAATCTCAAGGGAAAATTTCCAAAAGTTCATAATAACACCACAACAATTCAATGAACATGTCTCAATATTTGCTATTGCCTATGGCATCCTAGGAGTATCATATGAAGATGTTATGATTAGATTTCTTTTTGAAAGCTTGGTTGGAGCAATAAAAAAATGGTTCCACTATCTTTCCATTGATTCCATTGCTAATTGGGAAACCATGCATAATAAATTTCTATCACACTTCAACCAACTGAGGACAATCATATGCTATATGCTTAGCTCTCACGAGAAAAAATAACTCAAATTTGAAGTGATTTATAGGAATCCTCTTGAGATGTTCCATAAAATCCCTTCCAAGTTTTCTTTCTTCATAAAATCAATCATAATTGATAAAATTCTAGAAACTCAAGGGTAGGCACTCAAGCTAGAAGATAACCATGAAGGAAATCCAAAAAGGCTCTATCAAGAAAACAGTCCCAATTTTTGTAGCCCCTCTCCTACAAGCAGTTAAAGGTGCAAGCGATATGAAGACTTTCAACATAATGGCTATACATAATAATATGAAGGGAATATTCAAATGAATAGCAAAATTGACCATTTAGGTTGCCTACTCCACCTAAACAACTCGCATTGGAAGCACCTCCTAAAGTCAACTTAAACAACTTATGTTCTTTCCACACAACAAAAAATCACATTGGTATTAACTATTTAGAGATGCTTTGCATGATGCAACTCAACTTCCTCAAAATTAAACAAAGAAAGGTTCTCAAGTAACCTTCGTCTTCATGATGAACCCAATGAAAACTCTATGATGGGGTGTTTCCAAAATGGACTCATTTATGCTGAAAAGGTGAATACTTTTAATGGACAAATCTATTTGTGGATTCGAGAAGCTAAAGGAAGGAAAGTATTTGAAGAAGATCCTTGGAAGCAGATTCTTGTGGTGACTAGTTTTCAAAATCTAACTTTTTCCCTTTCATCCATAAGCGATTAAGAGATGAATTTTTCATCTAACTTGCAAGAACTGGTCAATTTTTATAAAAAAAGAAACAAATTTCATATCAAGACTAGAAGTAAATGGTTCACCTATTTGCTAAAGAAGATAAAGTCTTAGAAGCGTTTGTTGAAACAAATGATGATTTAGTTATTTGTACTGAGATCATAAATTGCATAATGAGTGAATACACTTAAAATGATTTTTTCTTCATATTTGAGGGACTCTTTGATGGAGATCCATTAAACAAGTAGAATAAGAAGCATAGTTGGATGCAAATGAATATTTTCAATTTGAAGATGATGCAACGTTGGAAGCTTATATTATGTCAGAGGCATGTATGGCATATTCATTGTCAGACCTTTATAATCTTGCAACATCTCAAGAGTGAATCATCCACTAAATCTGCAGTTAATTTACTCTCAATTTGTGACACATCCTCATCTTCAAAATCCACCAAGAACATCAACAAATAATTAGAGATTGATCATTTGATGCTCGATGACAAAATAGAAACAAAGATGAATATATCAAAAGAGGAAGGAATAAAGGTTCACGATAAATAAATGATCGAAGTAGAATGGATTTAGTCTACATAAAACCCACCACCCTATGGAGAACCTAAAATCAAAAGACAAGATGAATATATGGGATGATGTTCCTACTTTTGACGTAGAATAGGGCAGATGGCATAGTATGGCAGATGAAGATGATGCATCTTTTTAGCATGTATTTTTCAATAATACCTTAATATTGAAATATTCAAATGAGCGTGGATTTATGGATTCAGATCTAAATGATTAAAAAGAGGAGGAAGGATTGTAAACATGAGGAGCTTAAATCAATTATGTATACAAAAATTCAAGAGCATGAGAATAAAAAAAATCTGAACAACACCTTTAGTGATTTCTAAAAGATAATGTTTGGACTAAACTCAAGGTTGAATAAGCCAAAATAATGAGTGAAGAAGATCAAACCAAATAAATAAAGATAATTGCTCTTACACATGTGCAATAGCCACAAAATCTAGTTAGATAAATTGGAAAATAAATAATATCTACACTTGTTAAAAAGTTTTTTCCCTTTAGAAGGATTTATTGTCGGAAACCAATGCAAATCAACTAGTTTGTGCCAAGTTTTTCATTGGATGATTATTCATATAGACATGAACCATGGTTCTTTTGAAAATTTTGGAAATATTATCAAGATATGAGTTGCCAAAGTTAAGCCTGCATCTCAGGGGGGGTTGTTACTTTTCCCAACCCATTAATAACTTCATCTAGTCACTTGTTTCCTTTTGACCATCAATAAGTAGGTAGGTAATTATTTTATCCTTATTTGTGATGCCATAAGTTTTTTCCCTTTTCTCATAATGTGTTTTCTTATTGTCTGTTCTAGGTGTTTGTTTTGGTTAGGTGTTCATTTAGGCTCGACTCTTTTGCCCAAAAATAAAACACTAAACTTTTTCCAAAAGATCCTAAACTTCTCTTACGCTTCAAGCATCTCCCATGGTCCCTATAAAGAACCAGAGTTAGTACCAACATTGACACACGTATGAAACTTTGGTTTTCATGTCAAACTTGTAGTGAATATCCTTGCCATGTTAGTCTATGTTAGTCAAGTGATGACATAGTTTTCTATAATAGTGTTTGCAGGATAACTTCAGGTAGTAAGTATGAGTTAACAAGTCAAATTTCAATAGCCATTAAATAGTGCAATCCTCAGTTTTCATGTACTTTTTAGAATCATTCCTTAACAGTAGCATGAGTCTATATGCAGAGCAGAAGAATATATTATCACATGTTATGAGAAAAATTTTGTACTGATAATCCTTTTTCAATTTTGATTTCATTTACAATGACAATATGTGATTAGTAAGTATTCACTATAGCCTATGATGAGTAGAGGATTATCCATTTAAGTAAATTATGAATTTTCGCCTATAACTTCAATGAACTCTACTATCCTTAATCTTCAGTGAGAATTAAAGGGTCGATAGAACAATATTATGATATAAGCATAGACAAATGGCTTAGATTAATGATAACCTTGTGCTGAACCTCAGAGGACTTATTCTTTGAAGAAGTGTTGCAGAATTATCCTTCAGATAAATTCAGAGATATTTATTTCAAGTTCTCTGCTAAGGGGATAAATCTGAGAAATGTGCTGAAAGACAGATCAAAATGCTGAAAAGATACTCTGAAGAAATAACTTTCATGTGGTTGGAGTAGAAGCCAATTCTTCTATTTCAGTTTCTTCATGAATCGTTGAGTAAACAAGGTTTATGTAGGTTGGCAATGAGGTTACAAGAAGATAAAGAAGAATTCTCAAATGAAAGAGATAATGATAAGAAGGCAACAGTAGTCAGCTGTACGATCAATAAAATAAGAGCACTCAGACAAAACTCTAACCCTGCCAGGAGGTTCGTATAGTTGTAATCAAGAGCATACTAAATCAGTAGATGCTTCATCACTCAAAGTAGCGAGCTAGGAATGAATAAGATAAAAGTTGTTTTGAACAATAGTAACTGCAGTAACATGTAGAACAAACAAATATATCCATTAGTATAATTGTGTTCTGTCATATCCCATTTCTTTTAATGTAGCAAAGTGAGTAGCAATTAGCTATGTATGAAGATACTTTCAGTTTTCAGTTAGGAATGTATTTGTTTGGAACAAGGCAGTTGAGTCTCCAGTTAGGTAGCGGTTGTATCTGTGTTTCTACCAGTTGTGCAGTGCCTGATTCTTTCAGTTGAGCAGTTGAGTGTTCTATGGGCAAATAGATAGGGTCAATGTTCGATTAGTAGAAGTACAGGATTGAGAATAAGGTGACTGCAGTTACTTCAACTTGGGAGCGGCTAAACCTTTGTGGCTTTCAGTTAGCTGGCAGATGAGACTTTCAGTTCCTGTCAGTTTTTCCAACAGTGTGCAACTAGTCAGCCTTTCAGTAGCTCCCATTAAAACTTTAGATTGAGGATGAACAACCCAGTTAGGTGCCACCAATTAAGGTGTCATTTCCTTTGATTGTAGATTTCCCAAAAACAGGGACTGTGGGAGGTACTGGACAGAAAGAAGCAACATACTTTTGACAATTAAAAACAAAAGCTCAGTTTTAGGAAGGTGATGCTGCTACAGCAGCATTGGCACTTGGGATAGAAACCTCAGGTGTATCATCTTATTCTCTTGGTCACAAAAATCTTCAAGAAACAGTCAATGGTTCAAGCTTTGTTGCAAGGTTTGGCAAAACCCCCCGTGTATGGGTTTAGTTCAGGGCTGGGTCTAGGATCGAGACAGCCTAAGGTTCAACCAAGGTCCACCCCGAGCTCTCTGAAGGATCCACAATGAACACGGGGTGCCTTGGGCAGACCCACAGACTGCCAAAAAAAACAAGAAAAAAATTAACATTTAAAAAAAAAAACTGCCAAAATACCTATTTTTTCCTTGAAGTGATAAAATCGTGAAAATGGTGTCCACCATAAGGTTTGTGATGTCCTAAAGACTTTAATTTGGGCTTCATGGAAAGGGCTCTATCCACAAATCTCTACAAAGTTTGCTACCCCTCAACCCACTAGGGGTGCCTAAATCTAGAACCTTGGTCCCCCATTCATGAGACACATCCCCACATCCCCTGTCCCTCATTTTGAGACTCCATGGAATATAGCTTATTTTTCCCAAATTTAAACATTTCTATAGGTTATGAGTTCTTTGGAAAATGAGAGGATTTGGATTACATACTTCTTTGTACCACTCCATTAAGCACAACTGTTTGGGTGCAATAGAAATTGAGAATTTGGTCTTTGTACACTCCAACTTGCATCATTTGTCACATAAGAAACCTAATTACAATGAGGGGGTTATGAAGAATTGAGATCTAACTCTTGAGTGTGTCAACTAAGACACTTGTCACGCAACTTGCCAAAGTATCTATAAATGAGCCACCTTACACATATGTAATGTCCCCCCCTTCTTTGAGTGATCATCCAACGGAGTCCACTAGCTTATTTTATTCCCATAAGCTAAGGTGGGAAAAATTAAGGGAATAATTTAATGAATAAAATATTAAATTGTCCTAAGTCACTTTTGGGGCATTTATATTTAATTAATTGGTTTTATTATTAAAGTGACCTATAATAAATGTCTTGGTAAATTATTAAATAAGTCACTTTGAGAAAGGCAAAATATAATAAAAAATAAAAGGTGGAAAAGGAAATTATGATGATCTTTTAGGAAATCAATTTCTCAAGAGAATTTGGAGAGCTTGTTTTACAGGTTTAGCCAACCTAAGGATGAAAACCCTTGGGTTGCTTGGTGGATTGGATGAAAACCAAATACTATCCTTGGTGGTTTCACTTCAAAATTCACATCTGTGCTGCAATTGAACAAAATTTGTAAAGTCTTTTTCAAAGACAAATTTCAAAGTTTTAATTGTTGGAGGACTGTTTGGTAGCTGGAGTTATGTTTGAATGGAGGTGTTGCGAATAGAGTTTCATGACAACCAATTTTACAATAGTTGGGTGAGTGTAGGTCGAGGTTTCTATAGAGGACAATTTTGAATAGAAAAATAATTTATAAAGGACAACTGATTGATTTCATTTAATGTTGGGCGAGTATTTTCCTACAAGTTCGGCGATTGAGTTTTGCATTCCTTAATCACCATTGTTTATATTAGTGGGGTGGATGTATGTCCTGGCACGGCTCAAAGCTTCCAAAAATTATCATGGTAAAAGGGAGGTGATTAAACATATATAGATTCCATCGATTCTGTGGACTGAAATCTGGGCACTTTAAACATCATCCTCATATCATTGGGTTCATATGGTGTGATGTGAGGGCTGGTTGAAGGAGTTGTTATGTTCAAAAGTTAGTGCTGGAAGTCTTGTGGAAACCTGACAGCTAAGAACGACATTGTTATTTAGAAGTCCAGAATTTAGAAAAAATAACATATGCATCTGCTGTAGCGATTCAGCTTGCAGCCACTGAGTACTATATTCTGCTATTTAAAAAGGTCAAAAAAATCATTCTATCCTACTATATGCTGCAGACATTGTATTGATCAATTGCTATTAAAGTTTATTTTTCCATTATGAAAAGTATTGTGATAGATTCCAAATCATTTATGACAAAACACAATGTATGTTATCTGTAATGGTGGAAACTCTAAAAACTATAAACCTGAAAGCAATTGCAGTGGTATCAGCATGACATCAAAGTGTGACATAATGCTACATGACCGAGTTTTGAAATAAGATAAAAAATTGAGTTCAAATTGAGAGGGGATCTTACACTGGTATCAAAGCCTAAGAACTGCCAACTTGGAGGGTTATGTACACAGAAAGAGAACCAAAAAGGAAACAATCCCAACTTGCTGAGCCATATACAAAATAGGATACCTTTTCAGCTGCATTAGCAGCAAGGCAGCCACATATAGTCACACAAGGAATAGAATCAATGGTGGGTTCAAGTAATGTGAATCCTCGGGATAGGATTGAGAAGAGATTTGACCAGGATAGTTTATAAAACATAATGAATAATCTAGCATGGGGACAACATCAAATGATGCAACAATTTATGCAATCACAATAGTAGTTGATCACAACCATTGGGCAAATGTCACAGAACAAGAATTCTCTTAGGGTGAATCAGAATGCTGCAGGGGAAGATAGTAATGCAGGTAATAACATTCCAAGGGGAGCCAGTACAGGTGGGTCAGGTAGATCTTTCCAGCCTACATTCACACCAAGGGAGGACGAGGAAGCATCACAACACAAAGAAGAGTAGCCATTGGTTGATGAGGTAATGGCAGTTTATGATGAGTACCATACACTTCCTCAGGAAATTAGAAACGAGATAACATTAAACCAACATATGAACCAACAAAAAGATAGCTAAAAGACACTGCAGGAACAAAGACCTCAAAGCCCATATAGGGAGTATCAGCATGCCTTGAGAAAACTAAATCTTCCTAATTTTGATGGTAGTGAGAAAATCACAACACGTGCTTGGATACACAAACTTGATAAATTTTTGATAGTAAATCCCATGCCAGAAGGAGAGGCAATTAAGTTTGCAACCTTACATTTGGAGGGACTAGCATATGATTGGTGGCATCATGGTTTGGTAACACAATCATGCATTGATTCAGTCCTATGATGAGTTCAACAACAAATTGATTGCTAGATTTGATTGGAAGGATGTAGAGATGGATTTCTATGAGTTCACATTGATTAGACAAAATGGTGATGTTCATAGCTACATCAATGAGTTCCAAAAGGTTGTTATGGTTCTTGATATGTCAGAAAAGAGAGTTGTGATGTTGTTCACAAAAGGTATGAATGCAAATCTAAAGGGTTTGGTGAAGGATTTCAAGCCTAGTACACTACAGGATGCTATTCAGATGGCTCTTGATCTTGAACCTGTTGTGACCTTTTTTTTTCACACATCACCCCATTCAAATGGGGACCCCCTAAATTTTGCTCCATTCTGGTCTTTTAGCTTTGGTTAGTGCATCTCTCTCTCTATCTCCGGTCCTTCCGGGGATGTCCCGTCGTTTGACCTGGGTTGAAGTATTGGTTAAGTCTGTGTAATTAGGGTTTTCATCCTTCAGGCTTATTTAAGGTCAAACTGAGTTATAAAATTGAAATCCAGGCTTAGTACAGCAATCACAAAGCTTTCGGCAGGGTCCCATTAAATTTTCACTGTATTCCGGCAACTTGCTATTTTTAGTAAGTATTCAATTTGGGACTATTTTGTCAAACTTTTGGAATTCTGTCAGTTCCACCACATTCAGGTAACATCAAGCTGCTTGCACGTAAATTTTGAGCCAAATCGGACAATTTGCTATTTTTAGCAGCTCGGGCTTCAAGAGCCATTTTCAGGGGTCAAACGTATGATTCCTCGTTGCATGCCCAGGGATTACTTCTGGGTTTCTCGAAACCTTCGCAACGATATAACATGCAAACCGAGACGATCACTTTCAGAGTTCAGCCTTCAGAGGCTATTTTTAGGGTTTGCATGCAGAGTTTTCTGACGCATGTCCGGATATTCCTTCTGGGTTTTTCAAGAGCTACGCAACAGTGTGACGTGCAAGCGGAGAAGATCAAATTTTGAGGACTTACTATTTTTAGCCAGTACATGCATGCAGACCAATTTTCTGGGTTTTTCTGGGTTTCTTGAGACCCCACGGGCAATATAACATGCAAAACCATCCGACAGTGGATGAGTCACTTTTCAGGCAGTTTCTATTTTTAGCAGGTACACTCTGGCAACCGCCTAACACTCCAGTTCAGCAAGCGGAACAACATGCAGAAGGAACGAAGTCAAACGGAGACCGTTCGGGATACGTGCAGGTCAAATTAGGGTTTCCACTTTTATAGGGGGTGAAATCCAGAAATTGTCAAAACGAAGCACCTCACCAACATCAGCACACTTCAAGGTACCTGCTGGCAAAATTTGAGCGAAATCGGAGAACTTACTATTTTTAGTAAGTCAACCCATGGCTATAAATAGCAGGTCTGCACCCAAGGTTGGCATCAGAGCGACACTCAAGTTCTCAGGATCAGGCATTGCAATTTTCAGGCAAAACGACGCTACTGAAGTCAAAAAGTCAAGAACTTACTATAAATAGCAGGTGGCTATAAATAGCAGGTCAGGGCAGAGGACTGGCAAAACAGGTTCACAGGGCAAAGAAGATCAGATGGTGAAATTTTCAGGCAAAACGGAGCTACTGAAGTCAGAAAGTCAAGAACTTACTATAAATAGCGGGTGGCTATAAATAGCAGGTCAGGGCAGAGGACTGGCAAAACAGGTTCACAGGGCAAAGAAGATCAGATGGTGAAATTTTCAGGCAAAACGGAGCTATAGGGGTCGAAAATCAAGGGACTTTCTAAAAATAGCCTGACTTGCCCAAAATAGACGATGAAGACGAAGGCAGGCAGAGGTATAAAAAAATTTCTAAGTCTGGAAAGTGAGAGCATACCCTCTCAAATGCACCCTCACCTTAAGAGATTAATGAAAGCCTTGAAAATTTCCTAAGGCAACAAAATGGAAGCATGCTATGTTAAATGCGCCCTCACCTTGAAAGGATATGGAAAATGTTGGAAAATATTCTAAGTCAAAAGTGAGAGCACACCCTCTCAAATGTGCCCTCAAGCAAAATCCTAAGTGTGTGAAAATTGTCTAAGGCAAAAATAAAAGCACAAGGGTCAAAATGCGCCCACCTTCAAGAGGGAGACTATGAAAATTGTCTAAGGCAAAAATAAAAGCACCACCCCTCATTTGCGCCCATGGAGGTAATGAAGTTAAAAACGCCTAAGTGTGAGAAAGCAAAAGCTCACCCTAGCAAATGCGCCCAAGCTAAGTCAAGGAGGGATGAGAAACTTGGAAATTTCTAAGGCACAAAATGAAAGTGGACTATGTTAAATGCGCCCTCAAGGCAAGCAAGTGACTTCAAAAAATTTCTAAGTTTGGAAAACAAAAGTAGCCATGGCAAAATGCGCCCTCCAGGTAAAAGGTGGTGGTAAAACGCCTAAGGCATGGGGAAATTAAGTTGATAAGATCAAATGCGCCCATCTCCAGCAAGGTCTTGAAAATGCCTAAGTGTTTGAAAATAAAAGCTAGCACATACAAATGCGCCCAGCAACTGTTGAAAGATGAATTTATAAAAAAACATTTTTTCTAAGGCACGAAAATAAAAGTGGCCTACCTCATTTGCACCCTCATCTTGAAGCCCGCCATCCTATTTGCACCCAAGGATATTGATTGATAAAACGCCTAAGGCATAAGATGGAAGTTCCCCTAGTGAAATGCGCCCATGATAAAGTGAAAGCTTCCTATGTCAAATGCGCCCACCTCCAAGAAAGGGAAAGGAAGTCTAAAAACGCCTAAGGCATTGAAATGAAAGTTGAGGGTATGAAATGCGCCCACTTCATGAAATTGAAATTTGCCTAGCTGAAATGCGCCTAAGGCAAAATTGGAAGTTGACATGCCTATTTGCGCCCTCAAGGCAAAGTGAAGGCTTAGCATATCAAGTGCGCCCAGCTTGTGGGTGATTTGAAAATCCTCTAAGACATGGAAATTAAAAGGGTACCAAGAAGAAATATACGCCTAAGGGGGGTGAGAATTTAAATTTTCTACTAAGTGTATGAAGTGGAGAAATTCCTAAGGCGTGAGAATTTGAAAAATTGAATAAACGGAAAGAGTGGGTGAATATGAAATTTTTTTCAGAGACATTTAAACGGGGTGAACAACTTGATGAAATATTTTCTAAGTGCAAAATTAAATGAACCCGTTCAAAAGGCACCCATGGGTCGGGAAATTTTTAAAATTAATTTCCTAAGGGAAATTTTAATATTTTCAGAAGAAATTCGTTTTGCCTAGATTATTTTCCTGACGGAAGTTAAATCTTAGAGGATGAGTTATTTCGAACAGGCAAGTGATTTTAAATCACCCGAAGTTGAATATTTTAAAGAGAAAATTTAAAATGTCTAAGGCAAATTTTATGAAATCGAGGATTTAAATGACAGACATTTAAAAAATTGGAAATGAATTTACAACTCCCACGAATTCTTCAAATCAAATTTATTTAAACACTGCGAGATTTTAAAGTGGGATTTTAAACCAAATCAAGTGATTTTTTCTCGCAAGTTGTTTAAATCACCAAGAGTTAACTGGCAGACCAAGAGGAAAAATTCGAATTCTTTTACAAGGAAGGAATCATTATTAACGGCAACTACCATAATGACTGGCTGACAACTAGCCCACTACTGCGCTTGAATTAGAAGATTCTGAACGAAGAGAGTGGAGAATTGATGAGGGTGCTAAAAATAGCCCCAGCCTTACTTGGCAGGATTCTTCGAGAAGAATTATTTAAACAGTCTCTTCTTTCATTTCTCCTCACATTTTTCGAAGTTGAAGTTGCTGAAGAAGTTCTTGGGAGATTGAAATATTTTCGAAGTTGTTGAGGAGAGAAATTCCTTGAGAGTTTATTTTATTTCGGAGTGTTGAGTTGCTGAAAGTGCGAAGTGCTAGAGAAATTTTTATCTGCCGAGACTCTTTCTTTCGAAAGCTGAAAGTGTGTTGCTGCAATTTCGAAGTTGAAGGTTGAAGTTGTTTTCCGGAGTTGCTAGAAGATTTATTTGTTGAAGTTGCTGCAGAGTGTTGCGTTGCAGAAATTATTATGTGCTGAAGATCTTATTCTCGGAGTGTTGAGGAAGTTTTTTGGAGCTGCAAAAGAGTTGCTGCAGATTTTATTTATTCGAGCTGCTGAAAGTTAGTTGCTGTTGAAGTTGAGAAGAAGTCGAAAGTTGCTGAGGTTGACGGAAGTTGAGGCAAAAGATTTAATTTATGTTGTACTGAGAAAGTAGCCACATTGCTGAAAGTTACTAGTTGGCTGTGATTTTCTTCGCCAGTTGGAAGTGCAGTCGTTGAAAGCTTCTTTATAAGCTCAAAATTTTTACACACTCTGAGGTTTGGAGTTAGATAATTATGCTGAAGAATTTTATTTTCACAGGCTAACTCCACGTTCGCAGTCGCCTCGGAGGCTATTTATTTTATTAAAAATCTGCAGCCTAGCTTATTGTTATTCTATTTTATTTTGCAGATGGCTGAAGCAAAGGATGTTGCTGGAGCAAAGGATGTTGCTGGAACAAGCAGAGCCGCAGGCAGAGCTGCAAACACTGAAACGGCCAAGGCTAGCTCATCCCGGCAGGCAATGATCAAAAGGCTCGCCAAGTCATTTCTTCCAAAATCGGCAATTGTCTCCAAATTGGCAGGATTAAGTGACACCAACCTCGGGTCATTTAATCTAAATGCACTCAAGTCTAGGATGTACGGACTGGGAGGCCATCAACCATCAGTCACGGCACATAACATCATGAAGAGTGGTATCTATGCAGCCGCTGGTTTTCCACCAGCAATTCAGTGCCCGGAGCTAATTATGGAGTGTGCGAACCACTACAAGCCGGAGCGTAGAACCATTGTCTCGCCGGATGGCAAATTGCTTGCCAACTTCACGCCAGATGCCATCGGAGAGGCATTTGGGATTCCTACTGCCGAAAAGATGCTCTACAGATCAAAGGAGAGGGCGGATAAAATGTACTCCACCTCCTTCGAGAGGGTTGCTGCGGTCATCAACAGAGTTTGGATGCAAAAGCCAAAGCCACCTCGCACTAGACTCCCAAAGCAGATAATTGCCGAAGATGTGAAACAGGAATACTGCGACTTGATGATGATGCTGAGCCGAATAAATGGGAGTGCACAAGCCTACTTCTTCGAGCCTTGGATGTTCTACTTCATCGAGATCATATTGGAAGGAAAGGAATGTGTTGACTGGGCAAGAATGATCAGTGATAACATAGATGAGCAGTTCAGGAGCCTGAGGGGGACAAAACCTTTTACATGAGCTCGTATGTGATATATATGCTGGCAAGAATGACCAAGTATCGAGGGATTACATACAAGGAGCCAATAGGCTGTGCACCTGATCAGTTCAAAATCCATGAGGCCTGCACACAGTTGCATCTAGCTAACCCTGCCAGTTACAAACGGGCTAATGATGCATTCACAATGCACATCACGAGGACCCTTCAGCGGAGAACGCAGCAAAGAATATCCAAAGAGGCACAAGCATTGATCGAGGAATACGGATATTGGCTCATCCAATTTCCGAAATTCACTTACATTAGGCTGCAGGGGTTCACTTCGTATCCATACCGGCTACCGAGGTACCCCACCGATCACATTATAATGCTGGAAATATCTAGGCAGTTGATCGCCTATGATAAGATTCAGAAAAAGAAGAAGAAGGGTGGACTTGACTTTCCTATTGCCATGGGAAATTCCACTGAGGTGTGTCCCTCCTTGCAGGCAGCTCGAGAGGCAGAGGATGAGCTGCAATTCTATCATCTATCGTATCACACAGGCAGACAGGATTTTGATCCTACAGAAACATCCGAATGATACAGAACGTCGAGTACCGACACAAGGCCCACATTGAAGACTTTTGGGCAAATGCTGTTGATGAGGTTGAGATAAGGAAAAGGATGTTTTCCAGGCTTCCCCTCAAATTGATCAGGGAATGTGAGATCATTCCAGTTCCCGACCAGGTGGAAGAGGATGTCAACGTTATGCAACCCGACTATGGTTCAGTCAAGGATACTTCGGTCCCACCACCTGATTGGTCTGAGCCAGAAATCATGGACTTGGACATGCTCTCTATTCTGGTGTTGACTTTCACAAGGGCTTGGGTCGATAGACATGCATGCAGACTTAAGAGCAGATTGATCGCCCTTACTTATAGCTTGATGGGTGACCCAAGGCCGCTATCGGTGAGAAGGGGAAAGCAGGTTGCTCAAACACCGGAAGCACAAGTAGAAGTACCAACCCAGCCGATACCGTTGAGAATGGAACAAGCATCACCTATGCGCTCACAAACTCAGTCTTCGAGTTTGAGAGTGATTTCATTATTTGTTGATCAGAGGGCAGGATTGGGTGAAGAGCGGGAGCTTGAGGAGGTGGATCAACCCAACATCCGAGAATCAGATAGTATAAGCGTCAGTGTATCCAGGGCTGGCCAACAAGAGGAAGAAGATGAAACAGTGGCTGACACTCGTTTCCAACAGATGTTGGACATGACATTGGAGGAAGAGGAAAACACAGAACAGGGAACCCAAGGGTCCGGAGATACGCAGCTCGTGGAAGATGATGAGCCCGAGCAGAGCAGTGCAAGAAGAGAGGAAGTGCACGAGGTGGAGGCAACAGAAGAGCAGCCCCTCGTCATTTGCAATCCGCAGCAGACGGTGCCGGATTGGCTTTCAGACAGAATGAGAAGAGAACCCGAGGATGATACGGATCCAGCCATCGAGATGGAGGAGTTCCTTAGGAGGATCAGTGCGCCACCAGAAAAGAAAAAGGCCAGGAAGTTTTCAAAGATCTCGACTGATGAGTCAGGCTCTCGCACGCTTCAGGTGGCTGTTCCGAGGGAGGAGTATGATCGAGCCGAGGAGAGGCCCGAGAACTATGTGATCACCACCGTGGAGTTGGGTCGTCCTACGGGAGCCCAAATTGTCGAGGAGTTCGATAACTCCTATCAGGCGCTGAAGGATCAGTTGCTCCGCACGGAAGGGAAGTATAAGAAATTGAAGGAGCACAAAACCTTGATAGGATATGTGCAGAGTCTAGCACGTCCAGGTGAACCAGCAAACCCAACAGTAGAACGTCCACCAGAGCTTCCGAGGGAGTCAGTTGTTGGCTTAGAAGATTTAAAGAAGATGGAAACGGAAGCGGACAAGTGGGCTAGCCATGTTCGTACTGAGACAAGGAAATTCATGGAGGACCTCGCCAATGCTTATCGGCAGGCCTCAAGTATTTTGGCACGGATTGACATGGTGGATCAGGCCTGGGGCGATACCCGCATCTATCAGACGAAGACTGTACTTCGTTTGGGGGCTTTGATGCATATACCTCTACAAACTTTGGTGGATGGAGGTGTGATTCAGGATGGTGACAAGTATGATTTCACCAGTTGGTACTCCTCGGTGGTCACAGGCCGTGGATTTCACGATGCAGCAAGGTCAGATTCAGCCAGAGTGAGGAAAGCAATGGGTAACATCTTGGAAGGAGTCCTTAATACATTAGAAGCCATATTTGCTAGAAAGTTGGCCCCAGAGGAAATAACTGCTGATGGCTTGAAAGATAAACTGGCTCCATTCTTCTCAGCTGCGAGGTCGCTTGTCCTGGATGACTTTGAGAATGTCTCCACTTTCTCTAGTATTATTCAGCATACCCAGGACGCCTTAGCGGCATGGAAGAAGTCTTACATCCGACACGGACAGACGGTAGCAGTCTTGGAGTTCCAGCTCAACCATATTCCACCGATTTCTGCCCAGGAGGTCGAAGCGGTATTGGCCCGGTTGATCGAGTTTGCTATCCGGGAGAAGGCCAATGGGAACGCTCTCATGGATGAGGATCTTCTTGATGATGGTAGTGGGCATTAATTGCTCATTATGATTCCTGCAGGGGAGTGGAGAATATTCTATGCATTCATTGCCCACTCCTCTCTGTGGCGGTTTTTAGGGCAGAAACCCTAATCAGGGCATAGGTGGCTCAATCTGAGCCCTTTATTGTAATCAGATCTGAACCGTCCACTGAATTGGACCTATTATAAAAGGGGCATCCCCCCTCATTTGTAATCCATTAGAATTAGACTTCGGATCAGAGCTAGAGAGTATTGGAGATAGAAGTTAGAGAGTAGAGCTTAGAAGTTAGCTTAGATTGAGGAGGGAAGAAAACTTTCCTTTGAAAGTTTTGTAAACGGTTGTTGTGAACACTTTTCATAATACAAAGAGTTTCATTGCTTGGTGATTTCTTCTTTGTTATGAGTAGCTAGCGAGGCCATTTCATCTTTCCAATTCAAGGTAGATAGAGTAAAATAGACGTTCATTTCATGCAAGTAGTTGTTAGCTGTGGAATGTGGTGTTTAATTTGAGCAAGTCTTCTCTCGTCCATACCACTAGCGGACTTGCTGACGGCTGGTTCGCCTTGCGTGGTCAACTGGAGTAATAGCGCTTAACTTCGATTGTGGCTCATATGTCCATATGCATCGTTGTGATGGTATGAACATGTTGTGTCATGGTTTGAATATTTCTCTCATCCTTTGAAGATTGCACCAACTTTGTGGAAGTTGTCCGAAGGGAGGCAAAGCGGAGTTTGGTTTGAAGATTGTCCGAATTGATCTTCACATTCCACCCTTTAGAAGTAGATTGTAGACTTCCTATCCTTATTCCCTTTAAATTCAGCATTTTCCGGGTCAGTCCAGATACCAGAACAATATTGTCAAATCTTTCATGTCCTAATTGCTTCACAAAATCGAACAACTACGTAAGTCCCCTTGGAATAATCCAGCAAAACACATCAACCAACTGAGTCTATTCGTAATAAAAGGAACCTTGGAGTCGAACACATGAACTTTCAAGCAATCTTAGCATGTGGGACACTTTGATCAAGAGGGAATAGAGTGACCATTGGAGAACTTTATTCTGTGTTGGTGTTGTCATAAAAAACACGTCAACAGAACCTACACATCCTACAAATCAGTCCCAAAAGAAGAGTTTCAAGAATATCAAACCATTTAGGAGAACTTTCAATCAACTTAAGACTACACTCAATTTGGACTTTGAGACGAGGAATGAGTTGCGCAGGAAGAAGTTATGTTTCTCCTACAAGGAACCATGGGAACCTGATCATAGGTGCCTTGGAAAAGGCAAAGCACATTATATAGAGATCACTGTCGACATTGAGGAGGTAATAGATACCAGTTCAGAGAGTGAACATGAGGAGCAGAAAATAGAGCATGATCATAGCGCTATAAGAGATGTGACACATGGCGCTATTGCTACTTTATCAGGAGTTCCTAAGTATCATCCTTTCAGAGTGAGGAGTCTTGAAGGGACAACGAGTTACATGTTTAGTTGACAGTGGGGCCACTCATAACTATATTGATGAGGGTCTTGTGGTGAAGAGAGGATTGCAAGTTGAGGATTTTCCTAGATTCAGTGTCATGGTAGCTGATGGATTCAAAATGACTTGCACTAATAAGATTTCACAATTGAGCATTCAGTTGGGGGACTATACAATTACTAATGACTTCTATGTGGTTGGGATTGGTGAGACTGATGTTGATCTAGGAGTTTAGTGGTTGCATTCATTTGGCAGATATTGTAAAAAAAAATTAGAAGACAGAGTTGGAATTCATGGCAGATGGAAGGAAGATAGTGTTGAGAGCTTTGGCGGATGGTGTGCCAAAAGTGGTGACAACAAAGAGGACGGAGGCTTTGTTCAAACATGGTGAGGTTGCATGGGCAGACCAATGTTTTGTGTCTTCCAAATCTTCTTCTAGTAATGACAGGCATCATCATGTGGACATTCAGATGGTTTTGAATAAGCATAGCTTGGTGTTTGGAGATATTCCACTTAGTAGACCTCCTGGTCATGGATTTGAGCACATAGTTGAGTTAGAGGAGGGAAAGTGTATCCAAGTCCGTAAACTTTGATTTCACCTCAAGCTCCAACTTGAAACTTCCCTTTAATGGAATTGTTGCGAACGACCAATCCAACTAAATTTCTCCTCCGAGATCTTTGCAGAAACTCCTGCTGAGCAACATCCCGTAACTTGTAGGAATGTCAGCGATCAAGATAGTCATCATGGTTTTCTTTTCAGGACAAGACGCTAGCCTTACTTGCGCATCTTTCAGTTGACCGACCAACGGCACTGGCTTTGATTCAAGTGAATAACACTTTTCTTTGGTTTCGGTGCACGAAAGTCCCAACGCATTCATGATCTGTAAAGGCACGATGTTGTCCGACGCTCCGCTATCTATGATGCAATTGCTAAGTTTAAAAACTCCTATATACAAAGATATTTAGAACGGCTTTGGCTTGTCTTCTGCTGGAACAGAGGATTCAAGTAATGTAGGTTGAATTGCGGCCTTCTTCTTTACCACCTTGGGGATATGGTCCAACTGCTCTGGATGATCCTGAAGATACTCCAGTTGTGAAATTTGTACCTTCGTCTTCATCATGGAAGACACAATGTCAAAATTTGCTGAGGTTGGATCCTGAACAACCGGCACAGTGTTTATTTGTGAAGACTTGTCATTGGTGTTTCCTTTTTCATTAGACTTCTGCTTTTCCTCTTCTTCTTTTTGTGCTTTGAAGTGTTGTGCACGTGTAAACACAGGCGATGAGATGTTCTCAACATTGACCGCAAGAGAGTATCGGCAGTAATCTTCTTCTTCTTCTTGTTCATTAACGGGTTCTCTATCGAAGTATCCCGTTGTGGAGTCACCATCAAAGTTGTCCGTCTGTGGTGAGACAACATTTGTAGTTGGTGAAGGTACGAAACTTGAACATGGAGCAGCATCAGCAAATCCCATGATCTGACTCATTCTTTGATTTTCCGAACATGTAGCTCTGGTGTGTTCGACAGTATCATGGAAAGAGCAATAACTTGTAGGCTTCTCAGCTTCAACATGCTGTCTTGGTTCTCCTTGCGGAAACTTTGATTTGTAATTGTTGAAAGGCTGGAAGTTATTCCTCTTCGGCTGGTAAGGCTGTTGAGGTTGATATGGCGGTTGTGGTCGATATGACTGTTGTGTAGGCAGTGCTTGCTGCCCTTGTGCGGGTGACTGTCTTTTGAGAATGGCCACCTCGTTGACTACCTTTTGAAGTAGCGGATCACCAGACGGTTGAACAAGCAGTCTGATTGCATCATTCCTCATCTTGCCTGTCATAATCATGTTATCTTCAATTTTGATAGCTTCTTCTTGAGCGAGTTGTAGATCTACTCATTCACTTCCCTTCAAGAGAAAGGTTATTTCTAATGATAGTGCATTGATGAAGCTGCTCATCAAAATCTCATCAAATGGGTTTAGTGTATGGGTAAGACGTGTAACAAGGCGATTAAACCTTGCTATAGACTCCATCTTTGAGTTTGAGGTTTGTGCAAATAGTTGATGATTATCCTCAGCAGGCTTGAATCTCGCCAAGAATTTCTCACTCATGACTACCCAACTTGTGATAAGACCTAGTTCAAGATTATGAAACCAGTCTGATGCATTGTTTTCCAGGGTCTCAACAAAGAGACAAACAACTATGTCTTTATGTGGAACACGTAAAACGAAACAAGCCGTTGTGAATGCTGAAATGTGTTCATCAGGATGTTTAGATCCATCGCCATGGAATCGAGGAAAGTGCTTTCGCGATCCCTTAGGCAGCTCATGATGTCCTTGTAAAGCCAACAGTCTGATGTTGTCGCCCCAAGGCAATGGGGTTGGATGTCTTACGTTCCTTCCATTTCGACCGTGGTCGTTGTTGTTGTTGTCGCCCATCACTATAGGTGGGACTGGAGATTCTTCTTCTAATCCTTCTACGAAATGCTCAGGAACCTCTTCAAAGCGCGACTCTTCTTGAATGGGAGGATTGTGCCTCCTTCTGTAGTAAACTTGGTAAGCCATGATGCTTTATTCCCACGTGGGTGGTGGCAAAACTGGTCTACCTGCTACAAGATCCGCCTTTTCTTCTTCTTTGTCCAAAGTAGTAGCTGCGTTTCTCCACTGAGTAGTAGATGTATGATTTTCAAAGATGAAACTTCGCAAGCTACTGATGATGGCTGACTGCTGGCCTTGAATTAGCACAAAGATCAGTTGTATGGTAGCCGAAGTAAGTCCTAGTTGTTGAATAGGAGCAGTAGGACACCAAATGGTCATTCCCGTGACATAAAGCGTGAAGCTTTCTTGAAGTTTTCTGGCCTTGTGCCCCACAGTGGACGCCAGAAAACTGTTGGCGTAATAACTAACACCTCTGGTGTGTAAACTAAAACGGATAGCTATGCACACTGCGTAATGAGTGCTCTTCAAATTAGGAGGGGAAGCTCCCTCTTTTGCTGATATGCGTGAAAAAGTAAAGTATTCTAAATCCTATCTTTTTTATCTCAGCTGGAAGAGGCACAAGGTTAAGAAAACCTAGAACGTTGCAGCTAAGTATTTTTTGGTTTCGCAGATCATTAACTACAACTAAACTAATTACTTTAAATCTATCCAATTTCCTCAAGTAAATAGACCATGAGGAAATGGAGCAAGGATGTGATTACACGATAAACTTCAGGTAAGATTCACAACGTGAAGCCAAGGTGGCACAACTATTTGCTTGGCTGGGAAGAATTTTATTAGAACAAACAAATATACGATAAAGTTCAAGTAAGATTCACAACGTGAAGGCAAGGTGGCACAACTATTTGCTTGGCTGAATAAGTTTATTGACACACACATCACACAATAAGCATTAGGTACAAATTCTAAACTTTAAGGCAAGGTGGCACAACTATTTTCTCAATGTGAATAGGCTTATTAAACACAAAACACAAGGTAAGCAACTGGGACAGTGTATTGCATAGACGAGACACGCATACAACAACGATCAAACTAACTAAGATGAGCATTCACCATAATAACTACATGAAACCCTAGTGGCATAACAATTTATCATAATAACAAATACTCGTGAACAAATACAAAATAGGCAATATTACAGGCAAGGTAGGCACAACATATATTTCTCTCTTGTGCAAAATTTATTTACAAATGAGCTGAAAGCTCTTATTTATAGACATCAAAGGTGTAGGCAACCCTAAAATCGCCTTGAGTCAACTACAGTCCTGCAATGCATGCAAGATCTTATTGCTAAACCCTAATAATGGAAACTATACAGTTAACCGGTAAGCTACCATCAGTTAACCGAAATATCTAATCTAAGTGGACAATGTGCAAGCATGCACGTCCTTATTGAAAGCAAGTTAACTGGAATACTAACATCAGTTAACGTAAAAACCTAGAAAAGAAACTCCAAGTGAAAGTAGATACTTCCAAGATAGACATGCGTGAGATGTGAAACAACGAGTTAACTTGGAAAGAAGCATCAAGTTAACTGTCGTGCATGAAGTCTATCCCGAAAGGTTGGAATTGAAGTCTTCTAGCCCTGATCTCAATCAATCAACCCATCCACGAAGTCATTGATTGCGTCACCTTCTGGGGAACTAAAGCTCTGACGAAGTATCCCATGCCTATGCAACATGTCTTCTCCACCAATGATCTAACACTGACTCTGAGTCTCGTGAATAAAAATATATTTAATTTGTAACATGCAAATTTATGAATACACATTAAAAGAGGCACCAATATTTAATTCTTTGAAGAAAATCGCCTTTTAATGTTTTGCATGCAAAAATTAAATATTAAAACATTATTTTGATTATTTAGCCAAAAATAGCATCGAGATGTGCTCGGCAAACTTCACTGATTCCAGAAAATCCGAATTTGACCTTCTAGGCATCCATTTGCAAGAGTTATTGTATTTTTGACTATCTCCTATTTTATAGCTGACTGCAAAGTTACACCTGGCCATGTTCAACTCTAATTTCTAGGTGATTGAGTGAACTTGTGCCTGAACTGAGATATCCACTACGAACCCTACATAACAAGGATGAAATGTCTATTTGTAGTGTCCCCATATTAGGGACATAAAATGCACATATTAAACTTTTGATTTTTAAGATTGTTTGATAAAGAGCAATGAAAGATTGAGGGAATAAGATAAATGAAATGCATTATTATCAACTAGTGCATAACTAACATAATCTGATATGATTTATTACTCTTGATAGGAATAGATCTTCGCCTTATTTCTCTCCCTAACCTTATGGGATGGTAGATTTATTGTGCCAAGGGCGCGTGCACCATCTCGAGTTGGACACCCTCAAGGATTGGTTACCTGTCTTGGGCTTTGTCCCACATAGATTGGATTTGGACACCCTCAAGGATTGGTTACCTGTCTTGGGCTTCGTCCCACATAGATTGGATTGGACACCCTCAAGGATTGGTTACCTGTCTTGGGCTTCGTCCAACATAGATTTAACCGCCTTCCCTTCCACACACTTCCTATCCTCATCAAGCGTTATGACAGAGTTTTTGGTCGAAGACTATCTCTCAAGATAAAAACCATAATAGCCATTGAGACACAATAATTGCTGTAAGCAATATTATTGTGGCTAGACAAATAACATCGATTTATTTCTATATGTGAAATTCACTTATGTTGTATATATGAATCACAATATATATTTATAAATCATAATCTAATTAAATATATTTATAAGCATCCTAACATTATCTTATTTATGACATTACCCTAATGATAATATTATGCATCTAATATTCTCTTATTCCTAATTGAATCGATAATTACTTTGCATGGATATATATATGTATATGTACGTATATATATTGTATATGTCAATCACCTATTATATATGTAGTAATCATCATAAATTTAGATATATTTATCAATCTTAATATATTTAAATATATGTATCAATCACGTTTAGATACATTTACCAATCATCTATGATATATTTATAAATCACTATATATTTAAGTATATTTATCAATTATTAGTTGTCATTTAAATTCCTAATATATTTATCCATCATCTCAATTTATTATATATTTGACCATAACATCTTCTAAAAATATTAAGGTATTTATCACTGTCGTTTAAGACAAGATTAGGAAATTACTTACCTATTATTTAACAAAATGCTCACCATACTAACTGCTGATTGGTCTGCAGATATTTCTCCTTCTTCACCAGCCACGATGCCATTTCTTTCTTATTCTATCCCTTCCCTTGATTCCCTCATTATTTTAATACCGAGATTACTTATCATCTTCTTATTATCTGCAAATCTTTCTCTTCCAGCCAGCCACGATGATCTTTATTTCTTAATGATCAGATTTCAGAAAATGTCATTTATTAAAATGATTCTTCTCTCCGAATCTATTCCTATTCTTCCCCCCCTTTTGTTTCTCACTTCAATCTTTATTTATATCCCTCCATTTTGCCGAGAGATGTGTCTATTCATTTAATGGATGTATCCTCAATTGGATCGCAACTTTCCATTATTTGTATTGCACCTTTTAGTTTGCTATTTTACGAACTTCATTAAAAAAGAGTCGTTGCTTTTAATTTATTCACTGACTTCTTTCGCTGCTCATCAAGGGTAATTAATTTGTCATTCTTCTGCAAAGTATGATCGCTGCCTCTTTAATGGTATTTATTTTATATCTTATTTTATTTCAAACCTTTGCACTTCCTTCACTCGGTAGATGGGAATATTGCAGCTTATAATATGGTATCACTTATGTTATTATTTATTTGATAGTAATATTATTTATTTAATAAAATATCATCAAATTGGGGTCGTAGCAATAACAATGTGTATTTAGTTTTCTATATATATATCTTCATAATAATATTAAATTATATTATATTATTATTTTTGTTAATTATAATTAAAATATCATCTTACTGTACTTATAATTAAAATTGCTAATATTTCTCTTATATATATATATATGTGTGTGTGTTTTAATATTTATAATATTATATTATGATATTAATATTAAATTGTTAATATTTGTAAATACAAAATTTGTCATTTATTTTATTTAATTGCATCTCAATACTTAGTTATTTCAATGTTCTATTACGGGGGCATGACACTGTTGGGAGCTGCAACTGCTAAAATCAACATTTGACCCCTCAAACAATTAGGCGCCTTTGATTAAATTGATGCAATGATTCCAGACTTAGCCATTCCTCCGTTTTTCCATCTGACACTTCAAATTGCCGTTGACGGTGAATGATGAACCCTGCTGACTGGATGATAGGTTCATTACGTGACTGAAAGCACTCTACATCCAACGACTATATGTAAAGTACCTGAAAGCTGAATCAGGAACTCCAAAAAGATGGGCGCCCCTAGCCTGTGAAGGCGCAAATAACCTTTTGACAAAAGTGTGACTTCATCTGAACACCATACTTTGACCCCTGTGATTGGGAGTTGGAGTGCTCCGATTCGCGCACCGTCTGTCTCTCTGCATAGATGGATCATCTTGCAAGAAATGTCTTTGGAGGTGACAAAACAAGAAAACTGCTTCTAAGACCTCAAAGAGAAGGGCGCCTTTTTCAAGAGATTGGTACTTCCCATACTTAGCCATTTTCTGGTTGCTTTCACTTTTCAACATTCTCACACTGACCTCGCACATACGAGCGTTTGCCAAATCCCGGAGGCTGATGGTTGAACTTGTTGATAGCTGGAGTAATTGCGCACAAGTCTCGTGAAGACTGTGAATGCAAATAACCTCATCTGGCAGGCCTAAAGGTTGGGCGCCCCTAGCCTACAGATATGTAGCTGTGTATAACTACGTTTCTCCATCCTCTGATTTACGTGCTCGGTAGAACCTTTGTCACGGTCACTTGGAATACCAGATCATCTTGCGAGTTGATGCGTTGCGAAGCCAGACTAGATTAGAGAAGAACTCAGGAAGACCTCATCTGCAATTTCATCCATTTTGGAAGTCAAATTCAAGGGTGCAAATTCAAGGGCGCCCTTGAGCTATAGGGGCGTAGAAACCATCAACTTGACAGTCTTTGTGACATGTACTCTCTCTGTACCTCCAACTTCTGACCTCGATAACCAAAGTTCTGCACTACGTACATCTTCACTTGATAGCTCGTCGGAAAGCTGGGCTAATTCTGAAGAGATTGAATCCATTAGCAAGCACATGCAATGAGATTTGAGCCTCCAAAAAGAAGGGCGCCCCTGGGCTACAGGGGCGCAAATCTGCTTTTTGCTTAAAAATTCATCTGGCTCTACTTTGAAAAATATATTTTCCGGCCACTGAAATGACCTTGTAGAAGTATAGCATGCTCGTGAAATGTTCCTCCATCATTCATGCTCTGTTCTAGATCCCAAGTTCAGGTTTTGACCACTAGGTACTCACCAATTGTCGCTGACGACTAACATGACACTGACCTCAGTCTAGACTTGACCTAGCCAAAAACTTGTATTTTGACATCATTTTAAAATCGTTTAGACTCTTTAAGCAAAATGCCTTAATGAAGCAAAAAATTCGGTTTGGGTACAACAGGCTTGAGAACATCCTAGGCAGGAAGAGGAGGAAGCCTTCTTATCAGTTGAACTTTGCATAACATGATAATGTCTACCACGACACACCAGGAAAGAAACTTAAGAAGCAAGTACACACGAAGAAGAATTCTAGTGATGAGATTATCATTGAGATTGTTGTACCTCCGGAGGACAAGAATGTTGATGAGGTTGAGATTGATGACTTCAAGGTTGTCAAGGCTAATCTCGATAGAAGCACATGACATATTGATGTGAATTTCTTTGAGGTTGAGGCAGATGATCTAAAGGAACGAGTCTCAAGGATGGAGAAGATAAGGCAGCCCTCGAGATTGAGATTCGGCAACTGCAACAATATATTTTGAATCTCCTTCATGGCACTTCACAGGCTACTTTGTTGCTTCCACAAATTTTGGAGTCACTAGTAGATGAACATCAATTGAGTTAGTTGGTCATATATGAGAAGCATATGCGAGATTGGATAGAGGAATTCATCACTAGGGGAAAATTTATACTTGTAGAGATATACCAATTGGGGTATCACACCCATGATCTTCACTTAGGGATCCAAGAATTTCAGCAGTATATGGCAAAAGTGAAACCAATGCATGAAATCATCATTTATGACTTGAGGATGGCTTATAATTCAGTTATTACAGAAGAACATAAGAAGAGGATTTTTGCTTGGAGACAATAACACCTCTTCAAAATAAAAACCTATGAGAGAATGTTCGTAGAATTGGTTGAATGTAGACAAAAGGTTGTTAATACTCTCAAATTCATAAGCATATTTGTTTCACTGATCCCTTGTCAATATCTTCATGATAATGGCACTTACTTTGATTTCGGTTAAGAACAAACAGATTTTCAAAATCTCGTCCACAACAATTTTGGTAGTGATCCTATTGCCAAAAAGATGAATTATGTTGTCATGATGTCAACAAAACTTGATAAAGCACCGGAAGATGTTGGCGTTTCAATTAGCACCTGTGGAGTGCTTATTGAAACGGACAGCTATTGCAAGTGTGTTAGTACATGCTCTTCAGATTATAGAGAGGAAGATCTCTCTTTGCTGATTTTCTACTGTAAAAAAGGGGTGTACTAAGGTTCCTATCTTTTTTACTCAGCGGCAGGACACAAGGGTGCATAAACACAATGCGCCGTAGCTAAGCCTTTTCTCTGGTTTCCGCAAATCTTAACTACGACTAACTAAGCTTCTAAACTATCCTACCTCTCCAAGATAAACAGAGCATGAGGGCGTAGAAGCGAAATGGATTGGTTGGATCACTTGAATCCTCCGTCTCAATGGAATATGGCCGAAGCTCTGAACCTTCGGATATATACCAAGATAGGGCTCGATACAAGCAAACATTCTCTTACGATAAACTGGATCTGAGACTTGCCAAAGAGGAAGAACCCCTGTCCGAGGTGTAGGCTTGGAAACAACTCACTGGAAACAACAAGGAATGATGGCCTCTCTAATAGGATTCCCGAGGAGGTGACAACACCTGTCCAAAGTCTAGGCTGCAAGACAAATCATTAAAAAACATCATACGATAATAATTGATAACAAAATATCCAAGGAGGTGACGACACCTATCCAAGGAGGAGATTGAAACAATACACTATTTGAAAACAAGACTATGAATAGACTCAAGTATTTAGATCAAGCAAGCATGCGCCATCTAATTTATTTCTTCAAGCTTTCTCCAAAGAATTACAAAGGTCGGGACACCAAAGGCACAAAATCATGCACAATTGCGATCAACCAATGAACTCTCATCCAAGAGTGAACAGATATAAACAAGCTAACTCTGGCAACAATGGCGCAGCAATTTTGCTTAGCAAATAAAGGTTAAACAAATAATGAGCCTAAGACTCTTATTTATAGAAACTCAAAGGAGTAGGCAACCCTAAAATCTCCTTGAGCTAACAAACAGTTCTTGCCAATCAGCATGATTTATTTCTATGTCTAAAAGTAGGTGAGCAAGCAGTTAACTGGAAATCTACTTCAGTTAACTGAAACTAAACAAAAGTCAAACTGGAAGTCTACCTCAGTTGACTGACACCTAACTAAAGTGAACTTAAATTAAAAATATGTCTCCAAAATAGACATCCACCTTTAAAGGAGATCTGAGATCCACAAATCGTGGGAGTCAATTAGACATCCTAGATCAGTGGGATCTGACATGCATGATTTGTGGAGATCTGGAGTCAACTCGGAAAGGGGCATCAAGTTGACTTCAATCGTATTTATTGCTATTTTGGAGGGTAGGACGTCCTTCTTGAGGTGTTTGACACCTCATCGTCATTGGTCAATGGTGCTTTTGTTCATTCATTGACTTCTTCATACGGAGACCGTTACATGCCTGTCAATCGTCAGCTTACCGCTTGTCAGCAACTTGATGTATGCATCTCCTTTATTCTGCTTCCCTTAGGAGCGTTACTCCTTTTCTTTTTGTCTGTGTTTCCACTTTGATGTAGAAGGTAGTGTAGTATTAACCGATGGCGGCTTTGTGTTGGCAATGACTACCTTCTGCGTTCTTTTGCAACTTTGACGTTTTCCTTGATCTTTCTCAATGGAAGAGTGTTGTATGATGAAACCGCAAACCTTGATGATGAAACCGCGAAGTTTGACCACGATCACTCCAACCATGAGAAATGCACATTAACTTGCTGCATGTGTAAAATTCCAACGGTTACGATCCTCTAAACTGGCCTTGGAAGGCGATCAGATATAGGAGGTGAAACCATTATGGAACCTCTAGACTTGTGTCTATGCTTGTCAATCTATCCAGATTGACCTCTGGGTGTGCCCGACGCAGATCGGTGCCAGTCGTTTTCAGAAAATCATGGAGTAAGACCATTTTGGTCTTATATTTGTCTTGCGAGAACTGCGTTTTTAAAACCTTGAAGATTGATTGTGCATACGATGCTGCTTGAACAACTTTTTCTGGAACTGCTAAAAATAGCCTCGCTGGGGGTAATTTTTACGAAAAACTCTGAGACATGGGTTTTGTTGAGAATAATTCTCTAAACAAACCTAGATCGTCAAAAATTCGAAAAAACGAGTTTTTCTATGACATGCAAGAGCCCTTCGGTGGCAGAGGCAACGAGGCACCAGAAAGTGATTTTTCTTGAAAAAATCCAACACATGGGGTTTGTTCGTGCGTTAGAGCTAAACAAACCCAGTTTATTTGTTTTTCAAAATTATGCCTTTTTTGGGAAACCCAAAAAATAGGGGGGCAGCAGGGCTACTTTTTCTGGAAAAATCCAACATGTGGGTTTTGTTGAAAAAGTTGTGTTGATCATACCCAGTTGGTCAGATCTGTGATTATCTATCGTTTCCTGTAACATGCAAAGAAATATAGACAGAAATAGAGGAAGTAGACAGAAGATGGATTGGAAGTTATAAACTGCCACTTTGGAAGAATTATACCTTTTGATGCAAACTCTGATAAATAGTCCCTCTGTGCAACAGATCTTCAAAAATATGAAGAACGGTGAAAACCCCTCTGTCAAATCTTCAAAAATGTTGGAGAAGAAAAATATCCATTCTTGAGCTCCTCAACCTGCAAAGAAATAATGAATAATGGATGCCTAGATGTTTTGATATGTCATTTTGGAGTTGCAAGCATCAATTGGGCATCCAACTCATGATTGAGCCTGATTTGGAGTTCAAAAAGGTGATTTCCACTGATTGTGGAGTGTTTGGCCTCTTTTTGCCTCCAAAATTTGTTAACTCAAGTCAACATTTGCTTTTGACTTTCTTAGGCTTCCCTTTTGGAGTTTTGATCATTTTTGTAGGTTGAAGTGCCTCTGTTTGATCTTCGATCCTGGCTGCTCGGTTGATCTTCGACAGTTGCTGACGGATTCGTTGTCGAGATGGGATCAGCTTGATGAGATATGCTTGGGAGAGATTAACTCAAAAAACTGAGTTTGGACCTCCAGAATGAGGGGCCGCCTTTCTTCAAGAGGGGCGCTTTTGGTTGTGCCTTAGTCAATTTTCATTGACTGTTCTTCGTTTTGGCCTTTTCAGACCTTCTGTGCTTTGATCTGACATTCCTGTTGATGGATGAGTCGGATGACTCTGCTTGACGATGAATTGGGTAGCCAACTCGGTCTTGCTTAGGATGACTAACTTCTTAGTTGGAAAAGACAAGTTCAGGTCCTTCAAGCTTAAGGGCGCCCCTGGCCAGCAGGGGCGCTTTTAGCTTTTCACTGGTTTTACTTATGCTGTGAACTGCTTGCCTTTGACCTCCTCTATCAGATGACTGATTTGTCAGAAGTTCTTGCTGATGGTTTCACTGGCGAGACTGGTCATAGCTGACAAGATCATCCTGGGAGGCAGTAAATATTCTGACTGAATCTGGATGCCTTCTGCCTTTCCTCAAGAGGAACGCTTTTGATCATGCCTCAGCCAATTTCTGGCTTGTCTTTCCAGTTCTTCAATTCTGGCTTTTTCTGCTTGATCTCAACTCGTGATCGTTTGGCATGTCTTGTGAACCTATTGTCAGATTGATCACGTAGCTGGGAGGAAGCTGGAAAGATAACATGTATAGAGTTGTTGCTTATGGATTCATCTGGTGCCTGCAACTAAGGGGCACCCCTGGCTAGCAGGGGCGCTTCTAGCTTGAAGCTCTTTGATTTGGCATCTTCGTTAGTGATGGATCCTCCATACTTTGCTGACGGTTGGTCAATGATCCCTGAATCAAATGATTTTGCTGATTGTTTTGTTGTCGAGCCAACATGAGAATGAAGAGGATGACTGATTTGAAGATGTCAAATGATTACATTGCCCTTTGAGATCCAAGGGCGCCTTTCTACAAGAGGGGCGCCTTTTTCAACTATAGACTGTGTTTTGCCTTGGTAGACAAAACGTCCATCTTCCAGAGTTAGCCAAATTTTGGCTTCTTTTGTTTTGAGAATCTCCTTCGTTGAACGGCATCATTTTCATCCTTTTCCACCATGGCTTCTTCGTTGGAGTTCTTGAAGCTTAGTTTTCAGCATCTGGTACTGGCCAATCTGCCATTAATGGCTGCGAAGCTCCTAACTTTGTTCCTGAAAAATAGAAATAGACCCACCAGAGTAAAACATGTCTTTTGATAATTTTGACTTGATCAGTGTGATCGTGAAGGCAATTGATCCTATCAGAATTATTTTCAATCATTTCCGGGAAGGTCCTATTTTTAAGGGTTTCCTTAAAAATAGGGGCGTAAAACCCTAATTTTCATTTTTTCAGAATTTTAACCATAGGTTCCTTGACAAAAACCCACAAAGACTTCATGTTTGGTTTGACCTAAAACATACTTTCGATGGCATTTTTAGATTGTTTAGCTCAATTTAAGCAGAATGGCAAAAATTTCATTTTGGGTACAACATAGGCTCCGTCTGGTGACCATGTCGGATACCTACGGCATAGGAGAACCGAGAATCTCAAGTTTCGTAGACCAGTACTTTTATTAGTTGGGCAATGGAGTCAGGACTTATTTCCTAATTCACATAAGAATTGAAGTTCACCTTCTTTAATGGGGCTCACCTATTTATTCACCTAAAACAAGACTACCTAAGAAATCACCTAATACACGACAATACTTTACGGAACGGGGAAATACATAACTACATAACATTAAAACAAAAGAAACTTATTTTACAAAGAACTCACCCCATCCCCGAAGGGATGAAATGTTTCAAGTATTGCCTGCTTCATGGCAGAGCGAAGAGCCTCCCATCGATGCTGCTTCTTCCTGAAAGGCTTTACTTCTCTTCTGATGGGAATTGTAGGAGACAATCCCTCTGGATGAAGATTCTCAAGTATTTGTATATCCAAGCAAAAGTACTTTGACAAAAGTCAGAATACGATGCAAATTGGAAAGTTGATACCCCTGGGACATTAGTTCTATTGTCATTTATCTTCGGGATGTTGAACTCTTCAAACCAATCAATCGAGTTCCAAACTCGATTTCTATAATGCCGTAGGTGATCTTTGCTGATCTGGAAATATCCTTTGACCGGCTCATGGATCAGCTCTAGATCGCCTTTAACACACAGGAGTTTGATTCCCATGTCTTCGGCATCTTTGAGGCCTAATAAAAGCACCTCTTTCTCAGCTTCAGTAAATTCCAATTGCACAAATGGGTGCAACTGTCCTTTAGGAGAGATGATCACTTCCCCTATTTCTGAAACTGTATTTGAAAAACCTCCATCGAACTGTGTTGTCCATGACCTTGCGTCCTCTGTCAGAATCTTTTTAGAACATGCAACATTCTAATCTTCAGTTTCTCTCTCTGGCAAAGTCACAAAATTACCGGGATTCGTTTCAGACTTTGCTCCTGCTGGAACAGATGACTCGAGCATAGCCTGCTTCTTTACAACTTTGAGAATCTGATCTAGTTGTTCTGGATGATCTTGAAGATATTCCAGTTGAGAGATTTGTACCTTGGTCTTCATCATGGAAGCTATGATATCAAAATTTGTTGAAGAAGGATCTTGAGCAACTTGCATAGCGTTCTTCTGTGAGGACCTGGGATTGGAAGTGGAAAGCACCTCTTCACCCTTTTCGTTTGATCTTCGTCTTTCTTCGTCTTCTTTCTGTGCTTTGAAGTGTTGAACACTTGTAGACACAAGAGTTGAAAATTTTTCATGATTCAACGCAAGAGAATACTGACGGTAGTCTTCTTCTTCTTGATTAATAATGGGTTCAAAATATCCCGTTGCGGAGTCGCCATCGAAGTTGTCTGTTTGTGGTAAGACAACGTTCGAACTTGTTGGTACAAAACTAGAACTGGGAGTAGCTTCAGCATATCCCATGATTTGGGTCATTCTCAAATTCTCAGGACACGTGAATCCGATATGTGCATCAGTGTCATGGAAACAAATAAATATTGCACTGTGTGCAGCTTCAATCATTGGTTTTGATGGAGGTGTTGGCAACCGTGGCTAAAAATTGTCTCCCTTTGGCTGGTACGATTGCTGAACTGGAGATTTGATAGAATCTGCTTTCATCAAGCCGGAAGTGATCATATGATACTCCAACTCGATTGCATATTCTTGCACACTCTTCAACTCTGTTCCTTTCGCCATCTTTAGTAAGAAGGCTATCTCTAATGGAAGAGCATTTATGAAACAGCTTATCAGAATCTCCAATGATAGATCGAATGTAAACGAAATTTTTGCAACAAGACGATCAAATATTGCCACAAACTCTCTCATGTGCTCATTGCGCTCCATCTTCAAATTTGTAAGCTGGGCGAACAACAAATGATTATCTTCAACGGGCTTGAATCTCGCCAAAAACTTATCACTCATAGATGCCCAACTTGTAATAATGCCTGGCTTTAGGTGACTGAACCAATCCACAGCATTCCCAACAAGAGTCTCCACAAAGAGGCGTACTGCGATGTCTTCATGTGGCACATGCAAGATGGCGCAAGCCGTTGTGAATGCAGCAAAATGTTCATCTGGGTGTTGACTCCCATCACCGTGAAATTGGGGAAAGTGCTTCCTTGACCCTTTAGGTAATTCATGATTTACCTAAAAAGCCAAGGGTCCAATGTTATTACCCCAAGGTAATGAAGGTCGACGCCTCTCGCCAGCATTATTGTTATTACCATCCATTGCTTCTTGTATGGATCATGCAATTGGATGTCAGAGGATCATTCCCGAACCTCTTCAAAGATTTTCTCCACGTCGGATGCTTCTCCGATGTCTTCTTGAAGTCAAGGATTATTTCTCCTTCGTATGTATACTTGGTGAGCCACGATGCTTACTGCCACGCAGCTGGTGGTAACACTGGTCTCTCAGCTGCAAGATCAGCCTTTCTTTCTTCCTCGTCTAGAGTAATAGTTGCGGCTCTCCACTGAGCTGGTGATGTAATCTTTTCAAAGATAAAAGAACGCAAGCTATTGATGATGTTCGTCTGCTCTCCTTCAATGAATGTAAGATCTGGCTAGAGAGTTGCTGGAGCAAGATCAAGTTGTTCAACTAGTGCCCAAGGACGCCAGATGCCCATTTCCTGTCTTAAAAGCGTTTAGCTTTTCTTGAAGTTTTATGCCTCGTTGCCCCACGGTGGGCGCCAGAAAACTGTTGGCGTTTCAATTAGCACCTGTGGAGTGCTTATTGGAAACGGACAACTATTGCAAGTGTGTTAGTACATGCTCTTCGGATTATAGAGAGGAAGATCTCTCTTTGCTAATTTTCTACTGTAAAAAAGGGGTGTACTAAGGTTCCTATCTTTTTTACTCAACGGCAGGACACAAGGGTGCATAAACACAATGCGCCGTAGCTAAGCCATTTCTCTGGTTTCCGTAGATCTTAACTACGACTAACTAAGCTTCTAAACTATCCTACCTCTCCAAGATAAACAGAGTGTTGGCGTAAGAACTAACACCTCTGGAGTGTGAGTTTGTACGTACATCTATGCACACTACGCAATGAGTGCTCTTCAAATTAGGAGGGGAAGATCCCTCGTTGTGTTGGAATGCATGAAATAGAAAACTAAACTAATGTCCTATCTTTTTGTTCTCAGCTAGTAGAGGCACAAGGTTAAGAAAACCTAGAACGTTGCAGCTAAGTATTTTCTGGTTTTGCAGATCATGTAACTACAACTAAGCTAACTTCTTTAAAATCATTCCAATTTCCTCAAGAAACAGAGCATGAGGAAATGGAGCAGGAATGTATTGTACGATAAACTCCAGGTGCAGGCTCACAACATGAAGGCAAGGTAGGCGCAACTATTTGCTAATCCGAGAAGAAGCTTATTAAAACAAACAAATGAACGGTAAACCTGGTACAGCTTCACAACATGAAGGCAAGGTAGGCGCAACTATCTGCTTGGCTGAATGAGTCTAATATCACACACATCAAACGATAAGCGTTAAGTACAGTTTCGCAACATGAAGGCAAGGTAGGCGCAACTATTTGCTCTTCTGAATAGGCTTATAATAAACAAAACAAAAGGTAAGGAACTGGGACAGTAGATTGTATAGACGCAACACGCATGCAATAACGATCAAACCAGCAACCCCATTTAACTAAGGTTGAATAAACACCACAACAATAATATGAAGGCAAGGTAGGCGCAGCAATTTATTATAACAGCAATTACTCTTTGAACAGATACAATAATAGCAATACTACAGGCAAGGTAGGCACAACATGTATGCTATCAAGCAAAAGTTAAATTATAAATGAGCCTAAAGCTCTTATTTATAGACTTCAAGGTGTAGGCAACCCTAAAATCACCTTGAGTCAACTAAAGTCCTGCAAGACATGCAAGATCTTATTCCTAAACCCTAATTGAATGAAACTACACTGTTAACTAGGAAACTATCATCAGTTAACTGAAACATCTAATCTAAATGGACAAGGTGCAACATGCACGTCCTTATTGAAAGCAAGTCAACTGGAATGCTATCATCAGTTGACTGAAAGATCTAATCTAGGCTCCAAGTGTACGTAGATGTTTCCAAGAAAGACATGCATGCAATGTGTAACAACAAGTTAACTCGGAAAGAAGCCTCGAGTTTAACTCCTGTGTCTAATGTCTATCTTGGAAAAGGTGGGACGCCTTGAACTGAAGTTCACTGACCCTGATCTCGAGCAAGTAACCCCTCCACGAGGTCAGTGACTGCATCACCATCTAGAGGTCGTCACATGTCTCAACTGTCAATTCACTGCTTCTTAGCAACTCAAGCAAAACTGAAAATCTTTGTATACTTAAACTGGCCCTTCACTGGCTGGTAACTATGGCGGCTTTGTAACTGAAGTGATGGCCACTATTTCCTCTGCAGCTTGACGCTTCTCAAGTTTTTCATGCTTTTCTTTATGGAAGAGTGTTGCATGATGAAACTACGAACTCTTTGGTTGTGAGAAATACAAATGAACATGCTGCATACACAGAAACCCAACAGTATCAACCCTCTAAACTGGCCTTGGAAGACAATCAGCTATACGAGACATGAAACCATGTGAACTTGAGTGACTACTCTTGTCAACCTTTCCGATGCGCTTGATACAAATCAATGTCAGCTTTTCTGATGAAATCATGAATTAAGACTGACTTGGTCTTGAATTCGTTCTGCGTGAACTACATCCTGAAAAACTCGCCTGTTGACTGTGAACATGGCTATATTCTGACAACTTCTCCAAAAAACCAAAAATCTCTCCTAATGAGGCTAAAAATAGCTTGTCGGAGGGCAATTTTCACAGAAAATTCTGAGACGTGGGTTTTATGTAGAATCAAATTCTAAGATGACCCACAATGTCAGAATTGTGAAAAAATGTGATTTAGGCCCGCATGCAAAAGGTTTTCAGTTGAGATCTGAGGGGCTGTGAGGACATTTTTCCCGAGAAAATCTGAGATATGGGTTTTGTCCAGAAGATATTTCTAAGACAACCCACAACGTTAGATTCGAAAAATATCGACTTCTACTCCACCATGCAAAGGAATTTCACTTCAGAAAATCAAAGCCTCAAGAACTGATGCTCTGGAACAAATTTTTCTTGAAAATTCTAGCACATGGGTTTTGCTGAGAAAGCAATTCTGAATCAACCCAGATGATTTGTTTTGCCAAAAACGCCAATTCTTCAAACATGTGAGAAAATTTTAAGACGAGAAGATGGAAGAAATCTAGAGAAGAAGAAAGATGTTTTTTAATTTTTATTTATTTATTATCTTCTTCTGTCAAAATCGCCACTCTGCCTTGAATTCTGCTGATGAATCTTGACTTGTACCTGCAAAAGAATATTTTTTATGCCTTCACAACTGACCGCTGAAGAAATTCGCCCAACTCTAGAAAGAATTCACCTCTGCTCAAGCTGGATGAATGAAATGATGAATGCCATGCTTGCATAACTAGATAAATTCATACCATCATGCATGGAACCCACTCAAACCCTAACTGTGAAGGAAGAATTTGATTGGCCCTTCACCAACTGAACTGCCACTGTCTCCGAGTCTTAGATAAAAATAATATTTAATTTAAAACATGCAAACTAAAAAGAGGCACCAATATTTAGCTCTTTGAAGAAATTCGTCACTTTTTAATGCTTTGCATGCAAAAATATTATTTTAATCATTTTGCTAAAAATAGCATCTGGATGTGCCCAGCAAACTTCACTGATTTTAGAAAGCCGAAATTTGACCTTCTAGGCATCCATTTGCAAGAGTTATGAGATTTTTGAGAATCTCCTATTTTGTAGCTGACTGCAAAGTTACAACTGACCCTGTTCAACTCTGATTTCCGGATGATTGAATGATCCTGCGACCGTGCTGAGATATCCACCGCGAAGCTTGCATGACAAGGATGAAATGTCTGCTGGGAGCAACAACTACTAAAATCATCATCTGATACCTTAGAAAATTAGGCGCCTCTGATTAAATTGATGTTTTGACTCCAGACTTAGCCATTTCTCTGTTTTTGCCATTCTGATGCTTCAAACTGCAGCTGATGGTGAATAATGAACCCCACTGACTGAATAATGGATTCATTGCGTGACTAGAAGTACTCTGCATCCAATGACTGTATGTGAGGGATCTGAAAATTGTATTAAGAACCCCAAAAGAATGAGCGCCCCTATTTTGTGATAGCTCAAACACCATTTTGGCAAAAGTGTGATTTCCATCTGAACACCATACTTTGACCCTTGATACCGGGAACTGGAATGTTCCGATACGCGTGCCGCCTGTCTTGCTGTATAGTTTGGTCAACTTGCAAGAGATGTTCTTGGAGACAACGAAGCCAGAAAATTGCTTTTAAGGCCTCTAAAAGAAAATCGCCTTTTTCAAAGAAAATTATATTCTTACACTTAGTCATTTTTTGAACTGCCTTCAATCAGCTCTTCTTCACAACATTATCATCTTGACCTCACACGTACGAGCACTCGCCAAATCCCGGAGGCTGTCGGCTAGACTCGTTGGATAGCTTGAGTAATTGCACACAAGTCTTGTGAAGACTGTAATTGCAAATAACCCCGTCTGGCAGGCCTAAAGGAGAATCATCCCTAGCCTACAGCTGTATAGCTTTGTGTAGCTACGCTTCACCATCCTCTGTTTTACGTGCTCGGTAGGACCTCTATCACAGTTACTCAGAACATCAGATCGTCTTGTGAATGGGTACACTACAAAACTGAACTGAGCTAGAAGGGATCTCAAGAAGACCTCAATTACAAATTCATCCATCAAACAGGTCTTATTCAGGATCGCCCCTAGGCTACAAGGGAGCGGATTTGCATTTTGAAAAACTTCTTCTGACATGTATCTTGCCTGCAATTTCAACTTCTAATGATGATAACTAGGTTTTTGTACTGGATACGCTTCCGCTTGATAGCTCGTTGAAAAGCCAAACTAATTCTGCAAAGACTGAAACCATCAAAACACACATGCATCTAGATCTGGGCCTTCAAAAAGAAAATCGCCCTTGGGCTAGAAGGGAGCGGATCTGCATTTCTAGACTGCCTCCTTGTGAGAAAACACTCTTCGCAACCTCTGCTTCTGTCTTCGTTTGCTGGAGTTCTGTAACTCGGATAGTCTTGCTTCATGGCTAGTCGGAAAGCTGACTAAAAACTGAACATAATGAATGTATCCTTCATCCAAAACACTCAAATCTTGACCTTCAAATGGAAGGGCGCCCCTGGGCTACAGGGAGCGGATTTGTTTTGAATTCATTGATTTTCACCATTTTATGCTTTGCAAATGCTGTATCCATCACTGCGGTTGACCATGTCAAAGCGTTGTGACTGCTGAGGTGTGTGGATGACTATACTTCATCATTTTCACATGTACAGACACTATAAAGTTGATTTGCACGTTGATTGCGCAAGTGTCTACTACGTTACATAGTGAAAAGTTCCCAGACTAAAAATATTTTAGCACTTTTTGCCAATCTGAAAATCCCCTCCATCAAAAAGCATTATTTCCAACTTCTTTTATCGTAGAGCGTTCCTCTTTGAGTTTCAGGCTCAGATATTGATACCTGGTACTGGCCGACTGCCATTGATGACCCCGAAGATCCTAGCTTTTCTCCCGAAAAAGTGAAAACTACCCACCAGCCTTAAACTGACTTCTAACTGAAACTGACTTCACCACTGTGATTGTGATGTGAAATAAGCCGATCAAAATTAATTTCAGCCAATTCTGACAAGTTTCTATTTTTTAGGGTTTCGAGCTAAAAATAGATTTCAGAAACCCTAATTTTCAAAATTTTCAAATTTTGCCAGTATCTTCCTGGCATCACACTGACTAAAAGCTCATACTTTATTTGCCCAAAAACTGAGTTTTGACCCCACTTTTACAAGGTTTAGACCATTTTAAGCAAAATGCCTTAAAGAAGCAAAAATTTCGGTTTGGGTACAACATTAGGCTCTGTCTGGTGACCATGTCGGATACTTACGGCATAGGAGAATCTAGGAATCTCTGGTTTCGTAGACCATTGACTTTAACATTGTACATTGGAGTCAAGACTTTTCCTTAATCACCTAACATACTTGGACTTATCTTAATCACCTACAACAAGACTACCTATTTTAATCACCTAAAACACGACAAAACATTACTGAACGGGGAAACACAATACGACATTACGATAAAGCATAAAAAGTATTTATAAAAATTACAATAAATTACTCCTCCCCCGGAGGGTTGAAGTGCTTGAGATATTGCCCGTTGTAAGGTAGCGAGAGAAGCCTTCCATCTTGATGTGAGAGAATGTATGTGTTCTCTCCTCTTGATTCATGTATCTGGAAGGGTCCTAACCATCAGGAATCAAACTTACCATGCATTCCTTTAGGTTCATGTCTTTTGTCCCATAACAGGACTTGATCTCCGATCTCGAAGTCTCGCGAACGAGCTTTCTTATCAAAAATCTTCTTCACTCGCTCTTGATGCTGAGTGATCCTATCGACAACCTCCACCCTTTCTTCCTCTAGCTTCATTAGGTACAAAATCCTCCTTTCGATTGGATCTTTGAATTCTTCATCATCCACTGTAGATGCCAACTGCAAAGCGGACAACTCCAATGTAATGGGTAACATTGCGTCTGTACCATACAAAAGTATAAAAGGCGAAGTGCCGATGGCTCGTTTGGGAGTGATTCTATCAGCCCAAAGAGCATCATATATTTTCCTATGCCAAGCTTTCTGATTTGCGTCAACTAGCTTGCGCACAATTGTGACTATGTTCTTATTTGATGACTCGGCCTGTCCATTACCCTGAGGGTAATAATCTGATGAGTGTGACAGCGTGATGCCGTGATCAAAACAAAAATTAAGTATCTCTTCTGACGAGAAACTTGTTGCGTTATCAGCCACAATTTTGCGAGGCACTCCGAAGCGTGAAATGATGTTCTCTTTTAAAAAGTCACAAACAACTTCTGAAGTAGCTCGCTTGGTAGGAACCGCTTCAACCCATTTTGTAAAATAATCTGCTGCTGTAAGGACATAAATATGCCCCTTGCTGGAATGTGGGTTGATGGGACATATGAAATCAATACCCCATTGCTGAAATGGAGCATCAATGATAACTAGCCTGAGTGGAGAAGCTGCCAATCTGACTTTACCAGCAAACTGCTGACAAGACTGACATCTATACACCCATTCATATGCGTCACAAAACATGGTTGGCCAATAGAACTGTGCTCGTAGGATCTTGAATGCAGTAACCCTCGATGAGAAGTGACCACCGCACGCTTGACTATGAAAAGCATCCAACAATCTCTGTTGCTGGTCTCTACCGACGCATAAAAGGAAAGTTCCGTCAAGGCCACGCTTGTACAGAACGTTATTGACAAGCACAAAATTCTGTGCTTTCAGCTTTAAAGTTCTTTTCTGCTGTTTGTCCATGTGACGTGGACATTCTCCATAAGTTGAATAATACCACAAGGTTGTGTACCATTCTTCTGCAGAATCAACTAATAGGACCAAAGGAAGGTCCACCTCAGGTTCATTTTCAATTCCACTATTCCTTTTCTAATTTTCATCACCATCATCCGCCAATAATTGACAAAGACCTTGCCCGCAAACGAGCTTGGTTGGCTTGATCTCCAAATCATACTCTTGAACTCTTGCGATCTAGTTTCCTCTTTTCGTGCCCATCTCCTGTTGAGTTAGCACACCTTTTACTGCTAGATTGATGACAAACACCGTAGTATGTGAATTCAAGATATAGAACCTGAAATTTTTGACAGCTCTAACGACAGCATATGCATTCTTCTCAATTTGAGAATAGCGCGATTCACAATCTTTAAAACTGGTACTCATGAATGCGATAGGAGATTCTCCTTCTTCACTGAGCTTCTGAGTCAATATTGCAGACAACGTGTGCTCCGACGCATAACAGTAAAGGATGAAATCCTTCTGAAAGTTAGGACGAACCAACGTTGGTGCGGTAGCAATAGCTTCCTTGATTTTGATGAAGGCTTGTCGACCTTCTTCTCTCCATATGAAATTGGACGTCTTTTTCATCATGGCTGAGATTTCCTTCGTCAGCTCCGAAAAATCTGGTACAAACCTTCGGATAAAGTTGACTTTACCGAAGAAGGAATGCACTTGGTTCTTACTTGTAGGAAGAGACAGGCTCTTAATTGATTCCACCCGATTTGGGTCAATTTTAGTTCCCTCCTTGGAAATGATGTGGCCAAGTAACTTGCCCTCTGTCACCGCGAAGATGGTCGTTTTAGGATTCAATGAAATTCTATGATGCCTGCATCTTTCGAAAACTTTTGCGAGGTGCAAAAAGTGATCGCTTTGTTTATCTGAGAAAACGGTTAAGTCATCTAGATAAACTACTATTATTTTATTTTTTAGATCCCCAAACGCCAAATCCATGGCTCTCTAAAAAGTAGTACCGGCGTTGATAAGGTCGAAAGGCATCCTTTCGTAAGCAAACGTTCCCCATGGCGTGTGAAAGCTGTTTTGATCTGCTCTTCCTCGGCCACTGCAATATGATTGTAACCGGAAAAACCATCAAGAAGTGATAGCATCTCCGATCCGGTGACTGTCTACAATGTATGCTCCATGATCAATAAGGGATAATTGTCCTTTAAGGACGACAAATTCAAGTTTCTGAAATCCACGCAAATTCTGATTTCTCCATTCTTTTTGCGCACAGGAACAATGTTAGACACCCAGGTGGAGTGATGGATTGGATAAATTATCTTTGCATCCACCATCTTCTGAATTTCCGCGTAGATAGTATCTTGAATCCACGGATTGTAATGTCTTTGTTTTTGCCTGAAAGGCTTAACATCAGACTTCAGAGGAATTGTATGTGACAATTCTATGGGTGTGAAGACCTTCAAGTCTTCATATGACCAGGCAAATACATCCTTGTATTGTTTGAACAAGGCGGTAAACTTCTCAGCTTCTTCTGTAGTACAACACTTGCCTAGATTCACAAACCGAGGTTTGTCTTCGGTGCTGATGTTCACTTGGAAATGTTCAGCAGAAGTATTAACACCTGACATCTTCTGATTTTGGATGAAACGGTCATGCCAGTCAAAAATATCCTCTAAACAACAGTGTCCTGGTGGAGGGAATCAGAGAAGTACAGGCTCTCCAGACAACTGGAAGTGGGCCTCCTAAAGTGTATCAGGCTATCAAGGTAGTGTCGTATGTCTTCAAGTCCTCGTAGCCCCAGGCTACCACATCAGAGAACTCTCTCAATGCTTGCACTATTCCTTCTCTTTCTTTTGGGGTACAAACCTTGCCCACAAATACATTCTTGATTTGCTCATCTGTTCGCAAGTTGATTGTCTCGCACTCATTTCCTTGAGTGCCTTGATTTCTACTCAGTTTATCGAGGTCAAAGAGTCTTTCTAACTCGACCATGCCCCTAGGAATGACATTTGTCTTTAAATTTAAGATCCCTTCGGTGTCAAATTCCGCTTCCTCTGTTTCTTCTTCGTCTATAATTTGTGCTCCAAATACCCCCAAGTTTGTCAAGAATTCCAAAATCTGCTTGTCATCATCAAATACCTGGAAATTCTTTATATTATACGGAATTGAAGGTGTAGAGATTAACTCTACCGTGAACTTCTTTAGACCCTCCAACTCTAGTGGCTCTAGTGAACTGGACGCCTGTGCGAGGGAATTTGCCACTGGATTTTTAGCTCTGTATACTTGCTTGATATTGAAAGCATCGAAGCTCTCGATCAAGTCCCATACTCTATTCCGGTAACGGCCCAACCTCTTGTCATGACAGGCATACTGTTTTCTTACCAGGCGGACCACTATGTTTGAATCCCCAATGGCGTGCACAATCTTGGCACCTTTATCTATTGCCAGGATTAACCCATGAATCAAAGATTCATATTCGGTAACATTGTTGGTGCAAGGGAACTAGAGCCTGCAAGCACCTAGATATGCTTCTCCTTTGGGGCTGACGAGTTCAAACCCTGCTCCATTCCCTTTGTTAGACTTTGACCCATCAAATCTTAGAGTCCATACTTGATCTTCTATATGATTGCTATAGGTCATAGGATCGTTCCTTTCTACTGTGGGCTTAATCTTCTCACTTTCTACCCATTCCTTCATCAGGGAGTCCCTTCTCTCATTTGCCTTTTCTAGTTCTTCTACCAAAGAGGCCTGTGGAACTCTCTTTGAAATTTCTTCTATGGCCATTTTGCACATGGCGCATGTGAATTCTGGATGGAACGCTTCATGGATCCTGCACCAATTGGGCATTAACATACTGCTGATGGAAACATTCTTCCCTGATTCCATCTTTTGCTTGACGCTTCTCAACACAAAGTTTCTAAAATTTTCAAACATCCCTTCACCATCGCTTGACTCATCTTCAATCAATACCTCTTGCTTGACTGGCTTGTATGATCCCAGATCAGCCTCTGCAAACAATACTTCATTATTATCACCATACTCGATGATCATCAACCTGAGCCGTGGCGTACTCTCCACCCTTATTTGGTTAGGGATTCCCCTCCAAGGCAACCACATGTGAGAAAAGTCGGTGGCGATATACCCGTTCAGCTTTCGGCACCAGTCTTTGCTAAGCAGCATGCCATACCCATCTGGTAAATCTACAACGGAAATATCAATACGGCTTTGGATTCTAGGATCCGCGGCTAGCTGCATGTGAATGTCGTTTAGTTCCCCAACGACAGGAACTTCAGTTTTATCCAATTGAGTCACCTTCTTGTTGGTGTGGAGCGGGATTAGGCCCAATCTTTCACATACCTTCAAAGGCATTACATTGCTCGAAGCTCCGGAATCAATCAAACAATTGTGTAGCATTTTTCCGAATATTCTGACTGAAACCAAGAATGGGGCCGGTTCATCTTTCCCTTGATAAAACACCACTGGTTTTCTTCTCTCATCTGCTACTTCATCTTTCTTGTTCGGCTAGACTTGCCTGCCTTGGGTCGCATCCCCTATATTCTGCCTTTGCTTCACAGCATCATCAGGCTGAGAACCCCTCTCAGCCTTGATCCTTCCAGGAATGCTGGCGGAATTCAATACCATGCCTTCAAAGTTTTGAGGCCATTGTGGTGCTTCCCATGAATCATAAGGTGCTTGGGGCACATTTTGCACTACATTTGTGTTCGGTGCTGGACAAGGCTGCATAACAGTCTGGGGGTTTCTTGGCACATTGGGTGCCTCTTGTGAAGTACTCCTTGCGGTGGTGGTTTCAGTCAATGTCCCCAGAAGAGTGTCTCGTACTTCTTGGACCTTCATCAACTCATAGAGTGGTAAACTGACCTTTATCTTCTTAAATTCCTCCAATACAAAGGAGCTCAGCTTCTTTATATCTTCTCTAGGAGAATTCTCCTTTTGTCCTCGGACTAACTGGTAAACTAGCTGTTGAGGCATTTGTGGTCCATTTGATCTTGCTTGTGTGGGTCCCTATTGCCTATACTCTAGAGAGTCTTTTGGTGCAACCGGCACGTTGCTCGCATTGGGGTGCGGGGGTGTTGTAAAGTTATTTGGTGGCGTTGACGAGGTCAACGGTTCCCTTTGAGGATAACCTCTTTGATACACTTTAGGGGGACCATTTCCAGTGGTCTGGAGAGCTTGTACCTCTCTAACTCCTTCCACCAAGACACTATTGTTAAGAGGCGGAAAACTATAACCGTCTTTGCTTAGGGGCTCATCTGGTGATACATACGTGGCATGAGCCTTTGAAGGCATTTGAGCCGAAGTTGGTGGAAACCTCTGATTAACCGACGGAGGTGTATAACTTTGAAATTCAGGTGGAAACTTGAAGTCTTCCAAGATCAAGGCTTGATCATATCAGGGTGCTGGAACTATTTCATACCCCGTAACTGGAGGATCCTCTGTCGGTTCTGCATTCTTCACCTCTCCTCTGAAAATGTCAGCGGCAACTTGGAACTCATGGCACTGAAGCTCAGAGTGCTGATTAGTATTGTGTAATCTACACCATCTTGACAAGGCGGCTTCTGCTAGATATACTCTGTCTGCAGGACGGTTCTCAGGAGGAGGCGGATTGTCCAATGGTGAAGGGACTCCTCCGTTATTAGACCCTGTATTCCAAGATCTCTTCTGGAACCCTTGATTATTGTTTCTGTATCCATGATTGTTCTCCTGATTGTATCCTTGATGGGCATCATGGTGATGATTCGGAGGATTATTCTGATATCCTCGGTTAGCACCTTGGTGTGCTTGATTGTTCCTTTGCATGGCTTGAATCTGATTATTTTGATTTTTGAGGTATGTCACCTCAGTTGACAGCTTCTTTACTTGTTCCACCAGACCTTTTATTTCATCTCTTTCCTCTTGAGTCTGTGTCGGTGGTGCTGTGCTTTGCAGATAGACAGGCTGTGCGACTGACGCTTGAGATGAAGGTACTCCAGGGTGGAGAACCAACTGATTTGATGGCGCGATTGCCTGGTAAGATGGTTGTGGAACTGGATTTAATGCTAGAATTTGCTGATTCCAGGTTTGTATTTGACCGCTCGTAAAACTTAAGCCAGTGTATAGTGAGGGACCAGTTGTATTTTGTCCCATGTTTTTGCTCACTTCAATTGCCTTAGCATAAGCTAAGTTCATATCGGTGGGAGTGGGGTGAGCTTCTCTCACAAACATTGCATTTAAGGGATCCAAAGCGGCGTAGTAATTCTCCCTAGCATCCATGATAGTGTAAGGAGTTCGTAATCTTGTGAGAGCCTTCTGGAATCTATTGTTAAACACATGAATGGGCTCTTTTTCTTGCCTCCTTACTTCCACAAACTGTCTGAACAATTCCGCGGGAGTGATGGGAATATCAAACTTTCCGATGAAGGCCGTCTTCATCTGCTCCCATGTTCTGATTGAACCGACCGGCAAATGTATGAACCAATAATGGGCCTCTTCTCCCAAGGAATAGGGGAATAACCTGCAAGCCACATCAACATATGCAATCTGTCTATTGTGCAGGTGGTCCTCAAACATTTTGATATGATCCTCAGCAGTGCGGTTCACGTCGTGGACGTGGAACTTGGAGCAAAAACTCTCCGGGTTCTTTGGCATGTCGTGATAGTCGGCAAACTCCAGTGGAGATGGGTTGGTAACCAACCAGGTAGCACCGTTTGCAGCTGGCTGAGCCATTGCTGGTCGCCTTTGATATATAGTTATTTGACCTGGTTGCTGCTGAACAACAACGGGCATAACTTGAACTAGTTGTTGCTGTTGAACTGCTACTGGCATGATGTCTCGTGCAGGTCCTTGTTGGGCAAACCTTGAAATGCTAGGCGAAGTTCTGAATAAGCTTTAGACTTCTTCACCGCTCACTGCTTCTTCACTTGATTGAGCTTCTTCGTTTGATAAAATTTCCTCGCTTGAGGGAACTTCCCCGTCTGATCGAGTACCCTTCTTCTTCCTTGTTCTGGTAGGTAGCTCTAGCTCTACAAGTTCCTTGGCTGAACTGGGTGCAGACCTCAAAATTCTTTTCAACTTATCCGGCGAGAAAGAACTGATGCGATCCAAGGTGGAGCTACTTCTTTTACTGGCGACGCATGGGAGCAAGTGGCTGTCTTTGATTCAACAAATCTCTTTCAATAGCAACTTGGATCTTGATAGCCTTTTCTTCTTCTTCTTGCAACACAAAGCTCGTCCGCATGTACTCAGCTGCACTTCTCTTTGTTCTCCATGCGAGGTTGTTCAATCCTGAAAGAATATCTTCTTGATCGTCGTTGAATCCCAAATTTGGCTGCAACACCGGAAATATCTCTCTATCAGGTAGCACCATCTTGGTACATTATACTTTTATAATTCCTTTTGCTTCACTATAAAAAGTAGTGCCCTCCTTCTAGTGCCAATTCTGTTGCGTTAGGAGGAGAGGTGAGCATAAAGATGATACAACAGTGGCGGCGCAAAGAGTTCTTCCCTGTTTCAGTCTCAAGTGAACTACGTTCGGCCCTCCTTCTAGCGCCAATTCTGTTGCGTTAGGAGGAGAGGCGAGTATATGGTTGATATAAAAGTGATGAGCACAAAGTTCTTCTCGTTAAGCCCTCCTTCTAGCGCCAATTCTGTTGACGTGTTTTTTATGACGACATCAACACAGAATAAAAATGCCCAACGGTCATTCTATTCTCTCTTGATCAAAGTATTCCGCATGCTAAGATTGCGTGAAAGTTCATGCATTCAACTCCAAGGTTCCTTTAACGCGAATAGACTCAGTTGGCTAATGTGAATATGCTGGGTATTCAAGGGGACTTACGTAGTTGTTCGATTTTGTGAAGCAATTAGGATATGAATGATTTGACAGTATTGCTCTGATTCCTAAATTAACCAGGAAATACTGAATTAAAAAGGGATAGGGATAGGTATTCTACAAATCTACTTCTAAAGGGTGGAGGAGGAGGATCGACTTAAACACTCTTCAAACCAGACTCTGCTTCGTCTCCTTTCGGGCAACTCCGACAAAGTTGGTGCAATCTTCAAAGGATGAGAAAGGTGTTCAAATTATGACACAACATGTTCATACCATCACTACGATGCATACGGACATATGAGCCACAATTGAAGTTAAGTGCCAATACTCCAGTTGACCACGCAAGGCGAACTTACCATCAGTAAGTCCGCTAGTGGTATGGATGAAAGAAGATGTGCTCAAATCGCAACGCCACACTCCACAATTAACAACTACTTGCATAAAACAAAGTCTACTCTACTCTATCTACTTGAATTGGAAAGACGAACAAGCCTTGCTAGCAACTCACAATAGAAGATAGAACCACCAAACAATGATAAATCTTTATATTATGAGAGTGTTCACAACAACTTCTTACAAAGTCCTCAATGGGAAAACTTCCTTTCCTCCTCAATCTAAGCTAACTTCTAAGCTAAATGCTATATGCCTTCTACTCTCGCTCTGATTCAATTCTTGATCTAATGTCTAATTCTAATTCTTTACAAATGAGGGGGGATGCCCCTTTTATAGTTAGCCTATTTCAATGGACGGTTCGGATTCAATTACAATAAAGGGCTCAGATCGAGCCACCTATGCCCCAATTAGGGTTTCTGCCCTAAAAACCGCCACTGAGGGGAGTGGGGCAATAAATGCACAGAATATTCTCCACTCCCCTGCAGGAACCATAATGAGCAATTAATGCCCACTATCATCTTCTAGAAGATCTTCATCAAGCAGCGCGTTCCCACTGTCCTGTTCTCGGACTGCAAACTCGATCAATCGGGCCAATACCGCTTCAACCTCCTGGGCAGAAATCGGTGGAATATGGTTGTGCTGGAACTCCAAGACCGCTACCATTTGACCGTGCCGAGCGTAAGACTTTTTCCATGCCACCAAGGCGTCCGAGGTATTCTGGATTATACTGGAGAAAATGGAGACATTCTCAAAGTCATCCAGGAAAAGCGACCTCACAGCTGAGAAGAATGGAGCCAGTTTGTCTTTCAAGCCATCAACAGTTATTTCCTCTGGGGCCAACTTTCTAGCAAATATGGCTTCTAATGTATTAAGGACTCCCTCCAAGATGTTACCCATTGCTTTCCTCACTCTGGCTGAATCTGCCCTTGCTGCATCGTGAAATCCACGGCCTGTGACCACCGAGGAGTACCAACTGGTGAAATCATACCTGTCACCATCCTGAATCACACCTCCATCCACCAAAGTTTGTAGAGGTATATGCATCAAAGCCCCCAAACGAAGTACAGTCTTCGTCTGATAGATGCGGTATCACCCCAGGCCTGATCCACCATGTCAATCCGTGCCAAAATACTTGAGGCCTGCCGATAAGCATTGGCGAGGTCCTCCATGAATTTCCTTGTCTCAGTACGAACATGGCTAACCCACTTGTCCGCTTCCGTTTCCATCTTCTTTAAATCCTCTAAGCCAACAACTGACTCCCTCGGAAGCTCTGGTGGACGTTCTACTGTTGGGTTTGCTGGTTCACCTGGACGTGCTAGACTCTGCACATATCCTATCAAGGTTTTGTGCTCCTTCTTCAATTTCTTATACTTCCCCTCCGTGCGGAGCAACTGATCCTTCAATGCCTGATAGGAGTTATCGAACTCCTCAACAATTTGGGCTCCTGTAGGACGACCCAACTCTATGGTGGTGATCACATAATTTTCAGGCCTCTCCTCGGTTCGATCACAATCCTCTCTCGGAACAGCCACCTGAAGCGTGCGAGAGCCTGACTCATCAGTCGAAATCTTTGAAAACTTCCTGGCCCTCTTCTTTTTTGGTGGCGCACTGATCCTCCTGAGGAACTCCTCCATCTCGATGGCTGGATCCGTATCATCCCCGGGTTCTCTTCTCATTCTGTCTGAAAGCCAATCTGGCACCGTTTGCTGCGGATTGCAAATGACAAGGGGCTGCTCCTTCGTTGCCTCCACCCCGTGCACTTCTTCTCTTCTTGCACTGTTCTGCTCGGGCTCATCATCTTCCACGAGCTGCATATCTCCTGACCCTTGGGTCCCCTGTTCTGTGTTTTCCTCTTCCTCCAATGTCATGTCCAACATCTGTTGGAAACGAGTGTCAGCCACTGTTTCATCTTCTTCCTCTTGTCGGCCAGCCCTGGATGCACTGACGCTTATACTATCTGATTCTCGGATGTTGGGTTGATCCACCTCCTCAAGCTCCCGCTCTTCACCCAATCCTGCCCTCTGATCAGCAAATAATGAAATCACTCTCAAACTCGAAGACTGAGTTTGTGAGTGCATAGGTGATGCTTGTTCCATCCTCAACGGTATCGGCTGGGTTGGTACTTCTACTTGTGCTTCCGGTGTTTGAGCAACCTGTTTTCCCCTTCTCACCGATAGCGGCCTTGGGTCACCCATCAAGCTATAAGTAAGGGCGATCGATCTGCTCTTAAGTCTGCATACATGTCTATCGACCCAAGCCCTTGTGAAAGTCAACATTGGAATAGAGAGCGTGTCCAAGTCCATGATTTCTGGCTCAGACCAATCAAGTGGTGGGACCGAAGTATCCCTGACTGAACCATAGTCGGGTTGCATAACGTTGACATCCTCTTCGACCTGGTCGGGAACTGGGATGATCTCACATTCCTTGATCAATTTGAGGGGAAGCCTAGAAAACATCCTTTTCCTTATCTCAACCTCATCAACAGCATTTGCCCAAAAGTCCTCAATGTGGGCCTTGTGTCGGTACTCGACATTCTATATCATTCGGATGTTTCTATACGGATCAAAATCCTGTCTGCCTGTGTGATACGATAGATGATAGAATTGTAGCTCATCTTTTGCCTCTCGAGCTGCCTGCAAGGAGGGACACACCTCAGAGGAATTTCCCATGACAATAGGAAAGTCAAGTCCACCCTTCTTCTTCCTTTTCTGAATTTTATCATAGGCGATCAATTGCCTAGATATTTCCAGCATTATAATGTGATCGGTGGGGTACCTCGGTAGCCGGTATGGATACGAAGTGAACCCCTGCAGCCTAATGTAAGTGAATTTCGGAAATTGGATGAGCCAATATCCGTATTCCTCGATCAATGCTTGTGCCTCTTTGGATATTCTTTGCTGCATTCTCCGTTGAAGGGTCCTCGTAATGTGCATTGTGAATGCATCATTAGCCCGTTTGTAACTGGCAGGGTTAGCTAGATGCAACTGTGTGCAGGCCCCATGGATTTTGAACTGATCAGGTGCACAGCCTATTGGCTCCTTGTATGTAATCCCTCGGTACTTGGTCATTCTTGCCAGCATATATATCACATACGAGCCCATGTAAAAGGTTTTCGTCCCCCTCAGGCTCCTGAACTGCTCATCTATGTTATCACTGATCATTCTTGCCCAATCAACACACTCCTTTCCCTCCAAGATGATCTCGATAAAGTAGAACATCCAAGGCTCGAAGAAGTAGTCATGTGCACTCCCATTTATTCGGCTCAGCATCATCATCAAGTCGCAGTATTCCTGTTTCACATCTTCGGCAATTATCTGTTTTGGGAGTCTAGTGCAAGGTGGCTTTGGCTTTTGCATCCAGACTCTGTTGATGACCGTAGCAACCCTCTCGAAGGAGGTGGAGTACATTTTATCCGCCCTCTCCTTTGATATGTAGAGCATCTTTTCGGCAGTAGGAATCCCAAATGCCTCTCCGATGGCATCTGGCGTGAAGTTGGCAAGCAATTTGCCATCCGGCGAGACAATGGTTCTACGCTCCGGCTTGTAGTAGTTCGCACACTCCATAATTAGCTCAGGCAATTAATTGCTGGTGGAAAACCAGCGGCTGCGTAGATACCACTCTTCATGATGTTATGTGCCGTGACTGATGGTTGATGGCCTCCCAGTCCGTACATCCTAGACTTGAGTGCATTTAGATTAAACGACCCGAGGTTGGTGTCACTTAATCCCGCCAACTTTGAAACAATTGCCGATTTTGGGAGAAATGACTTGGCGAGCCTTTTGATCATTGCCTGTCGGGATGAGCTAGCCTTGGCCGTTTTAGTGTTTGCAGCACTGCCTGCAGCTCTGCTTGTTTCTGCAACATCCTTTGCTCCAGCCATCTGCAAGAATAAGATAGAATAATAATAAGTTAGTTTGCAGATTTTTAATAAAATAAAATAGCCTCCGAGACGGCTGTAGATGTGGAGTTAGTTTTTGAAAATAAAATTCTTCAGCATAATTTTCTAACTTCAAACCTCAAACTGTATAAAAACTCTGAGCTTATAAAGAAGCTTCCAGCAACTGCACTCTGACTGGCGAAGAAAATTATAGCAAACCAACAACTTTCAGCAGTGTGGCTATTTTCCCAGCACAGAATAAATTAAATCCCTCGCCTCAACTTCTGACTTCGGCAATTTTAGAAGAAATAAAGAGATTGCTGCAATATGAAATTTCGAATTTCTTCTCAACTCTAACAGCAATCAACTTCCTCAGCACTTCGACTTTCAGCAGTTTTGAAAATAAAGATCACCAGAGAAAAAATAAATCTCCAGCAACTCCGGAAATCTGCAGCAACTCCAACAGCTTGGAAACAAAGTTTCGGCTCTCCAGCATACAATTTTGAAAATTGCTGCAACACACCTTCAACCTTTCGGAAAGAAAACTCTCAGCAACTTGGAAATAAAATTCCTGCAGCAATTTCGACTTTCAAAGTAAAACTCAAACTCACTCTCAACAACCTCAAAAATATTTCAATCTCTCACAAAATTCCTCACTTCAGCAATTCCAAGCTCTTCAAAACGTGTGAAGAAATGAAAGAAATGAAGTTGTTTAAATAACTCTTCGTGAGGAATCCTACTGAGTAGTGCTGGGGCTATTTTTAGTACCTTCATCAATTCTCCACTCTCTCCGTTTGCAATCTTCTAATTCAGGCGCAGTAGTGGGCTAGTCGTCAGCCGGTCATTATGGCAGTTGCCATTAATGAAGATTCTTTCTTCTTCAAATTTCGAATTTTCCTTTCTAGTCTGCCAGTTAACTCTTGGTGATTTAAACAACTCGCGAGAAAAATCACTTGGCTTGATTGAAAATTCCATTTTAAAATTCTCGCAGTGTTTAAATAAATTTGATTCGAAAAATTTGTGGGAGTTGTAGATTTATTTCCAACTTTTAAAATGTCTGCCATTTAAATATAAAATTTGCCTTAGACATTTTAAATTTTCCCTTTAAAATATTCAACTCCGGGTGATTTAAAATCACTTGCCTATTTGAAATAACTCATCCTCTGAGATTTAATTTTCGTTAGGAAAATAATCTAGACAAAACGAATTTCCTCTGAAAATATTAAAATTTCCCTTAGGAAATTAATTTTTTAACTCTGTCAACTCATGGGTGCCTTTTAAACGGGTTCATTTAATTTTTTTTCTACTTAGAAAATATTTCATCAAGTTGTTCACCCTGCTTAAATGTCTCACGAAAAATTTGAAATTCATCCAACTCTGGCGTGTTTTATGTAGTGAAATACTTATTCCACTTAGGAAAATTTTGAACATTTTCGCCCCTTGGGTCTTATTTCAACCTCTTCCCCTTCACCCACTTAGAAATAAAATTAAGTCCTTTCATTCTTTGGGCGCATTCACCTCTTTCCATCATTTTGCTCAACTTGGGCGTATTTTTCCTAGGGAGATTTTGTTTTACTTAGGAAAATTTCTAACCTTTCTCCCTTGGGCGCATTTTGAAGGGTCCATTTTTATTTTGGCTTAGGCAAATTTCCCACGCCTTAGAGTATTCTTCAAGACCCTCACTTCAAAGGCGCATTTTATACCATGTGCCTCCATTTCAAACACTTAGAAAAAGTTCTCAAGCCTTTATTCATCTTGGGCACATTTTCACCTATCTACTTTTATTTTCCTTGACTTAGTTAATTTTCATGTCATCATCATATCAAGGGCGCGTATGCTAGGTGGAGCTCTCACTTGAGGGTGCATTTCACCCCCTTGGCTTTTATTTCCTTGCCCTAGAGATATTTCAAACATCTTAGGCACTTTCAAGACCTTGCTGGAGATGGGCGCATTTCATAGCTTCAACTTTTATTTCTCCATGCCTTAGGCGTTTTCAAGCTTTCACCAACCTTGGGCGCATTTGTATGTGGGAGCTTTTGCTTGAGGGCGCATTTTATGTGTGCTACTTCTATTTCACTACTTAGAAAATTTCATATTATCACCTTCCTTGAGGGCGCATTTGAGGTAGGGAACCTTCATTTTCCACGCCCTAGCCTTTCCTCACCTTACTTGGGCGCATTTCACATGGCCCACTTTGACTTGAGGGTGCAAATACATAGGCAAGCTTTCATTTTTCACCATGAGCGCATATTGGGTGTCAAGGTTTTGATTTTAAAGCCTTAGATTTTTCTTGGAGGTGGGCGCATTTCACACATGAGCTTTGAAGTTGAGGGCGCAAATGAAGGGGTGAGCTTTACTTTACTTGCCTTAGAATATTTTCTAAGTCACTTCACAAGGTTGGGCGCATTTACCATGGGCTACTTCCATTTCTCCATACTTAGACAAATTCCATGCCCCTGCCGGATCTTGATCTCACATTCTATTTTTAGTAAGTCTTTGCTTTTCTGACTTCCATGGCTCCGTTTGGCATGAAAATTTCACCATATGACCCTCTTTAACTTGTGAACCCGTTTTGCCAGTTATCTGCCCTGACCTGCTATTTATAGCCACCTGCTATTTATAGTAAGTTCTTGATCTTTGACTTCAGTAGCTCTTTTTGACTTGAAACTTGCAACGCCTGATCCTGATAACTTGAGTGCAGCTCTGATGCCAACCTCGGGTGCAGACCTACTATTTATAGCCGTGCCCTGACTTACTAAAAATAGTAAGTCCTCCGATTCTTCTCAAATTTTGCCAGCAGGTGCCTTGAAGTATGCTGACATGGGTGGGGTACTCCGTTTTGACTGTTTCTGGATTTCACCCCCTATAAAAGTGGAAACCCTAATTTGACTTGCATGTATCCCGAACGATCTCCGTTCGACTTCGTTCCTTCTGCATGTCGTTTTGCTTGCTGAACTGGAGTGTTAGGCGGTTGCCAGAGTGTACCCGCTAAAAATAGAAACTGTCTGAAAAGTGACTCATCCACTGCCGGATGGTTTTGCATGTTATATTGTCCGTGGGGTCTCAAAAAACCCAGAAAAACCCAAAAAATTGGTCTGCATGCATGCATTGGCTAAAAATAGTAAGTCCTCGAAATTTGATCTTCTCTGCTTGCATGTCACAATGTTGCGTAGCTCTTGAAAAACCCAGAAGGAATATTCGGACATGCATTAGAGAACTCCACATGCAAACCCTAAAATTAGCCTCTGAAGGCTGAACCCTGGAAGTGGTCATCTCGGTTTGCATGTTATATCGCTGCGAAGGTTTCGAGAAACCCAGAAGTAATCTCCGGACATGCAATGAAGAATCATATGTTTGACCCCTGAAAATGGCTCCTGAAGCCTGAACTGCTAAAAATAGCAAGTTGTCTGATCTGGCTCAAAATTTACGTGCAAGCAGCTTGATGTGTTCTGAATGTGGTGGAACTGACAGAATTCCAAAATTTCGATAAAATAGTCCCAAATTGAATACTTACTAAAAATAGCAAGTTGCTGGAATACAGTGAAAATTTAATGGGACCCTGCTGGAAGCCTTGTGATTGTTGTACTAAGCTCAGATTCTAATTTGATAACCTGGTTTGACCTTAAATAAGCCTGAAGGATGAAAACCCTAATTACGCAGACTTAACCAATACTTCAACCTGGGTCAAACGACAGGACATCCCCGGAAGGACCAGAGATAGAGAGAGAGACGCACCAACCAAAGCCAAACGACCAGAATGGAGCAAAAAATTAGGGGGTCCCCATCTAGATGGGGCGATGTGTGAAAAAGGTCACAATACGTGTTGCGGACGCCCATTTAATTTAGTTCATTCCAGTTAACTGAACGTAGCTTTCCAGTTTGTTAGAGTAAAGGTTTTAACTTAATTATGTTGATTAAGTTACCTTTTTTCCCTTCTTAAGATTTCACTTTAGTTTGCATAAAGTGACATTTAATAATTATATTAATTATTAAATGTTTTCCTATTAGGGTTTCTATTAGGGTTTTCCTATTAGGTTTTCTATTAGGGTTTTCCTATTAGGGTTTCTTTTAGGGTTTGCATGATCTCCTTCTTAAGGATTGATCTCATTGTATATTTCATTGAATTCCTTTTTGTTCTGATAAGATAATTTCTCCATTTTTCAGAGCTTCAAACCCTTGTTTGTTTTCTCCATCCATTCTCTTCCTTGTGACAGGTATCCATTTGCATGCAGGTGTTCTTGGAGTCTAAAGTTGGTTTTGACAACTTCTACACAGTTAACTGTATAGTTGCATACAATTAGGTTTAGCAATAAAATCACGCATGCTTGCGAGACTGTAGTTAACTCAAGGTGATTTTAGGGTTCCCTACACCTTTTTATGTTTATAAATACGAGCTCTTTGCTCATTTGTAATTAACTTTTTCTTGTGATAGAGAATTGCTGTGATTTCGATAACATGCCTATCCTCAAGATTGGTTCACCCTTGTAATTAGAACTTTTACACACGATAGCAATATATGCTGAGCCTACCTTGCCTATAATATTGTTATTTTGTATCTGTTCATGAGTGATTACTATATTAATGAATAGTTGTGCCACCTTGCCTTCATGTTATTACTATGGTTTTTGTTCAAATCTTAGTTAAATGGGGTTGCTAGTTTAATTGTTTATTGTATGCGTGTTTTGCCAATGCAATTTGTTGTCCTAGTTGCTTACCTTATGTTATGTTAATAATAAGCCAATTCAGATGAGCAAATTACCGAGCCACCTTGCCCTCACGTTGCTAATCTGTACTTAAAGCTTATCGTTTCATGTGTGTGTCAATAAACCTATTCAGCCAAGCAAATAGTTGAGCCACCTTGCCCTCATGTTGTGAAGTTGTACTCAGCTTATCGTATATTTGTTTGTTTCTAATAAACTTCTTCCTAGCCAGGCAAATAGTTGAGCCACCTTGCCTTCACGTTGTGAATTTGTACCTGAAGTTTATCGAATAAACACATTCCTACTCCTTTTCCTCATGCTCTGTTTTCTTGAGGAGATTGGATAGTTTAAAGCATTTAGTTTTTAGTTGTAGTTAAGACTTGCGAAACCAGAGAAAATCCTTAACTGCAACATCCTTGGTTTTCTTAACCTTGTGCCTCTTCCAGCTGAGTCAAAAAGATAAGATTTAGACCATTTACTTTTAGAACGCATATCAGCAAAAGAGGGAGCTTCCCCTCCTAATTTAAAGAGTAGTCATTACGCACGGTGCATAGCTCTCCGTACCAACTCGCACTCCAGAGGTGCTAATTGTTACACCAACACTATGACAACTTGCAATGACAAGGGCATTGGAGCAGCAAGAGTGTCGTAGAAGTGAACTATGAAGCTGACAGGAGTGATGGAGAAGCAAGGAAGAATAGAATGACCTAGAGAGTTGATAGAATGAAGAGACATCTTATGAGAGTTGGAAATGTAGAATACAACAAGAAGAATACTATAACTAATAAATGCAAACTAATCTAATAGAAAAATAACGGGGGAGAAAGAAGAAGAATACAAACTTCCTGAAGGTCCAATTCCCCAACAAGTTCATCATGATCGGATTGCACATACACAGACAGTAACAAAAAAAATGTTGTGGTTGTGTTTTGATGTTTGCCTCAATCAACTTCCACTTTGGTGTTCCCACCTTCGCGGACAGCCGATAAACCACAAGATGTAGAAAAAAGATAAAGAAATAGAGAGAATAGAAACAAGATAGTAGAGAGAGAAGACAATCTAGATGCTACTCTACAAGTAAGATAATGCAAATAAGCAAATGAGCCAATATCACCTTCCTTTCTACGAGCCCGTGAAGCTAAGATGTGAAGGAGAATAACAAGATCACGACGCCAATGGAATAGAGCTATGACAACCTACAATGACAATGGCGCTAGAGCGGCAAGACTGGCGCAAAAGTGAAGTATGAATCTGACAAGAGCAAGATAGAGTGATGGGGAAGCAAGGAGTGATAGAATGAGGTTAAACAGTTGATAGAATGAAAAGAGAGGTTCAGAGATTTGGAAATGCAGAATACAGCAAGAAGAATACTATAGCTAATAAAGGTTGAATTCTCCACCTAGCTCCTCACGATCAGATTGCACCTACACACACACTAAAAAAACCAATATTGTGGTTGTGTTTTAAGGTTTGCCTCAGTGAAACTTCCTCTTTGGTGTTCCCACCTCCATGGAAAAACAATAGACCACAAGATGTTAAAAAGCAATAAAGAAATACAGAGAATAGACACAAGATAGTAGAGTGCGTAGAAGTGAAGTATGAAGTTGACAAGAACAGGAGAGAGTGATGGAGAATCAAGGAGTGACAGAAAGAGTTAGAAAGTTTATAGAATGAAGAGAGAGCTTAAGATAGTGCGAAATGCAAAATACAACAAGAAGAATACCATAACTAATAAATGTAAATTAATCTAGAAGAGAAATGACAGGGAAGAAAGGAGAAGAATGCCAACTTACTAAAGGTCCAGTTCTCCAAAAAGCTCCTCATGATTGGATTGTGTTGTACCCAAACCAAATTTTTTGCTTCATTAAGGCATTTTGCTTAAAATGGTCTAAACCTTGTAAAAAAATGAGGTCAAAACTCAGTTTTTGGACAAATAAAGTATGGGCTTTTAGTCAGTGTGATGCCAGGAAGATACTAGTAGAATTTGAAAATTTTGAAAATTAGGATTTCTAAAATCTATTTTTAGCTCAAAACCCTAAAAAATAGGAACTTGTCAGAATTGGCTGAAATTAATTTTGATTGGCTTATTTCACATCACGATCAGAGTGGTGAAGTCAGTTTCAGTTAAAAGTCAATTTAAGGCTGGTGGGTAGTTTTCACTTTTTCAGGAGAAAAGTTAGGACCTCCAAGGTCGTCAATGGCAGTTGGCCAGTACCAGGTATCAAAATCTAAGCCTGAAACTCAAAGAAGAACGCTCTACGATGAAAGATGTTGAAAAATATGCTTTTGATAGAGGGGATTTTCAGATTGGCAAAAAGTGCTAAAATATTCTAAGTCTGGAAACTTTTCATTATGTAACGTAGTAGACACTTGTGCAATCAACGTGCAAATCAACTTTACAGTGTCCGTACATGTGAAAATGATGAAGTATAGTCATACACACACCTCGACAGTCACAACACTTCAACGTGGTCAACCTCAAGCAGCAGATACGGTGTTTGTAAAGCATAAAATGGTGAAAATCAGTGAATTCAGAGCAAATCTACACCCCTGTAGCCCAGGGGCGCCCTTCCATTTTAAGGTCAAGATTTGATTGCTTTGGATGAAGAATGCATTCATTCTTTTTTGTTTTCAGTTAGCTTTCCGATTAGCCATGGAGCAAGATCATCTGAGTTGTAGAAATCCGGCAGACGAAGACAGAAGCAGAGGTTACGAAGAGTGTTTTCCACATGGAGGCAGTCTAGAAATATAGATCTGCACCCCTATAGCCCAGGGGCACCCTTCTTTTTGAAGGCCTAGATCTGGATGCATGTGTTTGATAATGGATTCAGTCTTTGCAGAATTAGTCTGGCTTTTCAACAAGCTGTCAAGCGGAAGCATATCCAATGCAGAACTCCGGTTATCAGCGTCAGAAGTGGAAATTGCAGGCGGGATACATGTGATCAAAGATTGCTAGTACATGGTTTGAGCGCCCCTGTAGCCCAAGGGCGCCCTTGAAAATGACTTGTCAGATGGATGAGTTTGCAAAGAGGGTCTTTCTAAGATCTTTTCCATTCAGTCCAGCTCCGTGATGCACCCGTTCACAAGACGATCCGACATTCTGAGAGATCATGACAGAGGTTCTACCGAGCACGTAAAATAGAGGATGGTGAAGCATAGCAACACAAAGCTGTATATCTGTAGGCTAGGGGCGCCCAGCGTTTAGGCCTGTCAGATGGGGTTATTTGCAATTGCAGTCTTCACAAGACTTGTGTGCAATTACTCTAGCCATTCAACGAGTCCAGCCGACAGCCTCCGGGATTTGACGAGCGCTTGTATGTGTAAGGTCAAGGTGACAATGCTGTAAAGTGGAGGTGGTTGAAGACAGTTCAAAAAATGACTAAGTATAAGGCTAGAACTTTCTTTGAAAAAGGTGATTCTATTTTAAAGGCCTTAGAAGTAGTTTTTTGGCTTCATTGTATCTAAGAACATCTCTTGCAAGTTGACCAAACTGTATAGAGAGACAGACGGCACGCAAATCGAAGCATTCCAGCTCCCGGTATTAATCGTCAAAGTGTGGTGTTCGGATGAAAGTGACTTTTGTCAGAATGGTATTTGTGCTATCACACGCCGAGGCCCATCTTTTTGGGGTTCTTGATTCAATTTGCGGATACCTCACATACAGTCATTGGATGCACAATACTTCTAGATACTCAATGAATCTACTATTCAGTCAACAGGGTTCATCATTCACCGTCAGCGGTAGTTTGAAGCATCAGAAGGCAATATGGAGAAATGGCTGTTTGGTATCAATGCATCAATTTAATCAGAGGCACCTAATTTTCTAAGGTGTCAAATGATGATTTTAGCAGTTGTTGCTCCTAGCAGACGTTTCATCCTTGTTATACAGGCTTCACGGTGGATATCTCAGCACGGTCGCAAGATCATTCAATCATCCAGAAATCAGAGTTGAACATGGTTAGATATAATTTCGTAGTCAGCTATAAAATAGGAGATTCTAAAAAAATCTCATAACTCTTGCAGATGGACGCCTAAAAGATCAAAATTTGACTTTTGAGGATCAGTGAAGTGTGTTGAGCACAGCAAGAGGCTATTTTCGGCAAAATGATAAAAAAAATATTTTTGCATGCAAAGCATTGAAAGTGACGAATTTCTTCAAAGATAAATATTGGCGCCACTTTTAGCTCTATGCATGTTTTTGAAATTAAAATATTATTTTTAGTCTAAGACTCAGAGACAGTGGCAGTTCAACTGATGAGAGGCCAATCGAATTCCTTCTTCACAATTAGGGTTTCAGCATGCATGCATGAGGGTGCGATTTCATCTATTTAACCAAGCATGGCATCTTTTCTCATTCACACAACTTTGAAAGTTCGAATTTCCTCAAAGAGATTAGTGAATTTTCATCAGAGAATCAAGCTCGAAGGCAATAGGTAAATTCTTTTGCAGGTTCAAGTCCAGATTCAGCATCAGATTCAAGACAGAGTGGCGATTTTGAAAGAAGGCATAAAAACAATTAAAATAATAAAAAACGTCTTTTTCTCTTCTATATTTCTTCCATCTTCTTGTCTTAAATTCTCTTGCATGTTCGAAGTGTTGGCAAATTTTGGCGAAACAAAGTATCCGGGTTGATTCAGAAGAGCTTTCTCAGCAAAACCCATGTGCCAGAATTTTTCAGGAAAATTTGTTCCAGAACATCTGTTCTTGAAGCTTTGATTTTTTCAACTAAAATTCTTTTGCATGGCTGAGTAAAGGGAAAAATTTTACATTTCTGACATTCTGGGTTGTCTTAGGATCACTTTCTAGACAAAACCCATATCTCATATTTTTCTGTAAAAATTCTCATCCGACAAGCTATTTATAGCTTCAACAGGTTATTTTTGGTTTTCTAGAAAAGTTGTCAAAATACAGCCGTGTTCACAGTCAACAGGCGAGTTTTTCATAATGCAATTCACTCGGCTCGAATTCAAGACCAAGTCGGTCATAGCTCATAACTTCATCGAGACACTTGATACAAATTTACATTAGGTATTGCCGGAAGTAGTTTTGGGTCCACTTAAGATCAGGGATTCGGTTATCAAGAACATTCAGCAATCCGGTTTACTCGAGGCCGCTTCCATACCTATTTCAGTGCATTGCATGGAGTTTGTAATATCTTGCATCAAGCATTACAATTCCGCTACACGAGAGATACAGTCAATAGATGGACGTGTCATATGCAGTCTCAAACCCCTTGATATCGAGCGAAGTTTGGATATTCCTCAACATCCAGATGGGTTGGTTATTTCCATGAGTCAGACCGAGCAAGCATTCAATGCTGAATTGGATAAATGTCAGAATAAGATGATGGAGAGGTGGCTAAAACAAAAGAAGAACAAGTTGCCAAACAACTTGGGTCGTGGTGAGTGCAAGGATGAATATGGTATTCTGATTACACTGCTTAATCCTGTTTCAGGTCATGCAGATGCAAACAAATTTCATCCGTGGATGTATTATATCATTGGTAGAATCATCTCGGGGCAAGAGCATTATGACTGGGCATCTTTCATCAGTGATGCTATTCACGACCAAATCACCGGTTTCCTAGATGCGCATCAATTTCACGTGTTCTTACCTATTGTACTTGATCGCTTATCAAAATCAATTTAACGGGTTGAACACGATGGGCATACTCAGTGTACAGAAATTCTATCGTTATTCTAACCAGCTTGAGTTCACCAAAGCTGAAAGTCATTTTAAACGTGTACAGGAGGCTTTCTTGACATATACAGTGAGAAACGTGGATTGGGAGTTGCACATTTGCATCTCAAAAGTTGCCAAAACAGCAATGAAGAATTGGGTAGACTGGTATATTCAATTTCCTACTTACACCTATATCCGTGTCTATGGATACACAGGAAAATCAGCCATGTTACCACGTTATCCTTCGATTAAAACCATATTCATGGAGTTCCTAAGGCAGCTATATGAAGTTCACAAACGTTTGCGCAACAAGCGTAAACTAGCTGCTGAGTTTCCTTTACAGTTCGAGATGTATTGATGTAAGACGGCAGTTGATGCTAAGGTTGCAGGTCAAGAGCTAGAAAATCTCAAACTCAAGTACCTGGTTGATACTCGCACATATGATCCTTGGGGTCATTACGCAGCCCGCCTTGGTAATCTCTCTTATCACAAACCTACGATGGAAGATTACTGGGTGAATTGCGAGGATGATTTCGAGGTTCACAGACGTAGCTATAGCAGGTTCTCTCTTCCACAGATTTCTGTCTTCTGGGCAGAAGATGTGGAAGGATTGTCAGAGGATGAGGGAGATACACTTCCTCAATTTTACAGAGAGCAGGTTGATGGACGACCATTGCCGTTCGTGAACTGGTATGCCAAGGAGTTCACATCAGTGAAGGAGAGATCGAGCAGGGTCATCCAAAATAGTACGCTTTATTTAGAAAGCGGAAGATTGAAAAAGGCATTCGTGCCTAGATCAGAGCCACCACTAGAAGGAGATATACTACACTCCTCATGAAAGTCGAAGCAGAAGAAGAGGAGTAACCTTTCCAAGGAAGAATCCAATGCCTAGTAATTCAAAGGGAAAAGCATCTGTTGCGATTCCACATATAGAGCCTGTTGTAGAAGTTGTGCAGAGTTCACCACAGCCTGAGGTTCAAACGCATTTACTGTCGCCAACACCAGAGTAGCCTCTAGTTCCAATTCACATTGATTTGGACATGGATTCACCTCCTCGCAGTGACCCTTCTACACATTCACTTTCATCAGATCCTATGAACAGTATAGATCATTCCAGTGGGGTTAGTCGGGATTCGTCTTGGCTTGAGAATCAACTGGGAAGAAAAAGGAGACAACCATCTTATGTACTTGATCATTCCAATTTCGATCATGACCATCAAGATGTACCTGAAAAGAGGATCAAGAAATAGGTCCACGTTGAGAGGAATGCAAGAAAGGAGATTATTGTTGAGACTGTTGCACCTCCTGAAGATAAGAGTCTGGACGAGATGGAAGCACAAGACTTTGAAGTTATCACAATCAACTTCGCTAAAAGTACTCGTCAGACGGACATTGACCTCCTACAGGTTGCTACAGATAGTGCTAGGGATAGGATGGTGAAAGATGGTGAAGATAAATCAGCTCTCAAGGCTGAAATACAGCAGCTTCGCCAATATATTTCTAGCCTTATACATAGGACAGGGGATACTGTCATCGCGCTTCCACATATGTTAGAACCACTACCAGAACAGGGTCAGATTGATCACTTGGTTGCATATGGTAGGCGGTTAGACGAGTGGGAGGAGGAATTCATTTCTAGAGGCCGCCTTGTACTTTCAGAGTTGTACCAATTGTGGTATAATGCACGTCAGCTTCATCTACGACTTCAGGAGGAGCGTGATTTGGCCATCACTAGACCCAGGGATGAGATTTTGATTGCTAACCTGGGAATGTCATTTGACTCAATCATAGATGTAGAAGATAAAGAAGATGTCTACGTTTGGAGAACACAGTTGATCTTCAAGGCAAAGATAGAAGAAAAGATAGCATATGAGGTAGCTGAGAGTAGAGTGCATGTTACCAATGCACTCCACTATGTGAGAAACTTTGTGTCTCAATTACCATGCTTGTATCAACATGTGGGTGGTGACTCTGTTGAGCTTATTAATGTTCAATTAGAGCTTTAAGCACTTATTCACAATATTTTCAGTGGTGAGACCATTGGCTGCAAGTTGAATCAGCTTACAGTCATGTCAACATTGTTTGATGAGGCGACCAGGAGTAAGGGTGAGTTCCAGTGTCAGATAACTAGTGGAGAAGACATGATGCATAGACATGGGATTCTCTACCAGAGCTTCAATTCCCCAGAGGGTGATGCAGTCGGCAACTTCGTGGATGGGTTAATTGCCAGACATCATGGCCAGTAAACTTCAATTCAAGGCATCCCACCTTTTCCAAAATAGACATTAGACACAAGAGTTAAGCTCGAGGCTTCTTTCCGAGTTAACTGGTTGTTACACATTGCATGCCATGTCTTTCTTGGAAACATCTACATACACTTGGAGCTTAGATTAGATCTTTCAGTTGAATGATGATAGCATTCCAGTTGACTTGCTTTCAATAAGGACGTGCATGTTGCACCTTGTCCATTTAGATTAGATGTTTCAGTAAACTGATGATAGTTTCCCAGTTAACTGTATAGTTTCATTCAATTAGGGTTTAGGAATAAGATCTTGCATGTCTTGCAAGACTGTCGTTGACTTAAGGTGATTTTAGGGTTGCCTACACCTTGAAGTCTATAAATACGAGCATTAGGCTCATTTGTAATTTAACTTTTGCTTCATAGCATACATGTTGCGCCTACCTTGCCTGTAGTATTGCTATTACTGTATCTGTTCAAAAATGATTGTTGTTATAATAAATTGTTGCACCTACCTTGCCTTCATGTTATTGTCATGGTGTTTATTCAATCTTAGTTAAATGGGGTTGCTGGTTTGATCGTTATTGCATGTGTGTTTCATCTATACAATATACTGTCCCAGTTGCTTACCTTGTGTTTTGTTTATCATGAGCCTATACAGAAGAGCAAATAGTTGTGCCCACCTTGCCTTCACGTTGTGAATCTATACTCAAAGCTTATTGTTTGATGTGTGTTATAGTAAACTCATTCAGCCAAGCAGATAGTTGCGCCTACCTTGCCTTCATGTTGTGAAGTTGTACCAGGTTTACCGTTTATTCGTTTGTTTTAATAAGCTTCTTCCTGGATAAGCAAATAGTTGCGCCTCCCTTGCCTTCATGTTGTGAGCCCGCACCTGAAGTTTATCGTATAATACATTCCTACTCCATTTCCTCATGCTCTGTTTCTTGAGGAAACTGGATAGATTTAAAGAAGTTAGCTTAGTTGTAGTTAGATGATCTGCGAAACCAGAAAATACTTAGCTGCAACGTTCTAGGATTTCTTAACCTTGTGCCTCTACCAGCTAAGAACAAAAAGATAGCATTTAGTTTACTTTTTTATTCCATGCATTCCAGCACAACGAGGGAGCTTCCCCTCCTAATTTGAAGAGCACTCATTACGTTGTGTGCATAGCTGTCCGTACAAACTCACACTCCAGAGGTGTTAGTTCTTACGCCAATAGATTGCACCTACACACAAAGTAACAAAAAAAATGTTGTGGCTTTGTTTTCAGGTTTGCTTCAGTCAAACTTCCACTTTGGTGTTCCCACCTCCACGAACAACCGATAGTCCACAAGATGTAAAAAAACGATAAAAAAGTATCAAACTGACAAGATCTAGAGAGAGTTATGGAGAAGAAATGATTGATAGAATGAGCTAGAGAAATGATAGAATGAAGAGAGAGCTTGAGAGAGTTGGATATGAAGAATACATAAAGAAAAATACTATAACTAATAAATTTAAACTAATCTAACAATGAAATGATGGGGAAGAAAGCAGAAGAATGCCAACTTACTAAAGGTCCAATTCTTTAGCAAGCTCCTAATGATCAAATTGCACCTACACACACAGTAACAAAAAAAAAGATGTGTTTTGAGGTTTTCCTCAGTCAAACTTCTTTGTTATTCCCACCTTCACGGATAGCCAATAGACCACAAGATGTAGAAAAATAATAAAGAAATAGAGAGAATAGACTCAAAATAGTAGAGAGCAAAGACAATCTACATTCTACTCTACAACTAAGATAGCGCAAATAAGAAAATAAGCCAATATCACCTTCCTTTCTATGAGCTCGTGAAGCTAAGAGGGGAAGCAAAAGAAAAATATCACCATGCCAATTCAGTAGAGCTATTATAAATTGCAATGCCAAGGGCATTGGAGCAGCAAGAGTGGCATAGAAGTGAAGTATGAAGCTGACAGGAGCAAGAGAGAGTGATCGAGAAGCAAGGAGTGATAGAATGAGCTAGAGAGTCGATAGAGTGAAGACAAAGCTTGAGAGAGTTGGAAATGCAGAATACAGCAAGAAGAATACTATAACTAATAAATGTAAACTAATCTAACAGTTAAATGACAGAGCAAAAAAATAAGAATGCCAACTTCCTGAATATCAAGTTCTCCACCAAGCTCCTCACGATCGGATTGCATCTACACACATAGTAACAAAAAAAATGTTGTACTGTGTTTTGAGGTTTCCCTCAATCAAACTTCTGCTTTGGTGTTCCCACCTCCACGGAGAGCTGATAGACCACCCAATGTAGAAAACCAATAAAGAAATAGAGAGAATAGACACAAGATAGTACAGAGCATAGACACTCTGGATGCTACTCTATAAGATAGTGCAAATAAGGAAATAATACGATATCACCTTCTTTTATATGAGTTCATGAAGCTGAAAGGGGAAGGAGAAGAACAAGATCACCACGCCAATGGAGTAGAGCTCAAACAACCTGTAATGACAATGGCTTTTGAGCAGAAAGAGTGGCATAGAAGTGAGGTATGAAGCTGACAGGAGCGAGAAAGAGTGATCGAGAAACAAGAAGTGATAGAATGAGCTAGAGAGTTGAAAGAATGAAGAGATATCTTGAGAGAGTTGGAAACATAGAATACAAGAAGAAAAATACTATAACTAATAAATGTAAACTAATCTAACAGTGAAATGACGAGGAAGCAAGAAGAGGGATGCCAACTTAATGAAGGTCAAATTCTCCAGCACGCTCGTCACGATTGGATTGCACCTACATAAACAGTAACTAAAGAAATGTTGTGGCTAATTTTGTGGTTGCCTTAGTCAAAATTTCGTTTTGGTGTTCCCACCTCCGAGAACAGCCAACAGACCAAAAGATTTAGAAAAACAATAAGGAAATAGAGAGAATAGACACAAGATAGTAGAGAGCAAAGACAATCTAGATGCTAATCTACAAGTAAGATAATGCAAATAAGAAAATAAGCCAATATCACCTTCCTTTCTACGATCTTGTGAAGCTAAGAGGGGAAGGAGAAGAACAAGATAACCACACCAATAGAGTAGAGCTATGACAACATGTAATGACAATGGCACTAGAGCAGCAAGAGTGTCGTAGAAGTTAAGTACGAAGATAACTGGAGCAAGAGAGAATTATGGAGAAGCAAGGAGTGATAGAATAAGCTAGAGAGTTGATAGAATAAAGAGAGAGCATCAAAGAGTTGGAAAAGAAGAATCCAGCAAGAAGAATACTATAACTATAAATGTAAACTAATCTAATAACAACTTGACGGGAAAGAAAGAAGAAAAATGCCAACTTACTGAACTTCCAATTCTCCAGCAAGCTCCTCACGATCAGATTGCGCCTACACACAATAACAAAAGAATCTTGTGGTTTTGTTTTGAGGTTTGCTTAAGGGAGACTTCCGCTTTGTTGTTCCCACCTCCACAGATAGTCGATAGACCACAACATGTAGAAAAACTATAGAGAAATAGAGAAATAGACACAAGATAGTAGAGAGAAAAGACAATCCAGATGCTACTCTACAAGTAAGGTAGTGCGAATAAGCAAATAAGGCAATATCACTTTCCTCTCTACTAGCTGGTGAAGCTAAGAGGGAAAGGAGAAGAACAAGATCACCACGCCAATGGAGTAGAGCTATGACAACCTGCAAAGAAAATGGTGTTGGAGCAGCAAGAGTGGCGTATAAGTGATGTATGAAGCTAACAGGAACAAGAGAGAGTGATGGAGAAGCAAGGAGTGATAGAATGAGCTAGATAGTTGATAGAATGAAGAGACATCTTATGAGAGTTGGAAATGTAGAATACAACAAGAAGAATACTATAACTAATAAATGCAAACTAATCAAACAGCGAAATGACGAGGAAGAAAAAGGAAGAATGTCAACTTACTAAATGTTCAATTCTCCAGCAAGCTCCTCACGATCAGATTGCACCTACACACAATAACAAAAAAATGTTGTATATGTGTTTTGAGGTTTTCCTTATTCAAACTTCTGCTTTTGTGTTCCCACCTCCACGGATAGCCGATAGACCACAAGATGTAGAAAAATGATAAAGAAATAGAGAGAATTGACACAAGATAGTAGAGAGCAAAGCCAATCTAGATGCTGCTCTACAAGTAAGACAATGCAAATAAGAAAATAAGCCAATATCGCCTTCCTTGTTACGAGCTCGTGAAGTTAAGAGGGTAAGGAGAAGAACAAGATCAACAAGGCAATGGAGTAGACATACGACAACCTGCAATGACAATGGCACTAGAGCAGCAAGAGTGGCATAGAAGTGAAGTATGAAGGAATATAGGAGTAAGAGAGAGTGATGTAGGCGCAAGGAGTGCTAGAATAAGATAGAGTGTTGATAGAATGAATAAAGAGCTTGAGAAAGTTGGAAATGCAAAATACAGCAAGAAGAATATTGTTACACCCCGATTGTATAGCTACTATTGCATAGGGCAATTGATTGTAATGTTTGAATCTTTGAGATGAATAAAACATGTTTTTGTTATCAAATGAATGTGTGCTATTTAAATGATTGTCTCATTTGATTGATACTTCTATTGGTGTAATTCTTGTTTAATGTTGCATGCAAGTTCTTGAGTTGTGAATATTCTAACTTAAGATGTTTTTTATACTGTTAATAATTGTGAACAAGTAACTGCCGAGATTGTATGTCTATGGTTGCAGGAACAAGAACCATTCCTCCGGGCAGAGGGGAAATATCACTCGGGAGAGGGGCTTGGTCGGGTAACCGGTAAAGTAAATCAATTGAGCATACACACACACACCTTAGACTGAGTAAACCAAGTCAGTTTTGTATGAGTATAAGGTAAGTCATCCATAGCTTGTATGTCTTGCAAGTAGAGGTCTTGACTGCTTCTATGTGTGAAGTTTATCCTTGTGCTTGATTGTGAGATTGTGATCATCATTGTGGTATCATGTTTGGATGTGAACGTCGGAAGTAAGCATATAAACACATCTATAGTATATATACGTATCGTAGGTATAAACATATTGATACAAGCGTAATTGGCTAATGGACTTGTCATACGGATGTATCGATATGATATACGTACATATACGTGTACATAGAGGATTGTACTACAATATATATATGTTTATAAGAGTATGTCCAATAATGTGGAATATTAATATTTGTCTGGAATTTATATATACATACACATGGATATATATTTTGAAAGTACGTCGACTGGCTCACAGAATATATATATAATCGACAATTATATATGTATATGTATATTTATATTTGTTAAATATATTTATATATGTAATTATATATAATATTTTTATAGTTATATTGAAATATATAAGTATATTAAATACTCAGGTATTTTAATATTTAAATGTTTAATATTTAAAAGAACTATAATAATATTTATATATTAAAATATGTAAATGTATCTAGCTAAATATTTTAAAACTCTAAGTGTAAAAATTAAAAGATTAAAATCTTTTAAGCAGAGTTAATATTATATAGTGAATTTTTGGAGAAATAATACATTATATGTGTATATATGGATTTATATATTTTGAATAAATAAGAACTTGGGAAATAAAAGACTTCTATAGTCACTTGGTAAATAATATATAAATTTACCATGAGTAAATAAATGAAATAGACTTCTATAGTCTTTTGTTGAAAATCATATGGGATATGCCTGGAGAATTAAATAAATGTTTTTATCATTGGACATCATGTTGGGTTTATCGAACATTTAGTAAACATTGGAATAAAGCTAAGTATTCAAATTTCATTCACCGTGTAAAAGAAGTAAAAACACGCCAATATTTAATGAGCAAAATCGAAACCTTTGGAAATGGTAAAATGGAGGAAATGCGCGGCTGCTAAACTCACGCCCAGGAGACCAAGTCACGGCCTGCTAAGACTCCATTTTGAGAAATGCGTGAGAAGGCCAAATGGGACGCATTCTACAAGTGATGTTTTCCTGCAATGAATATCAATCTGCCATATTTGGACGCCGTGACTAAAAACACCTGTAGGTGTCTTTCATCTGTATTTTACCATGTGTGAGTTGAAAAATTATCCCTAGATAAAGGTCGAATCATCTTAAAAATTGTTGAGCAACTTGCTAAATAGCTGCCACTTCATGAATTGACATTTTCAAATATATAAGGTGTCAATTCTCATGCCAAAATGGTAGCAGGCATGAGAATTCGAAACCTATATATAAAGCTTCTCACTTTGCTATTTTTTTACCAATTCACTTCTGCCCTTGCTATATCTGAAATTGCTTTTTGAGAGCCACAATTTGTCATTTGTTGTATTTGAACTTGCTTAGAGAGCCAATTCACGAATACCATTGCCATTTTTGAGAGGACTGTGGATTTTATATGCTGCAAACATATACATACATACCTCTTATAGAATCCAGAATTGTGAGAAGTGTAATCAGCAATACCTGGAAAATACTCCACCCAATCTGTGATTAGAATCTGAAAGAGACAGAAAGAGAGTGAGATTAAAAGAAGAAGTTGTCAGACAGCTAATACAGAATCAGAGGCATTCGCTAGCAGCAAGGAAACAGGCATGAGAGTTATCTCTTAATATCACTGTTATTTGAAGTTAGATAAATCTACTTGTTTATTTGTGCATTACTTTGTATTGCAGTATAAGTAGAGTAGACAAGTAAAGGAGAAATTCAAATTCCTATTTATGCTTGTTTATAAAGGAATAGCTTGATTTCATAGGAATAGCTTGATTTTATAAGGAATAGCTTGTTTATGAAGGAATAGCTTGTCCAAATTAGAAGGGAAATGTTTGAATACTTTTTATAGAAATTACTTGATGAATTGTAGTTATGTGAATACTACTTGATCTCCTTATATAAAGGAAATGAGGAAACTAGTTATTAAATACTAGGACGAGGATGGAACCAGTACAAAGGTAGTCTAAAGCTTTAAAGTTAGTAGGTTAACTAGGAAAAGCTATGTACTCCATGGATAAAGATTTCTAGGATAGGAGTTACCTGAGGAACCCTTGTTGACTGCATTTCAATTCCTGATTAAGTAGTTTGATGTAGGATGTCTGGGGTGATTGACTACCCACGATAAAGGACTTAGCCTACACGTAGTGTAAGATAGCTTTAAGTCAAATCGGCCCTAAGTAGTGTACATGATAGATGACCTTCATTTGAAGTACTGAATGAGAATACTTTGGCCAAAGTAGTGAAAGGTACGACATCCCCTTATGTGAGATAGTTGAGACTTCACTGTCAGTTCATCGTGATCCTTGTACTACTATGAGATTATGAAATAGCAAGGTTCTAGTTATGAATAGGACACAACACTATGCTCAGTTGGGTTGTTGTAGCCGGATACTCTACCAATCTCTTCGTTCGAAGGGAGGGCCATCTATCGAATGATAGATGTGCGGGGGACCGCATTAACAGTCCATGGTTGGTGGAAAAGCACCTGAGTGATGTTTCTCCTCCACAGCAAGCAACAGATACACCAAGATTTGAAAGGAAGGGAACCTGGACCGTCTTACTACTATTTGTACAAAAGCTTACGAGCTATGTAAGTAATTGTTTTACTTTTGTACTCTGATTTATATTTACAATGAAAATGGAATTCATGTGGAAATATATATTGTAACTTGCATGTATTTATCAATAAAGAAAGGAAGAATTTTATTGCAATGTCTTTGTTACTTGTTACATTTATATGTTGGAAGTGAAATGTAGAAAAAATTTAATTACCCAAGGATGGGGTCGTTACAAATACTATAACTATTAAATGTAAACTAATCTAACAGCGAAATGACAAGAGAGAAAGAATAAGAATGCCAACTTACTGAAGGTCCAATTCTCAACATGCTACTCACGATTAGCTTGCACCTAAAGACACTGTAACCAAAAAGTGTTGTGGCTATGTTTTGAGGTTTGACTCAGTCATACTTCCGCTTTGGAGTTCCCACCTCCACCGACAACCGATAGACCACAAGACATAGAGAAACGATAAATAAATATAGAGAATAGACACAAGATAGTAGAGATAAAAGACAATCTAGATGCTACTCTAAAAGTAACATAATGCAAATATACATTTAAGCCAATATCACCTTGCTTCCTATGAGCTCGTGAAGCTGAGAGGGGAAGGAGAAGAACAAGAGCACCATGCCAATGGAGTAGAGCTATCAGAACTTGCAATGACAATGGCTTTGGAGCAGCAAGAGTGGCACATAAGTGGGGTATGAAGCTGACAGGAGCAAGAGAGAGTGATGGTGAAGCAAGGAGTGATAGAACGAGCTAGAGAGTTGATAGAATGAAGAGAGAGCTTGAGAGGGTTGGAAACATGGAAATGCAGAATACCACAAGAAGAATACTATAACTAATAAACGTAAACTAATCTAACAAAGAAATGATGAGGAAGAAAGAAGAAGAATGCCAACTTACTGAACGTCCAGTTCTCTAGCAAGCTCCTCGTGATCAAATTGCAGCTTCACAAACAATAACTAAAAAAATGTTGTGTTTTGTGGTTTCCCTCAATCAAACTTTCGATTTGGTGTTTCGACTTCCACAGACATTGGATAGACCACAAGATGTAAAAAAAAAATTTTAAAATAGAGAGAATAGACACAAGATAGAAGAGAGCAAAGACAATCTAGATGCTACTCTAAAAGAAAGATAATAGAAATAAGCAAATAAGCCAATATCACCTTCCATTCTACGATCTTGTGAAGCTAAGAGGGGAAGGAGAAGAACAAGATCACCACACCAATAGAGTAGATATATGACGACTTGTAATGGCAATGGCGCTGGAGCAGAAAGAGTGGCGTAGAAGTGAAGTATGAAGCTGACAGGAGCAAGAGAGAATTAAGGAGAAGCAAGGAGTGATAGAATTAGCTAGAGAGTTGATATAATGAAGAGAGAGCTTGAGAGAGTTAGAAATGAAGAATACAGCAAGAAAAATACTATAACTATAAATGTAAACGAATCTAACAACAAATTAACGAAGAAGAAAGAAGAAAAATGCCAACTTACTGAAGGTCCAGTTCTCCAGCAAGCTCCTCACAATCGGATTGCACCTGCAAATAGTAACAAATATGTTGTGGTTGTGTTTTTAGGTTTGCCTAAGTCAAACTTCCGCTTTGGTGCTCCCACCTCCACAAACAGCCGATAGACCACAAGATGTAGAAAAACTATAAAGAAATAGAGAGAATAGACACAAGATAGTAGAGAGCAAAGACAATCTAGATGCTACTCTACAAGTAAGATAGTGCAAATAAGAAAATAAGCCAATATCATCTTCCTTTCTACGAGCTAGTGAAGATGATAAGGGAAGGAGAAGAACAAGATCACCACGCCAATGGAGTAAAGCTATGACAACCTGCAGTGAAAATGGCATTAGAGCACCAAGAGTGGCGTATAAGTGAAGTATGAAGCTATCATGTCCCCAATTTTATGATGGTGTAATTTAATTAAATTAATTGATCAAGTTGTCCAAAAATTAATGATATTTCAAAGGGATGGCTTAATTGATTATTTTAATTAAATTATAGTGGGAATATTAAATTAATTATTTACAAAGTTATCTCCATAAATTAAATCAAAAGGGTAACTTTATTTATAATTAATTTAATTAAAGTGACTAAAATAATATCATAAATTATAAAGTCACTTTAGGAATAAAATAATAATATTTCTAGAAGCTTCTTGGAGGAGATTGGAAAATTCTTTATAAGGAGCTATGAGCTAGCCTTTTGCGCATGGTTGGATTTCATTTCTCATTTCAGATTGGGAAGAGCTTGAAGGCTTTTTCAAGTTCGAGGGTTTGAAGACTCTATGATACCAGGTTTAGTTGTGAAAGATCAACCCTAGCTGGAGATTGTGGAGGCATCCATCTAGGGTTCCTAGCTTCATTGCAAATTGAATGGTCACTTTCAGCGACCAAATTTGGAGGAAAGCGATTGTATTCAGCTTGTATGAGAAGCTATGTATTTGAGAATTCACATTAGCTGATGTATTATTGCAATTTTGTATATGAGTTTCTATTAATGCAATAGCTGGTTTATTATTGCATTCTTTTGAGGTATTTGTCTATCTATAGCACAAAGTTTATTATTCAAACATTCAAGAGTATGTTCAGTAATTATTTTCAATGTTGTGGTAAATATTGGAGAAAAACAAATATCTTGCCTGAAGTGAAATATTAGTGATGCATTAAAGGAAAAATAATAATTTCCTTTGTCGAGCGATGAGAAGGGATTCTGAATATTATAGGGCCACTACAGCATATGAGGTTTTTATTATAAGAGCTGAGAAATATTATTCTTTCGATGAATAGAAAGGAAATATTAATTTCCTAATATTGCTCCAAGTTTGGGAAATAAATACTATAGTTGATGATTCATGGAGGCGCATCATCATATAATGAAATCATTCTAAATGTGGCGATTAATTTATACCCTTGGCTGAGGACTTTAAACAACTTGTGAAAACTATGGAGGTGCACGCCTTAGCAATGGATGCCATTATTATCATTACTGCAATTCAAAGGAAGTCGTGAATATCATATTTGTGGTCATAACTGAGTGATTATCATTCTCTGGGTTTCTTGCTAATTTCCTTAACTAAGCATAATATTTTGCATCGAATAAGCATATTTGAAGCTTGCAAATACATCAAAAAAGGGCCGAACTTGAGCTGGAGGAAAAAACAAAGAGTCTTGTGGAGGTCCTGTGGGTCTGATAGCTGGGAACTTCATTTCTCAGTTAAGAAACAGCGGTTTGGTTTTGCAATGTGATATTAGAATAGGCATTGGCATCCTCTAAGAAGTTAGAAGATAGGAGCAAGGCATGGGACCCTCCCTCAATAGTTTCGTGGTTTCTCACGGAAAAAACACACCATTCAATAGAGCTGCCATTACCTACAGTCTGAGGCATCCAAACTGGAGTTGCAAAAAAGGTTGCATTCACACATACCAATTCGCCTAGGTCTGAGAACTCCATATTCACTATATTTATTGTTTTTGTGGCATTGGAAATTGATGATATTGACATAGGATTACTTCATTTGCATGATATCGTTCTTGAAGCTCACTGATGTTCATTTAAGAAGACATGCTATCTCAGTCTCATGAATTTCTGAGAATGGGAAGGTAAGCCATAGAGCTGCTGCTGTTCTTAAATGTCCAACTAGCTTGAAGATCACTAAAAGTCATAGAAATCAGTGCAACGTAGGTCTGATATGTATTTCTAGGCAGTCTTAAAGGAATGAACAGTCAATATCTATGCTCATTAGGAATGTCTAATCTGCTGTAACCACATCGCTAATGAAGTTTGGAGCATTTACTGAGTTTGTGATATACTGATAAATATTTCTGAGCATTGCAAGATTCATATCTGATGCATATTAAGAATTGTGGAACATTGAAATATGTTTCTGTATTGAAATGAAATAGCTCTTTGAATTTATTTTAAACTGTCATTACTTGAAATTCAATTCTCTGTTCGCCAAAATCTGTACTCACTGAAATACTCCAAGTTGTCAATCAGAGATTATCAAACAAAGAAAATTGCCAAAAATAACATACCTTAGGTCAAGGTCTTTACAGAAGCTGATGGGAACAAGAGAGAGTGGTGGAGAAGCAAGGAGTGATAGAATGAGCTAGAGAGTTGATAGAATGAAGAGAGAGCTAATGAGAGTTGGAAATGCAGAATACAACAAGAATACTATAACTAATAAATGCAAACTAATAAAACAGCAAAATGACAAGGAAGAAAGAAGAAGAATGCCAACTTACTGAAGGTCTAGTTCTCCAGCAAGCTCCTCAGAATCGGATTGCACCCATACAACCAGTAACAAAAAAATGTTGTATTTGTGTTTTGAGGTTTTCCTTAGTCAAACTTCCATTTTTGTGTTCCCACCTCGACGAGCAGTCGATAGACTACAAAATGTAGAAAAATGATAAAGAAATAGAGAGAATAGACGCAACATAGTACACAACAAAGACAATCTAGATGCTACTCTACAAGTGAGATAATGCAATTAAAAAAATAAGCCAATATCACCTTCCTTTCTACGAGCTCGTAAAGCTAAGAGGGGTAGGAGAAGAACAAGATCACCATGGCAATGGAGTAGAGCTACAACAACCTGCAATGACAATGGCGCTAGAGCAGCAAGAGTGGTATAGAAGTGAAGTATGAAGTAGATAGGAGTAAGAGAGAGTGATGGAGAAGTAATGAGTGATAGAATAGCGTAGAGAGTTGATAGAATGAATGGAGAGCTTGAGAAAGTTGGAAATGCAAAATACAGCACAAAGAATACTATAACTAATAAATGTAAACTAATCTAGCAGCAAAATGACAAGGGAGAAAGAAGAAGAATGCGAACTTACTTAATGTTCAATTCTCCATAATGCTCCTCACAATCGGATTGCACCTACAAACAGAGTAAAAAAAATGTTGTGGCAGTGTTTGTAGGTTTGTTTCAGTCAAACTCCTACTTTGGTGTTCCAACCTCCATGAACAGCCGATAGACCACAAGACATAGAAAAACAATAAAGAAATAGAGAGAATAGACAAAAGGTATTAGAGAAAAAAGACAATCTAGATGCTACTCTAAAATTAAGATAATGCAAATAAGCAAATAACCCAATATCAGCTTCCTTCCTACGACCTCATGAAGTTGAGAGGGGAAGGAGAAGAAATAGATCACCACGCCAATGGAGTAGAGCTATGACAACCTACAATGACAATGGCTTTGGAGCAGGAAGAATGGCATAGAAGTGAGGTGTGCAGCTGAGAGGAGCAAGAGAGAGTAATGGTGAAGCAAGGAGTGATACAATGAACTAGAGAGTTGATCGAAAGAAGAGAGAGGTTGAGAGAGTTGGAAATACATAATACAACAAGAAGAATACTATAACTAATAAATGTAAACTAATCTAATAGGGAAATGACGAGGGAGAAAGAATAGGAATGCCAACTTCTTGAAGGTCCAATTCTCTAACAAGCTCCTCATGATTGGATTGCACCTACACACACAATAACAAAAAAAATTAGTAACATTTTGTTTCCACAGTCCATAATAGTTATTAGTCAAGATTTTTGGATCAACTGTGTGCAATATTTTTACATCAATGTTTCAGATCATACTTTGTTACACCCCAAATTGTGAGGCTACTTTTTACTATTATTACATAGGGTAAATATGAATGTAATGTGGAATCTAGAGATGCTTGTACCTTGTTATCAATATGAATGATTATCTCATTTGATGTTGTTTCATTTGATTTTATCTCAATTGATGTTATTCATGGTGAAACACTGCACATATGTGAATAGATGGTTATTGAATTATTGTTATTCTAACTTTAAAGATGTTTATATATATGTTGCTTATTGTTGTGAATAAATAATTGCCAAGGTATGTGCTAGTGGTTGCAAGTAAATGTTCATTCTCGAGGGGGAGGGGAAGTGTCACTCGGGAGAGGAGCTTGGTCAGGTAACCGATAAAGTAAACTATCTGAGCATACACACACGTCACCTTAGATTGAGTGAACTGAATCGGTTTGTGTGGGTTTTACGTAAGTCATCCATAGCTTGTATGATTGCAATAGGAATCTTCCTTACTTCTACATGCTTTGTGAGTGATGTTTATCTATGTATCTGTCTTGTGATATTACGATCATAATGATTGTAACATAAATGGATGTAGGTGAATCAAAAGTGGACATATATACATATATATAGTATATACACGTATCCATATGTATATACATATCGATACAAATGTACGTTGGCAAATGGATATGCTCATACGGATCCATTGATATGGTATACCTACACATACGTGTACATAAAGGTATATACAGATATATATATATGTATATATGCACACATCGTGTATTATGTGTATATTAATATTATTATTATTATTATTGTCTTACGAATTTACATATATATATATATCAGATGTATGCTAACTAGCTCGCGATATATATATATATATATTTGTTTAATATATATATATATATATGTAATTATATATTAAAAATTATAGTTATAAATTATAGTTATATTAAAACATATAAATTTATATACTTGGGTATTTAAATATATATATATAAATATGTTTTATATATTTAAAACTATAATTATATATATATAATTAAATATATACTTAAAATATTAATCTCTCATATTTGAAATTGAATTATTGCCCATATTGATTTAATATTAATCTCTCAACCTTGGCAATCGAATTATTTCCTAATTGATTAAGTATTAAATCATACAACTTTGGAAATCAAATATTTTTGAATTGACGTATTTCTCGTCATTGGAAAACAGATATTTTTGAATCGATTAAACTTTGGAAAATCAAATGTATTGATAGAGATTACAATTCATGTATTAGACTATGGTGTATTTTGCCGTAGTGGCTACTGAGAAGAATGTGAATGGAGAAGCAACACAACTCTTGTGGAGATCGCAACACCTGCGAAAGGAATACGCAGGGAGGTAACAAGAAAGGCGTCTAACCCTATGGCTTTGACTAAATCTGAAGCCCCTGAACAATTCAAAGTAGATAGGAAGCTCTGTCAATTCAGCTTGGTTAATAGGCTATGTGTACACGATTTATCAATGACCTTATCCTTGTTACAAAGATAAATCTGCCATTATAGAAGTCTAGCGCCACCTCTGTAAATTGATTTTGTAGGTGTCGATTGGTTTTATTTCGCCATTTGCCTTGGAATTCGTATTCATAATGCTAGCATGAAATGGAGGACGACTCACCCTGTAAACTACTAAGTATGGCAAGGAAATTACGCCACCTCCTAGATTGATTATTTCAAACTGCAATGGTGGCAAACCACATGCCATGGCTGTAGGGAATGAAGGAGGTTGGGGCACTATAAATAGTCGCCCAACTCTCCCAATTCTTACCAATTCACTCATTCACCATTCTTCACCAGCTCTTGTAATTTTTCTTTGAAGAATGCTTTATTCACCATTCATTCACTCATTCTATATTGAGATTATCTTGATTAACAAGTACGTATTTCTCCTATACATACCTTGAACTCATTCATCACATTTCTGAGTGAATATTATTGCAGCCAGTAATCGCCATTCTGAGAGAACATAATTTGCAATCATTCTTTAGAATTTTGAGTGAGCATAGTTTACAGTCTCTATTCACATTACTGTGTGTTTTCTATCGCTTTGAGAAATGCGTATTCTACCCAAGGAATTCGCCATCACCTATGAGTTATTTCTGAGTGTGAGAAGAGTGGATTTGCGAGGGAGAGTTGTCTAATTCTGAGAGAAGAATACTTTCAACAAGAAAGGGAATGAGTATTGATTTGGAAAGCTGGGTTAAGTTGAGCAACCAAAGGAGAAGGCTGCCCTGTCAACATTATCTAGGAAAGCGATAACAAGCATGGGGTTTTCTACTTCTTAATGTTTGCAAAAGAATTATTGTGTTTTCTTTACTGCATGAAATGTATTTTCTGCCTGTGCAATAGAAGTGTTTGTGATGTCGCCTGTGCAATAGAAATGTTTTGATGTCTTCTAAAAAAGGGATTTGAAGCCTCTAGGTTGCTTTTTATAATGTGTATTTAAGTACTCCATAATAGGAGAGTTTGCTTGACGCAAATACTTAATTGTATTAGAAATGTCAAAGAGATAGCTCGACACAAGTATTTAATTATACTAGATATGTCAAAGAGATTACTTGCCTAAAGAATTCAATTATGTTATAAGTGGTACAACATACGTATTTAAATATACTAGATATGCTTGAGCACGGGATGCAATATGTTTGTATTTACTCCATAGTAGGAGAATGGTGTTTATACTAGTTATTATTTACTAGGCTTGATTTGAATGCAAGAGTCATTTGAGGTACACCAGCTAAGTTATTAGGTTAACTTGGAAAGCTTGTGTTACTCCTAGGATAAGCATGGGAGCGGGCCTGTGGACTTACTTGCTACATAGATTCATTACTAGTAGATTAGTTTGTTGTAGTTTAGTCTGGGGTGATGGATTTACCCATTGAAGGACAATACCTATGCATAGTGTAAGATAGCCCTAAGTCAAATCGACCTTGAATAGTGTATGTGATAGATGACCCTCAGTAGAAATGTTGTATGGAATACTTTGATCAAAGTAGTGTAATGTACCTACATCCACTTAAACTGTGTGATGATTACACTATCAGTTCACCGTGATCCCGTATTACATGCTAGTTCAAGAGTTGTCGGTTTGCACAGGTTCTAGTTATGCAGGACACAGCACTATGCTCAGTTGGTTAATAGTATCGGTTACTCTACCAATCTCTTCGTCAAAGGGAGGGCCATCTATAGAATGATAGATGTGCGGAGGACCACATTATAAGTTTGTGGTCGACAGAAAAGCGCTCGAGTGATACTTCTCCTCCACATCAGGCTACTGAAGTACCAAGATTTGAAAAAACGGATTCCTAGACCTTCTTACTACTATTAGTTCTAAATCTCATTGGAGCTATGTTTGTAAAGGTATGTTTTCTTGTTACATGTACTTGTGAAGTTATTGTAATGAAATGGAATCTTTATTGTAATTTTAATATTTTATCTTGTTCATATATTATCAATAAAAGACAGAAAAATTATATTGCAATGACTTGTTAGCACATTTATTTACTCGTTTGATGTAAATTTGGAAATTTTTATTTTACCGAAGGGTTGGGTCGTTACATACTCATCATTAGGATGTAAAGCAGTAGATGGATCATGGAGTATGATCTGAAATGTTGATGTAAAAATCTTGCACACAGTTGATCCATAAATCTTTACTAATAACAAAAAACATGTTGTGGCTATGTTTTGAGGTTTGCCTAAGTCAAACTTCCGCTTTGGTGTTCCCACCTCCATGAACACCCAATGGACCACAAGATGTAGAAAAACGATCAAGAAATAGAGAGAATAGACACAAAATAGTAGAGACAAAAGACAATCTAGATGCTACTCTACAAGAAATATAATGCAAATAAGAAAATAAGCCAATATCACTGTCATTTCTACAAGCTCGTGAAGCTGAGAGGGGAAGGAAAAGAACAAGATCACCATGTCAATGGAGTAGAGCTAAATCAACCTGCAATGACAATGAGTGGCAAGACTGGCGTAGAAGTGAAGTATGAAGCTTCTAGGAGAAAGAGAGTGTGATCAAGAAGAAAATAGTAATAGAATGAGCTAGAGAGTTCATATAATGAAGAGGGGGTTTGAGAGAGATGGAAATGCCTAATAAATCAAGAAGAATACTATAACTAATAAATGTAAACTAATCTAATAGCGAAAAAACAGGGAAGAAAGAAGAAGAATGCCAACATACTGAAGGTCCTGTTCTCCAACAAACTCCTCATGTTTGGATTGCACCTACCCACACAGTAACAAAAAAAATGTTGTGGCTGTATTTTGAGGTTTTCCTCGGTCAAACTTTTGCTTTGGTGTTCCCACCTCCACGCACAACCGATAAAGAAATAGAGAGAATAGACACAAGATAGTAGAGAGAAGAGACAATCTAGATGCTACTCTACAAGTAAGATAATGCAAATAAACAAATAAGCCAATATCACCTTACTTCCTAGGACCTCACGAAGCTGAGAGGGGAAAGAGAAGAACAAGATCACCACACAAATGGAGCTGAGCTATGACAACCTACAATGACAATGGCTTTGGAGCAGCAAGATTGGCATAGAAGTGAGGTATGAAGCTGACAGGAGCAAGAGAGAGTCATAGAGAAGCAAAGACTGATAGAATGAGCTAGAGAGTTGATAAAATGAAGACAGAGGTTGAGAGATTTGGAAATGCATTATAGAGCAAGAAGAATATATAAATAATAAATGTAAACTAATCTAACCGCGAAATGAGGAGGAAAAAAGAAGAAAAATTCCAACTTACTGAAAGTCCAATTCTCAAGCAAGCTTTTCACAATCGGATTGCACCTACACACAGTAGCAAAAAAAATGTTCTGACTATGTTTTGAGATTTTCCTCAGTCAAACTTCCTTTGGTGTTCCCACCTCCATGAACAGCAGATAGACCACACGATGTAGAAAAACAATAAAGAAATAGAGAGAACAAACACAAGATAGTAGAGAGCAAAGACAATTTGGATGTTACTCTACAAGTAAGATAATGCAAATAAGTAAATAAGCCAATATCAGATTCCTTTCTACGAGCTTGTGAAGTTGAGAGAGGAAAGAGAAGAACACGATCACCACGGCAATAGAGTAGAGCTACGACAACCTGCAATGACAATGGCACTAGAGCAGCATGTGTGGCATAGAACTGATGAAGTTGAAAAAAGTAAGAGAGAGTGATAGAGAAGCAAGGAGTGATAGAATGAGCTAGAGAGTTGATAGAATGAAGAGACCTTGAGAAAGATGGAAATGCAGAATACAGCAAGAAGAATACTCTAACTAATGAATATAAACTAATCTAACAGCGAAATGATGGGGAAGAAAGAAGAAGAATGCCAACTTAATAGAGGTTCATTTCTCCAGCATGCTCCTCATGATCAGATTGCACCTACACATAGAGTAACAAAAAAATGTTATGGTTGTGTTTGCAGGTTTGACTCATTCAAACTTTCATTTTGGTGTTCCCACCTCCATGAACAACAAATAGACCACAAGATTAAGAAAATCGATAAACAAATAGATAGAATAGACACAATATACTAGAGAGCAAAGACAATCTAGATGATACTCTAAAAGTAAGATAATGCAAATAAGAAAATAATCCAATATCACCTTCCTTTCTACTAGCACGTGAAGCTGAGAGGGGAAGGAGAAGAACAAGATCACCAACGCAATGGAGTAGAGATATGACAACCTAAAATAACAATGGCGCTAGAGAAGCAAGAGTGGCTTAGAAGTGAAGTATGAAGCAGACAAGCGTAAGAGAGAGTGATGTTGAAGCAAGGAGTAATAGAATAAGCTAGAGAGTTGATAGAATGAATAGAGAGATAGAGAAAGTTGGAAATGCAAAATATAGCAAGAAGAATAATATAACTAATAAATGTAAACTAATCTAACAACGAAATGACGAGGGAGAAAGAAGAAATATGCCAACTTACTGAATGTCCAGTTCTCCAGCATGCTCCTCACGATCGACTTGCACCTACACACATAATAACAAAAAAATATTGTGGTTGTATTTTGATGTTTGACTCAGTCAAACTTCCGCTTTGGTGTTCCCACCTCCACGTACAGCCGATAATGCAAATAAGCAAATAGGCCAATATCACCTTCCTTCCTACAAGCTCGTGAAGCTGAGGGGGGAAAGAGAAGAACAAGATCACCACGCGAATGGAGTAGAGCTATGACAACCTGCAATGACAATGACTTTGGAGCAGCAAGAGTGGCATAGAAGTGAGGTATGAAGCTGACAAGAGAAAGAGAGAGTGATGGAGAAGCAAGGAGTGATAGAATAAGCTAGAGAGTCGATAGAATGAAGAGAGAGGTTGACAGAGTTGGAAATGCAGAATAGAGCAAGAACAATAATATAAGTAATCAATGTAAACTAATCTAACAACAAAATGATGGGGGAGAAAGAATAAGAATGCCAACTTCCTGAAGGTCCATTTCTCCAGCAAGCACCTCACGATCAGATTGCACCTAGACACACAATAACAAAAAAAATGTTGTGGCTATGTTTTGAGGTTTGCCTCAATCAAACTTTCGCTTTCGTGTTCCCACCTCCACGGACAATCGATGGACCAAAAGATGTAGAAAAACGATAAAGAAATAAAGAGAATAGAAACAAGATAGTACAGAGAAAAGACAATCTGGATGCTACTCTACAAGTAAGATAATGCCAATAAAAATAAGCCAATATCACCTTCCTTTCTACAAGCTTGTCAAGCTAAGAAGGGAAGAAGAAGAACAAGATCACCATGCCAATGGAGTATGGCAAACTCAACCTTCAATGAAAATGGCTCTGGAGCAGCAAGACCGGCATAGAAGTGAAGTATAAAGCTGGCAAGAGAAAGAGAGAGTGATGGAGAAGCAAGGAGTAATAGAATGAGCTAGAGAGTTGATATAATGAAGAGGCGGTTTGAGAGAGTTGGAAATGTAGAATACATCAAAAAGAATACTACAACTAATAAATGTGAACTAATCTAACAACGAAAAGACAAGGAAGAAAGAAGAAGAATGCCAACTTACAGAAGGTCCAGTTCTGCAGCAACCTCCTCACGAAGTATTGGTGTTCCCACCTCCACATACAACAAATAGACCACAAGATGTAGAAAAACAATATATAAATAGAGAATAGACACAAGATAGTATAGAGAAAAGACAATCTAGATGCTACTCTACAAGTAAGATACTGCAAATGAGCAAATAAGCCAATATCACCTTCCTTCCTACGAGTTCCTGAATCAGAGAGGGGAAGAACAACAACAAGATCACCACGCCAATGGATTAGAGCTATGACAACCTGCAATGACAGTGGCTTTGGAGCAGCAAGTGTGGCATAGAAGTGAGGTATGAAGCTGATAGGAGCAAGAGAGAGTGATGGAGAAGAAAGGAGTGATATTATGAGCTAGAAAGTTGATAGCATGAAGAGCAGTTGAGAGAGTTGGAAATGTAGAATAAAGCAAGAAGAATACTATACGTAATAAATGTAAACTAATCTAACAACGAAATGATGACGAAGAAAGAAAATGAATTCCAGCTTACTGAAGGTCCAGTTCTCCAACAAGCTCCTCACGATCGGATTGCACCTACACACAGTAACAAAAAAATGTTTTGGCTGTGTTTTGAGGTTTGTCGTAGTCAAACTTCCTCTTTGGTGTAATGTCCCCATTTTTGCCATTCGCCCTTTGTAATGTCCCCTTTTTCTCAAGCATCAGAGATTGATGGATTTAGCCTATTCCTGGCCCCCGTAGGCTAATATGTCTGGTTAGAGGGTTCCTTTGGCAATGAACAGTGGTTTCTTTCCTTCAGAGTTCAATGTTGCATCAAGCTCAACTTTCATTCGACTCAGTTTCACATACTTACTATTTATAGTAAGTCACTGTTCAAGGTTTCTATTTTTAGATGGGCATCCGATCACATGGAGAACAGGGAGAGTTGACTTCTGGCTCAAACGGCATAGCAATCAGACAAGTATTTCAAGAGATATTAAAGTTTAAGTGACTTAAGTGATTTATTTAAATATTTTAATGTTATTTTAAAGTTATAAAGTAGCTTTATAATAATAAAGTCACTTTATCTTTTTTAAAAGGTGTGGGAATATATCTTTTATCCCACATTGGCCAAGAAAGTGTTTGAGCTCTCATAAGAAAAGAATAAAAAGGGACTTAAGAGCTCATTCTCATCATCCAGGATTGATATTTGTCTTATGATTTCTCTTTGGCTTTTGGGGAAGCGAGCCCTAGGGTTTTTGCCAGTGTATTGGCATTGGAGAGCGTAGCTGCTTAATTGCAACAACATTCTGAAGTTGTGAAACTATCAACTGAAGGTGTTTAACTGTTGGCTTCATCGAGAGGTCAAATTTGCACTTCATCGGATTTACAGGAGAATTTCAGCATAAGGGTTTCATCATCTTTCAATATCAAAAGATCGTATTACAGGTGTGCTCTATTGTTAAAGCTTTTCAAAGTGAATCAATAAAATTATCTGTTTGCTGCCATAGGGTTTTATATTTACATTTTCCAGCATTTCATTTGATGTCTGGCATCTTATTTGAGAAAACACAAAAATTCACAAACCCTCATCATTCAGCATTAGAATCAGAGATTAGAGATAGGTAGGTCTCTTACAGTGGTATCAAAGCATGGATCTTGCCAGCCTGTTGGGAAAATCAATTGTTGGAAGGAAGAATACATCTTTGGAGGATTTGATTCGGTCTGCCAAATTTAATGGCCTTTGGCCAAATTTGGGAATAATCGATATTTTGGCTTGAAAGAAATAGTTGCATTTTGTGAAGTTCGATTTGTTAAGAATAATCGGCATTTTGGGAGAAATTGTATTTTAGAAAGTTCGCAAATTTCAAGAATTCGAATTCACCATCCTGGCTTATTCTTCAGATTGGGCAAGTTGTCTTTTTTGCAAATAAAGACAAAATTTATAAATGACTAATTATTCCTGACGCATCTAAGCAGCCAGATAAGACATAGCGGAGGAAAGAAGCAAATACACAACAACAAAAGGAAGGCCCGATAATATTATCGGCCTGGGCATAGTTTGAAGAGTATATAAAATATATACGTCCAGTGAAAATTATTCAAAGATGACAGACAACAGTTGAGATAGAACAAAATCATTGACAAGAAAATATCGACAAGGAGTGAAGGTGAATTTCCAAGGGACCTGTCGGGTCCTCCTTGCCTAAGTGCTTTTCTTACCGAATAAGACAAGTCACAAGAAACGCCGATTTCATTAGAGCCAAAATAAATTGGTGCACGTCTATCTTGGTAGTAAATCGTGGCAATCTGTTGTACCCCAAATTAAAAATAATTGCTACACTTAGGCATTTTGAAGAAATGAGTCTAAATACTGTTAAATCTGTCAAAAAGGTCAAAATTGGGATTTGCATTTCTTGCATGGGGGTCAAAAACTTGAAATTTTCAAAATCTGACAATATGGGTCGGTACAAAAAGATCAAACCTACAAAACCCAGATTTCAGTTTTTTATCCCTAAATTTTAGGAAAATTTCTATTTTTAGCAGTTTTCTAAAAATATAAACTTTTTTTGGGTTTTTTTGAGTTTCATACGAAATGGATACTTGTAAAATTTTCTAAAAATAGAAAATTTCTAAAAATACAAAGTTTGGCTTTTAGGGTTAAAACTTATTTTGATTGGCTTAAAATACTTCTTCATCAAGTTGGTGCAGTCAGAATCACAAAAGGATCAGTTTTACCCTACTGGGTCTATTCTACTTTTTCAAAAGCTTCTTCTGGAGAATCAAGGTTATCAATGGAGGTCAGTCAGCTGCCAGGTGTCAGAATCAGATGTTCAAGCGTCAAGCAAAAACTGTCAACAAAAAATGTGCACGAAAAATGAGGAAAAACGAAGAAAGGAGAGTAGAAGCTGAAAAAGTTGAAAAATGCAAACAGTTGGTTAACTCTGGTGAATCCAGGCACCTCCAGTCAAGAAGGGCGCCCAAACCTTCATGTCTTAGAAAATTTTCGGTTCAGACAATCAAAGACAAGGAAGGCACGTCAAACGAGGCAAAATTTGAAATTTACATAAAAATGGTTGTCTGCCAGCCATGGGCGCCCCTGAAGAGAATAGGCGCCCAATTTTTCAAGGTAACAGATGATGGAATCAGGATTCGCTCTCCCAAACAACATTGTTCAGTTTCAGGCCAGCTTCGCAGCGAATATCTCCGTCAATTCATCAGAGCACCCAACCGGCAACAAATCCAGATCAAACAGGGGCCATGATGATAGGTGTTTAGAACTCTGAGAGTGAAAAAAGATGAAAATAATCTGAGTCTAGTGAACATGGGCGCCCCTGGAGAAGAAGGGCACCCAAGATTTTAGGAGGTTTAATGATTCGCAACACGAACATAGTAGGAAAAGTGAGAGAAAAGACAAAGTTGGAAGCAAAGTTTGAAGATCAATAAAAAAACTCTGGAAGAAATGGGCGCCATACCTCAAGAAGGGCGCCTAGGGTTTAGAGCCATCAGAAATCAGTTTCCGGAGATAAACCATCCAAAAGACCCCTTCCAAAATCATCCTAGCTATCCAGTGGATCTATCAACCAGTCAGTCTAATCAGTACAACGCTCGGAATCGTGGATTCATCTGAAGGTCAGAAGACAAGAAAAGTTTGAAGATCAATAAAAATGGCTAACACTGGAGAAAGTGGGTGCCTCTGGAGGAGAGAGGCACCTGAATTTTTGAAGGGTCAAACGAAGTTTTCATCAGAAGTCTCCTCCAAACAAACTTTGTCGAATTCGATCAGGCTCCGTGATGAAAATTTAGCTCGTTTGCCGGATCAATCTGGAAGCCGGAAATCAGAGTCAAACCAAGGTTGAAAATTGAACAAAAGTTGAAAACGATGAAAAAATGGCTAAGTCTGGAAAAAAGGATGGCATACCTCAAAAAAGGCACCCAACTTCTCATGTCTTAGTAGAATTTTTAGAAATTTCAAAAAAATTCAAAGAGAGAAAAAACTCCTTTGTTCAAAGCATGAGCTAAATAAGGGTTATAAGAATTAGGGTTTGAGAAGCTGTTTCACAAAGCAAAAAGTTATTTAAGGCACCTCTATGTTTCATTATTCATTATTTTCTTGCAAGTGGCTTCAACGAGAAACAGAGCAGCAACTTCAAACCTTATTTTCAACATTCAAGAACATCAACTTGCTGGTTTTTCAATAAATTTTCAGATCAGCACTCAAGAGAGCTTGCTTTTTCATATTTTTTCACCCAGAACATCAAATCTTTGAAGAAGGAGGCCATTGTTTTCAATTTTCAGCAAGCTGGTTTGTACTGGTTTGATCTTCTGGATAATTTTTGAAAAAATTTCTCAAGGTTGCAGCAGCTGCTTTTTATTTTGCATGTCAAGGAAAACTTCAAAATTTACAACTTCCAATCTTCTGGGTCTATCTTAAACGTTCTTCTGGATGAAACCCATATCTCAACTTTTTCAGTGAAACTTCAAGTGGCTGTTTTTTCAGTGAAACTTCGAGGTTTTCAAAATCTAATCAACTGGGTTCATCCAAAATGTGCTCATGAGCAATACCCAGATGCCAGCTTTTTCTCCTTTTTTCGGAGAAAATTAGGGTTTGCTGCTTTTTCAGTCTTCACTCCAAATTTTCAAAAATGGATGATCTCGGTTTGCTTGTAACGAAATTCTAAACAAAACCCATGTCTCAGAAAAAAATCCAAAATATTCATCCATTTGATGAAGAAAATCAGCAAGTTATTTTGAGGGTTTGTCTTGAGCTTGTCAGAACCTAGTCAAGTTTACAGTCAATCTTCAAGTTTTTCACCATGGAGTACTCTCCCATCGAATTCAAAGCCAAACAAGTGTTGTATCATGATTATCTGAACGGATGATGTTGGGAAGTGTTTTTTAGTACCATCATGGAAATAAAATGTCATCATCTCAGTTGAAGAACGTGCAGAGGGAGTGGTATGAGCAAAAGGACAAGTGTCAGAAAAAGTTGTGAAAAACTCTTTCGTGGGAGAATCAAAAGAAGTGTCAAAATACATAAAGTTGCAGAGCCGCCAAGTCATCAATCAGTAAGTCATCTTTTGAGGCAACGATGTTTTTCAAGAACATAACTCAGAAAGGAGATGAAGATGTCAAAGATTCTCTAAGTTCGATTGCAAAAGAGGAGAAGATCCTAGAAAAGCGGAATACAGCTAAAGATAGTAGCAACATTCTTGATAGAGAGGCAGTTTCCCGCTTTTTGGTGGATGTGATAGAGATTTAAAGCAACAATCTTCTAGAAGCTTTCTCAAGCTTTCTTTCCATTCTTATCTCACGCTTTCTTTCTATTCTTGTCTCAATTCTTATCCATTCTTTGAAGAAGAAGGATATCAAGTTGTAATGAGTTGGCATTTCCTTGTTTTTAGGTTTTCTTAGGTTTTAGATGTTATCTAGTTTTAGGTTTAGAAATAAAGCTTGCATGTTGGCAAGTCTTAGTTGTAAAAGCAAGGAGATTTTAGGGTTTCCTACTCCTCTGCTTAGTTATAAATAAGAGCAATGTTTGCTCATTTTAGTTTAGCCATGCTAGTGATAACAACACATAAGTGTCTTTAGTACCTTCTCTTTGTTATTCAGTGTTGTTCACTTTGTGTAAAGAGCAAGTTTGCATGCCTCTTTAGCTGCAAATACTTGTTTAGTGCATGTGTTGTGTTGATTATAATCAGGTTGATCGCATGTTGCAAGCATGTTGCTACAACTTGCTGTCCCAAAATTGTAATCCTTTGTTCCAGAAGCTTGAGTGAATAAAATCCTGAGCGTGCTTTGTCTACCTCGATATAAATATCTCAAATTTCCGTCTATTTGTTTTGTGTTAGAAGTGTGAGTAAATAAAATCTTGTAGCTTGCTTTGCTGCTCCTGAAATAAAAGTCTCATATTTCCGTAATACTTTTATGATCTCTTTTTCAACTTGCTTAAAATGTACGTTGAAGAAAAGTTTGTTTAAGTATCTTTGTCAGAAATCAAACTCGTCCATTTCTAAACTCTCTTGCTCTATGTTTACTTGAGAGGGTAGAAACGTTCTAAGTGTAGGTTAAGTTGTAGCTGTCTAGTTTCATTAAAGGGAAAACCTTAGCCACAACATCTAGTGTTATATAACCTTGTGTTATCACAGCTGAAACAAAAAGATAGGCAAAATTAAGTTTAGTTTACTTTCTTTATGCAACTCAGCAAAAGAGGGAGCTTCCCCTCCTAATTCGAAGAGCAGTTTACAGCACATAGCTGTCCGTTTCCAGAACGCATTCCAGAGGTGCGATTTGAAATGCCAACACGGTCAGAGGAAAGGTGAAGCGTAGTTTGTACAGAAAGTCAAACAACGTAAGTCTTGATTTATTCATAAGCTCATATTTTATTAAAGCCGCATCAAGGAAATATAGCCGGGTCCTGCTTGGTTTATAGCTGCCTGGTGTAGACGCCATATGGAGGCATGAATGTGCAGTTCCAGTAAGACAAACAAATTGTCTATCGTTGTCTTCTAAATAAAGAAAAGGCGATTGGGTTGAGTTGTCGGGCCCTGCTGGGGTGTGTGCTTCAACTCAGTCGGAGCAAATGAATTAAGTCGTCATCTTTATCTATGACAAACATCGCTTAACCCAGAAAAAGACGAAATTGGGGAAAAGAACGAAATTTATAAGGGAGTCCCAAAAAAATAAAGGAATTTGCCAGCCACTGAGTCATATAGAGACAAATTTCAAGGCACGATTGAGAAAAGAGATAAATCTGCATAAGATAAAAATTAGAGGCTGCTGTGGAGGTCAGACAAATCCAAAGCATATAATACAAAAATTTAGCTTTTCAAGAAAGAAGTTATAGCTGCTCTATGTAATCGCTTTTAGGATGTAAAGGGAAGAATTCAGTTTCCTGAATAAGCTTTAGCATGTTCTACAATTTATTACCAGTCAATAGTGAAGTATTCAGGTGGCTTAGCAAATGTTTGATAAAATGCTAACATACAATCCTAGTCCATTGCAATTGGTCTGAAAAAATGTTCATTGTATAATCATTCCATATCGTAAGAGGGTTGCATGGTACTATCTTTGCTTCATTTGATCAAGACAATGAGTTGCAGTCAAGAAGAATTTGTATATTCAAGTAAATCAGCTTACCTGCAAAGTTTTTGACGTAATGTCAAGTCATTCAAATTGAAAAATTTTAGACAGAATTATGGCTTCTAAATTTGTTGATGAGGTAATGGTTGCTTATGAGGAGTATAGAGCACATCCAGATAAGGTCAAAGATCGCTTAGACTTCGAGCAATATATGGAACATCGGATGAATTATAACAAGCAAAGAAGCAAATCAAAGAAATGTGAGCAGCTAAGTCTTGAGAGCACCTTAAATAACATTCAGAGAAAACCCATGCTTTCACAACAAAGATTAGCTCGTAGCTTGCAATAGTCTGAAGATTATATTTCAAGTTGGAGCTCATCACAAAACAAAAAGAAAAAGTTGTGTTTCTATTGCAAAGGGCCTTATGATGAAAACCATGATTGCCTTTTGAGACCCAAGGGCAAGGTGAATAGAATAATATGGGCACCCTATGAGGATTTAGAACCTAAAAAATCCAACCAGCAAAGTAATCATGAAGGATCTGAGTCCGAACATGAGATCTTTACACCTGAACTATCTAAAAGTCTCTTTGATGTGTTTGGGTTAAAAAGGAATAAATCATCAGATCATGATCTTCAACCTACAAGTGGACATGGGATTGAAACTGAAGTGGTGGTCGATAAGGAAATTTTACATCATGATAATAGTATAGTGGAGCCACAAAAATGATGTTCACAACATTTCAGAAGTTATCAGCATTGTTAACAATTCTGATTTTCATGACAACAGTGATAAGACTTTGCAACAGCATGAGACAGCGGTGGCTACACATGTGCAAGATGCTACTATTGAGTTGTTACATGAAAGTACTCAGGAATTGGGTACTAATGGTACAGTATTTGGCGTGGATTCATGTCATGGTGAGTCTGATTTTCCAGATCAGGCCTTAGAGAACAAGTTTGATGATTCATGTGTTGACATAGAATCCCAGGATCGTGAGTTGGATGGTGATACAGTTACATTGGAAGAGGAAGTGTGTGAAGATACTGTCATATCAGCAGCTTTTACCTTACCTAATGAGCCATCTGTTGAGGTAAATAGCAACACTACCTTATTTGTTGATGTGTGCATTGAGGATAGCACACATGATGTTGTTGATCATGAGGTGAGTGATGAGGATTCAACCTCTTACTATAATGCGGATTTGGGTGGAAATGATGAGTCACATGGGCATCACCATCTAGCGGGGCAGTTGAAGGTTAGTGATAATATGATTGTTACAGTTTTGGAGCATTTTGATGTTGCTTGACAGCTGTTGGCGACCTATGGTTGGAGTAATCCTATGTCAAATGAGCATGGTGATAGTAGTCTTTCCCTTGTAGAGTTCCATACACTATGAGAAGCTATTGGATTAATGAAACATAATTATTTGCAATTACTTGTTGATAGGAACTATCTTCTCGAGTGGGATGGTATTTGCTATGATGCGCTAAAAGGGAAGGAGGAGGAGGTTGACAAGCTCACTCATGAGCTTGAGGTGACTATGGACTCATTGCAGAGCACCCAGTTGGCCCTTCAAGAGTCACAGTCACAATTGGAGGAGCTTACCGTGGAGTTGAGTTTAGCACAGACTCCACTAGCTGCAGTTACAGTACAGTCTCCTACAGTGGCAGTTGGTCATGATTTGACATCCACGAGTTGTAGTGAGGGTGTGGTATCATCCATCCCGGATACAAGGGCAGTCGACTCAGTTGAGCTGAGTACTTTGTTCGAGAGCAGCAAAACACCCCATGTTACATTAGGCTCTCTTGTGGTCAGTATTATAGCAGATGATGTAGGCCCGTTAGCAGATAGCTCTTGGGTGGTTGTGGTGGATTCTCTAGAGAGTTGTGTGTTAGTACACGACGCTACTCCATCATCTTCATGGGGGACTCACAGAGTGTCATCTGGTGGGGAGTATGGCTCTCATGTTGATTTGTTTCCCTCTCCTGGAAGCAAATCTATTACCTCATCCCATGCAGCTGATTTCGGACGCCAACTTGTTGTGTCTCAAAGTCAGAGTGATCAACTGCCTGATTCCAATATTGCTAGTGATGAGCCATTCACCGGGGTTGAAGCATTCTACTGCAACTACACAATGAGGAGTGCTCATCATTTTTCTTTTGATCCACACGCGGAGGACTCAATGATGCCTCGATGTGGATTGGCTTCGGGTTTATACCATCCGCTGTGGGATAGGGGTTTGCCATCTTCAAAAGATGGGATTAGATGCTGCAAGCATAGTTGGCACACTCGCGAAAAACTCGCCGAGTTTTCAAAAACTCGCGAGTTTTTTTCCACCGCGAGTTTTTACGAGGTTAACACGCCATCCTTTAAAAAACGAGTTTTTTCGAGTTTTTTGAAAAACTCGCCACTAAAAACTCGCGAGTCCGACAAAAAAACTCGGCCGCGTAGAACATAAAGCAAAAAACGTCTTTTTTCAGTTTCATTTCATTTCGAAATTGAATGATAGTTTGTGTGAGGAGCTCAAAACCCCCCCCAAGCAAGGAGATATCATTTCCAATGATTTTCCATCAAGGAGAGCAGATTCAAACGCCATTTTGTGTGGATTTTAAAGAGAAATTCGATTCACAGGTAGGGGTTTTGTTTTTGTTTTTTATTTTTGCTTAATCATTTTCTTTCATTCTTCTTGCAAAACACTCATTCCAAATTGAAAAAAAGTCATAATAGAGCACAAAGAAACAATTTTTTTGCATTTACAATCCAAAAAACAAGATTCATCACAATCTTTTGTTGATTTTTGCTGATTTTTTTCATTTTTCTCATTGTTTTTTGAAATTTTCAGACCTAGGTTCATTTTTTGTGTAAAATGATAAGATTAGTTAATAATGTTAATTTATAATTCATTTAAACACATTTGTATCAATTTAAATCAAATTTAGCTCTATATCTTTTAAGTTTTAAATTTTAAATGATTTAGGTTGTTTTTAAATTTTTTTGTATTAAAAAACTAATATGTTGTACATATTTTTTGTGTGTGTAGATTGATCATTGAGCATTGAATACACACTATAATGGCTTCTGGCTCAGCATCAGGTTCCAACCCCGCCCCACCATGTTCCACCCCGTCTACACCATCATCATGGGTTTCAGGCACTCGTCCTGTAGGGGCTAGAGACCCTACATGGAAGTATGGTGTGAGAGGGCACGTACCTGGAACAGTTGTTTGCAGTGAGTGCAAGAATACATGTCATGGAGGCATAAATCGCCTCAAATACCATCTTGCAGGCATTCCTCAGCGTGATGCCAAGCCTTGTGAGAAGCCCAAAGAAGAGATTAGAAGAGAGATGCTTGCGCTACTCTCAATTCCCGAGGAAAGAAAAATGCAAAGGGAGAGGGCAAAAAAAGCCATAGCAGCTGCCATAGCTAGTGGACATGCGCATGCCCATGGCCAAACTCAGGAGCACGAGGCTAAGCACATGGAGATAGAGTCAGATGAGGAGGGAGATATTGGCATTGTTGGCTCTCTTCGTGGTCCACGGATTCGCGTTCATAGCACAGCCACAGCTGTACTGTCCACTAGGCCCCCCGTTCCTCTAGTTCGACTTCGACTGAGTGCCAATGCCACCACCACCTTCATCTTCATGCAACCCACAGAGTTTTTTTCTGCCTCGAAACACACCAGGAGCACAGGTATCATTGGAGGCTACAGGGTGGAACAAGGAGGTGCATCAACATGCCGAGTCGGCATGTGCTGACTTTTGGTATTTCAATAACATACATTTAATGTGGCGAGTAGTCCCTATTGGCACAATATGGTCACTGCATTGACAGTTGCGGGAAAAGGCTTCAAGCCACCTTCTCGCAAAGATTTGAGTGGGAGCTAGGTGAAAGTCAACTTAAATTTTATGCTAAGTTTATGTTCTTTAAATCAAATTAATTTATAATTTATTATTTATGTTGAATTGAAGCTATTTTTTGTTTAAAACTTACAATTTTGTACTTATTTAATTATTTTACTTTGTACCTGCAGGTTGCTCACAAATGCAACCCAAAGGGCAATGCAAGTGGTTGAACAACAAAAAGTTAAATGGAAGAAATATGGCTGCTCCATTCTTTCTGATGGGTGGACGGATGGGAGAAACCGCACCATCATTAACTTTTTGGTTGCTTGCAAAGGTGAAGTTGTGTTTTGGAAGTCGATAGATGCTTCCAACAGGATAAAAACTGCAGATACATTGTGTACATTGTTGGAAGAAGTTGTGATGGAGGTGGGGATTGCTAATGTGGTGCAAGTTATCACAGATAATGCAGCAGCGTATGTGGCAGCAGGAAGAATGCTTGAGATTAGACATCCATCACTCTTTTGGTCACCTTGTGCGGCACATTGCCTTGACCTTCTTTTGGAGGACATAGGCAAACTTGTTTGGGTGGCACCGATTGTAGATGATGCAAGGAGCATCACAAAATTTATCTACAATCACCCTTGGGTTCTTAGCTTGATGAGAGATCATACACAAGGGAAGGAGTTGGTGAGACCAAGTGCCACAAGGTTTGCAACGATTTTCATAACGTTGCAAAGCATTTTGGATTCTTTGGGCTTTTTAAAACAAATGTTTGTGAGTCAAGCATGGAATGACTCCTCATATTCAAAGAAGCCCGAAGGAGAGAGAGTTGCTGCAATAGTCTTTGACCACTTGTTTGCACAAAAAGCTACAGAGATCGTGAAGGTAACTTCAAAACTTTGATTTTAATTTTAAACTCAAGTTGAATATAAATATATATATTTTTTAATTTAACTTTAAGCCTTTCATTATAAATTTCTAACTTTGATCTTTTTGTATTTTTAATCTAGGTGTCGGAGCCCTTGGTAAGAGTCCTTCGCTTGGTAGATGGGGATCAAAACCCCATGGGATATATTTATGAGGCCATGGATAGGGCCAAAGAGGCTATCAAAAGTTACTACATGGGGAACGGCCTGAAATTTGATCCCATATGGGAAATTGTTGATAGGAGGTGGAACAATCAACTCCACCAACCCATCCATGCAGCAGGGTACTTCCTCAACCCTTATTATTTCTTCTCAGAGAGCTTCTCCGATCCTAATGGAGAGGTTATGGAGGGGCTCATGACATGCTTTCAGAGGATGGAATCCGAGGTTGCAGCGAGAGACCACATCGTCATGGAGTTGGATATGTACAAGGAAGCAACTGGTAATCTCTTTTCTTCAGAGATGGCTCTTAGAGGAAGAAACACTCTGCCACCAAGTATAAAATTGGGAGTCTTTAACTTTTAAGTTTATTTCACATGCATCATGATCATAGATTCATATAATTGGATAAAATGTGTTTTACTTTTGACTTTTGAGTCTTTGACTTTGTTTTCTAACTCTTCAATATTTATTTTTTTTGCAGAGGTTTGATGGAAAAATTGGGGTGGAAAAACCCCACATCTTCAAAAAATTGCCCTCCGCGTATTATGTCAGCCCTGTAGTGCATCCAGTTGTGAGCGCAATTGGAGCTTGTTCGAGTCCATTCACACGAAAAAGAGGAACAAGTTAGCACAAAAGCGCCTGAATGATCTTGTCTTTGTGCAATACAACCTTCGGTTGCGCACAAAGAGAGTAGAAGAAAAATCACTAGATCCTATTGATTTAGATGAGATAGATCCTTATAGTGATTGGACAGGGCGAGATGAGCAGCCTCCATTGTTTAGCGCAGACGAGATCCTTGACTTTGAGAGACAAGCAATGGAGGATGTGGGTGCATCAGGAGATGTAGGGTTGGAGGACATTCCTGAGCCAGAGCCACAGACACAACCTTCCATGCCACAGCCAGAGCCACAGACACAACCTTCCATGCCAGCCGAGGAGCCAGTAGCAGTAGCAGTAGCACCGCGAGTGCAATCACCGCCACCACCTCCACGCACACGCGGGAGGGCTAGAGGACCCACCCCTTCTTCCCTAGCTGCTGCTAGACTAGGGAAGAGGAAAGCCTAGCATGTTGTATTTAGTTACTGTTTAGTATTTGCTTCTAGTTGTAGTTTTATTGCTTTCATGTATTAGACTTTCAGGCTTTTAGCCATTGGGATTCCGCATAAGAATGCGATTTTGTAATCAATTTACATTGAAGTCAATCAAAATTAATAGAAAACACTTTTGTACTCATTTATGGATTCATTGGATTCATCTTGTCATTGAATTTTGCAAAAAAAATGTGTTTCTAATGAAATTTATGCAATTTTTAAAGTTCCCGAGTTTTTTTGCCGAGTTTTTTCCGAGTTTTAAAAACTCTCTAGTTTTTGGCTTGGCGAGTTTTTTCTTGGGGCGAGTTTTCCAACTATGGCTGCAAGTACCCGACTCAGTTGTTGGTGGGTGATTACTTGTAGGGACAACAATCAGTTATCCATCATGCAATTATGTATCCGATAGGGGTTGTTACTTTAATGTCACAAGGATTTCATACAGATACATGGGTACAAAGTGACTATGGTGTCAGTGGGCATGATGGTTTGGTTAGCTATCACATCCTTGGGAGTTTCAGAAGGACTACAGAGAGATATTGTGTTGCAGATGCTTCCAGATATTTTTGTCTCTTCATGACAGATGGATGTGAGTACAGGTTGTACTGGGATCCAGGTGGTGACAGGTTTGGCACTGAGTATTGGATGGGTCCCATTGGGTTACTCCACTTTCAGCATGGTGAAGTTAGAGGCAATAGAGCGCATCAGAAGCCTAAGGAAGGCAGACACAACAACCCTTCATTTTGGGTTTGGGATCCAGTGATGGCTTGCGCAGTTGTGTTTATACTGATGCTATAGGAGATAGTTAGAGATGAATGGGACACTCCACAGTTCTTCTTTTGGGCCTTCCAAGGAGTTGCGTTCCTTTGCAGTAGAGATTGCTTGGGGACAAGCAATTTCAGGGAGGGCAGATTGTAATGTCCCCTTTTTCACGAGCATCAAAGATCGATCGATTTAGCCTATTCCTAGCCCACGTAGGCTAATATGTCTAGTTAGAGGGTTCCTTTGGTAGTGAACAGTGGTTTCTTTCCTTCAGAGTTTAGTGTTGGGTCAAGCTCAACTTTCATTTGACTCAGTTTCACATACTTACTATTTATAGTAAGTCACTGTTCAAGGTTTCTATTTTTAGACAGGCATCCGATCACATGGAGAACAGGGAGAGTTGACTTCTGGCTCAGACGACATAGCAATCGAACACGTATTTCAAGAGGTTAAAGTTTAAGTGACTTAAGTGATTTATTTAAATATTTTAATGTTATTTTAAAGTTATAAAGTAACTTTATAATAAAAAAGTCACTTTATCTTTTTAAAAAGGTGTGGGAATATATCTTTTATCCCACATTGGCCAGGAAAGTGTTTGAGCTCTCATAAGAAAAGAATAAAAAGGGACTTAAGAGCTCATTCTCATCATCCAGGATTTAATATTTGTCTTATGATTTCTCTTTGGCGTTTGGGGAAGGGAGCCCTAGGGTTTACTGCCAGCGTATCGGCATTGGAGAGCGTAGCTGCTTCATTGCAACAGCATTCTGAGGTTGTCAAACTATCAGCTGAAGGTGTTTAACTATTGGCTTCATCGAGAGGTCAAGTTTGCGCTTCATCAGATTTACAGGAGAATTTCAGCATAAGGGTTTCATCTTCTTTCAATATCAAAAGATCGTATTACAGGTGTGCTCTATTGTAAAAGCTTTTCAAAGTGAATCAATAAAATTATCTCTTTGCTGTCGTAGGGTTTTATATTTACATTTTCCAGCATTTCATTTCATGTCTGGCATCTTATTTGAGAAAACACAAAAATTCACAAACCATCATCATTCAGCATTAGAATCAGAGATTAGAGACAGGTAGGTCTCTTACACCCTTCAATGCTTGATAGCCTATTTCCGGAAGCCTGTAGGCTTGTCAGAGGTAAAATTAGGGTTTCCTATGCTATTGGGATTCTGGAGCAGTTTTGAGGGTTTGCATGTATGAGTTTCTGATGCATGTCTGGTGATGTTTTCTGGGTTTTTGGAGAGCTTCGGAATGGTGTGACATGCATCTCCATCAAACATCCTTTTTCCGAAACTTGCTATTTTTAGCCAGCGCATTGGAGTTTCGAGATTTGGAGTGCAGATTCTTTCTGGGTTTTCTGAGAGCTTCATTATGGTATGACATGCAAAGTGAGCGGAGCAGCTTTTCAAAATTTACTATTTTTACTAAGTTCTATTTTTAGCAAGACTCCAGTTGGCAGCAGCACATTAAGCTTTTCACTTTGAGCGGAGCAATTAAGTTTTCCCTAATTTGGATTTCTGAGGTGCATTTGTGAATAAATTATTAATTTAAATCATTTAATGATTTTAATATTTTTATGACCTTGGCCTAGCATAATATCTTCAAGTTGTTTTATAAAAGTGGTCATAAAAGGGAGGATGTCTCATGAAAGAAATATTTAATATTTCTAAATTCAGTTAATTATTTTAAGGCTGGGACACCACTTTGGAGATGGTTATTATTTTATTAAAAGTTTATTAACTCCCTAAAGTTTGAACGCCAAAATAAGAGGGAAGAAATATTTTTAAAATTAAAATATTTTCAACAGCAAGAAAGAGAGTTTTCTATGGAGAAGCTGAAGGGTCACCTCAAAACTTATAAACGAAGGCCTTTCCTCTCTCATTCATTATCTTGGAAAATGTTGTAAAGTTACGCTGCTGAATTAATTTTAGAATCCGGCTAAGGGAAAAAGCTTAGCAAGTTTACTCCATTCTTCAGGCCTGAAACTATGGTACCCTAGATGGTTGTTTGAGAGTGTGCTTCATCCAAAAGTGCATATTGTGCATCAAAGTGAAGATATTGGTGAGAATTTCCAATTTTAATGTTGTTGGTTCACATACAGCTGAAATCAAATTTTGTTAGCAGCTTTGTGAATAAATTTTATTTCATTCTGGGCATTTTGTGCTATGTGATTGTTGACCTTGGGCTACCCTTTCCATGGAAGCTGAGATTTAAATTCAAAGAACCTGATTTTTAAGAGAAAAATCGCCCTTGCAACCAGGTCGTACCCTCTTAAAGCACTTTGGAATTCGTGCCAAATAAATGAAGGGGTTTTGATGCTGCTTTTTGTTTTGTTCTTGGGTGCCATACTCCTTTAGAGCCTTTGCAAAAGATTTCAATCAATTCGAGGTAATTTCATGAAGTTATGAACATTTAAGTGAGTTTACAAGTTGTTGGTTATTCATTTCCAGAATTGTAGATTTATATCAGACTTGTTTCATTTTGAATTTCCAGTCTTTTCTTCATCAATTATTGATTGATATCTAACGTGGAATCGTCTAGTTTCTCGGTGCTTGAAATCATTGTAATATTCATGTAATTTGCAACTTTCTCATATTGTAAAACTATAAACAGTAGTACTATTGCAGACTTGTTTCAATTTGAATTTCCAGTCTTTTCTTCATCAATTATTGATTGATATCTAACGTGGAATCATCCAGTTTCTCGGTGCTTTGAAATCATTGTAACATTCATGTAATTTGCAGCTCTTTCTCATATTGTAAAACTATAAACAGTAGTACGATTCCAATTTATTATTGCTGCAATTATTTCCTAATTCCACATTAAGCACCCCTGGATGGTATATCGCCAATGTGGAGAAACGAATTGTTTAAGCTTTCTTGTACCCACTGTCAAGTGGTGAATTCCCACTCTCGACTGGATGCCTGCCGTAGCGGATGAATTGTTTTATTTGTAATTTCGTTCCCCCCACTGTTTTAGTGGAAGTGTAGAAAATCTCTCATGGCTGGTTATACGCCTAAGTTCTTTCAGTGTTGTAATTAGTACTCCACCATATGTTAGCACCTCGCCTTCTAAAGGATCATGTGTGCACATTCTTGGTGTTGAGTTTAGTTCTTCTATCTCAATTGTAATCAATTCAGTTATGGAGTTAATTAGATCCTAGGGATCCTCTGACCATATGCCCGCCCCTTCTCCCTCATCGGGTCTTAGGGCGCATTCTTGGTTAGAGTTACCATTCTGCATCGTTTGGTTTGAAGCTAACCTTAACGGGTGCATGGTTGCATTGTATTTGAAATGAAAAAATTGAGAAAAAATTGAGAGGGTATCTTTCAGTGGTATCAGAGCCTGTTTTCCTGCCATCCTGTGAGTTTCAATGCTTCAGTTATCAAATAAGAGTCAGAGAAGACCGATACTACATCAAAAAGCAGAAGAGTTTAGTTTCAGTTTCTAAAGTTTTTGAAGTTGACACCTTTTCAGAGGTTTTGTGAAACCTTGTCTTGTCAGGTTAAGGTATGGCTAATGAAGAAGAGAGGAAGTTGGCAGAGACTCTCTTTTTGGTTGGAAAGAGACTTGGCAAAGAATTTCAGTCAAGGGGAAATGAAGAGAATTTTCTTCATTTGTTAGAACAATGTTTGGGACAAGTGAAGCCATCATTTTCAAAGGAAATGCAATTGGCATTAACTCCTGCAGTTAATGTTTTGAATGAGCCCTATTGGTTGAGGCATCCAGATGAAGAAACTAAGCTGTTGATTTCTTCTTGTTTCATGGAAGTAATAAGAATTGTGGAACCACAATTGCCCTATGATGAAGAAACTATGAAGACCATATTAAGTATGATTGTGGAGAGTTTTCAAGATATGGATGAAATTGAGAGTGTTTTGTTTCCAAGAAGAGCTGTTGTCCTAAAGACATTTTCAAAAGTAAGAACTTGCATCCTTTTGATAAAATTGGGGATGGAAAATCAGATTTACCATTTGTTTGATTATCTCTTCACTTCTACTTGGAGTGAGCAGGAAGAGGGGGTGTTTGCAGCTATTAAAAATGTTTTAATTGACACCATCAAAGAAGTTGATACTCTTCCTGAAAGTGTTCAATCCCTTCTCAAGAATGCCTATGAACGTGAAGAGCATATTTCTCCTACTGCTGATTTGTTAGTCAAAGAACTTCTCAGTCAATGTGAAGATAAGTTGAAACCACTCACGAAGAAGTTTGTTGAAAACAAAGAGGAGATTTTTGAATCTGAAAAGGAGGAGGAAAGTTGGAATCCATTTGAATTCATAGTAAATGTTCAAGGAGTTTCCACTCATCCTACAGTAGAGAACAGTGAGTTAACATGTGATAAGGAGCCTCAAGTTGATGATCTAAGGGAAGAATTTTTGGAAACAAGAGCTCACATGGAGTTGCATGAAGAGACCATAAGTGCAGATCCAAATGAAGGAGAAGTTCGGATTGTAGAAGATATATATTCAACCAACGAATTGTCTTTTCACAATTCGGGAGAATGCTGGTTTGAAAGTCAAGAAAAAGAGGAAGTTGAAGTCTCTTCTCACTTCAAAGCTGATTTGACCAATTCCTTTAAATCATGTGTAGAAGACAACATGGAAGGAGAAACTTCTAGTAGTCATAAGGCAGATTTCTCTTCACCTAAAAACAAGCTAAGGCAAAAAGTTAAGGAATTGGAAAGTACTATGGATGGCATGACAAAGAGTGTTCATCACATGTGTAATGTCCCCTTCTCAATAGTGATCTGACAGTTGACCGTTAGTCTATCCTGATGACCCGTAGACTACTCGAAAACGGAAATTAGGGTTTCCTATATTCTAGGAGGGTGTTTCAGCTCTTGTTGGAGTGTGCTTCTGGAATCTTGGTGTTGGTTGGCAGCTCTTTTCTGGATTTTCAGAGAGCTTCGCTTTGATATGACTTACATGATGATCCGAGCAAATTCATGGATTTACTATTTTTAGTAAATCCTATTTCTGGCAGTGGTCCTGTTTGCTTCAGTGTATTTGGCTTTCCTCTTCAGATGGTTCAGTTGGTTGCGTCTGAATCAACACCTGGGTACAATTTTTGGAGAGATAGGTTATTTTAATTAAAATAATGTTTTATTTTAATTATAACCCCTTGGTCTAGCTTCATAACTTAAGTTGTTTTAAAAAGGGGGGAATTAAGGGTGGGCATCCCATCAAGGAATATTGTGAGTTTTTATGATTTATCAAAGGGGAAAAAGGACGCCACTTAAGAAGAGAAGAGTAACTTTTATTTTAATGAGAATTTTCACTGAGTGAAAAAGGGACGCCAACTTGAGGAAAGGGTAAGTCAACTTGGAAATTCGAAATTGGTTGACTCATGAGTTTTGGCGATTCTTCTGGAAGCTTCTAGGATGTTCTTCAGAGGTTATATAATAGAGTGCTCATCTGCATGTTTTTCATCTTGAATATTATGCAAAGTTATGCTGCCGAAATGGTATTAGGATTGCTTCGAGGGATGCATACCTCCTAGCTAGGCTTGGCTTCTTGCTTGAAATATAGCAACTAGTTGAGAGTAGGATTCTAGTTTACTGTTTTGCATTTTGGAGTTTGAGTTCATGTATTTCTGTCATTTTCACAGTTGTTGTTTTGCCTGTGGCTAATCTAGATAATCAATCATATGTTTATGGACGATTTTATTCTGCTTATGGGTATTGGGAAAATGCATTTGGAAGGTTGAGGTGACCCCTTCCTCCAAATTTCAGAATTTATGTCCAAGCCTTGAATTTTATAGAGCAAATTGCCCCTTCTCTTTGGCCGTACATTTCTGTGTTTGCTTGGTTTTGCGTGTCAAATAATTAGAGGTCTTTTGAGTCTGTTTTATGCTTTCATCTTGGGCGCCTATAGTATTAGAATATATTGCAGCTTACTTCATGAAGTTTGGGCGAGTTTTGAAGAAGTTATCTTCATTTTGGTGAGTTTTTGTGTTGTTGATTCTACAGTTTCAATGCAAGTCTGCATAACCAGATTGGGCAAAATGGGGTTTGGGAGTTGAGTTTAAGTCTTGGAAATTTAGAAGAGTATAGGGGAGTCCTTTACAATTATTGCAGCATGATATAATTTCTAATCACGTATGCTTGGCAAGCTTTCTATGATATTGTAAGTTGAACAGTAGTACTGTCAGCCATTCACCCTTCATACTTAACTCATTGTAATTCCCACGATTGTGGAAGAGGTCGGCTTGCCGCCTGTTACTTTACTGTACTGCATTATCATGTTGCTGATCAGCTGAACCGTCAACCTACTCCCGCTGAATAAGTGGTCGAGTTGCATCTTTGAATTCAACATTGTACTTTCCATTCAAGTCCTCCCGCTGAATAAGTGGTAGAGTGATTGCTTTTCTTTTAGTTATTTTCAGCAAGTTCTTGTGGCTAACGACCCCCTTCGAGTATGCTCTCACTTTGCCCATATTGGGATCTGGGTTGATCAGAAAGTCAAGGGTTCCCTTCAGCTGGTTTATGTTTACACAACGCTAATGGGTGACTTAGCTGTGTAATCGAAATGAAAAAATTGGTTAGGATATTTCAACATGTGAGACAAATTGAGGGATATAGCTCAAACAATTTTTGAAATCTTCATCCATCAAAGTTGTGCTACAACATCTCAGCCAGTTTATGAAGATTGCAGTTCGAGATCACAAACTGCAGAAAATGGAATTCAAGTATTGTCAGAACTTGATGGAGTTCATCAGCATGTTGAAAATCTGATTTATGAAGTGCCAAGAGGAGAAGTTGTATGTTGCATTTCCATAGATGAAATGAAGTCCATTAAGTTTGCCCTGGAGGAAATTAAAACTAGTCTTTTGCACATCATTCGTGACAAAGACAAAGTGGCCAAAATTGTTGATAAAGCATTGGAGAGGAACGAGCTTACCAAAGCTAAGCTGCAGGAAGTGCATGAGACTTTAATTGAAGCTGAGAATCAGATTTTTGCAATTCAATGTTCATGGGAACAAGAAAACAAAGGAAGAGTAGAAGAGCTCCAGGAAATTCTTGATGAGCTTGATCTCATACAAGAAAAATTTGACTTGGTACGCTGTCCTGAGAAGCAAGAGCATTCAAATTCTCAGCGACAAGTTTTTCAGGCATTTGACAATATCTTGTATGAAGAAGATGTTAGCAGGATTTATGAAAATCCTCTTTTTGAAAATAAAGAAGGAATTTCTTCAAGTAATATCGAAGAAAGAAGAAATTTCAATTGGTCTTTCAATAGTGGAGAGGTGGTTCGAGAGCTACATGAAGAGGAATCTACTGCTGCTTTTAGTACATCCATTCAGCAAGGAATGGTAAATCAAGGAACATTAAGAAATGAAGACATTATTTTGACTCAACAACAAAGAGTTGATTGGCGTACTGATGAGGACTTAATATATTATTTGATGAGGATGCTTGTAAGGTTCTTGTCAAATTTCACTATGTCTCCATCTTCTCTTAGAATAACTGATTCCAAAATTATATTTAATGAAGGATTCATGCAATCTTTCTGGCAATATATGACAGAAGATTTTGGATTCAATTTTTTCAATGAACTTAGGTTTGTTGATTACTTCTTGGAGTTTCAAGAAGTGTTTATTCAGATGGAACGGGAAAATCAGAGGATTCATGTAAGAATTGTTCTCCGTCTGAGAAATGGTTGTTCATTGCTGATGGTTTGGGATCCTGGCATTATTTGGCAAGGTAATATTGAAAATTTTGAAGGGGTTAAACCAACACATTGTCTTCTGAATGTAGTTGTGATTATTGGCTTTTGTGTTGGGAAAAGTCTTCAATTGAAAATCAGTATTTGGGATCTCAAGTATATTCTTATGAAGAATGGTATGCATAAAAAGAAGGTTGGATGGAGTGATAGGTGTCAAAATTTCAGTTTTATGTTTGTTGCCTCCTTCTTTCTTGGTCATTGGTTCTTTATTTCTGATCATAAATTGGTGTTTTGAAAAGGAAATATGATCATAAGTTGGTTTGTGGTGGCATGGGGACCCTTGCTGAAATTGCCACTAGCCTTGTTCATGAGCAGCTATGACAAATTTGATGAGAAATTCTTTTGTTGCAGCTGTTGTCTACCCTCTTGGATGCTGATTTTTCAAAAATCAGATCTCAAGATGATTATTTCAAACCTGTTTGACAGTTGCTTAGTTCAATTTCAAGTCTCTCCATCTCTTATTTGGACTGAAGGTTTGCCTCAACTAAGCAAGGGAACGATTCAGTATAATCAAAATTCAAATATGGGTTGTTCTTTGATAATAAACAGTGGAATTCATAATAATAACATCTCATACATTATTATTTGAAGCAGCGAGTTATTAGTTGATTTGATTTGTCAAATTAAGGCTCATGAAGTGAAAAATGTGAAGATTTCTTGGAGTCTTTCCAGTGAATGTATATCCCTTTAGATTGAGATGGAGTATGGAGCATGGTTCGTTGTTTGGCATTAGTTTGGTGACTTGTTTGAAAATATTTTTGTTGTTCATCATAATTATGACAACGAGGTTTGGAGATCCTACAGACTGATATGGGACCCGGGCACTGACATGTTTGGTGCATCATCTTTTGTGGATCGAGTTATGTTGCTCCACCTTGATGTTTTAATCAAAGTAGCGCAACGGATTAGAGGAGCAGTGTTCCTGAGAATGATTTGGAATCCTGGAATCACTTGGGTTAACAATTTAGCAGCTGAGGATGGGGAAGCCAATGTTGGCTTTCTGGAGCTTTTTCCCATGGTGATATCAATTTAGTTTTCATTTGGTGGTCTCTTGTGTTGGCATCCAGCAGTGCAATGCTTACATCAGTTGGTGCTATCGATCTCCTAGGTTCAGTTTCAGTTGGTTTGGCATATTGATTTTGGAATGCCAATTGAGTTGCTTGAGGAAAAGCAATTTTGGGAAGGGCAGACTGTAATGTCCCCATTTTTGCCATTCGCCCTTCAATGCCTGATAGCCTGTTTCCAGAAGCCCGTAGGCTTGTCAGAGGTAAAATTAGGGTTTCCTATGCTATTGGGATTCTGGAGCAGTTTTGAGAGTTTGCATGTATGAGTTTCTGATGCATGTCTAGTGATGTTTTTTGGGTTTTTGGAGAGCTTCGGAATGGTGTGACATGCATCTCCATCAAACAACCTTTTCCGAAACTTGCTATTTTTAGCCAGTGCATTCGAGTTTCGAGATTTGGAGTGCAGATTCTTTTTAGGTTTTCTGAGAGCTTCGCAATGGTATGACATGCAAAGTGAGCGGAGCAACTTTTTAGAATTTACTATTTTTAGTAAGTTCTATTTTTAGCAAGACTCCAGTTGGCAGTAGCACAGTAAGCTTGTCACCTTGAGCGGAGCAGTTGAGTTTTCCCTAATTTGGCTTTCTAAGGTGCATTTGTGAATAAATGATTAATTTAAATCATTTAATGATTTTAATATTTCTATGACCTTGGCCTAGCATAATAACTTCAAGTTGTTTTTTAAAAGTTGTTTTCCATGGAAGCTAAGATTTAAATTCAAAGAACCTGATTTTTAAGAGAAAAATCGCTCTTGCAACGAGGTCGTACCCTCTTAAAGCACATTGGAATTTGTGCCAAATAAATGAAGGCATTTTGATGTTTTCTATTTTGTTCTTGGGCGCCATACTCCTTGAGAGCCTTTGCAAAAGATTTCAATCAATTCGGAGGTAATTTCAGGAAGTTATGAACATTTAAGTGAGTTTACAAGTTGTTGGTTATTCATTTCCAAAATTGCAGATTTATATCAGACTTGTTTCAATTTGAATTTCTAGTCTTTTCTTCATCAATTATTGATTGATATCTAACGTGGAATCGTCCAGTTTCTCGATGCTTTGAAATCATTGTAATATTCATGTAATTTGCAGCTCTTTCTCATATTGTAAAACTGTAAATAGTAGTACTGTTCCAGTTTATTATTGCTGCAATTATTTCTTAATTTCACATTAAGCACCTCGGGATGGTATATCGCCAGTGTGGAGAAATGAATTGTTTAAGCTTTCTTGTACCCACTGTCAAGTGGTGAATTCCCACTCTCAAGTGGATGCCTACTGCAGTGAATGAATTGTTTTATTTCTAATTTCATTCCCCCCACTATTTTAGTGGAAGTGTGGAAAATATCTCATGGCTGATTATCCGCCTAAGTTCTTTCAGTGTTGCAATTAGTACTCCACCATATGTTAGCACCTCGCCTTCTAAAGGATCTTGTGTGCACATTCTTGGTGTTGAGTTTAGTTATTCTCTCTCAATTGTAATTAATTCAGTTATGGAGTTAATTAGATCCTAGGGATCCTCTGACCATATGCCCGCCGCTCCTCCCTCCTCGGGTCTTAGGGCACATTCTTGGTTAGAGTTACCATTTTGCATCGTTTGGTTTGAAGCTAACCTTAATGGGTGCATGGTTGTATTGTATTTGAAATGAAAAAATCAAGAAAAAATTGAGAGGGTATCTTTCATTTGGTGTTCCCACCTCCACGAACAACAGATAGACAACATGTAGAGAACTGATAATGTAATAGAGAGAACAAACACAAGATAGTAGAGAGCAAAGAACAAGATCACCATGCCAATGGAGTAGAGCTATGAAAAACTGCAATGACAATGGCGCTGGAGCAGCAAGAGTCAAATAGAAGTGAAGAATGACAAACTTATTGAAGGTTTAGTTCTCCAACAAACTCCTCATGATCGGATTGCACCTACACACAGAGTAACAAAAGAAATGTTGTGGCTATGTTTTGAGGTTTCCCTCAGTCAAACTTATGCCATTGGAGTACAAAAACAATGAAAAAAAACAAGCTCATGAAGCTAAGACGGGAAGGAGAAGAACAAGATCACTGTGCCATTGGAGTGGAGTTATAACAACCTGCAATGAAAATGGCGTTGGAGCAACAAGAGTGGCATATAAGCGAAGTATGAAGCTCACAAGAAGAAGAGAGAGTGATGGAGAAGCAAGGATTGAGAGAATGGGCTAGAGAGTTGATAGAATCAAGAGAGAACTTATGAGAGTTCGAAATGCAGAATACAACAAGAACAATAGTATAACTAATAAATGTAAACTAATATAACAATGAAATGAAAAGGAAGAACGAAGAAAAATGCTAACTTGTGAAGGTTCAGTTTTCCAGCAAGCTCCTCACGATCGGATTGCACCTATAAACGGTAAAAAAAATGTTGTGGCTGTGTTTTGAAGTTTTCCTTAGTTGAACTTCCAATTTTTTGTTCCCACCTCCACGGACAACCGATAGACCACCAGATGAAGAAAACCGATAAAGAAATAGAAAGAATAGACACAAGATAGTAGAGTGCAAAGACAATCTAGATGCTACTCTACAAGTAAGATAATGCAAATAAGCAAATAAGCCAATATCACCTTCCTTTCTACGAGCACGTGAACCTAAGAGGGGAAGGAGAAGAACAAGATCACCACAAAATCGCAGTAGAAATACGACAACCTGCAATGACAATGGCGCTAGAGCAGCAAGTGTGGCATAGAAGTGAAGTATGAAGATGACAAGAGTAAGAGAGAGCGATGGAGAAGCAAGGAGTGATAGAATGAAGAGAGAGCTTAAAAAAGTTGGAAACGCATAATACAACAAGAAGAATACTATAACAAATAAATATAAACTAATCTAACAGAGAAATGAGGAGGAGGAAGAAGAAGAATGCCAACTTACTGAAAATCTAGTTCTCCAGCATGCTCCTCACGATCGGATTGCACCTACACACACAGTAACAAAAAAATGTTTTCGCTGTGTTTTGAGGTTTGACTCAATCAAACTTACGCTTTGGTGTTCCAACATACACAATTGACAAACCACAAGATTTAGAAAATTGTTAAAGAAATGGAGGAATAGACACAAGATAGTAGAGAGCAAAGACAATCTAAATGCTACTCTAAAAGTATGATATGCATATAAGCAAATAAGCCAATATCACCTTCCTTTCTATGAGCTCGTGAAGCTAAGAGAGGAAGGAGAAAATCAAGATCACCACACCAATGGAGTAGAGCTATCACAACCTGTAATGACAATGGCGTTGGAATAGCAAGAGTGGCATAGAAGTGAAGTATGAAGCCGATACGAGCAAGAGGGAATGATGGAGAAGCAAGGAGTGATAGAATGAGCTAGAGACTTGATAGAATGAAGGAGTTTCAAAGAGCTGGAAATGCATAATACAACAAGAAGAATACTATAACTAATAAATGTAAACTAATCTAACAACAAAATGACGGGGAAGAAAGAAGAAGAATGCAAACTTACTGAAGGTTCAGTTCTCCAGCAAGCTCATCACAATCAAATTGCACCAACACACAGTAACAAAAAAATGTTTTGGCTGAATTTTGAGGTTTGCCTCAGCCAAACTACCGCTTTGGTGTTCCCACCTCCATTGACAGCCAATAGACCACAAGATGTAAAAAAAGATCAAGAAATAGAAAGAATAGACACAAGATACTAAAGATTAAAGACAATATAGATGTTACTCTACAAGTAAGATAATGCAAATAAGCAAATAAGCCAAAATCACCTTCCTTTCTACAAGCTCATGAAGCTAAGAGGGGAAGAAGAAGAACAAGATCACCACGCCAATGGAGTTAAGCTACTACAACCTGCAATGACAATAGCGATGGAGCAACAAGAGTGGCGAAGTGAAGTATGAAGATGACAGGAGCAAGAGAGAGTAATGAAGAAGCAAGGAGTGATAGGAGCTAGAGAGTTGATAGAATGAAGACAAAGCATCACAAAGTTGAGAATAGACACACAATAGTGTTGGCATTTCAAATCGCACCTCTGGAATGTGGTTTAGAAACGAACAGCTATGTGCAATAAATAGCTCTTCAAATTCGGAGGGGAAGTCCCTCATATGTTGATTATGCTAAACAAAGTAAATTAAAACTAATTTGCTATCTTTTTTGTCTCAACTGCAAGAACACAAGGTTATAGAACTCTTGACGTTGCAGCTGAGGTTTTCTCTTTAATAAAAACTATCAACTACAACTAACTTACGCTAATGACGTTTCTAACTTCTAGGTAAACGCAGAGCAAGAGAGTTAGAAATGAACAAAGATTGATTCTCTGACACAGATACTTAGATAAACTTTCTTCCAATCATACATTTACTGAATTTCAATGCAAGCTGAAATGGACATCATATAAGCATAACACAATAGACAAAAATCTGAGACTTTATATCAGGGCAGCAAAGCAAGCACAAGACTTTATTTTCTCAAACTTCGGGCAAAAGAGACCACTTCTAGGACAGAAAGTTGTAGCAAAATACATGCAACATGCTATCAAACCAGATTTACACTTAACACAAGATCGAACAAAAATTGAATAGCAATCTTGAAGGCCAAAACAAGCTCATCAATTTCACTATCACAATCCAAGTTCTGAACAACACTATATAACAATGAGAAGGCACTAAGAGGCACAACGTCTTGTTATCACTAGCATGGTTTAAAAAAAATGGGCAAAGCTACCCTTATTTATAGACAAATAGAGGAGTAGGGAACCCTAAAATCTCCATGCTTTTACAACTAAGACTTGCCAACATGCAAGCGCTTTATTTCTAAAACTAAAGTAGAAGATAAACATCTAACACCTAAGAAAGCATTAAAAATAGGAAATGCCAACTATTACATTTGCTTTCTTTCTCTCTCCGAAAGAGTGGATAAGAATTAAGACGAGAATAGAAAGAAAGCTTCTACATGACCGCCAAAAAGTGGGAAACTGCCTTTCTATCGGGAGTGTTGATACTATCTATAGCCATATTCCGTTTTTCTAAGATCTTCTCCCCTTTTGCAATCAAACTTAGAGAATCCTTGACATCTTCAGCTTCTTTATGAGTTATATTCTTGAAAATAATCGCTGCCCCAAAAGATGACTCACTAATTGATAACTTAGCGGCTCTGCAACTTTATGCTTCTGACACTTCCATGAAAGAGTATTGCACAATTTTTTTCGACACCTGTCCTTTCGCTCATACCACTCCCTTTGCACGTTCTTCAACTGAGATGATGACGTTTTATGTCCATGATGGTACTGAAAAGCACTTCCCAACATCGTTCGTTCAGATAATTATGAAACAACACTTGTTTGGCTTTGAATTCAATGGGAGAGTACTTCATGCTGAAAAACTTGAAGATTGATATAAACTTGACCATGCTCGGACAAGCTCAGCACAAACCCTAAAAATAACTTGCTTATTTTCCTTCTTCAAAATGACAATTTTTTCAAAAATAATCAAAGATATGGGTTTTGTGTAGAATCTCGTTGCAAACAAACCCAAATCGTCCGTTTTGAAAATTGTTGATGGCTAGTCAAAAAAACAGCAAACCCTAAATTTTTAGGATTTTCTCGAAAAAAGCTTAAGAGTTGGGTTTTGTCGAGAATCACGTTTAAGAGGGACCCAGATGATCAGATATTGGAAATATTGAAGATTTCTTGAACATGCGAGAAAAAGCAATTTCTTGAAAACTTGAAAAGTTTCCAAACTTGTAGAGAATTGAAAACCAAGCTGACCCAAATCATTGAAATTGGAAAATATTGACCCCCTTCTTCTGAAAATTGATGCCCTGGAAATTTGAAGCATGAAAAAGCAAGCCTCTGTGTGAGCTGATCTGAAAAATGCGAACAACTCTGAAAAAGCACCACGTTTTAGCCTTTGAATCTTGACTTGAATAAAATTATGTCTCCCCCTCTGAACTCCAACTTGCAAAATTGAATAATGGAAGACAAAAGCTCTCTTAAATAGGTTTTTAAGATACCAACCACTTTTATTCTCCAGCTTTAAAACTCCTTCAAGCCAATCTTGAGCAGATTCGTCGAATGTAGACGCTTTTAATGTTTAATGATGAAAATTGAAAAAAAATCAAGGCATTGAGCCTTGCGCGCCATTCTCCTCCTAGGGCGCTTTTCTTCTCCCTACTTAGCCAATTTTCTTGAAATTTCAACTTTTTATGCTTGATTTTGCCCTTCGTTTGATCTTTGATTTCTGAATGCTTGGTGAATCCTGTGAACTGACGGAGGATCTCATTGCAAAGCTGGAGTAAATTTGACGAAGTTGTCATGGAGGCTGCTTTTGATAAAAGTTTCATCTGAGCCCTCAAAATCATGGGCGCCTATTTCCTCCAGGGGCGCTCATCTTCCTTAGTGTTAGCCATTTTTATGCTTTTGAGGTTTTAACCTTGTCATCAGACGATTTCGCAATTACGGGAGCTAGATTGACCTGATTGACTAGCTGTCAGATTCGCTAGATAGCTTGACTGGTTCTGAAGGGGGGCATCTAGATGTTCCATCTTCAGAAAAGCTGATTTGAGGCCTCAAATCCTTGGGCGCCCCTCTCTTCCTAGGGCGCCTAAGCTTTCAAGTGTTACAATATTTTTCCAACTTTTCATTGTCTTTTGTTTCTTCTGATGAGTTCATGATTCTGGGAGCTAAATTGATCAGATTGGTTGGCTGACTGCTCCGTTGGATAGCTTGGCAGATTTTGACAAGATGATCTTGGAGATTGCAATTGTTGAAACTTCCATCTGAGGCCTCAAAACCCTAGGGGCCTATCTTCTCCAAGGGCGCTTATGTTCACTAGACAACCATTTTTTCACGTTTTTTAGGTTTCAAGCTTATCTCCTTTCTTTCGGATGATCTTGCCATTTCGGATGATCCGGAACTCCGATAGACTGACAGCTAGACTTGTCGAATAGCTTGAAGGATTTCAAGAGGGGTCTTCTAGGAGTTACATCTGCAGAAAATTTGATTTGAGGCATCAAAAGCTTGGGCGCCCCTAGCTAGCTGGGGCGCCCAACTTCACCAGAGTTAGAATATTTTTTGTATTTTCCATCTCGCTTTTGACTTCTATGACTTTCAATGGTTTTACCTCTCTGTTTTTCCTTCAGTATCTGATGACTGCCGACTCCGATGATCGAGTTGATGGTAGCGTTGCCAAGCTTGGTCAAAATTGAAGACGTCATGTGGGAGGCTTCGTCTGCAAATTCACTGATTTAGACCTCCAAAAGATTCGGCACCTTTCTCCTCCTGGGGCGCCCATGGCTGGCAGTGTTAGCCAAAATTTCACCATTTTCAACTTTTACAGCTTCTTTCCTCCTTTCTTCATCCTGTCTACACGTCCAACGTTTGAATGTTTGCATCTGACACCTGGCAGTTGACTGGTCTCCATCATAGTTTACATACTCGAACTCGGAGAGTACTCGGCAAGCCCAAAATTTTTGACTCGGCAAATACTCGACAACTTAAAAAGTAGCAAAATTTCTCATGAAAACACTTTTTTTTGCAAAATTCAATTACAAAATGCATCAAATGAGTCTAAAAACCATGAGGGAGTGTTTTATATTAAATTTCATAGTTTAATACATATGGATTACAAAATGGCATCATTATACGAAGCCACATAGTGAAACTGGTAATAACTATAATGAATTTATGATGATTGTATTTGAAAATCATCATCATAAATTTCATATCTAGGCAATTACAATTTCCTCTTCCCCAACCTAGTGAAAAATTGGGAGGTAGAGAGTATGGTCCTTGCACTTGATTCTGGCTCCCTGCTTGCCGTAGAAGAATGTGGCAGTGGCTCCACCATGCTGGTAGGTGGCAGTGGCTCCTCCTCCACCACATCAATGTCATCCAATCCAATCTCCCCTGCTTCTACTGCAGGCAAATCCTCCATAGCTTGCCTCTCGAAATCAGCAATCTCATCCTCTGTAAACAAGGAGGCCTCATCATCCTGTACGGTCCAATCACTGTATGGATCAATGTCATCCAAATCAATGAGCTCATCTGAAAAGTCCTGCACCTTTCTTGTGCGAAGCCGAAGGTTATATTGCACAAAAACAAGATCATTGAGGCGTTGTTGAGTCAACTTGTTACGCTTCTTCGTGTGAATGGAATCAAACAAACTCCAGTTTCGTTCACAGCCAGAAGCACTACAAGGTTGAGACAAAATTCGGAGGGCTAGCCTTTGCAAATTTGGAGTTCTTCCACCCCAATCATCCCACCAAGAACCTACAAATAAGATATTCAAGTTTTTGTAAATATTGATAAACAATATTGTAATAAGTTAATAACTAATAAGTAATAATAATTGTAATTCATAACTTGCAAGATAAAGGCTTCACTTTTTCTTACTTGGTGTTTGGATCTCTCTTCCTCGTTCACATAATGTGGAAGAAAACAAAGGCCCCCTAGCTGCCTTATATTGTTGCAACTCTATAAGGATGAGGTCTTTCACTTCAGGTAAAGGTGTCATCCTGTCAATACATGTGAATAGGCCCTCCATAACCTCTCCATTAGCATCCGTGAAGCCATCAGAGAAGTAGAATTTGGGGTTGAGAAAGTACCCCGCTGCATGAATGGGTTGGTGGAGTTGATTGTTCCACCTTCGATCAATGATCTCCCAAATAGGGGTAAATCTATTTGCATCCCCCATGTAATAGTGTTGGATGGCCTCTTTGGCCCTATCCATTGCTTCATAAAGATATCCCATCACATTTTTCTCACCATCCACCAAGCGCAAAACCCTCACCAATGGCTCAGTCACCTATAAAGTACAAAGTAGAACCAAATTTAAATTACACCTTACAAGGAAACAAAATACTTATAGAATTTTAAATTAAGAATAAAGGATTAAATCTGAAAATTCATTAGAGTTTAAGTTACCTTGACAATCTCTAATGCTCTAGTTGCAAATTGACCATCAAAGATTATTGCTACAATCTTTTCTCCATCAGCCTTCTTTGAGTAAGTTGAGTCTACCCATGGTTGACTCACAAACATCTGCTTCAAGGAAGTCAATAAACTAGTGATACTTTGCAACGTTAGAAAATTAGTTGCAAACCTTGTAGCACCCGATCGCACAAGCTCTTTCCCCTTGGTGTGATCTCTCATCAATTGAAGAACCCATGGGTGATTATATATATATTTTGTTATGTCTCTTGCTTGTTCTACAATTGGTTTCACCCAATCAATTTTGCCTATGTCCTCCAAAAGAAGGTCAAGGCAATGAGCTCCACAAGGGGTCCAAAAAAGTGTTGGATGCCTTGCTTGAAGCAATCTACCAGCTGCCACATATGCCGCCGCATTGTCAGTAACAACTTGGACAACATTTTCTATGCCCACCTCTAAAACAACCCGCTCCAACATCAAACTCAAATTTTCTGCATTCTTTATTATGTTGGAGGCATCAATTGACTTTAGAAAAACCAACGCACCATTTGAAGCCACTATAAAATTGATAAGAGTGTGGTTTCTTCCATCTGTCCAGCCATCTGAAAGAATTGAGCATCCATACTTTTGCCATTTCTTCTTTTCAGCTTCCACAATTCCATTTGCATCTACAATAGCATCTTCAAGTAACCTGCCACTTAAATCTCTTGGACTAGGGGCCTTGTACCCTTTCCCTGCAACTGTCAATGCTGTCACCAAACACTCCCAATATGGACTCCTTGCCACATTGAAGGGAAGGTTATTATAAAACCAAAAATTTGCACAAGCCTTGTCTGCTTCTTTGTGCACCTCCCTATTCCACCCAGTACCTTCCAATGAAGGTTGTGATCCTTGAACATTTCTAGGGACAAAAAACTGGAATTTATTTGAAGTGGATGAAGTGGATGGGGTACGTATACGTGGACCGCGACTAGAGCCCACAATGCCTTGCATATTCACCTCAGAATCTTCAGTCAAATTAGGAGCAATGGCTTCTTGTATGGCTGCTTTTGTCTTTGCCCTCTCCAATTTTTTTTCATCAAGTGCTGCAAGAAGAGCTGCCATCTCTCGTTTCACCTCTTCAGGGGCTTCTTTACATGCCTTTGCATCACGGCAAGGAATACTAGCAAGATGGTATTTGAGGCGATTGATGCCTCCACTAATCTTCTTCTTGCACCAAGTACAAATAACACTCCCTGGTACTGGCCCATAATAGCCATGTTTCCAAGCGGGATCACGGCTACCAGGGGGTCTCCTTTCAATGGCCTGGCTTGAGGCAGCTGTGTCTGAACCAGATGCAGAGGCAGATGCCATTGTGATTAAATATTAACCTGCAATATTAGAAGTTGAATAATAAATATATTAGAAGATGCAACAGATCCAATACAAAGTGAAAGGAACAATCAACTAATTGTTTAACTTTATAATTTCAGTCATTATCAAACAATAAAGTTGTAAACTATCAAAGTGAAAGACATTTCATTTAGTATGCTATCTGTTCTAATTTCAGTTTTTTTGTTCTTATATTTTTATTTTTTGTTGGATGCACATTGATTTAATTTACTTGTATGCAAATTGGCATTGCAGTCCTAACTCCTAACTCCTAACCTTGTTGGTTGTTGCAAATTTGCAGGTGGGAGCAGCAAGTTATCTGTTATCATACTGTATTTAATAATTTATTGCAGATATTCCACTATAAAAGTACTTTGAGACTTTCGATCATAGTTTGCAGATGGGCGAGTAATCTCTTATTCTATGTAGATGAACAAAATTTGTGTTTATGTGTGTGGATTGTCATTGTGCAGCTACATCAGCATATGGATATGAGTAAAAGTTTAAAGTGAAAAAGTTTTTCACTTTAAACTTTTACAGTTTTACTCATATCCATATGTTGATGCAGCTGCACAATGGCAATCCACACATCAGAAAAACTGTAAACATGCTGGTGTTGTCTATATCAGATTTAATATTAAAATTTAAAACTTCATACTTAATAATTTATTGCAGATATTCCACTATAAAAGTACTTTGAGACTTTCGATCATAGTTTGTAGATGGGCGAGTAATCTCTTATTCTATGTAGATGAACAAAATTTGTGTGTATTTGTGTGGATTGTCATTGTGCAGCTACACAAGCATATGGATATGAGTAAAACTGTAAAAGTTTAAAGTGAAAAACTTTTACTCATATCCATATGCTGATGCAGCTGCACAATGACAATCCACACACATCAGAAAAACTGTAAACATGTTGGTGTTGTCTATATCAGATTTAATATTTATTATTATTTTAATTTTTAAATGTAAAATTTCATATATTATTCTATTATTATAAATTAATAATACCATGGGAAAATTGTAAATAATAATATCATTTTTGACATCAAATTTATGATTTATTGTAATTTGTTATTTTAAAACTAAAATTTCATATATTATTTTATTATAAATTATAATAATATCATGGCAAATAATAATATAAAAAGATATTATTATTTGTCATGATATTATAATTTATAATAAAATAATATATGGAATTTTAATTTTAAAATAATAATAAATTATTAAATATGATGTACAAAAGTGAATATTTTATCATTATGAATATTAAAAATTAAGACTCCCATGATATTATTATAAATTTATAATAAAATAATATATGAAATTTTGAAATTTTAATTTTAGAATAATAATAAATATTAAATTGATGTAGAAAAATAAAAAAATTTAATATTTTTATTATTTTATACATAAACGTTTGGAAGCATATATATAAAATAATAAAAATATTAAATCATTTCCAGGCATATGTTCATTTAATATTATCATTTTTTCAAGCATATACTATGAAGTATGAAGTATGAAGTTTTAAATTTTAATATTCAGGCATATGTTCATTTAATATTAGCATATGTTTGAAAAAATGATAATACCCACGACCTGGCACAGGCGCCGCACAGCCAATGTGAACAAGAACTAACCTGGAAATCGCGCAGACTCCAAGTCACACAGCCAAGACTCCAAGTCGCGCAGCCACCACTGCAAATCGTGGAAATAAATCACGCAGCCGACACTGCAAATCGCGGAAAATGAAAAGGGTAAATGTAAACTGCAAATCATGGAAATAAATCACGCAGCCAACATTGCAAATCGCGGAAAATGAAATGGGTGATTGTAAATAGTAAAAGCGAGGTTTCAATAGCAGAAAAACACATCCAAAACGCGGAAAAAATGTGTAAAAAATCCCGCGAAAAGGTAAAAACGACTTGAAAAACGCGTCAAAAACGTGTTAGGTTTTCTGTGCCGATTATTTTGCGAGCAAACAGAGATTAATCGGCGAGAACTCGGAAAAAAACAGTAAAAAAACTCGGCTAGGGTTTCCTGCGAGTAAAAGTCAAGATTACTCGCCCAGCCAAAAAACATGCGATTACTCGGCTGCTCGGCGATTAATCGCCGAGTATGTATACAGAGGTCTCCATTAATGGCTTCAGAGTTTCGAAAATGCTTTCTGAAATTGAAAAAATAGAATAGACCCACTAGGGCAAAACTGATCAGTTTGAGATTCTGACTGCACTAGCCTAATAAGGAAGTATTTTGAGCAAATGAAAATCAGTTTCAACCCTAATGGTCGAACTTTCTATTTTTAGAAACTTTCTATTTATAGAAAATTTTGCCAAGATCCATTTCAAAAGAAACCTAGAAAAACCCATAAAAAGTTTTCTATTTTTAGAAAATTGCTAAAAATAGAAATTTTCCTAAAATTTAAGGTCGAAAAACTAAAATCTAGGTTTTGTTCATTTGGTCGCTTTGAGCCAAACCAGATTGTCAGATTTTGAAAATTCTAAGTTTTTGACCTTCATGCAAGACATGCAAACCCCAATTTTGACCTTTTTGACAAATTTAACAAGATTTTGACTCATTTCTTCAAAATGCCTAAGTGTAACAAAAAATTTAATTTGGGGTGCAACAAATAGTATAGAGCAAAGACAATCTAAATGCTACTCTACAAGTAAGATAATGCAAATAAGCAAATAAGCCAATATCATCTTCCTCTCTACGAGATCGTCAAGCTCAGAGGCGGAGTGCTCTGACATTTTCACACATCACCCCATTGAAAATGGGTACCCCCCCTAATTTTTGCTCCATTATGGTCTTTTGGCTTTGGTTTTGCGTGTCTCTCTCTCTGATCTTTCTGTCCTTCCGGGGATGTCTCTATCTTTGACCTAATTGGGAATTTGGCTAAATCTATGAAATTAGGGTTTTCAATCTTCAAGCTGGTTGGAGGTCAAATTGAGTTGGCAAATTGAAATATGAGCTTGGTACTACAATCAGGAGACTTCAGGCAAGATCCCATCAAATTTTCACTAAGTTCTGACAACTTACTATTTTTAGTAAGTACTTAATTTGGGGTCTTTTTCTTAGGATTTTGGAATTTCGATTGCTCCACCACATTCGGGGCACTTCAAAATACTCGCACGCAAAATTTGAACAGATTTGGATAACTTGCTATTTTTAGCAGTTCTGGCTTCAGAGGCAATTTTCAGGGTTTGCATGTCTGATTTTTCAATGCATGTCAGGATATTCTTTATGGGTTTCTCAAGAGCTTCGCGACGATGCAACATGCAAGAAGAGTTGATCATTTTTCAGGAACTTACTATTTTTAGCAAGTGCTCGCATGTGGACTAGTTTTTTGAGTTTTTCTGGGTTTTTTCAAATCTCTCGAGCGGTATGACATGCAAGTACATCCGACAATTGGTTGATCACTTTTCAAACACTTACTATTTTTGGCAAGTTCACTCCAGGCAGCTCCCTAGCACTTCAGTTTCACGAACAGAGCAACATGCAACAGGAATCAAGTCAAACGAAGGTCATTTGAGGCACATGCAAGTCAAATTAGGGTTTCCTACTTTTATGCCTAAAATGGGGGGCTAAATTCGAGAAAGTGTTAAATTGATATATCCCATCACAATCGACATCCTTCGGGCAGTCTACTGGTAAAATTTGAGCGCAATCTGAGAATTTTCTATTTTTAGTAAGTCATTTCAGGGCTAAAAATAGCGGGTCAACGTGAAGGGCAAAGTGTGAACAAGCCAGTCATCAAGATCATGAGGAGCAAATTTCAAGTCAAACGGGCAGCAGAAGTCAAGTAATTAAGGGTTTGCTAAAAATAGTAGGTGGGCTAAAAATAGCAAGTGAGCATAGACAATAAGCATAAACAGGGCAATCAAGCCACGAGGGCCACAACATGCCAGCTCCCGGTTCAAAACAGGTGAAAATCCATGAGGAATCACACGTCTCCAAAACTTACTAAAAATAGAAAGCCAGGGCAAACCAGTTACAAAAATAGACTAAGTGTTCAGACATGATCAAGTCATCAAAAATGGAAGCATCACCTCTCATATGCACCCTCAAGCTTGAAGTAGCCTACCTCAAATGTGCCCACCAAGGTAGCAAGGCATAAAATATTCTAAGTCCTCAAAAACGAGAGCTAGAGGGGTCATATGCGCCCTCAACTTGGAGCACATCATATCATATGCACCCACCTTGTGATGATGCCTTGAAAATCATTAAGGCATTGGAAATGAAAGAGCGCCCCATCAAATGCGCCTAAGGAGGAGTAGAGACTTTGAAAAGTTACTAAGGCACGAAATAAAAGCTAGAGATGTCATATGCGCCCTCAACTTGGAGCTCAACATGCTAAATGCACCCATAAGCTAGAGGGGAATCAAAATTTCTTCTAAGTGTTGAATTGAAAGCCCACACCCTCAAATGCGCCCTCACATGAAAGCACACCTAGCTAAATGTGCCCAAGGTTGCTAGAAGAGCAAAAAAATGCTAAGGCATGAAAATAAAAGTGGATCCTATCAAATGCCACCTTGTGCTAGAAATTTAAAAAGTTTCTAAGGCACAAAAACAAAAGCCAAGGGGGCAAAATGCGCCCAAGATAACATGCGGTTGAAGAAAAGTTTCTAAGGCAAGTAAAATAAAAGTTACACCTCATATGCGCCCTCAAGAAGGTAGAGACTTTAAAAAGTTTCTAAGTGATGGAAATGAAAGGCACACCACCCTAAATGCACCCATGAAGGCAAGACTTGAAAAGAGTTTCTAAGGCATCAAAATGGAAGTACAAGGGGTCAAATGTGCCCTCAGCTTGTGTAATGACATCAAAATTATTCTAAGGCATGGGAGATGATAGCACACGGGTAGAAGTGCACCCATCATGAAGAGGTTAAGTGGGAAATAAAAGTTTAAGTTGCAAAGTGAAGCTTGGCCTAGCAAATGCGCCCGCAAGAAGAAGGTTAAATAACTTCTAAAGCGTGGAAACAGAAGTGAAGACCCTAAAATGCGCCCTTGATAGGATGGGTAAGTGAAAATAAAAGCTCATGAGATCAAATGCGCCCTCAAGGTGAATGAAGGTGAAAGGCGCCTAGGACATTTAAAATAAAAAGCTTGACCCCCTATATGCGCCCAAGAAGGAATGAAGCTTGAAATTCTATCAAGGCGTTGGATTTTTTTTCAAAAAAATCATTAAAATGAAAGTGTCTAAAGGGGGTGAAATAAACACCACTAGAGAAATACGCCAGAGAATGAAAGGTTGATGAGATTAAAATTTTCCTAAGGCATATGAAATGAAAAGCCAAGTTACCAAATGAAAATCCTCTAGACAAATTAAAATTTTCTAAGGCACGTACAAGGTGAATAAGTTGAAGAAAGGTCTAAGGCGTGGGAATAAAACCCAAGGTGACAAAATATTTTCAAAGGGGAGAATTGAACGTTAATGAATATTTTCAAAAGGGTCAAGTAAAGAAAAAAAAATTAAAAAACCCCTTTGAAGTGCACCCATAAATAAGTGAAGTGAGAAATTATTTTTCTAAGAGGATTTTAATATCTTTCTGAAAGGGGGAATATTTTCTAAAAAGGCGTTTGAATATTTCCTAGAGGAAATAAAATTCGAGATATGATCTAGCTTATGATTTTTAAGCAACATGGTGAAATGTTTTGAAGGAGATTAAAATTTTCCAAGGCGAATGTCATGGAAATGGAATTTTGAATGAGGGAGATTTTAATGGGTTGGAAATTATTTTAATTTACCCATGGAATTTTAAGTGTTGGATTTAACTGAAGTCAAAGTGGAAATTTTGAAGTAAATCAAAATGATTCCCTTACGAGTGATTTAATTAATTGGTAGTTAGGAGGGAAAATTTTGAATTTTGCAAGGGAAAGAATCTCCAATCAAGGAAAATGCTATGACGGCTGGCTGACAACTCGCCCACCACTTCGCCAGAATTGGAAGATTTCTAAGTAGTGGGAGTGGAGAATTAATGAAATTGCTAAAATTGACTCCTACACAAATTGGCAAGATTCTCTAGCACAATTATTTAAGCAACGAAGTTTCTCACTTCTTCTCACTATTTGCACGTGCGAATTTCTGTTGTGTGAGAAGAATTTTCTTGAAAAGTTGAGAGTTTGCTATGTGAGAAGAAAATTATTGAAGTTGCTAAAGGGTATCAAGCTGGTGATTATTTCCTAAGTGCTGAGAATCGAGGTGCTGGAGTAATATTTTTCTAAATGCTGAAATTATCAAGCTGGTGCGAATTTTTTCTAAGTACCAAAAGTTGCATTGCTGAAAGTGTCAAGCTCAAGGAATTTATAAGTTTGAGGTTTGGAGTTAGAAAATTTTATGCTGAAGGATATTACTTTCAAATCTAATTCCATATTGCAGCCATCTCAAGGAAATTTTAATTTCTAAATCTGAAGTCTAACGTCTATATTTCATTTTGCAGATGGCTGAAGCAAGAAAGGGAGATGTTGCTGGAACAAGCAAGGTTGCAAATAAGGCTACAAATGTTGAAGCAAGCAAGGCAAACGCGTCCCGATAGGCAGTGATAAAGAAGCTCGCCAAGCCATTTCTTCCTAAATCGAAATTCACTTCAAATTTGGCAGGGTTGAGTGACACTAACCATGGTTCGTTTAATCTCGGTGCACTGAGAGGAAGAATGTACGGGCTGGGAGGCCATCCACCATCAGTCACGGCACACTAAATAATGAAGAGTGGGATTTATGCAGCTACTAGTTTTCCACCAGCAATTCAATGTCCAGAGTTGATCATGGAGTGCGCGAATTGTTACAAGCCTGAACGAAAGACTATTGTTTCTCCAGATGGCAAGTTGTTTGCCAACTTCACGCCCGATGCTATTGGAGAAGCGTTTGGGATCCCCACTTCTGAGAGGATGATATACAAAGCGAAAGATAGAGCTGATAGAATGTATGCCTCCACTTTCGAGAGGTGCGCTGGTATTATTAATACAGTTTGGATGCAAAAGGCTAGACCTCCTCGCACCAAGCTTCCAAAACAAATTATTGCTGATGACATGAAGCAAGAATACTGTGATCTTATAATGATGCTTAGCGAAGTGAACGGAAGTCCACAAGCATTCATCTTCGAGCCTTGGATGTTTTATTACATCGAAATTATAATGGAAGGGAAAGAGTGTGTTGATTGGGTCAGAATGATAAACGACAACATTGATGAACAATTCAAGAGCTTGAGGAGATGAAGACATTCTACATGAGCTCGTACATGGTGTACACGTTGGCTCAAATGACCAAGTACAAAGGAATAACCTACAAGGAGCCAATTGGGTGTGGCCCTGAACAGTTCAAGATTACAAGGCTTGTCCACAGCTACACTTGACTAGCACCTCCAGCTACAAACGGGTGAATGATGCATTCACGATGCATATTGAGAGGACTTGGATACACTTTCCATACCGGTGTTGACTTTCACGAGGAGTTGGGTTGAGAGGCATGTGAGCCGGCTTCCAAAACAAATTATTGTTGATGACATGAAGCAAGAATACTATGATCTTATAATGATGCTTAGCCGAATGAACGGAAGTCCACAAGCATTCATCTTCGAGCCTTGGATGTTTTATTACATCGAAATTATAATGGAAGGGAAAGACTGTGTTGATTAGGTCAGAATGATAAGCGACAACATTGATGAACAATTCAAGAGCTTGAGGAGATGAAGACATTCTACATGAGCTCGTACATGGTGTACACGTTGGCTCGAATGACCAAGTACAAAGGAATAACCTACAAGGAGCCAATTGGGTGTGGCCCTGAACAGTTCAAGACTACGAGGCTTGTCCACAGCTACACTTGACTAGCACCTCCAGCTACAAACGGGTGAATGATGCATTCACGATGCATATTGAGAGGACTTGGATACACTTTCCATACCGGTGTTGACTTTCACGAGGAGTTGGGTTGAGAGGCATGTGAGCCGGCTTAAAAGTAATTCAATTGCTCTTACTTATAATCTCATGGGCGATCAAAGGCCGCCGTCAACGAGGAAAGGAAAACAGATTGCCCAAGTTGTTGAACCACAAAGAGAGGTACCGACCCAACCAATGCCTCAGAGGGTAGAGCAAGCATCGCCCGCACGATCACAAACTCAATCTTCGAGTTTGAGGGAGCTTCCACTGTTTGGAAACCAAAAAAGTAAATCCAACGAAGAGCAGGAGTTTGAGGAGGTAAACCAACCACCACTCATGGAATCAGACAGCTTAAGTGTCAACGCACCCAAAGGGGAAAGCCAGTAGGAAGAAGAGGAAACAGTAACTGATAATCGTTTCCAACAAATGATTGACACAGCACTAGAAGAAGAAAATACCACTGGGCAAGAGGCTCGGGGTTCGGGAGAAGGTATTCATCAAATGGAGGTGGACGAGCCTCAACAAAGTATTGTTAAGGAAGAAGTACACGAGGAGGAGGCAACCGAGGAGCAGCCCCTTATTATTTGCAATCCATGACCGGTTGTGCCTGATTGGCTCACGGAGAGAATGAGGAAGGATCCTGAGGATGATACGGACCTAGCAATTGAGATGGAGGAATTCCTCAGTAAAATCAGTGCGCCGCCCGAAAAGAAGAGCGCTAGGAAATTTTCGAAGATTTCCACGAATTAATCCGGCTCTCGCACGCTTCAGGTTGTTGTTCTGAGGGAGGAATGTGATCGAGACGAGGAAAGACTAGAGAATTATGTGATTACCACTGTTGAGTTGGGCCACCCCACGGGAGCCCAAATAATTGAGGAGTGTGATAGCTCCTACCAGGCTTGAAGAACAAATTGCTCCATACAAAAGGAAAGTACAAGAAATTAAAGGAGCACAAAACATTGGTCGGATATGTACAGAACCTGGCGCGTCTAGGTGAGCAGGAGAATCCGGCAATTGAACTCCCAACAGAACTCCCGAGGGAGTCAATTAGTGGCTTGGAGGATTTGAGGAAGATGGCGTTGGAAGTAGACAAATGGGTTGGCCATGTTCGCACTGAAGAAGAAAATTTCATGGAGGACCTCACTCATTCTTACCGGCAGGCCTCTGACGTTCTGGCACGCATGGATATTGTTGATCAGGCCTGGGGCGAGACCCATATCTATCAGACTAAGACTGTTCTTCGTCTAGAGCCTTTGATGAATGTGCCCTTACAGACGTTGGAGGATGGAGGCGTGATACAAGAAGGTGACAGATATGACTTCACCAGTTGGTATTCTTCAGTAATCACAAGCCGTGGTTTCCTTGATGCAGCACAGGCAGATTCGGCTAGAGTCAAGAAGGCTATGGGCAATATTCTGGAGGGAGTCCTAAACACACTGGAGGCTATATTTTCTAGGAGATTGACTCCAAAGGAGATGACTGCGGATGGTTTAAAGAGCAGGTTGGACCCCTTCTTCTTGGTTGTAAGATCATTTGTTTAGGATGACTTCGAAAATATTTCAGCTTTCTCCAGCATTATTCAGAACACCCAGGACGCCTTAGTCGCTTGGAGAAAGTCTTATACTCGACACAGGAAAACAGTCACAGTACTTGAGTTTGAGCTCAACCACATCCCACCTATTTCAGTTCAAGAGGTTGAAGCAATGTTGGCCCGATTGATCGAGTTTGCAGTCAAAGAGAAGGACAACGGAAACCCCTTGCTGGATGATGATCTTCTAGAAGATGGTGATGGGCATTAATTGCTCATTATGATTCCTGCAGAGGAGTGGAGAATCTTCTATTCATTTATTATCCCACTCCTCTCTATGGCGGTTTTTAGGGCAGAGCCTTGATTAGGTCATATGTGGCTCGATCTAAGCCCTCCATTGTAATCGAATCTGAGTCGTCCGTTGGACTGAGCTAGCTATAAAAGGGGCATCCCCCCCCCCTCATTTGTAGTTCATTAGAACTAGACACTAGAGATTAGAGCAGAGAAGAGAATAGATAGAGAGTAGAGCATAGAAGTTAGCATAGCTTAGATTGAGGAGGAAAGAAAGTTTTCCATTTGAAGGCTTTGTAAGGAGTTGTTGTGAACACTATCATAATATAAAGAGTTCTCATTGCTTGGTGATTCCACCTTTTGTTGTGAGTAGCTAGCAAGGCTTCTTCGTCTTTCCAATTCACTTAGCGTCTTAAAGTAGATTAAAGTAAAGTAGATTTCATTTCATGTAAGTAGTTGGTAGTTGTGGAATGCGTTGTTTAATTTGAGCAAGCTTTGATATCCATACCACTAGTGGGCTCACTAACGGTGGGTTTGCCTTGCGTGGTCGATTGGAACACTTTGAACTTAACTTCAATTGCGGTTCATATGTTGGTATGCGTCGTTGTGACGGTATCTACATGTTGAGTCGTGGTTTGAATATCTCTCGTTATCCCCTTGAAGATTGCACCGGTTCTATAGAGGCTGTCTGAAGTGAGGCGAAGCAGAACTTGGTTTGAGCTTGCAAGAATTGATCTTTGTATCCCGCATTTAGGAGTAGACAGTGGAATCTCTATCCCTATCCTTTTAATTTCAGTACTTTCCCGGTTAGCTTAGGAAATCCGAGCACCATCGATAAATCATTTGTGTCCTACAAGTTTTCTCTTTTGATTGAACAATTATGTAAGTTCCCTTGGGATAACCAGCAAATCACATCAAGCCAACTAAGACTATCCACTGCATAAAGAACCTTGGAGTTGAATGTATGATCTTTCTAGCAATCTTAGCATGTAGAATACTTTGTTCAAGAGAGGATAGAGTAACCGTTGGGAAACTTTATTCTGTGTTGGTGTGGTCATAAAACACCCATCAACACAGAGGAGAACAAGATCACCACACCAATGGAGTAGAGCTACGACAACCTGCAATGAAAATGGCATTGGAGAAACAAGAGTGGCGTTGAAGTGAAGTATTAAGCTGACAGGAGTAAGAGAAAGTGATGGAGAATCAATAACTGATGGAATAAACTAGAGAGTTAATAGAATGAAGAGAGTGCATGAGAGAGTTCGAAATGCAAAATATAGTAAGAAGAATAATATAACTAATAAATGTAAACTAGTCTATCATCGAAATGACAGGGAAGAAATAAGAATTCCAACTTACTGAAGGTCCAATTCTCCAACAAGCTCCTCATGATCGGATAACACCTACACACACACTAAAAAAAACATTGTGGCTGTGTTTTGAGGTTTGTCTTAGTCAAACTTCCACTTTGTGTTCCCAACTCCAAGAACAACCGATAGATGACAACATGTAAAAAACCGATAATAAAATAGAAAGAATAGATACAACATAGTAGAGAGCAAAGATAATCTAGATGCTACTCTACAAGTAACATAGTGCAAATAAGCCAATATCACCTTCCTTTCTACGAGCTCGTGAAGCTGAGAGGGGAAGGAGAAAATCAAGATCACCACACCAATGGAGTAGAGTTATGACAACCTGCAATGATAATGGTGTTGTAGCAGCAAGAGTGGTGTAGAAGAGAACTATGAAGGTGACAGGAACAAGAGAGAGTGATACAATGAGCTAGAGAGTTAACAGAATGAAAAGAGAGCTTAAGAGAGATGCAAATGTAGAATACAGCCAGAAAAATACTATATAATAAATGTAAACTAATCTAGCAGCGAAATGACAGGAAAGAAAGAAGAAGAATGCCAATTTACTGAAGGTCCAGCTCTCTTCCTCACAATTGGATTGCACCTACACACACGGTAACAAAAAAAATGTTGTGACTGTGTTTTGAGGTTTGCCTCAATCAAACTTCTACTTTGTTGTTCCCACCCACATAGACAGCCGATAGACCTATAGATGTAGAAAAAAATACAGAAATAGAGAGAATAGACACAAGATAGTATAGAGCAAAGAAAATCTAGATGCTACTCTACAAGTAAGATAATACAAATAAGCAAAAAGGCCAATATCACCTTCCTTTCTACGAGCTCGTCAAGCTGAGAGGGAAAGGAGAAGAAGAATGCCAACTTACTGAAGGTCCATTTCTCCAACAAGCTCCTCAGGATCGGATTGCACCTATACACATAGTAGCAAAACAAATGTGATGGCTATGTTTTGAGGTTTGCCTCAATCAAACTTCCACTTTAGTGTTTCCACCTACACGTACTGCCGATAGACCACAAGATGTTGAAAAATGATAAAGAAATAGAGATAATAGAAACAAGATAGCAGAGAGAAAACAGAATCTAGATGCTACTATACAAGTAAAATAGTGCAAATAAGCAAATAAGCCAATATCATCTTCCTCTCTACGAGATCGTAAAGGTGAAGGGGACAAAGAAGAACAATACCAACACGCCAATGGAGTAGAGCTACAATAACCTGCAATGACAATGGCGTTGAAGCAGCAAGAGTGGCGTAGAAGTGAAGTATCAAGCTGACAAGAGTAAGAAAGAGTGATGGAGAAGCAAGTATCACTAGAATTAGGTAGAGAGTTGATAGAATGAACAGAGAGCATGAGACAGTTTAAAATGCAGAATACAGTAAGAACAATACTATAACAATAAATGTAAATTAATCTAACAACGAAATGATGGGGAAGAAAGAAGAAGAATGCCAACTTATTGAAGGTCCAGTTCTCAAGCAAGCTCCTCATGATCGGATTGCACCTACACACATAGTAACAAAAAAAAATGATGTTGTTGTGTTTTGAGATTTGCCTCAATCAAACTTCCGCTTTGGTGTTCCCACCTCCACGGACAATAGATAGATGACAAGATGTAGAAAAATAATAAAGAAATATAGAGAATAGACACAAGATAGTAAAGAGCAAAGACAATCTAGATGCTACTCTACAAGGAAGATAGTGCAAATAAACAAATAAGCCAAGATCACCTTCCTTTCTACGAGCTCATGAAGCTGAGAGGGGAAGGAGAAGAACAAGATCACCACGCCAATGGAGAAGAGCTATGGAAACTTGCAATGACAATGACATTGGAGCAGCAAGGGTGGCGTAGAAGAGAACTATGAAGTTGACAGCAACAACACAGAGTGATGGAGAAGCAAGGAGTCATACAATGAGCTAGAGAGTTGATAGAATGAAGATAGAGCGTAACAGAGTTGGAAATGCAAAATACAACAAGAAGGAAAATATAACTAATAAATGTAAACTAACCTAACAACGAAATGACGGGGAAGAAAGAAAAATGCCAACTTATTGAAGATCCAATTCTCCAGCAAGCTCCTGACAATCGAATCGCACCTACACACACAGAAAAAAAAAGTGTTGAAGCTATGTTTTGAGGTTTGCCTCAATCAAACTTCCGCTTTGGTGTTCCCACCTAAATGGACAGCCGATAGACCACAAGATGTAGAAAAAAGATAAAGAAATAGAAAGAATAGACACAAGATAGTACAGAGCAAAGACAATCTAGATGCTACTCAACAACTAAGATAATGGAATTTAGAAAATAAGACAATATCACCTTCCTTTCTATGAGCTCATGAAGCTGAGAGGGGAAGGAGAAGAACAAGATCACAACGGAAATGGAGTAGAGCTACAACAACCTGCAATGACAGTGGCGCTAGAGCAGCAAGAGTGGTGTAGATGTGAAGTATGAAGCTGACAGGAGGAAAAGAGAGTGATGGAGAAGTAAGGAGTGATACAATGAGTTAGAGAAATGATAGAATGAAAAGATATTGAAAGAGTTGGAAATGCAGAATACAGCAAGAAGAATACTATAACTAATAAATGTAAACTAATCTAACAGTGAAATGACGAGGAAGAAAGAAGAAGAATGCCAACTTATTGAAGGTCCAATTCTCCAACAACCTCCTCACGATTGGATTGCACTTACACACATAGTAACAAAAAAACGTAAGTGCAAATAAAAAAATAAGCCAATATCACCTTCCTTTCTACGAGCTCGTGAAGCTAAGAGAGGAAGGAGAAGAGCAAGATCACCACGTCAATTGAGTAGAGCTATGACAACCTGCAATGACAATGCCGCTAGAGTAGCAAGAGTGGTGTAGAAGTGAAGTATCAAGCTGACAAGAGTAAGAGAGAGTGATGGAGAAGCAAGGAGAGATACAATGAGTTAGAGAAATGCTAGAATGAAGAAACAGTTTGAAAGAGTTCGAAATGCAGAATACAAGAAGAAGAATACTATAACTAATAAATGTAAACTAATCTATCAACGAAATGATGAGGAAGAAAGAAGAAGATTACCAACATACTGAAGGTCCAGTTTTCTAGCAATCTCCTCACAATCAGATTGCACCTACACACACAGTAACAAAAAAAAAGTTGTGGTTGTGTTTTAAGGTTTTCCTTACTCAAACTTCTGCTTTGGTGTTCCCACCTCCACAGACAAACAATAGACCACAAGATGTAGAAAAAATATAAAGAAATAGAGGCAATAGACACAAGATAGTTGAGAGCAAAGACAATCTAGATGCTACTCTACAAGTAAGATAGTGCAAATAAGAAAAGAAACCTTCCTTTCTACGAGTTGGTGAAGCTGAGAGGGGAAGGAGAAGAACAAGATTACCACACCAATGGAGTAGAGCTATGACAACCTGTAATGAAAATGGTGTTGGAGCAGCAAGAGTGCCATATAAGTAAAGTATGAAGGTTACAGGAACAAGAGAGAGTGATGGAGAAGCAACGAGTGCTAGAATGAGCTAAAGAGTTGATAGAATAAAGAGAGAGCTTATGAGAGTTAGAAATGCAAAATACAAGAAGAAGAATACTATAACTAATAAATGCAAACTAAGCAACAACGAACTAACGAGGAAGAATGAAGAAAAATGCCAACTTACTAAAAGTTCAGTTCTCCAATAAGCTCCTCACGATCAGATTGCACCTACACACACAGTAACAAAAAAATGTTGTATTTGTGTGTTGAGGTTTGCCTTAGTCAAACTTCCTCTTTTGTGTTCCCACCTCCACGAACGGCCGATAGACCACAAGATGTAGAAAAACGATAAATAAATAGATATAATAGACACAAGATAGTATAGAGCAAAGACAATTTACATGCTACTGTACAAGAAAGATAATGCAAATAAGTAAATAAGCCAATATCACCTTCCTTTCTATTACCTCCTGAAAATGAGAGGGAAGGAGAAGAACAAGATCACCACGGCAATGGATTAGAGCTAAGACAACCTGCAATGACAATAGCGCTAGAGAAGCAACAGTGGCATAGAAGTGAGGTATGGAGAAGCAAGGAGTGATAGAATAACCTAGAGAGTTGATAGAATGAATAGAGAGCTTGAGAAAGCTGGAAATGCAAAATACAACAAGAAGAATACTATAACTAATAAATTTAAACTAGTTTAACAGTGAAATGATGAGGGAAAAAGAAGAAGAATGCCAACTTACTGAAGGTCCAGTTCTCCAGCATGCTCCTCATGATCGGTTTGCACCTACACATAGAGTAACAAAAAAATGTTGTGGCTCTGTTTTAAGGTTTGACTCAATCAAACTTCCGATTTGGTGTTCCCACCTCCATGGACAGCCGATAGACCACAAGACATAGAAAAACAATAAAGAAATAGAGAGAAAAGGCACAAGATAGTAGAGAGAAAAGACAATCTAGATGCTACTCTAAAAGTAAGATTATGCAAATAAGAAAATAAGCCAATAACAGCTACCATCCTACGAGCTCATGAAATTGAGAATGGAAAGAGAAGAACAAGATCACCACTCCATCAGAGTAGAGCTATGACAACCTATAATGACAATGGCTTTGGACTAGCAAGAGTGGCATAGAAGTGAGGTATGAAGCCGACAGGAGCAAGAGAGAGTGATGTCAAAGCAATGAGTGATAGAATGAACTAGAGAGTTGATAGAATGAAGAGAGAATTTAAGAGAGTTGGAAATGCAGAATACAAAAAGAAGAATACTAAAGGTACAATTCTGTAACAAGATCCTCACGATCAGATTGCAAGTACACACAAGATAGTAGAGAGCGAAGACAATCCAGATGCTACTCTACAAGTAAGATAGCGCAAATAAAAAAATAAGCCAATATCACCTTCCTTTCTACTAGCTTGTGAAGCTGAGACGGGAAGCAGAAGAGCAAGATCACAACGCCAATTAATTAGAGCTATGACAACCTGCAATGAGAAGGGCTCTGGAGCAGCATGAGTGGTGTATAAATGAAGTATGAAGCTGACAGGAGCAAGAGAGAGTGATGGAGAAGAAAGGTGTCATAAAATAAGCTAGAGAGTTGATAGAATGAAGAGAGAGCTTGAGAGAGTTGGAAATGCATAATACTACAAGAAGAATACTATAACTAATAAATATAAACTAATCTAATAACGAAATGACGAGGGAGAACACATTGCACCTAGACACAAAGTAACAAAAAGATGTTGTGGTTGTGTTTTGAGGTTTTCCTCAGCCAAACATCAGCTTTGTTGTTCCCACCTCCACGAACAGCCTGTCATGTCCCCTTCTAGTTGACATCTTTCAGAGCACAGGATTAGCCTATTATGCGACCCTCGTAGGCTGATAGTTTGGATAGAGGGTCTTGATGGAGCTTGGCTCAGCTTCAGTTGTCAGTGTTTGATCAGTTGGCTTTCGTTCGGGCTCATTCGAACACTTCTAGCCTGAGTTGCTATTTTTAGCAGTATCTGGCACTCAGCATGGGACCCCTGCTATTTTTAGCAGTATGGATTGATTACGTGCAGAATCACTTCCCTAGTCGACAGCTTCAGATGGCTCGTGCATCGAGTGAATATTTAGAGAGATATTAATATTTAATTGAAATAATTAAATATTAATTAATTAGAGCATATAATATAAAGTTGTGATATTTTAATATTATGACTTAAGTGATTTAAGCTGAGGGGTCGCCCATCATGGAAGGGGGCCATTTGTGATATTAAATTATAACGAAAAATTTGGTCAGAGACTATTGAAAGAATTAAATAAGAAAAGTCGAATTTTTTAATGATTCCCTATTATTAAGGAATTCGCACTTTTCAAAGGAGATATAAGCTTTGCTTGGAAATTCGAGCCATTATGTCATTGTTTATTGGAAAATTGATCAAGTCTTGAGCAGAGCACGAAAGCCAAGGGTTTCAGTCTCAGAGCATTGGGGAATGAGCCATCTCCAGTGAAAGCAGTTCAGAGGGTGTGAGATATCATCTGATTTATTGCCAAGCAGAGGGATTTCTTCATCTAGAAGAAATTATAGAGCATTCAGAGATCATTTATCTTCAGAGTTTTTATTCTATTTCTATTCCAGAAGGGTTCTTACATTGAGGCGTCATTTTTATTGATGTTCTGGAACGAGTTAAGAGAGCCGTACTTAGCATTTATTGCTGCTGCTACAGTCGTACTTCCTTGCAGTAAATCCGTACTTTGAAGAAGCCGTACTTTCCAGACAAGGCAAACCGCCTTCTTTCTTCATCATCTGGTTCCATCTATTGGGGCGCAAATACCAAGGGATCCTCTCTTGAGCATCTGACAAAAGAGAAAGGGAGCATTCATTGCAGCCGTACCATTACAAGAAGATCATTTATTGCTGAAGAAAAACCAGGTTTTTTATCAAATAAAGTGTTGCCTTTTTTATTGCATGTAACTCGATCTTTATTGTAATCATCTCAAAAGAATAATAAATATTCTGGCGTCCCTATTCTCAATAGATTCTATAGTTTACAGAGTTGAATGATTTTTATTGAATTTATTCTCAATTCTTTGCAAAATCGCATTATTACTTTTATGCTTAAAAATCACAAAAAAACCAAAAATTTCAAAAACAAACAAAAAACCAGTCAGATTCAGAAACAGGAGAAACAAGGGTTTCTACACAGCCGATAAACCAGAAGATGTAGAAAAACAATCAAGAAATAGAGAGAATAGACACAAGAAAGTAGAGAGAAACGACAATCTAGATGCCACTCTACAAGTAATATAGTGCAAATAAGAAAATAAGCCAATATCACCTTCCTTTCTACGAGCTCTTGAAGATGAGAGGGAAAGGAGAACAAGATCACCACGCCAATGCAGTAGAGCTATGCCAACCTACAATGACAATGCCTTTGGAGCAACAAGAGTTGCATAGAAGTGGAGTATGAAACTGAAAGGAACAAGAGAGTGATGGAGAAGCAAGGAGTGATACAATGAGTTAGAGAGTCGACAAAATGAGAAGAGATCGTAGGAGAGTTTGAAATGCAGAATACAACAAGAAGAAGAATATAAATAATAAATGTAAACTAATCTAACAGCAAAATGACAAGAAGGAAAGAAGAAGAATGCCAACTTACAGAAGGTTCAGTTCTCCAGCAAGCTCCTCATTATCAGATTGCACCTATATGTACAATAAAAAAAAAAATTGTGGTTGTGTTTTGAGGTTTGCGTCTGTCAAACTTCCACTTTTGTGTTCCCACCTCCACGGATAGCCGATAGACCACAATATGTAGAAAAATGATAAATAAATAGAGAGAATAGACACAAAATAGTAGAAAGAAAAGAAAATCTAGATGCTACTCTACAAGTAAGATAATGCAAACAAGCAAATAAGTCAATATCACATTCCTTTTTACGAGCTCGTGAAGCTGACAGGAGAAGGAAAAGAACAAGATCAACATGGCAACGGAGTGGAGCTATGACAACCTGTAATGACAATGACAATGGAGCAGCAAGAGTGACGTAGAAGTGAAGTATGAAGCTGAAAAGAGCAAGAGAGAATAATGGAGAAGCAAGGAGTGATAGAATGAACTAGAGAGTTGATAGAATGAAGAGAGAGCTTGATAGAGTTGGAAATGCAAAATACAGCAAGAAGTATACTATAACTATAAATGTAAAGTAATCTAACAACAAATTGATGGGGAAGAAAGAAAAGAATGCCAACTTCCTAAAGGTCCAGTTCTCTAGCAAGCTCCTCACAATTGGATTGCACCTACACACAGTAACAAAAAAATGATATGGCTTTGTTTTGAGGTTTTCATCAATCAAACTTTCGCTTTGGTGTTCCCACCTCCACGAACAGTCGATAGACCACAATATGTAGAAAAAAGATAAAGAAATAGAGAGAATAGACACAAGATAGTAGAGAGCAAAAATAATCTAGATGCTACTCTACAAGTAAGATAATGCATATAAGCAAATAAGGAAATATCACCTTTCTCTCTACAAACTCGTGAAGCTGAAAGGGGAAGGAGAAGAACAAGATCACCACACCAATAGAGTAGAGATATGACAACCTGTAATGAAAATGGCAATGACGCAACAAGAGTGGCGTAGAAGTGAACCATGAAGCTGACAGGAGCAAGAGAGAATTACGGAGAAGCAAAGAGTGATAGAATGAGCTAGAGACTTGATAAAACCAAGAGAGAGCTCGAGAGAGTTAGAAATGCATAAAACAGAAAGAAAAAAACTATAACTATACATGTAAACTAATCTAAAAACAAATTAACGGGGAAGAAAAAAAAAGAATACCAACTTACTAAAGGTCCAATTCTCCAGCAAGCTCCTCACGATCGAATTGCCCCTACACACAGTAACAAAAAAATGTTGTGATTGTGTTTTGAGGTTTTCCTAAGTCAAACTTCCGCTTTGGTGTTCCCACCTCCATGGACAACTAATAGACTACAAGATGTAGAAAAACTATAAAGAAATAGAGAGAATAGACACAAGATTGTAGAGAGCAAAAACAATTTTGATGATGCTCTACATGTAAGATAATGCAAATAAGAAAATAAGCCAATATCACCTTCCTTTCAACGAGCTAGTGAAGCTGAAAGGAGAAGGAGAAGAACAAGATCACCAAGCCAATCGTGTAGAGCTATGACAACCTGCAACGAAAATGGCGTTTGAGCAGCAAGAGTGGCATATAGAATGAGCTAGAGAGTTGATAAAATGAAGATAGAGCTTATGAGAGTTGGAAATGCAAAATAAAGCAAGAAAAATACTATAAGTAATAAATGCAAACTAATCAAACAACGAAATGACAACTAAGAATGAAGAAGAATGCCAACTTAATGAAGGTTCAGTTCTCCAGCAAGCTCCTCACGATTGGATTGCACCTACACACACAGTAACAAAAAAATGTTGTATCTGTGTTTTGAGGTTTGCCTTAGTCAAACTTCCGCTTTTGTGTTCGCACCTCCACGGACAGCTAATAGACCATAAGATGTAGAAAATGATAAGGAAATAGAGATAATAGACGCAAGATAGTAGAGAGCAAAGACAATCTAGATGCTAATCTACAATAAAGATAATGCAAATAAAAAATAAGCCAATATCACCTTCCTTTATATGAGCTCGTGAAGCTGAGATGGGAAGGAGAAGAACAAGATCACCACGGCAATGGAGTAGAGCTACGATAACCTGCAATGACAATGGCGCTAGAGCAGCAAGAGTGGCATAGAAGTGAAGTATGAAGCCGACAGGAGTAAGAGAGAGTGATGGAGAAGCAAGGAGTGATAGAATAACCTAGAGAGTTGATAGAATGAATAGAGAGCTTGAGAAAGTTGGAAATACAGAATATAGCAAGAAGAATATTATAACTAACAAATGTAAACTAATCTAACAGCAAAATGATGAGGGAAAAAGAAGAAGAATGCCAACTTACTGAAGGTCCAATTCTCCAACATGCTCCTCACGATCGGCTCACACCTACACAGAGTAACAAAAAAATGTTGTGGTTCTGTTTTGAGGTTTGACTCAGTCAAACTTCCGCTTTGGTGTTCCCACCTCCACAGACAGCCGATAGACCACAAGACATAGAAAAACGATAAAGAAAAAGAGAGAATAGACACAAGATAGTAGAGAGAAAACGCAATCTAGATGCTACTCTAAAAGTAAGATAATGCAAATAAGGAAATAAGCCAATATCTGCTTCCTTCCTACAAGCTCGTGAAGCTGAGAGGGGAACGAGAAGAAAAAGATCACCACGACAATGGAGTAGATCTGCTACAAATTGCAATGACAATGGCTTTGGAGCAGCAAGAGTGGCATAGAAGTGAGGTATGAAGCTGACAGGAGCAAGAGAAAGTGATGGCAAAGCAAGGAGTGATAGAATGAGCTAGAGAGTTTGATAGAATTAAGAGAGAGCTTGTGAGAGTTAGAAATGCAGAATACAGTAAGAAGAATACAATAACTAAGAAATGTAAACTAATCTAACAGCGAAATGACGAGGAAGAAAGAAAGAGAATGCCAACTTACTGAAGGTCCACGTCTCCAACAAGATCCTCCCGATTTGATTGCACCTGCACACACAATAACAAAAAAAATTGCGGTTGTGTTTTGAGGTTTGCCTCAATCAAACTTTCGCTTTGGTGTTCCCACCTCTACGAACAAACAATAAACCACAAAATGTAGAAAAGCAACAAAGAAATAGAGATAAGAGACACAAGATAGTAGAGAAAAAACACAATCCTGATGCTACTTTACAAGTAAGATAGTGCAAATAAAAAAATAAGCCAATATCACCTTCCTTTCTATGAGCTTGTGAAGCTGAGAGGCGAAGGAGAAGAACAACATCACCATGCCAATTGAGTAGAGTTATGACAACCTGGAATGAAAAGGGCGCTTGAGCAGCATGAGTGGCGTAAAAGTAAAGTATGAAGCTGACATGAGCAAGAGAGAGTGATGGAGAAGAAATGAGTGATAGATTGAGCTATAGAGTTGAAAGAATAAAGAGAGAGCTTGAGAGAGTTGGAAACGTAGAATACAACAAGAAGAATACTATAACTAATAAATGTTAACTAATCTAATGGAAAAATAACAAGGGAGAACGAACAAGAATGCCAACTTCCTGAAGGACCAGTTCTCCAACAAGCTCCTCATGATTGGATTGAACCTACACACAATGTTACAAAAAAATTGTTTTGGCTGTATTTTGAGGTTTGCCTCAGTCAAACTTCCGCTTTGGTGTTCCTACCTCCACGAACAACTAATAGACCACAAGATGTAGAAAAACAATAAAGAAATAGAGAGAATAGACACAAGATAGTAGAGAGCAAAGACAATCTAGATGGTACTCTAAAAGTAAGATAATGCAAATAAGCAAATAAGCCAGTATCATCTTACTCTCTACGAGATCATGAACCTAAGAGGGGAATGAGAAACACAAGATCACCACGCCAATGGAGTAGAACTATGACAACCTGCAATGACAATGGCTTTTGAGCAACAAGAGTGGCGTAGAAATGAAGTATTGGGCTAACAAGAGCAAGAGAAAGTTATGGAGAAGCAAGTAGTGTTAGAATGAGCTAGAGAGTTGATAAAATGAAGAGAGAGGTTGGGAGAGTTGGAAATGCAAAATAGAGCAAGAAGAATACAATAACTAATACATGTAAACTAATCTAACAGTGAAATGATGAGGAAGAAAGAAGAAGAATTCCAGCTTACTAAAGGTCCAGTTCTTCAGCAAGCTCGTCACGATTGGATTGCACCTACAAACAGTAACAAAAAAAATGTTCTGGCTGTGTTTTGAGGTTTGCCTTAGTCAAACTTCCTCTTTGGTGTTCCCAACTTCACGAACAGCAGATAGATCACAAGATGTAGAAGAACGATAAAGAAATAGACAGAACAGACACAAGGTAGTAGAGAGCAAAGACAATCTAGATTCTACAAGACAAGTAAGATAATACATATAAGCAAATAAGCCAATATCACCTTCCTTTCTACAAGCTCGTGAAGCTGAGAGGGGAAGGACAAGAACAAGATCACCACGCTAATGGAGTAGAGCTATGACAACCTGCAATGACAATGGCACTAGAGCAACAAAAGTGACATAGAAGTGAAGTATGAAGTTGACTGGAGCAAGAGAGAGTGATGGGGAAGAAAGAAGTGATAGAATGAGCTAGAGAAATGATAGAATGAAAAGAGAGCTTGAGAGAGTTGAAAATGTAGAATACTGCAAGAAGAAAACTATAATTAATAAATGTAAACTAATCTAACAAACAAATAACGGGGAAGAAACAAGAAGAATGCCAACTTACTGAAGGTCCAGTTCTCCAGCAAACTCCTCGCGATCGGATTGCACCTACACACACAGTAACAAAAAAAATGTTGTTGTGTTTTGAGGTTTCCCTTAGTCAAACTTTTGCTTTGGTGTTCCCACCTCCACGAACACCCGATAGACCACAAGATGTAGAAAAACATTAAAGAAATACAGAGAATATGTTGTACCCCAAATTTAAAAAATTGCTACACTTAGGCATTTTGAAGAAATGAGTCAAAATCTTGTTAAATTTGTCAAAAAGGTCAAAATTGGGGTTTGCATGTCTTGCATGAGGGTCAAAAACTTAGAATTTTCAAAATCTGACAATTTGAGTCGGCTCAGAGAGACCAAATCAACAAAACCCAGATTTCAGTTTTTCCACCCTAAATTTTAGGAAAAATTCTATTTTTAGCAGTTTTCTAAAAATATAAACATTTTCTAGGTTTTTCTAGGTTTCTTTTGAAACAGATACTGGCAAAATTTTCTAAAAAATAGAAAGTTCGACCGTTAGGGTTGAAACTGATTTTGATTAGCTCAAAATACTTCCTCATCAGGCTGGTGCAGTCAATATCTCAAACTGATCAATTTTGCCCTAGTGGGTCTATTCTGCTTTTTCAATTTCAGAAAGCATTTCGGGAACTCTGAAGCCATTAATGGAGACCAGTCAGTTGCTAGGTGTCAAATGCAAACATTCAAACACTAGACATGCACACAGGATGAAGAAAGGAGGAAAGAAGTTGTAAAAGTTGAAAATGGCGAAATTTTGGCTAACACTGCCAGCCATGGGTGCCCCAAGAGGAGAAAGGCGCCCAAGCTTTTGAAGGTATAAATCAATGAATTTGCAAACGAAGCCTCCAGCATGACCTCTTCAGTTTTGACCAAGCTTGCCAACGTAGCCATCAGCTCGATCATCAAAGTCAACAGTCATCAGATCTTGAAGGCGGAACAGAGAAGTAAAACCATTGGAAGTCACAGAAGTCAAAAGCGAGATAAAAAATACATAAAATATTCTAACTCTGTTAAAGTTGGGCGCCCCAACTAGCCAGGGGCGCCCAAGCTTTTGATGCCTCAAATCAACTTTTCTGCAGATGTAACTCCAAGAAGACCCCTCTCGAAATCCTTCAAGTTATCCGACGAGTCCAGCCGTCAGTCTATCAGAGCTTCGAATCATCCGAAATGGAAAGATCATCTGAAAGAGAGGAGAAGCTTGAAACCTGAAAAACATGAAAAAATGGTTAAGTTTGGTGAACATGGGCGCCCTTGTAGAAGATAGGCTCCAAGGGTTTTGAGGCCTCAAATGGCAGTTTCAGCAGTTGTAGTCTCCAGGATCATCTCGTCAGAATCTGGTACAAAGTGGTACTAGAATCTAAGCTCAAAAAGAAGGTTTTGCAAACTTTTCATGACATTCCACTTGCTGGTCATCAAGGTTATTTCAAGACCTATAGGCAGATCCGTGAAAGATTTTAGTGGAAAGGGCTGAAAGATGATGTCTTGCGCTATATTAAGGAGTGTCACACTTGCCATCCTCTACCTATTCCCAACCAAAAATGGGAAAGTATATCATTGGACTTCATCACTGGGTTGCCAAAAGCTCAAGGCAAAGACTGTATTTATGTTGTGGTTGACAAATTAACTATGTTTATTCATTTCTTTGCTATTACTAGTTCATTTTCAGCAGCTCAAGTTGCAGATTTGTTTTTTCATGAGATGTTTAGATTGCATGGGTTTCTGAAAAACATTGTGAGTGATAGGGACAACAAGTTCCTAAGCACCTTTTCGCAAGAGGTATTCAGATTAAGTGGTACAGTGCTCACTCCAAGCACTAGTTATCACCCACAAACTAATGGAAAACATAAATTGTGAACAAGTGGTTGGAGGGTTATCTCAGAAACTATGTATTGAAGCAATAGAAAGCATGGGTGAGATGGCTTCATTTAGGGGACTATTGCTACAATTCATCATTGCACATGTCTATTAGAATGTCTCCATTCATGGCTCTCTATGGATATGAGGCCTCTAGATTTGCTGATTTGATGTTTGGTGATAGCAAAGCCCCTCAAGCGAGGGATATTTTGCAGCAGAGCCAAGATATTTTGAAGTCCTTGAAGAACAATCTCCATCTTGCATAGAATCAGTAGATGTACACTAATCAGCAACATGTAGAGCGCACTTTCGAGGTTAGTGACATGGTCTATCTTAGACTCTAGCCTTACAAACAATCTACTCTCAAGAAGAGTGGAGCGGAGAAACTCAAGCCACGTTTCTTTGGGCCATTCAAAGTCATCAAGAGAGTTGGTGTAGTGGCTTACGAGTTGGAGCTACCAGCGAGTAGCAAACACAATGTCTTCCACATCTCTCACCTCAAGAAGGCACTTGGACACAATGTTGTTGCTTCTTCTGATTTGCCTCCATTGGATGAGGAAGGACAATTGGTTTTGGTTCCAGAGGAGATCATCAATTTCAGAGAATGCTCTTTGAGGAGGACAATCAAAGAGTATTTGGTGAAGTGGAAGAATTTGCCTATTGAGGATGCTACTTGAGAGAATGAAGAGATTTTGCAACATCCAAAGTGGTTGATGGTTTGATACAATACAAGGGAAGAATCTTCTTAGTACCAAAATCTAAGCTCAAAAAGAAGGTTTGCAAACATTTCATGACATTCCACTTGCTGCTCATCAAGGTTATTTCAAGACTTATAGGCAGATCCATGAAAGATTTTCATGGAAAGGGTTGAAAGATGATATCTTATGCTATATTAAGGAGTGTCATACTTGCCAAATGATCAAGAATGAGCATACTTTTCCAGCTGGTTTGTTGCAGCCTCTACCTATTCCCAACCAAAAATGGGAAAGTATATCAATGGACTTCATCACTGGGTTGCCAAAAGCTCAAGGCAAAGATTGTATTTATGTTGTGGTTGACATATTAACTAAGTTTGCTCATTTCTTTGCTATTACTAGTTCATTTTCAGCAGCTCAAGTTGCAAATTTGTTTTTTCATGAGGTGTTTAGATTGCATGGGTTACTGAAAAACATTGTGACTGATAGGGACAACAAGTTCCTAAGCACCTTTTGGCAAGAGGTATTCAGATTAAGTGGTACAGTGCTCACTCCAAGCAATAGTTATCACCCACAAACTGATGGACAAACAAAGATTGTGTACAAGTGGTTGGAGGGCTATCTCAGAAACTATATATCGAAGTAGTAGAAATCTTGGGTGAGATGGCTTCATTTAGGGGAGTATTGCTACAATTCATCCTTCCACATGTCTATTAGAATGTCTCCATTCATGGCTCTCTATGGATATGAGGCCCCTAGCTTTGTTGATTTGATGTTTGGTGATAGAAAAGCCCCTCAAGCGAGCGATATGTTGCAGTAGAGCCAAGATATTTTGAAGTCCTTGAAGAACAATCTCCATCTTGCATAGAATCAGTAGAAGATGTACACTGATCGGCAGCATGTAGAGCGCACTTTCGAGGTTGGTGACATGGTCTATCTTAGACTCTAGCCTTACAAACAGTCTACTCTCAAGAAGAGTGGAGCGGAGAAACTCAAGCCGTGTTTCTTTAGGCCATTCAGACTCATCAAGAGATTTGGCGCAGTGGCGTACGAGTTGGAGCTACCAACGAGTAGTTAAGTTCACAATGTCTTCCACGTGTCTCACCTCAAGAAGGAGCTTGGACACAATGTTGTTGCTTCTTCTGATTTGCCTCCATTGGATGAGGAAGGACAGTTGGTTTTGGTTCTAGAGCAGATCATCAATTCCAGAGAATGCTCTTTGAGGAGGATAATCAAAGAGTATTTGGTGAAGTGGGAGAATTTGCCTATTGAGCATGCTACTAAAGAGAATGAAGAGATTTTGTAGCATCCAGACTTGCGATTGCTTGAGCGCAAGCAATCTTGGGGAGGGCGAATTGTAATGTCCCCTTCTCAACAGTGATCAGTGTAGTTGGGCGTTAGCCTATCCCGAAGGCCCGTAGGCTAGTCGGAAGCAAAAATTAGGGTTTCCTATTTTCTAGGAGGATGTTTTAGCAGTTTTGGGGGTTTGCATGTTGGAGTTTCGCAATTTGGATTCTGGATTCCTTGTGGGTTTTCAAAGAGCTTCGCAATGGTGTGACATGCAACTGAAACAAGTAACTCTTCTGGACTTACTATTTTTAGTAAGTTACGATGGTTGCTCAGAATGTGGTTAAAATGCATTTGGACACACTTACTATTTTTAGCAGTATACTATTTAAAGTAAGTGTTATTTTTAGCAGTTCAATACTGGGGTTTCCAGTGCATATCAATATTTCCCGCACATATCAGTATTTCCGATGATATCAGTATTTCTTCAACTTGAGCTTTTGGATGTCACTTGCTATTTTTAGCAGTAATATTTTTAGCTTTCAGCGGTTCAGTTCAGAGGCTATTTCAGCCAAGTCTCTTGAGCAGTTTGGTCTCCAACATTTGAGGTACTTATTTTGGCAAGTTTAATTTGATGAGATAATGTTTAAGTGAAAATTATTTCCTATAATAAAGTGGACGACTTCATAAGGTGTATAATTAAGTTACTTCTAATGTATTTTTCACTAAATAAAATGGGACGCCAAAGTTAAGCTTTATTTGTATTTTTAACAAAGTCATCTCTCCCTCATATTTCGACGCCATGTCTAGGTGGCTAATGAAGTTACAAATGAAATGCAAATACATTTTCATGAGGTGAATGTGAATTTCAGTTTGGGTACCCTAATTGGAGGGAAAAGCATTTTGAATTTGTGAAGTTATAAACAAGAGTGTTGGGCTTCATTGTTGATATCCATTGAAAATTATAACGAAGTGCTGCAAAAATTGCTACTCACTCGCTTCGAGGAATGCATACCTCCTAGCAAAACTTAGTTTCATGCTTGCAAGATAGCACCTAACTAAGTCTTGGACTGTTCTTCAAATTCAAGAACAAATTGAGCATTGTTATCATGGAAATTAGCACCGCTCATTCCACGGATAACCCCCCTACGAAACTTGTTTCTTTCCTAGGTTCGTGATGTTCATGCATGCAAAATGAGGTGATTTTCAATCCATCTCAAAATGCGTTCTGAAGTCTCAGATAGTCCATTTGAGCATTCCTTTGCGTTCCTCCCGTTAAGACCTTCAAAACGAGTATCTTCACGAACACTCGTTGTTCATACTTCACAAAATTGTGAAAAGTGCAAATGTTCTGGAAAACAGCACTCTAACTTTTTGAAGAAATTTTTCTAAGTGTTGAAAGTGCAAGAGCGGGGTTTTTTAGCACCACTGCACTTAAGTAAAAAGTCAGTTTGGTGCAAGGCCGCTGATTTTTAGCGCCCTTACACCAAGTCTCCAAACAAAAGTTTCTAAGTGTTGAAAGTGCAAGGGCGGGGTTTTTTAGCGCCACTGCACTTAAGTGAAATGTTAGTTTGGTGCAAGAGCAATGATTTTTGGCGCCCTTACACCAAGTTTCCATACTTAGACATTTTAAGTCCTAGGCAGTGATTTTTGACTCAAGTGCACTTTTTTCAGACTTAGTCAAAAATGACCAAGGCGGTGATTTTTGACTCAAGCGCACTTTTTCCAGACTTAGTCAAAAATGACCAGGGCGGTGAATTTTGACTCAAGTGCACTTTTTCAAGACTTAGTCAAAAATGACTAGGGAGGTGATTTTTGAGTCAAGTGCACTTTTTCCAGACTTAGTCAAAAATGACCAAGGCGGTGATTTTTGACTCAAGTGCACTTTTCCCAGTTTTTCTCTAAGTGAGAGCCCAAGTGCCAGGCTGCTGATTTTCAGCACCCTGACATATTTTTCGCCACCCTACACTTAGTCTTTTCACATTTCCCACTGGTGCTCGAGCGGTGATTTTCACCGCCCGAGCACCAAAATCTACATTTTTTCCTAAAACTCTAAAACACTAGTTTTCTTCATTTTCGCTTCCACCTCGTATTTCCCTCATCGTTTTCCGTGCCTCATCACTCGTATCATGCTTTCTCTACATTGTTTTCTCGCTTCACGCTTCCCAATGCTACTTTTTCTGCTAGCGTCTGTTGATTCACCATCCTTACAGTTTCTCTCAAGATATCATCAAGTGATCCTCAAGATGACATTTTCCAATCCAGTGAACTATCCCAAATCTACAAAGAAGCCACCATGCAACAAGTGCAAGAAAGTCCATTCATTCGCCAAAAGGCCAATCACAAGAAATCACACCTTTGTGGATTACACCGTTGGTCCGGATGAAAAGTTCATGCAGGAGACTAGGAAGAAATATGAAGACTCCGCGCCCAAGAAAGGAACCATGAAGATTCCTGATCTCCCAGTGTTGAACATTTTGATGCTTCTCGTTATGCATCTTGTAAAAATAGTTTTTGACATCTTAAATGTCTTTTTGTAAAATGAAATTGTACCGAAAATATGAGGTGTAATTACATGGAAATAAATTACACTCGGTTAGATTAGGGTTCAATATTTTTACTTAACTGATTTCCTAATTTTGCTCTTCCCTCTTTTCTAAACATAAGAGGGATTTCTATTGTAATGTTCACCTTTGGATTTTTTTCAATGAAGTGCTGCTCCTTTGAAACAAGCATTGAAACTTTGTGTTCAATATTGCGAATCTAGATCTAATCAATAAAGAAGAGGATTTCATACCAAACGTTGTGTTGGAATCGATTGTCTTATGTTTTGATTATATCGGTGGTGACTAGTGTATGAGATCTAAAGGGCTTCAAGTGGTTTATGTAAACTTTGTGTTACATTTATTGTTTGGATTTGTTTATGTCTGAACGTTTTGGTTGAAGGATCTACAAGACTTTGTGCTTGTAATCATTCATGCGGTTCGAGGAATTGTTGTATCTAAGAAGACTTTCTGCTTCTAATACAACAAACGATACTTCCACAGAATTCCACCTTGAAAAAGCTACGGAACGACTTTGTGCCTTCGTGAGCTTTCCTTTTTCCTTTTTCTTTTGTTATTATAAATCATACCTGGTATTTCTACGCTATGCTTTGACAAGATAGAAATATCGGCATTACTGTTGTTTGTTTAAGTTTAAGTTATCAGATCTAGAGCTTTCCATCGTGAAGCATTGTAAACATCTTCTCTGAAAAAAGAGAGAAGTATGAATGTAACACACCCCCCCCATTTCATGAGTACAGTGTACATTTTGTAAGTATTCTTTAAGTTTACTATAGCTTCTATTAGCAGTAAGAAGGGCGCCTCCCCTTTTTGAGAGGAGAGATTATATCTCGCATAGTTGTGGCTGAAGTCTAGATAGCGTAATCTATTGAAAAGTTGATTACATTATTTTCACCCAACAAGCAGAATGGAGAAGTTTTTTATTGATGTTTTCTGAAGTTTTGGTGTGTTTCTCTGTCTTTTAATGTTGTTGGTTTTGTGCTAGCTATAGCACAAATTTGCTTGTAGCTCACTGGGTGATTTTTTGATGATTCTAGGTATTGACCCCATGTTTGAGTCTTCCTTAGGTGCCTCACTTTGTGGAGTTTCAGATTTTACAATGGTGAAATGAATTTCTTCTTGGTAGTCGCCCTCTCCTTGAAGGTCGTACCTCTCCTGCAATTCCTTGGAAAGCATGCATAAATTATTCAGAGGTGTTTGTTGTTGTTTCTTGACTTTGACTTGGGCGCCTACCCCATATGCTTCGTTTTCACTTTGTTTCATGTCAATTGGAGGAATATTGGATGAGTTGTGAGCATTTTGGTGTGATTCATGCTTGCTGGTTTGAGTTTTTTGTAAGCGGGTTTTTCATATCAGATTGTTAAAAGTTCAAATTTTGGTTTGTTTTCCATAGTTGATTAGCTTGTGAAATTTTGGATATCATCTAATATCATTTGGAGTGGATTGGACAGCTAAATACTCTTGTAACTTGCAAATTACTTCTCATTATAAGGCTGAAATTAGTAGTATTGATTCAGTCACTTTATATTTCTGCACTTTACTTTTTCATTCCCACTTTAGTGGAAGGGGCAGGCCTCGTCGTCCATATACTTTCAGCACTTAATTTTTTGTACTGTCCTCTAAACAGGCAGAAGGGGTTGGCAAGCCGCCCATACTTTACTTTTCAGTACATTGTAATTCATCACCATGCTACTCGGTTGAGCTGTCAATATACTCTCGCTGAATAAGTGGTCGAGTTGCATTTGCATCTTATTATGATCGACTAAGCTGTCCTTTCATTGTACTTTCCAGTAGTTTCCGTTTTACATGCTAACAATCCCGTTTCTACCGTATGCTAACAATCCCGTTTCTACCGAGATTTAGGTGATCAGAAAGTGAAAGGGTTCCTTTCAATTGGTTATTTGGATTTGCTAACGCTAACGAGTGAACATGTGAAAAAATTGAAAAAAATTGCGAAGGGATATTTTTAAAATCGATAAAGAAATAGAGAGAATAGACACAAGATAGTAGAGAGAAAAGACAATCTATATGCTACTATAAGAGTAAGATAATGCAACTAAGAAAATAAGTCAATATCACCTTCCTTTCTATGAGCTTGTGAAGCTGAGAGGGGAAGGAGAAGAACAAGATCACCACGCCAATGGAGTAGTGGTATGACAACTTGTAATGACAATGGCATTGGAGCAACAAGAGTGGCGTACAAGTGAAGTATTAATCTGACACGAGCATGAGATGGTGATGGAGAAGCAAGGAGTAATAGAATGAGCTAGAGAGTTGATAGAATGAAGAGAGAGCTTGAGAGAGTTGGAAATGCAGAATACAGCAAGAAGAATACTATAACTATTAAATATAAACTAATCTAGCAACAAAATGATGGGGAAGAAAGAAGAAGAATGCCAGCTTACTGAAGTTCCAATTCTCCAGCAAACTCCTCATGATCGGATAGCACCTACACACACAATAACAAAAAAATATTGTCGTGTTTTGAGGTTTTCCTCAGTCAAAATTCAGCTTTGGTGTTCCCACCTCCACGAACAACCGATAGACCACAAGATGTAGAAAAAAAATAAAGAAATAGAGAGAATAGACACAAGATAGTAGAGAGCGAAGACAATCTAGATGCTACTCTACAAGTAAGATAGTGGAAATAAGCAAATAAGCCAATATCACTTTCCTTTCTATGAGCTCATGAAGCTGAGAGGGAAAGGATAAAAACAAGATCACCACGCCAATGGAGTAGAGCTATGACAACCTACAATGAAAATGGATTTGGGGCAGCTAGAGTGGCGTAGAAGTAAACTATGAAGCTGACAGGAACAAGAGAGTGATGGAGAAGCAAGGAGTGATACAATGAGCTAGAGAGTTGATAGAATGAAGAGAGATCTTAAGAGAGTTGGAAATGCAGAATACAACAAGAAGAATACTATAAATAATAAATGTAAACTAATCTAACAGTGAAATGACGAGGAAGAAAGAAGAAGAATTCCAACTTACTGAAGGTTCAGTTCTCCAGCAAGCTCTGCATGATCGAATTGCACCTACACACGGAGTAAGAAAAAAGTTGTGGTTGTGTTTTGAGGTTTGCCTCTGTCAAACTTCCACTTTTTTGTTCCCACCTCCATGGATAGCCTATAGACCACAATATGTAGAAAAACAATAAAGAAATAGAGAGAATAGACACAAGATAGCAAAGTGCAAAGAAAATCTAGATGCTACTCTACAAGTAAGATAATGCAAACAAGCAAATAAGTCAATATCACCTTCCTTTTTACAAGCTCGTGAAGCTGAAAGGGGAAGGAGAAGAACAAGATCACCATGCCAATGGAGTAGAGCTACAACAACCTGCAATGACAATGGTGCGAGAGCAGCAAGAGTGGTGTAGAAGTGAAGTATGAAGCTAACAAGGGCAAGAGAGAGTGATGGAGAAGTAAGCAAGGAGTGATAGAATGAGCTAGAGAGTTGAAAGAATGAAGAGAGAGCTTGAGAGAGTTGGAAATGCAAAATATAGCAAGAAGAATACTATAACTAATAAATGTAAACTAATCTAAGAGAAAAATGACGTGGAAGAAAGAAGAAGAATGCTAACTTACTAACAATCCAGTTCTCTAGCAAGCTCCTCATGTTCGAATTGCACCTACACACACACTAACTAAAAAAATATTGTGGTTGTGTTTTGAAGTTTGCCTCAATCAAACTTCCACTTTGGTGTTCCCACCTCCACAGATAGCCGATAGACCACAAGATGTAGAAAAACGATAAAGAAATAGAGAAAATAGACACAAGATAGTAGAGAGAAAAGACAATCTAGATGCTACTCTACAAGTAAGATAATGCAAATAAGTGAATAAGCCAATATTACCTTACTTTCTATGAGCTCGTGAAGCTGAGAGGAGAAGGAGAAGAACAAGATCACCACATGAAATATCGCCCTTACTTTTTTTACAATTTGAGCACAAGAACTTGACCCGTTAATGTTAGATAAATGAAGATAATCCAACTGGAATGCAACCCTTCACTTTCTGATCACCCAAATCCCAGTGAGGGCAAGGTGAGAGCATACGGTGCAAGGAGATGATTAGATGAAATTACAATTCTGAAATGCAACCCTTCACTTTTTGATCACCCAGATCCCAGTTTGGGGAAAATGAGAGCATACGGTGGAAAGGGGATCTCCTTACTAAAATACTGAAACTTGAATTACAAAGTGTTGACGACTCAACTGACCAACTAGGAAATGAAAGCAGTTAGGCGGCTAGCCAACCTCTTCGACTTTTCAGCAAGCTACAATGGAAAGTAAAGTACTGAAATGAAAAGCAACTCGACCATTTATTCAACAGGAGTGGAAATACAAGTACTGAAATGAAATGTCTAAGCAGCAAGCCAACCTCTTCCACTTTTCAGCAAGCATAACAGAAAGTAAATTGCAGAAATATAAAAGGCTGATCAGTACTACTGATTTAGCGCTACAACATGGAGCCTCAACTACAATTACAAGAAGATATAGATGTCCAATGATCACCAAAATGTTAGGGAACAACTCCAAAGCAAGTACAAGATATCCAGCTTATGAAATATAGCAAAATAGATGAAATTATCAGGTCTGATATAAATATGCAGTGAACAGAAAATCAAACCAGGAAGCATAGAATTCACCTAAATGCTTCTAACTTGCTCCAAACACCTCTAATTGATCTGAAACTGAAGGCACATGACTCCAACAGGTTTGATGACCAAGTACCAATGGATAGACCCCTTCAAAACAGTCCTGTTTTTAAGCACATTTCCCAATGCACTTCAATGGAGAAGGGTGGCCTCCCAGGATAGGGCGACCAGGTCTACTAAATCAGCTCTTCAACCAAAAATGATGAAACTTAGAGCAATGAGGCACCCAAGGTAGGTGAATACACGAAGCCAATACCTAGAACCAACAAAAAATCCTTCAATGAGATATGATGCAAAACGTGCTTCAGCCAAGCACCAAACCAGCAACTCATAAATCAGAAAACATCAAAGCAGGCCATCTCCAATAAGCTCAATCTGCACCTCAAAGTGAAGAGTAGTCACTGAATCAGCTAGGTACTATCTTGCAAATACAAAATTGAAAGGGGCTAGGAGGTATGCGTTCCTCGAAGCAAGGGTTCTGTAGAAATTTCGGCAACACTTCGTTATGATAAGAAATCGATAAAGAAATGAGAGAGGAAGGCCTCTTACTTATAGCTTTTTTCCAACCCTGAATTCAAAACGTTTTCCCTCCAAATAGGGTGCCCAAATGAGGATTCACATTGCACTTTAATTTGCATTTGATTTCATGAAACTTGGCGTCCAAAATAACTTAAGTGAAATAACATATAAAACTCAAATATTTCCCAAGCTAGGCGTCCAATTTTACCTTTAGCGAATATTTCACTTAAAACATTATACTCACTTAATAAGGTTCCCATGTATGAAATCACTTAAGGTAATGAACTTGCCAAAACGGGCTCCAAGGATGTTGGAGATCAAATTGCCAATAGTACCCTGCTAGAAATAGACATTGCATTGAACTATTAAACTGTTGCTAAGAATAGCACTGCCAAAAATAGTAAGTGACTCCAAACTCATTTTGAGCACAAATCGAGCAGTTGTCGCAACTTACTAAAAATAGCAAGTCCGAAAAATTCACCTAATGCAAATGCATGTTACACCAATCTGAAGCACTCTGAAGTCCCAAAAAGACCCAAAAACTCTTCTACCAAACTCCTGCATGCAACTCCTGAAAACTCAAAAGGAAACCTCCTAAAAATTAGGAAACCCTAATTTTGCCTTTGACTAGACTACAGGCCCCCGAAAATTGGCTAACAGTCACTGGAAAGCGTAGTGCTAAAAATGGGGACATTACACCATGGCAATGGAGTAGAGCTCTAACAACCTACAATGAAAATGGCGCTGGAGCAACAAGAGAGGTATAGAAGTGAAATATGAAGCTAATAGGAGCACGAGAGAGTGATGGAGAAGCAAGGAGTGATAGAATGAGTTTGAAAGTTGATAGAATGAAGAGAGATCTTTAGAGGTTTGGAAATGGAGAATACAGCAAGAAGAATACTATAACTAATAAATGTAAACTAATCTAACAATGAAATGACCGGGAAGAAAGAAGAAGAATTCCAGTTTACTGAAGGTCCAATTCTCCAGCAAGCTCTTCAAAATCAGATTGCACCTACACATAGTAACAAAAAAAATGTTGTGGCTGTGTTTTGAGGTTTGCCTCAGTCAAACTTCCACTTTGGTGTTTCCACCTCCACAGATAGCGGATAAACCACAAGATGTAGAAAAACAATAAATAAATAGAGAGAACAGACACAAGATAGTAGAGAGAAAAGACAATCTAGATGCTACTCTACAAGTAAGATAATGCAAATAAACAAATAAGCTAATATCACGTTCCTTCCTACGAGCTCATGAAGCTGAGAGGGGAAGGAGAACAAGATCACTACGCCAATGGAGTAGAGCTATTACAACCTACAATGACAATGGCGCATTGGAGCAGCAAGAGTGGCATAAAAGTGAAGTACAAATATGACAAGAGCAAAAGAGAGTGATGGAGCAAGGAATAATAAAATGAGCTAGAGAGTTGATAGAATGAAGAGAGAGCTTGAGAGAGTTAGAAATGCAGAATACAGCAAGAACAATACTATAACTATTAAATGTAAACTAATCTAACAGTGAAATGATAGAGAAGAAAGAAGAAGAAAGCCAAATTACTAAACGTCTAGTTCTCTAGCAAGCTCCTCAGTAAGTTGGCTTATAGCTCTACTCCATTGGTGTGGTCATGTGTGTAGGTGCAATCCGATCATGAGGAGCTTGTTGAGGAACTGGACCATAATGGAAGCAGTTGCAGCAGATATAGTGCATGTGATAGAGGCAAAACCTCCTACTTCACCACCATCGCAGCAGGCACAAGTCCCCATTGACTTGGACTCTCCACCACGAGACATCACTGCAGCATAATCTCGTTCATCAAGCATTCAAGGGCCTAACATTCATGCTTCCAACGAGGCTAGTCACAAGTCCCCATTGACTTGGACTCTCCACCACGAGACATCACTGCAGCATAATCTCATTCATCAAGCATTCAAGGGCCTAACATTCATGCTTCCAACGAGGCTAGTCGGGATCAATCTGGCTTGAGGGTCTCCTAGGAAGGAAGAGAGAAAGGCCATCCTACCAGCTTGACTTCACAGAGTTTGATCATGTCCCTCAAAACATGCCAACGACGAAATTGAAGCAGGTTCATGTAGGAAGGAATGCAGATATTGAATTTGTCATAGAGACAGCTGCCCCACTTGAGGACAGAAATATACACGAGGTAGAGGTTGAGGAATTCACATTATCGAAGGTCAACCTCGGTAAGACCACTCGTTAGGTGGAGGCAGATCTTCTTGGAATTGCCTTGGTGAGTGTTCAAGAAAGAATGGCTAAGGACGGAAGAGACAAAGCAGCCTTAAAGGCTAAAAACCAACAGTTGAGAGTGTACATATCTAGCTTGATGCACGGTACTCCAAACGTCTCCACTTTGCCACGAGAGTTGCTAGACCTCCCAGCGGAGCAAAACCATCACCAACTGATTTCATATGGAAAACACTTGAGAAATCAATTGGAGTAATTTGTTGTAGGAGGACGGTGTATACGGCAGAAATGTACCAGTTGAGGGATAGAGCACATCGACTCCGTGCAGAGATTCAGCAGTCAGAACTAGAGACAACAGAGAAGAGGCCTGGGGATGAAATCACAGTCACGGATTTACAATTGGCGTACCAATCAATTACCACTGCAGAGAACAAGCAACATCTCTTCGCTTGGAAAGAATAGCTGGCATACAAAGTGAAAGCCTATGATGCCAATTCTGTGGAACTCATCGAGTACCGACATATTGTGGCAAGTATTATCAACTTCGCAAGAACGTTGGTAATATCCATCCCTTGCCTTTATCAGCACGAAGGAGGTGCGTACATTGAGCTAGGCGCAATATAGAAAACAATTCCAGGATGTCGTCCGTAGCACATTTTTCAATGACCCAGATGGTTGCAAGTTCAGTAAGGTTGCAACCATGTCCACCAAGCTAGATGACGTAGCTGCAAAGTGTATAGAATATCAGCAGCAGCTTGCGAGTGGTGAAGAAATGCTCAAACACCACGTCATCATCCTACAGAGCATTGACTGTCTAGAAGCAGAAGAAGTCAACAACTGGATAGAAGAGCTGTTGACTGAAGGTGGTGAGGTGTAAAACTCCCACTTAGGACGTCCTACCCTCCAAAATAGCATTAATGGCAACGGGAGTTAACTTGATGCCTCACTCCAAGTTAACTCACCGTCCAACTAATCATGCATGTCAGATCCCACTAATTATGGATTTCTATTTCTTGATCTCCACTAATTGTGGATCTCTATTTTTGGAGGCACTTTTGTAATTGGAGTTGACTTTTAGTTTAATTTCAGTTAACTGAAGTAGCTTTCCAGTTAAATGTTTGGTCACCTACATTTAGACATAGGAATAAATCTTGCAGATTGGCAAGAACTATTTGTTAACTCAAGGAGATTTTAGGGTTGCCTACTCCTTTGAGTCTCTATAAATAAGAGTCTTTCCTCTTTATTTTGTAACCTTTATTTACTACGCAAAATTGTTGCCACAAACTTGCAAGTGCATATTTGTTCACTCTTGGATGAGGGTTAATTGGTTTGATGACAAATTGTGTACGATTTTGTACCTTTGCATTTCCCAATTCTTTACAATTCGTTGAGAAAGCTTGAAGAAGGAAATCAAAAGGCATATGCAGTTTGATCTAAAGATTTGAGTTCTTCCAAACGTCTTGTTCTTATAACTTATTGTTTCAATCTCCTCCTTGGACAAGGGTTCCTCCTCCTTGGATATTTTGATGTTATAGTTATCGTTTGATGTTGTGTAATGAATTGTCTTTCAGCCTACACTTTGGACAGGCGTTGTCACCTCCTTGGGAATCCTGTTAGCTAGTTCATCATAATTTGTTGTTTCTAGTGATTTGTTTCCCAACCTATACCTCGAACAGGGGTTCCTCCTCCTTGGTAAGTTTGAGATCCATCTTAACCTGTTGTACCCAAACCGAAATTTTTGCTTCATTAAGGCATTTTGCTTAAAATGGTCTAAACCTTGTAGAAGTGGGGTCAAAACTCAATTTTTGGGCAAATAAAGTATGGGCTTTTAGTCAGTGTGATGCCAGGAAGATACTGGAAAAATTTGAAAATTTTGAAAATTAGGGTTTTTGAAGTCTATTTTTAGCCCGAAACCCTAAAAGATAAGAACTTGTCAGAATTCGCTGAAATTAATTTTGATTGGCTTATTTCACATCACGATCACAGTGGTGAAGTCAGTTTCAGTTAAAAGTCAGTTTAAGGCTGGTGGGTAGTTATAACTTTTTCAGGAGAAAAGTTAGGACCTCTGAGGTCATTAATGGCAGTTGGCCAGTACCAGGTATCAATATCTAAGCCTGAAACTCAAAGAAGAACACTCTACGTTGAAAGCTGTTGAAAATTATGCTTTTTGACGCAAGAGATTTTCAACGAAGTAAAAGTACTGTGAAATTGGCTAAGTCTGGATTGAAAATATTCTAAGTCTAGAGTTCAAAAGCGCCACTCTCAGCTAGGGGCGCCCATCATTATGGAAGCTGTATTCAACTTTTTGTGAGATTTTCTACCAAGATGATTTCTTCAGTTTCCTGATAGCTTCGCAATGAGCTAGCCAGCCAGTCCGACGGAGGAGTAAAACGCCTGAAAACGAAAATTCAATACAGAACGAGGGAAATGCAAAGTAGATAACTTTGAAGAGAAAAAGCGCCCCTGGAGGCCAGGGGCGCCCATCTTTTTGAAGATTCAAATGAAGTCTTTTGATCAAGTGACACCCAGGAAGTTTGTTTCTATTTTTGGTCCAGCTCTGCGACGCATCTGTCAGCAGGTGAATCTGAGTTGCCGAGTTGCCGCCATCAGTGGTCAAACTTGAGGTTCCAGACTTGATCAGAAACTATTCAAAAAGGTCAAAAGCGCCCCTGGAGGCCAGGGGCGCCCAAGGTTTTAAGACCTTTAATGAAATCTGTTTGATGATTTCAGATACTCATCTCGTTCGTGTCAGCTTCAGCTTTCCGTTCCCTGTCTCAGCCGGTTCAGAAGATGTCTTGGCAATCCGCAGTCGGAAGTTGAGTAATTTTTGCCAGTTGCAGCAAGGGATGACATTGGTTGGGAAAAGCGCCCATGATTTAGGAAGGTTTAAAGATGTTTTTATACAAAGTGTTCATCAAGAGCCTTTGCTCAGAATTCAATCTGCTCCATAGTGAGCCAGTCGGCACGTTCTGAAGTTTTGTCAAATACCGGGAAACGTCAAGTGAAATATGGTCAAGTTATCAGTGAAAATGATGAAATGCCTGAAAATATTCTAACACTGAGGTCAAAAGCACCCCTGGAGGCCAGGGGCGCCCATCTTTTTGAAGCCTCAGATGGTTGAATTTCGAATTGCCACCTCAAGGAATCTTCTTGTCAGATTTGGTCCCGCTCTTCATCGAGATTGTCAGCCAGTTGATCCGACGTGACAATCAACCAAAATCAGTGATCGAACATGAGCTTCGTTTGAGGTTTTAGATTCTAAATTTTCAAAAAATGTCTAAGGAAGGACACCTAAAGTCAAAGGTTGATTTTTTTTTGAAATTCAAAAGTAGAAGTGCGCATGAAGAGAGTTTTCAATTTACCAAATTTAGCTCGTCAGTTAAACTCTTTGCATGTCAACTTCTCTTTCACCTATTTTTGGTCATAACTGGCTAAACTTAGTTTGCATGCACTAGTTAACTGAGTCTTTCAAGGTGGCGCCCTAATTTGGGGTTGTTCTACATCCAGTTAACTGAGTTTGAAGCCAAATATAGGCCATGCGTGAGTTTTGAAGCACCAGTTGTACTTCAAGCACCATTTCCAATGCTGGACATGCATTTCACACGCCTTAGAAGATATTTTTCTATATTTTTACTAATGGCGTCCATTATTCTTCATTAGAGTTGACATGAAACATCTTTTCTTGAGCATAGAATTGATCTGCAGGTGCTACAGGTGTCAGATTTCAGTGTTCTTCGTAGCTACAGATTCAGATTGTTCAAGGGAAGATTATTTCAGACTCCGTTTTCCATTTGCATGCAGGTTTTATCAATTCTACTTCAAGCATAGGCGAATTTTTACAGAAGAAGAGAGAAAACAAAAAAAAAATAAAACTTCTATTCTTCTGTCTTACTTTCTTCTATTCTCGTCTTAGGTTTTCTTCCCATGTCAAAGAAAAGGATAGATTTTTCAGAAAAGCATCATCTGGGTTCGAGTATTTCAGCATCAACAACAATACCCATGTCTTAGATTATTTTGCGAAAATTGCCCCGCTGCCTCTTTTCTAGAAGCACTGTGCTTTTTTCCAGAATTCTCTTTGCATGTAGGCCTAAATCACAATTTTTCGCAAATCTGTTGATCTGGGTGGTTTCAGGATTCATTTCTACGCAAAACCCATGTTCCAGATTTTCGCGAGAAAAATTGCCCCTAGTGCCCCTAACTGCCAGTTCAGATCTCAACTGAAAACCTTTTGCATGCGGGCCTAAATCACATTTTTCCGAATTTCTGACGTTGTGGGCCATCCTAGAATTTGATTATGCACAAAACCCACGTCTCAGAATATTTTGTGAAAATTGCCCTTCGACAGGCTATTTTTAGCCTTATCTAGAGTGATTTTTGGTTTTCCGGAGAAGTTGTCAGAACGTAGCTGTGTTCACAGTCAACAGGCGAGTTTTTCCGGATGCAATTCACACAAATCAAATTCAAGACGATGTCAGTCTTAATTCATGATTTCTTCAAAAAAGCTGACATTGATTTGTATCAAGCGCATCAGAAAGGTTGACAAGCGTAGTCACTCAAGTCCACATGGTTTTATGCCTCGTATAGCTGATTGTCTTCCAAGGCCAGTTTAGAGGGTTGATAAGCATGAAAAACATGAGAAACGTCAAGCTGCAGAAGAAATAGTGGCCATCACTTCAGTTTACAGAGCCGCCAGAGTTACCAACCAATGAAGGGCCAGTTTAAGTATGCAGAGGTTTTCGGTTTTGCTTGAGTTACTAACTAGCAGTTGATTGACAGTTGAGACATGTGATGACCTCTAGATGGTGATGCAGTTACTAACCTCGTGGAGGGGTTACTTGCTCGAGATCAGGGTTAGTGAACTTCAATTCAAGGCATCCCACCTTTTCCAAGATAGACATTAGACACAGGAGTTAAACTCGAGGCTTCTTTCCGAGTTAACTTGCTGTTATACATTGCATGCCATGTCTTTCTTGGAAACATCTACAAACACTTGGATCTTAGATTAGATATTTCAGTTAACTGATGATAGCATTCCAGTTAACTTGCTTTCAATAAGGACGTGCATGCTTGCACATTGTCCATTTAGATTAGGTGGTTCAGTTAACTGATGATAGTTTCCCAGTTAACTGTATAGTTTCATTCAATTAGGGTTTAAGAATAAGATCTTGCATGTCTTGCAAGACTGTAGTTGACTCAAGGTGATTTTAGGGTTGCCTACACCTTGAAGTCTATAAATAAGAGCTTTTAGCTCATTTGTAATTAGCTTTTCCTGGTGATAGAGAATTGCTGCGTTGTCGGCAACATGCCTATTCTCAAGATTGGTTCACCCTTGTAAATTAGAACTTTTGCTTGATAGCATACATGCTGCGCCTACCTTGCCTGTAGTATTGCTATTATTGTATCTGTTCAAAGAGTAATTGTTGTTATAATAAATTGCTGCGCCTACCTTGCCTTCATGTTATTGTCATGGTGTTTATTCGATCTTAGTTAAATGGGGTTGCTGGTTTGATCGTTATTGCATGCGTGTTGCGTCTATACAATCTACTGTCCCAGTTGCTTACCTTTTGTTTTGTTTATTATAAGCCTATTCAGAAGAGCAAATAGTTGCGCCTACCTTGCCTTCATGTTGTGAAGCTGTACCAGGTTTACCGTTCATTTGTTTGTTTTAATAAACTTCTTCCCGGATTAGCAAATAGTTGCGCCTACCTTGCCTTCATGTTGTGAGCCCGCACCTGGAGTTTATCGTACAATACATTCCTGCTCCATTTCCTCATGCTCTGTTTCTTGAGGAAATTGGATAGATATTAAAGAAGTTAGCTTAGTTGTAGTTACATGATTTGCGAAACCAGAAAATACTTAGCTGCAACGTTCTAGGTTTTCTTAACCTTGTGCCTCTACCAGCTGAGAACAAAAAGATAGGACATTAGTTTAGTTTTCTATTTTCATGCATTCCAGCACAACGAGGGAGCTTCCCCTCCCAATTTGAAGAGCACTCATTACGTAGTGTGCATAGCTGTCCGTACAAACTTACACTCCAGAGGTGTTAGTTTTTACGCCAACATAACGTAAAGAGTGATTGATAGCATAAAGCCTTATTCTAGCATAGATCTGAGAGTTCAGAGCCTCAGACTCATTCTAGTGAGACGGTCAGCACAAGTAATCCAACCATCCATTCCAACTCCTATGCCCTCATGCTCTGTTTATCTTGAAGAGATAGGATAGATTAAAAGCTAGTTTAGTTGTAGTTAAGATGTGCAGAAACCAGAGAAAATCTTAGCTGCAACGCATTGTGTTTATGCACCCTTGTGTCCTTTCGCTAAGTAAAAAAGATAGGAACCTTAGTTTACTATACTTTTTACGTAAAACATCAACAAAGAGGGATCTTCCTCTCTATAATTCGAAGAGCAGTTACTAAAACACTCGCAATAGTTGTCTGTTTCCAATAAGCACTCCAGAGGTGCTAATTGAAACGCCAACAAATACCAACATCTTGAAGGTCCAGTTCTCCAACAAGCTCCTCACTATCGGATTGCACCTATACACACAATAACAAAAAAAATGTTGTGGTTGTGTTTTGAGGTTTGCCTCAGTCAAACTTTCGCTTTGGTGTTCCCACCTCCATGGACAACCGATAAAACCACAAGATGTAGAAAAACGATAAAGAAATAGAGAGAATAGACACAAGATAGTATATAGCAAAGACAATCTAGATGCTACTCTAAGAGTAAGATAATGCAAATACGAAAATAACTCAATATCACCTTCCTTTCTATGAGCTCGTGAAGCCGAGAGGGGAAGGAGAAGAACAATATCACCACGCAAATAAAGTAAAGCTACGACAACCTACAATGACAATGCAGCTGGAGCAACAAGAGTGGCGTAGAAATGAAGTATGAAGCTAACAGGAGCAAGAGAGAGTGATCGAGAAGAAAGGAGTGATAGAATCAGCTAGAGAGTTAATAGAATGAAGAGAGAGCTTGAGAGAGTTGGAAATGTAGAATACAGTAAGAAGAATACTGTAACTAATAAATGTAATCTAATCGCGCAGCGAAATGACGGGGAAAAAACAAGAAGAATGCCAACTTATTGAAGGTCCAGTTCTCCAACGCGCTCGTAACTATCGGATTGCACCTGCACACACAGTAACAAAAAAAAGACGTGGCTGTGTTTTGAGGTTTTTCCTCAATCAAACTTCCGCTTTGGTGTTCCCGCATCCACAGACAGTCAATAGACCACAAGATATAGAAAAGCGATAAAGAAATAGAGAGAATAGACACAAGATAGTAGAGGGAAAAGACAATCTAGATGCTACTCTACAAGTAAGATAATGCAACTAAGCAAATAAGCCAATATCACCTTCCTTTCTAGGAGATCATGAAGCTGAAAGGGGAAGGAGAAGAACAAGATCACCGGGACAATGGAGTAGAGCAATGACAACCTGCAATGACAATGGCATTGGAGTAGCAAGAGAGGCGCAAAAATGAAGTATGAAGCTGACAGAAGAAAGAGAGAATGATGGAGAACCAAGGAGTGATAGAATGAGCTAGACAGTTGATAGAATGAGCTAGAGAGTTGATAGAATGAACAGAGAGCTTGAGAGAGTTGCAATTATCGAATACCTCAAGAAGAATACTATAAATAATAAATTTAAATTAATCTAACAACGAAATGATGGGGAAGAATAAAGAAGAATTCCAACTTACTAAAGGTCCAGTTCTACAACAAGCTCCTCACAATCAGATTGTGCCTACACACACAATAACAAAAAAAATGTTGTGGTTGTGTTTTTAGGTTTGCCTCAGTCAAACAAATAGAGAGAAAAGACATAAGACAGTAGAGAGCAAAGACAATCTAGATTCTACTCTGGAAGTAAGATAATGCAAATAAGAAAATAAGCCAATATCACCTTCCTTTCTACGAGCACGTGAAGCTGAGACAAGAAGGAGAAGAACAAGATCACTATGCCAATGGAGTACCACTACGCCAATGGAGTAGAGATACGACAACCTACAATGACAATGGTGGTAGAGCAACAAGAGTGGCGTACAAGTGAAGTATTAATCTAACACGAGCAAGAGAGGGTGATGGAGAAGCAAGGAGTGATAGAATGAGCTAGAGAAATGATAGAATGAAGAGAGAGCTTGAGATAGTTGGAAATAAAGAATACAGCAAGAACAATACTATAACTAATAAATGTAAAGTAATCTAAGAGCGAAATGACGATGAAGAAAGAAGAAGAATGCAAACTTACTAAAGGTCCAATTCTCCAGCAAGCTCCTCATGATCGGATTGCACCTACACACACAGTAAAAAAAATGTTGTGGTTGTGTTTTGAAGTTTGCCTCAGTCAAACTTCCACTTTGTTGTTCACACCTCCATGGACAACCGATAAACCACAAGATGTAGAAAAATAATAAACAAATAGAGAGAATAGACACAAGATAGTAGAGAGCAAAGACAATCTAGATGCTACTCTACAAATAAGATAATGCAAATAAACGAATAAGCCAATGTCACCTTCCTTTCTACAAGCTCGTGAAGCTGAGAGGTGAGAAGAAGAACAAGATCACGACGCCAATATATTGGAGCTATGACAACCTGTAATGAAAATGGCGTTGCAGCAGCAAGAATTACATAGAAGTGAAGTATGAAGCTGACAGGAGCAAGAGAGAGTGATGGAGAAGCAAGGAGTGATAGAATAAGCTAGAGAGTTGATAGAATGAAGAGAGAGCTTGAGAGAGTTGGAAATGCAGAATACAGCAAAAAGAATACTATAACTAACAAATGTAAACTAATCTAAAAGTGAAACGATGTGGAAGAAAGAAGAAGAATGCCAACTTACAAAAGGTCCAGTTCTCTAGCAAGCTCCTCACAATCAGATTGCATCTACACATTGTAACAAAAAAAATGTCGTGGTTGTGTTTTGAGGTTTTCCTTAGTCAAACTTCCGCTTTGGTGTTTCCACCTCCACTGACAGACAATAGGAAACAAGACGTAGAAAAATGATAAATAAAGAGAGAGAACAAACACAAGATAGTAGAGAGCAAAGACAATCAAGATGCTACTCTACAAGTAATATAATGCAAATAAGAAAATAAGCCAATATCACTTTCCTTTCTACGAGCATGTCAAGTTGAGAGGGGAAGGAGAAGAACAAGATCACCACGCCAATGGAGTAGAGCTATGAGAAACTGCAATGACAATGACGTTGGAGCAACAAGAGTGGCGTAGAAGTGAAGTATAAATTTAACAAGAGCAAGAGAGAGTGATGGAGAAGCAAGGAGTAATAGAATGAGCTAGAGATTTGATAGAATGAAGAGAGAGCTTGAGAGAGTTGGAAATGCATAATACTACAAGAAGAATACTATAACTCTTAAATGTAAACTAATCTAACAGCGAAATGACAAAGAAGAAATAAAAAGAATAGCAAATTTCTAAACGTCCAGTTCTCCAACAAGCTCCTCACGGTCGGATTGCACCTACACACACAATAACAAAAAAATGTTGTGGCTGTTTTTTGAAGTTTGCCTCAGTCAAATTTTTGTTTTGGTGTTCCCACCTCCACGGACAATCGATAGACCACAAGATGTAGAAAAATTATTAAGAAATAGAGAGAATATACACAAAGATAGTAGAGAGTAATAACAATCTAGATGCTCCTTTACAAATAGGATAATGCAAATAAGAAAATAAGCCAATATCACCTTCCTTTCTATGAGCGCGTGAAGCTGAGAGGGGAAGGAGAAGAGCAAGATCACCATGCTAATGGAGTAGAGCTATGACAACCTGCAATGACAATGGTGTTGGAGCAGCAAGACTGGAGTAGAAGTGAAGTATGAAGCTAACAAGAGCAAGAGAGAGAGATAAAGAAGCAAAGAGTGATAGAATATGCTAGAGAGTTGATTAAATGAAGAGAGAGCATGAGAGAGTTGGAAATACAGAATACAGCAAGAAGAATACTATAACTAATAAATATAAACTAATCTAAAAATGAAATGATGGGGTGGAAAGAAGAAGAATGCCAATTTACTGAAGGTCCAGTTCTCCAATAAGCTCCTCACGAGCGGATTGCACCTACACACATAGTAACAAAAAAATGTTGTTTCTATTTTTTGACGTTTGCCCCAGTCAAACTTCCACTTTGTTGTTCTCACCTTCACGAACAGTCGATAGACCACAAAATGTAGAAAATAAAATAAAGAAATAGAGAGAATAGACACAATATAGTAGAGAGCAAAGACAATCTAGATGCTACTCTACAAGTAAGATAGTGCAAATAAGTAAATAAGCCAATATCACCTTCCTTTCTACAAGCTTGTGAAGCTGAGAGGGGAAGGAGAAGAACAAGTTCACCACACCAATGGAGTAGATCTATGACAACCTGCAATGATATTAGCATTAGAGCAGCAAGAGTGTCGTAGAAGTGAATTATGAAGCTAACAAGAACAAGAGAGATTGATGGTGAAGCAAGGAGTGATACAATGAGCTAGAGAATCGATAGAATGAAGAGAGAGCTTATAAGAGTTGGAAATGAAGAATACAACAAGAAGAATACTATAACTAATAAATGTAAATTGTTCTAACATCGATAAGACGAGGAAGAAAGAAGAATAATACCAACTTGCTAAAAGTTCGCTTCTCCAGCAAGCTGCTCACGATCAGATTGCACCTACACACATAGTAACAAAAAAATGTTGTGGTTGTGGTTTGAGGTTTGCCTTAATCAAACTTCCACTATTGTGTTCTCACCTCCACAGACAACTGATAGACCACAAGATGTAGAAAAACGATAAAAAAATAGAGAGAATATACGCAAGATAGTAGAGAGCAAAGACAATCTAGATGCTACTCTACAAGTAAGATAATGAAAATAAGGAAATAACCCAATATCACCTTCTTTTCTATGAACTCATGAAGCTGAAAGGGGAAGGAGAAGATCAAGATTACCACGGCAATGGAGTAGAGCTATGACAACCTGCAATGACAATGGCGCCAGAACAACAAGAGTGGCGTAGAAGTGAAGTATGAAGTTGACAGGAGCAAAAGAGAGTGATGGAGAAGCAAGGAGTGATAGAAGGAGCCAGAGAGTTGATAGAATGAAGAGAGAGCTTGAGATAGTTGGAAATGCAGAATACAACAAGAAGAATACTATAACTAATAAATGTAAACTAATCTAACAACAAAATGATGGGGGAGAAAGAAAAAGAATGCCAACTTACTGAAGGTCTAGTTCTCCAGCATGCTCCTCATGATCAGATTGCACCTACACACACAGTAACAAAAAAAATGTTGTGGCTGTGTTTTAAGGTTTGCCTCAGTCAAACTTCCACTTTAGTGTTCCCACCTCCACAGACAGTCGATAGACCACAAGATGTAGAAAACGATAAAAAAATAGTAAGAATAGACACAAGATAGTAGAGAGCATAGACAATCTAGATTCTAGTCTACAAGTAAGATAATACAAATAAGCAAATAAGCAAATATCACCTTCCTTTCTACGAGCTTGTTAAGCTAAGAAGGAAAGGAGAAGAACAAGATCACAACGCCAATGGAGTAGAGCTATGACAACTAGCAATGACAATCGTGTTGGAGCAACAAGAGTTGTGTAGAAGTGAAGTGTGAAGCTGACAGGAGCAAGAGAGAGTGATGAAGAAGCAAGAAGTGATAAAATGAGCTAGAGAGTTGATAGAATGAAGATAGAGCTTGAGAGAGTTGGAAATAGGGAATACAACAGGAATAATACTATAACTAATAGATGTAAACTAATCTAACAGCGAACTGAGGGGGGAGAAAGAAGAAGAATGCCAACTTATTGAAGGTCCATTTCTCCTGCAAGCTCCTCACGATCAGATTGTACCTACACACAGTAACAAAAAATATGTTGTGGCTGTGTTTTGAGGTTTGCCTCAATCAAACTTCCGCTTTGGTGTTCCCACCTCCACGCTAAGCCGGTAGACCACAAGATGTAGAAAAACGATAAAGAAATAGAGAGAATAGACACAATATAGTAGAGAGCAAAGACAATCTAGATGCTACTCTACAAGTAAGATAATGCAAATAAGCAAATAAGCCAATATCACCTTCCTTTTTACGATCTTGTGAAGCTCAAAGGGGAAGGAAAAGAACAATATCACCACGCCAATGGAGTAGAGCTATGACAACCTGCAATGGCAATGGCGTTGGAGCAGCAAAAGTGTAATAGAAGTGAAGTATGAAGCTAACAAGAGCAAGAGAGAGTGATGGAGAAACAAGGAGTGATAGAATGAGCTAGAAAGTTGATAGAATGAAGAGAGACCTTGAGAGAGTTGGAAATGCATAATACAGCAAATGAATACTATAACTAATAAATGTAAACAAATCTAACAGTGAAATGACAAGGAAGGAAGAAGAAGAATGCCAACTTACTGAAAGTCCAGTTCTCCAGCAAGCTCACCACGATCAGATTGCCCCTACACACATAGTAACAAAAAGATTGGTGTGGCTGTGTTTTGAGGTTTGCCTTAGTCAAACTTCTGCTTTGGTGTTCCCACCTCCACGGACAGCCGATAGACCACAAGATGTAGAAAAACGATAAAGAAATAGAGAGAATAGACACAAGATAGTAGAGAGAAAAGACAATCTAGATGCTACTCTACAAGTAAGATAATGAAAATAAGCAAATAAGCCAATATCAGCTTCCTTTCTACGAGCTCGCGAAGCTAATGGGAAAGAGAAGAAGATAGGCTACCAGATTTAAAGGTGATTTGAACCTGTTTAGCAAAGGCACACACTTCTATATAGGCCATACCAAAGTACAGGTTGCCTGGATAGGGGGCGTGAACCCTTTCAGACTGAAGTGCCTGAGTTTGAGGGCAGTTTTCACTTCAAAACGAGGGGTCTAAGGTTGGTTAAACTATTTCAGATTGTTTGGGGCTGTTTTCTATGCAGTTGGAGGAGTTTTGTTCATTTCTACCCAGCCCCCCTGCCTCTAGAACCCAGTTCTCCTGAATTGTGCATGACTGAAGCAAATTTGTAATGTTTCCTTTCTGTCCTATGCCCTGGCAGAGGTGTTTATTGTTGTTGGCATGGAGTTTAAGTGATATATAGTTATGTTTACTACAGCCCAGCACATAGCAGCATGTTTAGATGAGGAATCTGGAGAAGTTTGATGACAGTCAAGGCCTGTAGCAGCAGCAACAGTCCTGCAGACTTTGTAACAGACCTGTGGCTACCCTTTCCTATTCCCACTTCGAGGTATTTTGGTGTTGGAATACAAATGTTGATCATTTGATAATATAGCTTCAATTTCAAATGCTTATCCGTATAAACAGCAGCACTTGTAAATTGAAAATATTATATCAGACCTCTGTTTTGCAAGCAAACTCCATTTGTAATGTTCATGTTATACTCCTCCATTGACATTGGTTTTCAAAAAAAAATACGGGTGTACAATTCAGTAGAACCAATGTACTCTAACCCTAAACCCATACCCATTCTACAGCAATGGGGTAGTCACATTGATAAGAGAAATGAATATAAATAATTTAAGAGATAACTTTACTATTTGACTTATAAAATAGAGCATAAGCTAATGAATGGTTGGTTTGCTCAGAAGGTAATAGATTTTTGGAAATCTAGAATTTTCAAATAAAGTCAAAACTTATCTAGGAATTGAAAAGTCTAGAGTGAAACAAACAAAAAATCCAGATCCGGTTGTATTTGATTTACAAATTCAAATTTGGTAATAAGGGTACCCACCATTTGAAGTCGTCTAGTGTAAGTGAGCTTAGTATATAAATGTTAGTTCTAACTTCTAAAGGAAGCCACCATTCTTGTGGTCTTTCTGAAATGATACCTTCCTTTAAAACATATCAGAATGATGAGAAAATGTAACTGATCTAGAAGGAATTAAAACAGGTATTGTTTTAAGTAGCTAAGAAAAGGGACAGTGACAATTGTAGAGCCAGAAAAACAATAGTAAGTCCCTTTTCCTTTACGAAGACATGATAATATCAACTAGGAATCATGGAATTGAAAACAGTATGATAGTTCTGAACTTCTAAGGAAGGCCACCATTTTTGTGGCCTTTCTGAAATGATACCTTCCTTTAAAATATATCAGAATGATGAGAAAATGTAACTGATCTAAAGGGGATTAAAACAGGTATGTTTTTTATTAGCTGAAAAAAAGCACAGTGGCAATTGTAGAGCCAGCATAACAGTAGTAAGTCCCTCTGCCTTTACTAGAAGACGTGATAAGATCAATTAGGGTACCTACCATTTGAAGTCATCAAGCATACCTAATATTACCATATAAATGTTAGTTCCAATTTCTAAGGGAAGCCACCATTCTTGTGTCCTTACTCCTTTCTGAAACCATACCTTCCTTTAAAACATACCAGAATGATGAGAAAATGTAGCTGATCTAGAGGGGATTAAAACAGGTATGTTTTTAAGTAGCTGCTAAAAAGGACAACGGAATTGTAGAACCAGCAAAACAGTAGAAAGTCCCTTTACCTTTACTATAAGACATGATAAGATGTAATGACCCCTTCTCAAACCTGATATTTCCAGTGACCGTTGGCCTTTTTCAGGAAACCCGAAGGCTAGTCGGAAGGTAAAATTAGGGTTTCCTATTTCAAGGATGTCTTTGCTCGGAGTTGGTGGATCTGACAGCGGATTCTTTCTGGGTTTTCAGAGAGCTTCGCAGTGGTATGATCATTTCGGCATTCAGAGCATTTTCTGGAATTTACTATTTTTAGTAAATTCTATTTTTGGCAGTATACAGGTTGGTCTCAGGTAGTTGACTTTCCCCTTCAGTTGTCTCAAGTGGCGTATTCAGTTTCGGGCTTCAGAATGCAGTTTTGGAGAGTTGAGCTCATTTCACTTAAAAATAACATTATAATTTAAATGTTATTTTATCACCTTGGCCTAGTCAAATAACTTAATGTTATTTTAAAAGGTGGACTTGAAGGGTGGCGCCATCATTGAGGTTATATTAAAATTATATTGAATTTATCAAGTCAAAACTAAGCCTTAAGGAGGACGCATTTATTTAAGTGAGAAATTTAATGAAGTCAAAATTAAAGATGCTTGGAAAAGGACGCCATTTCTTGGGATTAGGGTTTTGACTTTGGAAAAGAAGTTAGGGTTTCAAGGAAGGTCCACAGAAGCTTATAAAAGACAGCCTTGGGTTCTCATTTGATCATCTTTTGTCTATGCTATTGTTATGCTGCCAAAATGGTTGCTGGATTGCTTCGAGGAATGAATGCCTCCTAGCCTTGGCTCGACTTCGTGCTTGAGAGATAGCACCTAGTGGAGAGGATTGCTTATTTTGAGTGAGTTGTAGTGAGGTTTGCATTGTAGTGTTGTTTTGCCATTAGAAGTTCAGTTTCTTGCATTTTATGTCATTTTCTGGAGTTGCTGATAACAAGGCTGAATCTGTAGTTTCACTCGTAAATCAGAAAACAAAAATAATCTCATTCTGGGTATTGTGTCATTGCATTTTATTGGTAAGGGCGCCCTTTCATGAATATTTGCAGATTTTAATACGAAGCTTATGATTTTATAATGCAAATCCGTCATTCCTTGAAAGCCGTACTTTCTGGAGTGCATTAGGATTCGTGTCAGTAATTAATAACCATTTTTAGATGCCATTTCTTATTACTAAGTTAGGCGCCATCATTTTGAGGGTCTATTGCATCAGATTTGAGATCATTTGGGTGAGAAATGAGAGAGTTATGAGCATATGAGTAAATTCATAGGTTGCTGGTTTTTCAATTTAAAGTGCAGATTTGTGATAAACCAGAATTAGAATCTTGATCATTGAAGAGTTGTATTGTTTTGGCACTCTATCCAAGCTAAGGAGAGTTCTTTATGATGTATTGTTAATCTTTCGAATTCCTAAGCTATTGGCAGGCGGATGATCCTCATTTTGTAAACTGACAGTAGTACTGGCAGTCATTTTCAAATCTGATTTGTAATGCTCTCTTTCATTATGAAGTTGTTTTGTAATAGATACATCTCCGCCCTATGGTAGCTACTTTCCCACTCTGGGTTAGCAAGCACATTCTGGGTGTTGAGTACTTTCAGCTTTTCAGTATTTCTTTCAAGCATTGTACTCTGTAACACTCCGCCATATGGTCGCCCCTCACTCCATACTGGATTGGGTAGCACATACTTGGTGTCGAGTTCCCTTTCAGCACTTAGAGTAGAAGATCCTCTGACCATATGCTCGCCATCATCGGCGCCATTCTTGGTTAGAGTTCCTGCATAAGCAATTTGATTTAGATCCTCTACCAATGCTCACACCTTGCCCACATCGGGATCCTGGTGTACATTCTGGTTAGAGTTGCTTCAGCACGTTTTGGGTTTAGCTGCTAACCTTAACGGGTGCATTTGTTTCTAATTTGTAATTTGAAAAACGAAAAAATTGGCTCGGAATATTTCATAAGATCAACTAGAAATCATGGACATGCTAAAAGACTTGTGAGAATGAGCAATGCTAATTTGTTGCCTAGGATATCTTGTTATAGTAGACTCTTATGTTGAGAAAAGGATAATTTGGAATCGAAGAAATTGGGTAGAATTAGAAAAATTGAATACTATTTGGAAGGTTCATTTTAGAAGAAACTTAAACCTACAGACAGCCAAATATAAATAGTAGTGAGAATGTAATATGCAATAAAAATGTTGCTTTAAAACACCTTTGAATTCTTTCATCAAGAGCCTCACACTAAGAGAATGGGATTTGTACCTATATAACATTAGGATCAATGATACATATTCCTAAATTAAAATCTCTTTGAAATGTTTTGTTTAGCCTCATGCTAGAAGAATGCAATAAGTAAAGAAAATATGGGTAGAGAAAAAGGTTAGAAGAGAATGGTGTAACAATGAGCTAAGATGTAGGGGGGTTGAGAATTACAAGTAATGGCCAAGATTGCAAAAATGATGGCAAAATTAGATATGCCACAGAACAGACCAGCATAGAAGGAGAAGAGAGTTGCACCAAAGGAGAAGTTAGACATGGGGACACCTAGTTTCTAAAGCAAAGAAGACCCTAAGGATCTAATAGAGTGGGTGCTAGAGATAAAGCTCTGTTTTGCACAAAAGCACTAGAAGAACTCAAAAGGGTAGAGTTCATAGAGAGGAGGTTGTGCAATGGAACAACACAAGAGTGGAGACAACACAAGGGAAAATTTGGGTGCAAAAATGCAACTAGATGATCTCCAAAACAATGAATAATTTGGTGCACTTGAGAGCACAACTAGAGTGGTTGCAAACATTGGAAGCCAAGAGGTGCAAGAGGAAACAAAGGAGTCAATAAAGGAAGAAGAGATCCTCATGGACATTGATGATGAGGAATAAGTTGCATATCCTAAAGGAGGGGAGGTTCTAGGGAGCAGCAACAAAGTGTGTAAGAGGCTCAAGGAGGAAAAAGAAAGAAGATAGGCCAATAGAGAGCCTAAGAATTTTCATAGAGACAACTAAGAGTCACATTGAGATGAGCTAGAGAGAGTGCGCAACATGAAAGGATGAGGAGCAGACTAGAAAGGATCCATCCCAATCACAAAGATAGGATTGTCAATAAGAGGTAGTCAAACCCACAAGAGGAAACCTCAAAGGAAGGGTATTGATAGAATTGTTGATCAAAGGAAGTTATAAATGTGAAGACCACAATAGTGTGCATGCAAAAGAGACTCTCGAAGGAGAAGATCAGGGAGGAGATAAGCACATGAATGAGAATCACACAATGGCTAACAAAGAGAAGGTTGAGAAGATGGGACCCACAACATCACATAGGATCTTGTGTGCTAAGGAAGGAAACAAGCATAGCAGTGGGGAAAATAAAAAAGAAGGTAGTTCAAGTACTGCAAAGACATGTCCCATTCAAGGCATGGTGATGGAAGGATGGTGCAAAGTAATTACACAAGGATGTCTCATAGGAGGCATCAAAAGACGAGGGATGCAAGGAAAGTGTGCACCCCAAAGGAGGAGGAAAGAAGAAGGTGGGTTGAGACCCACATAAGAAGAACAATGGAATAAGAACAAGTTTAAAGGGGAGTACAGTCTATGACCCTAGCTAGATCAAGCTGAAGAAAAGCACAACATGCATGCTCAAGTGCAAGCATCAAACGTAGGCGAAGGGGATCACTATTTCACTCGATGGTCTTGTCCTAGACTTGTGAATCAAGTTTCACATTTTTTTGCCTCGGGAGTTTGATGCATGACCAAGGTCTTTCAAGAAAACAAAACCAGGGCAGTATTTTTTAGGTTCTTCGAGCCAAAGCATTGATAAGGGTCACACAAGGGAAGTTTGGCACCAAGAGAGGAAGTGCACACACGGAAATTGGAGGTCATGGCACAAAGATGAAGATGTACCTCAAGTGCTATGAAGGAACATCAAGTAGGAAGTCCATGAGTCCACATGTGAATGTGCAAAACCTTGCACAAGGATGAAGATTCCCTAATGGACACAAAGAAGTGCATCATGAGGAGGGAGAATTTTGGCAAGGAGACAAAGGAGTGATTTTTCTCACAAGAGCATTATTGGAAGGTGTGCTTGTAGAGATTGCAGCATTAGCACAATGGCACATGACGACAAAAAGGGGAAGACAAAGCTACAAAAGAACAAACTATTTGTGGCTTCAAGCTACAAGCTAATCAAATGAGCTAGCAGCTAGCACAAATCAAATCACCTTTGGAATTGTGATGTCAAAAGAGGACAATAAAGTAGCAAGATTAACTACAATGTTATACAGCAGAGAAATGGAATAATGATTGCAAGTTGGTTATTGATGATATAACAACAAAGGCATTTTTGGGTGCCAATGGGCTGGAAGTGGCAGTTTTTGAAATCCCAAGCCAATATTTAAGCTGAAAAAAGCAACAAAGAAGGGGCTTGTTAGACCACTTGGATTGGTGCTTTTGGACTACGAAGAAAAGATACACTTGGCAAGTTAGGGTTCCTTGGTATTCAACTCAAGAGTTAAGAACCCTACAAGAACATTAGAGAACACACTAAGGGAGGAAAGTAGAAATGTTGCTACATGTGTTCCTATGTGAATACTCAAGATCCGAAGCACTCTTTGCATAAATGGGTACAACCCATTGTTATGTAACTATATTCATTGAAAATAATGAAATTCATGTTCTCATCCATTGAATAGTGTCTTATTCGTACTATGTGCAAGGGTTAATCTATAGTCTAACGAATGGTACCACCATAATTACCAGGTTAAAAAATCTTTGATTTGCTTGGGAAGTGAAAAAGAATTAGAAATCCATAATTTTCAAATATAGTCAATAAAATTCCTATAGGAATTGAAACGTCTAGAGTGGAACAAACAGATCTGACTAGTCCCAAAAATATAGATCCAACCAGATTTGTTTCAAAAAATCCAAATTTGGTAACTAGAGTACCCACCATTGGAAGTCATCAAGCATAAGTGAGCTTAACAAATAAATGTTAGTTCTAACTTCTCAAGGAAGTCACCATTCTTAGGGCTTCTTAAAATGATTCCTTCCTTTAAAAAAGTAAAGATGATGAGAAAATGTAACTGATCTAGAGGGGGTTAAAACAAACTCATTTTTAAGTAGCTACAAAAAAGGACGATGGCGATTGTAGACTCAGCAAAACATCACTAAATCCCTTTGCCTTTCCTAGAAAACATGCTAAAATCAACTAGGAATCATGGACATGCAAAAGGATTTGTAATGTAACTATAATCATTCAAAATACTGAAATTCAAAATAATGAAATTCACGTTTTCCTATACATTGTGTAGAGTCTTATTCCTAATATGCACAAGAGTTAATCTATAGTCTAATGAATGGTACCATCATAGTTACCAAGTTAAAAAAGCTTTGATTTGCTTGGGAGGTAAAAAAAAAATTAAAAATCCATAATTTTCAAATAAAGTCAATAAAATTTCTGTAGGAATTGAAAAATCTAGAGTGGAACAGCCAAATCTGACTAGTCCAAAAAATCTAAATCCAACCAGATTTGTTTCAAAAAGTCCAAATTTGGTAACTAGAGTACCCACCATTTGAAGTGATCAAGCATAAGTGAGCTTAGCAAATAAATGTTAGATCTAACTTCTTAGGGAAGCCACCATTTGTATGGCTTTCCTAAAATGATTCCTTACTTTAAAACATATAAGGATGATGAGAAACTGTAACTGATCTAGAGGGCATTAAAAGAAGATAACTTTTAAGTAGCTACCGAAAAGGACAATGGCAATTGTAGAGTCAGCAAAACAACTAAGTCCATTTTCCTTTACCTAGAAGACATGCTAAGATCAACTAGGAATCGTGGATGTGCAATAGGACTTGTGAGAATTAGCAATGCTAATTTGTTGACTAGGATATCTTATTATAGAAGACTCTTATATTGAGAAGATCATTATTTGGAATAGAAGAAATTGGGAAGAACTAAAATTGAATACCCTTTGGAAGGTTAGATTTAGAAGAAACTGAAACCTATAGATGCCCAAATACAAATAGCTAGTGAGAATGTAATGTGCAATAGCAATGTTGCTTTAAAACCCCTTCGAATTTTTTAGTGAGAGCCTCATACTAGGAGAATGGGATATATGCCTCTAGAACAATATGATCAATGATATATATTCCTAAATTAAAATCCATTCTAAATGTTACTTTTAGCCTCAATTATATAATATAGATACTAGAATGGAATAAGTATCTATAGAAAAGTAGAATCAATTATTTATAAGTATTCCCAAACTAAATTTTAGATGATGATTGATCATGATTAGAATTAGAAGCTTTTCTACTAGAATTAAGTTTTAGTCATTTTGTTAGTTGACAATAAGTTACATAACTCTTGAATATTTCTTCAAAAATAAAGAGATGATTTTCTAGCATATTACACATGGAAATGTTTATCAAAGATAAATAATTCTCAAGACAAAAAACAATCCTATTAACGTTGAAAATTTGGAAGACAAAAAAACAATGCTCCACAATGAACACCAAATTTGGTTTTTATTTGGTTGGCGTCAATATGTTTAAGAATTCGATGGCGCGACCGTAGGAGGCTCTGCGCGGCTGTATGGCGACCTGCAGGGCACAATAGGGCTTGCATGCTCGTTGCGCCTACAGCAGTGATTGTTGTGTGGGCTACGAAGGAGAGTTTGGGTGCTTCGGGGGGGTGGGAAGTGTAGGGCGGGGGAGATTTGGGTGCAGGTGTGGGGTTGGCATGGGGGTGTCTTGAGGATCCCCTCCCCTCTTTCTTTTCTTTTGTGCTTCGTCCTTTTCTTTGTGTGGTGTGGCTATGGCAAGTGGCTCAAGGGTTTTTGAGAATGGATCTTTTCGTGATGCGATGTCTGGGTTATCTCAACCTCAAGCTGAGCATTCCAATGCTTTCTACTTTTTGAATAGTGCCATGTAAGGGGAGGGTCTTGCATTGAATGGAGGTCCCCAGATTCCTAAAGTAAATGGATGCCTTGAGAGAAGCAAAGTTCGTTCAGTGCATGTTATACAACCGAAATCGGTGGCTAAAGATGTAAGCTACCTGTCAAACCATGCATTGATATGTAAATTTATGGGCATTCGGATTTCTCTTCCTTTCTTGGAATCGTGGACTCGTAGGGTTTGGAATCCGGAAGGTGACATGAAGGTTATGCTGGCAGCTAACAGCTACTTTGTGGTTGTGTTTTCGTGCCTTCCGGATCGTAATAAGGCCTTTGAAGCGGTTCCTTATTTTTATAACCAGGTTGGCTTGTTCATTAAGCCTTGGCACGTTGGCTTTAATCCATCTAAGTAACTTCCTTCAAGGGTTTCAATTTGGGTGCACCTCCCATGGCTCTTGTTGGAATTTTGGACTAATGATAGCTCGCACATGATTGCTCTCTTGTACGGAAAGCCAGTTGGCCCGTCGCAACAGACTTTGGACAAAAAGGTAATCTCTTGTGCCCGCATTTGTGTTGAGATTGATTTGAATATTTGAATAACCCTCTTTTGGATTCTCCAGAAATATGCTTTGGGTCTATCTCGTGGATTTAGCAGCTAGATTATGAGGCTCTCCCTTTTCGATGTCGTGTTTGCCACAAGTATGGTCATTTGCAGTGGAAATGCCCAAAATAATCCTTGGCTGGTTTGTCTTCCAATGGGGCTTCAACCACTGCTCCTTCTAGTTCAGGGAACAAGACGGACAAGGGGAAAGCCCCTATGGCAAAAGGTGGTCCGAATAAGGAGGGTTTTGTTCCAGTGAAACCACACAATAGAGGCAGAGAGTTGAAAAGGACCTTTAAGGATAGATTGGGTAGACCTTCAACAGGTTTGAGGCTCTCAAGGCCTTGTATAAGCAGGTAGGGGCTCCTGCTATGTTGTTCAGTGGGGAAGGTCTTTTGTGTGATGAGTAGTCGATGCCTAGGGAGGCAATCATTCCGAATAGGTTGCTTGGTGCTCTCAATGCATGACAAATGAACACAAATCAAGGGCATGAGGATCTTAATGTAGCAGATCAACCCGAGCGTATTGAAGTTGCTAGTAATATGGTGGCGATTCCTAATTTGCAGCCATCGAAAATGGGTTCTCTAGCTCCTAAAAAAGGCAGTAAAGTTCTTCCCTTGTTATGACTGTAACAAAAATCAATTAAAAAGGGAGGTCTAGATAAGACTTCTAAAATTGGTCGAAAGAAGGACTAGGATAAGTTAAAGGTAATGGGAGAAAATTTAGTGGAATCAAGATTTGTTAAGACTATTGATTCCCACTTTTCTAACCCTCAGAAATGATTGTCCTATCATGGGATGTGAGGGATTTGAACAACATCCCTTGACAAAAGGTTGTTCGTGACTTCATCAAAGAACATTCTCCTAATGTTTTGCTTATTCAAGAGTCTAAATTGGCAATGGAAGGAATGATGAATATTGCTACTAAATTGTAGTGGAGAGGTCAATGTCAATGCATTGGTGCTCAAGGTAGCGCGGGTGGGATTGCTTGTTTGTGGGATCCTCGTAAAATTAGCCCTTTGGATTTCAAGTATGCATTCGATGTCATTGGTTGCTTCCAATGTTGAGTCTGGAGAAGTCATTCTCTTCACCAATGTGTATACCTCAACTGATTACGCAGGTAAAGCTCGCCTTTGGGCTCGCATCCGTTTTGTGCAATCCTTAGCTCCTTTTTTTCCTTGGGTCATGGCAAGTGACTTCAATGCTATTATTTGCATGGATGAAAAAGGAGGGGGTGTTGATAGATTGGAGGCTTTGTCTGCTTTGTTTAAGGATAATATACTTTCCTTAAACTTGATTGATATTAAACTAGGGAATGGAGTTTTTACCTAGAGCAATAGGAGGTGGGGTGACAATTCTATCTCTAAAAGATTGGACAAGTTCGTGGTCTTGATTTATTGGATTGGCTACAAGTGGATTACTAGGTCTGAAATTTTGGGTTGGAGGGGTCCAAACCATTGGCCTATCATTTGTTGGCATTTCAATTAGCACCTTTGGAGTGCTTATTGGAAACGGACAGCTATTGCAAGTGTGTTAGTACATGCTCTTCGGATTATAGAGAGGAAGATCTCTCTTTGCTGATTTTCTAATGTAAAAAGGGCGTACTAAGGTTCCTATCTTTTTTACTCAGCGGCAGGAAACAAGGGTGCATAAACACAATGCATTGTAGCTAAGCTTTTCTCTAGTTTCCGCAGATCTTAACTACGACTAACTAAGCTTCTAAACTATCCTACCTCCTCAAGATAAGTAGAGCATGAGGGCGTAGGAGCGAAATGGATGGGTTGGATCACTTGAATCCTCCGTCTCAATGGAATATGGCCGAGGCTCTGAACTCTCGGATATATACCAAGATAAGGCTCGATACAAGTAAACACTCTCTTACAGTAAACTGGATCTAAGACTTGCCAAGGAGGAGGAACCCCTGTCTGAGGTGAAGGCTTGGAAACAGCTCACTGGAAACAACAAGGTACAATGACCTGGCTAATAGGATTCCCGACGAGGTGATGACACCTGTCCAAAGTGTAGGCTGAAAGACAAATCATTAGACAAAATCAAACGATAATGATCAATGACAAAATATCGAAGGAGGCGACGACACCTGTCCAAGGAGGAGATTGAAACAATGCACTATTTAAAACAAGACTTTGAATAGGCTCAAGTATTTAGATCAAGCAAGCATGCGAAATTTGATTTATTTCTTCAAGCTTTCTCCAAAGAATTACAAAGGTCGGGACAGCATAGGCACGAAATCATGCACAATTACGATCAACCAACAAACTCTCATCCAAGAGTGAACAGATATAAACAAGCTAACTCTGGCAACAATGGCGCAGCAATTTTGCTTAGCAAATAAAGGTTAAACAAATAATGAGCCTAAGGCTCTTATTTATAGAAACTCAAAGGAGTAGGCAACCCTAAAATCTCCTTGAGTTATCAATCAGTTCTTGCCAATCAGCAAGATTTATTCTTATGTCTAAAAGTAGGTGAGCAAGTAGTTAACTCGAAATCTACTTCAGTTAACTGAAACTAAACAAAAGTCAAACTAGGAGTCTACCTCAGTTGACTGGCACCTAACTAAAGTGAACTTAAATTACAAATATGTCTCCAAAATAGACATCCACCTTTAAAGCAGATCTGAGATCCACAAATCGTGGGAGTCAATTAGACATCCTAGATCAGTGGGATTTGACATGCATGATCTGTGGAGATCTGGAGTCAACTTGGAAACGGGCATCAAGTTGACTTCAGTCATATTTATTGCTACTTTGGAGGGTAGGACGTCCTTCTTGAGGTGTTTGACACCTCATCACCATTGGTCAACGGTGCTTTTGTTCATTCGTTGATTTCTTCATACGGAGACCGTTACATGCCTGTCAATCGTCAGCTTACCGCTTGTCAACAACTTGATGTATGCATCTCCTTCATTTTGCTTCCCTTAGGAGGGTTACTCCTTTTCTTTTTGTTTGTGTTTCCACTTTGACGTGGAAGGTAGTGTAGTATTAACCGATGGCGGCTCTGTGTTGGGAATGACTACCTTCCGCGTTCTTTTGCAGCTTTGACGTTTTCCTTCATCTTTCTCAATGGAAGAGTGTTGTATGGTGAAATCGTGAAGCTTGATGATGAAACCGCGAAGTTTGACCATGATCACTCCAACCATGAGAAATGCACATGAACTTGCTGCATGTGTAAAATTCCAACGGTTACAATCCTCTAAACTAGCCTTGGAAGGCGATCAGATATACGAGGTGAAACCATTATGGAACCTATGGACTTGTGTCTATGCTTGTCAATTTGTCCAGATTGACCTCTGGGTGTGCCCGACGCAAATCGATGCCAGTTATTTTCAGAAAATCATGGAGTAAGACCATTTTCGTCTTGTATTCGTCTTGGGAGAACTACGTTCTGAAAACCTTGAAGATCGACTGTGCACACGATGCTGCTCAGACAACTTTTTCTGGAACTGCTAAAAATAGCCTCGCCGGGGGTAATTTTTACGAAAAATTCTGAGACATGGGTTTTGTTGAGAATAATTATCTAAACAAACCTAGATCGTCGAAAATTCGGAAAAACGAGTTTTTCTATGACATGCAAGAGCCCTTTGGTGGCAAAGGCAGCGAGGCACCAGAAAGTGATTTTTCTCAGAAAAATCCAACACATGGGTTTTGTTCGTGCTACAGAGTTGAACAAATCCAATTTGTCTGTTTTTCAAAATTATGACTTTTTCCGGAAACCCTAAAAAATAGGGGCAGCAGGGCTACTTTTTCTGCAAAAATCCAACATGTAGGTTTTGTTGAAAAAGCTATGCTAATCATACCCAGTTGGCCAAATCTGTGATTATCTGTCGTTTTCTCGGACATGCAAGAATTTTAGACAAAAATAGAGGAAGTGGACAGAAGGTGGATTGGAAGTTATCGGCTGTCAATCTGGAAGAATCATGCATTTTGATGCAAACTCTGATAAATAGTCCCTCTGTGCAACAAATCTTCAAAAATATGAAGAACGGTGAAAACCCCTCTGTCAGATCTTCAAAAATGTTGGAGAAGAAAAATATATGTTCTTGAGCTCCTCACCCTGCAAAGAAATAATGAATAATGGATGCCTAGATGCTTTGATATGTCAATTTGGAGTTGCAAGCATCAATTGGGCATCCAACTCATGATTGAGCCTGATTTGGAGTTCAAAAAGGTGATTTCCACTTATTGTGGAGTGTTTGGCCTCTTTTTGCCTCCAAAATTTGTTAACTCAAGTCAACATTTGCTTTTGACTTTCTTAAGCATCCCTTTTGGAGTTTTGATCATTTTTGCAAGTTGACGTGCCTCCATTTGATCTTCGATCCTAGCTGCTCAGTTGATCTTTGGTAGTTGCTGACGAATCCGTTGTTGAGATGGGATCAGCTTGATGAGACATGCTTGGGAGAGATTAACTCAGAAAACTGAGTTAGAGCCTCAAAACTAAAGGGCGCCTTTCTTTAAGAGGAGCGCTTTTGGCTATGCCTTAGTCAATTTTCATTAACTGTTCTTCATTTTGACCTTTTTAGACCCTCTTTGCTTTGATCCGGCGTTCCCGTTGCTAGATGAATCAGATGACTCTACTTGATGATGCATCGAGTAGCCAGCTTGGTCCTGTAGAGGATGACTAAATTCTCAGTTGAAAATGGCAAGTTTTGGTCTTTCAAACTAAAGGGCGCCCTTGCTGGATTTTGCTTGGTTTTATCTTGGCTGTGGACTGCCAGTCTTTGCTCTCCTTCATCAGATGCTTGATTTGTCATAAGTTCTTGCTGATAGTCTTACTGATGAGACTGGTCATAGCTAAGAAAGTCATTTTGGGAGGCAGTGAAGATTTTGGCTGAATCTGGATGCCTTTAGAAAAGGGCGCCTTTCTTCAAGAGGGGCGCTTTTAGCCATGCCTTATTCATTTTCTGGCTTGTCTTTCCAGTTCTTCAATTTTGGCTTTTTCTGCTTGATCTCAACTCGTGATCATTTGGCGTGTCTTGTGGACCTGCTGTCAGATTGATCACGTAGCTGGGAGGAAGTTGGAAAGATATCATGTATAGAGTTGCTGCTTATGGCTTCATTTAGTGCCTTGAACTAAGGGGCACCCCTGGCCAGCAGGGGCGCTTTTACCATGAAGATCTCTGATTTGGCATCTTCGTTGCTGATGGATCCTCCATACTCTGCTGAGGGTTGGTCAATGATCCCTGAATCAGATGATTTTGTTGATTGTTTCGTTGTCGCGCCAGTACGAAAGTGAAGAGGATGACTGATTTGAAGATGCCAAATGATTACATTTGCCCTCTGAGATCCAAGGGCGCCTTTCTTCAAGAGGGGCGCCTTTTTCACCTTTAGACTAAGTTTTGCCTTGGCAGCAAAACGCGCACCTTCCAAAGTTAGCCAAATTTTGGCCTTTTTCATTTTGAGAAACTCCCTCGCTATAACAGCATCTTTTTGACCTTTTCCGCCATAGCTTCTTCGTTGGAGCTTTTGAGGTTTAGCTTTCAGCACCTGGTACTGACCAATCTGCCATTAATGGCTGTGGAGCTCCTAACTTTGTTCCTGAAAAACGGGAATAGACTCACCAGAGTAAAACATGTCTTTTGATAATTTTGACTTGATCAATGTGATCATGAAGGCAATTAACCCTATCATAATTATCTTCAATCATTTCCGGGAAGGTCCTATTTTCATTTTTTCAGAATTTTCAATATAGGTTCCTTGACAGAAACCCACAAAGATTTCATGTTTGGTTTGACCTAAAACATACTTTTGATGGCATTTTTACATTATTTAGCTCAATTTAAGCAGAATGCCAAAAATTTCATTTTGGGTGTAACATCATTCTCTCAGCAATGGGGGTTGGCATGTCTAAGAACCCCTCCTTTAAATTTCAGTTGATGTGGTTTTGTGAGCCTTCTTTGGAGGATCTTGTGCCTAAATGGTGGAGTCAAGGTATGCCTACCCATGGAACGGCTATGTACTCCTTCGTTAAAAGGCTTTAGTATGTGAAGTATCAGCTAAAGAAGTGGAATAGGCGAAGTTTTGGAAATATTTTCTAGCTAAATCGGTAGCCCAGCAGCCCAAAAAAAGAGTCAAGAGCATCATGAAGCAAAATAGAGATCATGGTTTTTCCAAGGGGTCTTTTAAAGAAGAGGCTGAATTTGTGAAGGAGCTTGCAGAATGGGAACTGCATGAGGAATATTTTGGAAACAAAAGTCACACATTTACTAGCTTGCAAGAGGAGGATAGAAATACAACCTTCTTCAACTCACTTACGGCTAGAAGACATGGGAATCTGCTCTCTTCGCTTGTGACTCCTCAAGGAGCTCATTTGTCTTCCTTCGGAGATATCTCCAATGAGGCTATCCAATATTTCTCACCTCTATTTAAGGATTACACTCCTGTCATAGCGATGGAGGAGAAACTTATTTTTTATTGCATTCCTTCAAGTGTTCCTGCTGAGATGAATGAAATGCTTATAAGTCCCATAGCTTTGGATGAGGTAGAGAAGGTGGTGTTCCAAATAAGAAAAGGGAAATCCCAGAGTCCTGATGGTTTTCCTATTGAATTCTATCAAGAGTTATAGGAGATTATCAAGTGTGTTTAGGCCTATTGCCCTATGCAACGTAGTGTACAAAATCATTACTAAGTTAATTGTTGAGAGACTCAAGCCATGGCTTAGCAAAGTCATTTCTGAGGAGCAAGGTGGTTTTGTTATTGGAAGGAAAATTCTTGATGGAGTGATTATTGTTGTTGAGGCCATTCACTCCATGGGGAAGTCCAAGGAGAAGGCTATGTTCATCAAATTGGACATGGCCAAAGCTTATGATCATGTTAAATGGTCCTTTCTTCAAAAATACCTTCTGGTATTTGGGTTTGGTTCCAACTGGGTTGATTGGGTAATGAGCTATGTTACTTTGGCTTCTTACTCTATGCTGATTAACAGTGAGTCTTCGGGTCTTTTTGGAGCTTCACAGGGTCTTCGTCACGAGGATCCTTTGTCACTGTATTTATTTATTCTAATGGTTGAAGGCCTGGGAGGTTTATAAAATTTCAGGTTCGGCAAGGGTTGATTCATGGTTGGAAATGGGATGATAATTTCGCTGTCCAGTCTCACTTACAATTTGTGGATGACACGGTGTTGCCTGAGGTAGCCAAAATCAATGAAGTTGTTAATCTTAGGAGAGTCTTAGATATCTATCTTGTAGCTTCAAGGCAAAGAATTAATGAAGCTAAATCTTCTATTTTCTTCTTCAACACCCCTCCTGGTATTCAGTCCAAAATTGCTCGGATCCTCAAATTCCAAATTGGGAAGTTGCCCTATGTCTATCTCGATATCCCCCTATCAGTGGGCCCCCTCCCTAGAGGGTCTTGGCAAGTTGTTCTTGATAAGTTCCATAGAAAATTCAATCATTGGACTCTCAAGTGGCTATCTTTTGCAAGCAAAGTGTTGATGTTGAAATATGTGGTGTAGGCTCTTCCAATTTATAGATGTATGGTTCATTTGGCTCCTTTAAGTTTTGTGAGGGATTTGGATGCCTTGTCTGGACAATTTTTGTGGGTAGGTAACCTTGAATCCACAAAGTGGAGTTTGGTGAAGTGGGAGGCTATTTGTAAACCGAAGTAGGAGGGTGGTCCTAGTTTGAGGAAACCTACTCTCATCGGGCAAGTTGGCTGCTAAATTGTATTGGTGTTGATGCTCTAGTTAGGATCAAGCTTGGGCCAAGATCCTCACTTATAAATATCTAGGAGGGCTGGTGAGTGATGATATGCCTAAAATCAGCTTATCAAGGAAGGGATCTATGATTTGGGATACTCTTAAGAGAGGTGCTAAACTTATTCAGCAGGGTCTGTTCTAGATTTGTAATAGGGGATTTGTAATGTCCCCTTTTTAGCCCTATGCTTTTTAATGGCCGATAGCATATTTCCAGAGTCTCGTAGGCTACTCGGAGACAATTTTAGGGTTTCCAAGATTCTTGGAGGTTTCTTGTCAAATTTTTAAGGGTTTGTTGCACGAGTTTTCCAAAAGGATTTCTAGGTCTTTCTCGATTTTCTAGGAACCTTGGTGGGCAATCATTGCTATTTTTAGTAGTGTCTATTTTTAGTAAGTCATGACAACTACTCAAAATGTGCTTATTTTGAGTTTTGAGTCACTTACTACTTTTAGCAGTATGCTATTTTTAGTAAGTGCTATTTCTGACAATGGCCTAGGCAACGTTTCAGGGTAGGGTTTCTAGTTTTAGTAATGGTTGGCGTCTTGGTATTTTAAGCAATTGGCTTCTCCACCATCTTTGGAGTTCAAAAATAGAAGGTTGGCAGCTTAAGTTGTTTTATATTTTCAAGTTTCCTTTGACCTCCACGCCTAGGAAACATCAACTTAAAGTTGTTTTAGAAAGGGGAATAAGTTGGATGCCAAGCTTGAGGGACTTAAGCATTTAACAAGATAAATTTATGCATTTTCAAAATTGGACACCCAAGTAAGAGGGTTAAAGTGATTAAAATTAAATATTATATTTCTCCAAAAGTGGCATCCCTTTTTGGAGGGAAAGGCATATCAAATTCTTGGGTCTCAAAAGTTGTTTATATGCCCTCAATTGCTCTCTTTTGGCATGTTGATTGATGATAACAAAATGATGTCGGAGTGAGGATTGAATCCCCTCAAGGGCTTTGGAGACTTAAACCTTCAAAGTTGCTCTAGTTTCGGAGTTGAGAGATACTCTCTAGCTAGATATTGGAGTGGCATCACTGCAGGAGTCACCATTGGAGTTATCAGTGAAAGCTTTTCAGTTTGTTTTCGATTATGGAATTGTTCTAACTTCTAATGCTTTCTAGCTATATGTTTTTGGTGTGTTAACTCTTGTAGCAACGTTTGGAAGCATTTTGGAGGTGACTTTAGAAGATTTCAGTTTTCTGATTGTCTTTTTCTGCCCTAGGTCGTATCCCTTGGTTGGCATTTGCAGGTTGGATGACTTCATATCAATTTGTTGGTATTGGTGCACTAATTTCTACTACCCTTGGCGCCCCTCTCTACCAAATTGCAGATTTTTTGAAGAAGATTTGGAATTTTCCTAGCTGGTTGCCCCTCTAGCTGGGCCGTACCACTTGAGATGTTGAGGGTTTGCTGATGGTGCTTCTATTCACTCACATTTGGGTTGCAAACCTTCCTTCATTTGGATGCCTAGACTTCATTAGGCCTTGGTTGACAAATCTATGATACTTGGGGTGTTTTGGAGTGCTCAGATTGAAGTTGTTTTCATTTGTGGCAAGTTGTCGAAGGTGTTTCAGACTTGTCATTACATAACAGACCTGAACCTGTTGATGTTCAGTCTATATCTCAAACTTCCGAGGTCCTTGATGAGGTATACATTGTTCATTGGTATCAAGAGCTGTTGTACTTTGGTGTTGGCGTCATTTGAGTTATCATTTCCATGTATCTAACTCATTGCAGCAGTATTGTATTGGCAAACTCCATTTGTAACGAGCCCACATTGTAACACCTTTGGTAGTACCATCGATGACCAACTCTTGTACTTATTTGCTACTTACCCCACTGAATAAGTGGTTGCTCCTGCTAAATAAGTGGTTGAGCCTTTGATTTATGTACTTCTCACTCCTGCTAAATAAGTGGTTGAGTTTCTTATTTTCTTTCATATTTGCCCACTGAAAAGTGGAAGTGGTCGGCTTGCCGCCAAGTGCTTATTTTCTTGTACTTCCCGCTGAATAAGCGGATGTTTACTTTCATGCATTTGGCTTTCTTACTCACCCCACTAAAGAAGTGGTAGTATAGAAGAATTCAATTGTAATCCTTCTCACCATATGCTCTCACCTTGCGCACATTGGGATCTGAGTAATCAGAAAGTGGAAGGTGTCTACTTTCAGTTAGCTTGTTCTTTCCATGTAATGCAAAATCCCGTTTCCACCGTATGCTCTCACCTTGCGCACACTGGGATCTAGGTGATCAAAAAGTGAAGGCTTGCTTATCCCGTGTTTACTATTGTATTTGGCTAACCCTAATGGGTGCAAGTTGTGAAGATTTTGAAAAAAATCAAGGGTGGGTTAGTACAAGGTCCAAGGCCTTATTCTAGTTTGACTCTTGGGATGGGTGTCCTCCTATCTTGTCCACATATCCACACTTACAGCCTCTGTGTCTGCAATGTCCCCGTTTTGGAGGTAGAAATGATTTAATTAATTAAGTTGTCCAATTAATAATTTATCTTATGGATAACTTAGTTGATTATTTTGATTAAAAAGTATTAAGTTAATTAATTATAAAGTTATCAAATAAATTAAAATTAAAAGGTAACTTTATATTTAATAAATTTAATAAAGTGACTTAAATTAATATTATATCATAAAAAGTCAAATGAAATAAAGTTCTAGAAGGAGGCCGACCTATTGAGGAAAAAGAATAAATAGACATCATGGGCTTCATTCTCATCATCCAGATTTGTTGTTGATGTTTGATGTTTTCAGTTGTGGAGCCTATTGTTTCTGCAGTTGTTTCAGTTAGCCATTGGAAGGCAATTTTGAGGGTGTGAAATATCACTTGAATTATTGCAGTTGGAGGAAGGTATCTCAGCCTTTCTATTTGTGCCAATTTGTGGCCAAGGGCCAAGTTCATTTGCAGATTACAAAGGCATTGAGTCTTGTTCGATTGAGCCTTGAGAGGGGTAATTTGCATCATACATCAATTACTAGCAGTTCTGATATACATTTACAGTCATTCGCACCAGCCATGGATGACCACGTTTTTACTCATGGAGGCTCATACACCCATCGATTTCACTAACTAGCTGGAGCGCCCTTTCGGTGAAGGCCTTGTGATGATATTTGGTGCTCATTTGGAGAGTTTGGTGCTGCGAATTATTTTATATAAATATTTCTCATCAGAACAGGGGCGGCTGGTTGAGAGCCACGAATTGTGCTTGGAAGAGGTTATTTGCATTGGATATTGATTGCTTCTTCATCTCCAGCATAAGGCGACTTCATAATCAGGTTTTTTCAAGTAGTTTGCATGATCATATTGTAATCCATAATGTTGCTGCTGTAGGTAGCTATGCATATCAGATTTTCATATTGCAAGCCAAGAGTCTTGGCATCTACCTAGCTTCATTGTATTTGGAATTGTATTAGAATAAGGAGTTATGAGTTGCAGATCTTACATTGCTGTAAATGAACAGGTTGTTATCTTTCATGAATGACAAAGTAGCATGCATGCCAGCTGTTTGACAAAATGCCAACTGGCTGTAGATGCATGTTTTCATTTAGAGACCACATATGTGCATTGTAAAAGATAGAAAGAATTCATCGTTGCATTTTGATAATTGCTTAGTCATTGTAGAGTTCATTTACAAGCAATTTGAATACTTTAATATCATTTTTCAAGTATACACTCAAACTGATAACTCAGACCAGCAAGCTGGTAGTTTGCATGTGAAGTGTTTGACAATATTCCTTGAGCCTTATATCAGCATTTTGAGATCAGATTGTGCACGGGATATTACAGTGTCTGGCATTTTTGGAAGCTGGATGGCCCAAGGAGGAGGATTTCAAGATGAGTAGGAAGTTAGGTAAGGTGGAAGTGTCTCAGTGGAAGGATCCCTCAGTTTGGCTGTCGGGTGGAGTTGTGGAGGATCGGGAGGAGTTGGCTTGTATTCTTGTTGGAAGGCAATGCAACTCTTTGGGGAATAGTGATATTTTGGCTTGAGGCTTGGGGCTTGGATCCAAGAGGGGTGTACTCAATGGCATCTGGCTACCAAGTTCTGGATAGGAAAAAATATGGTGGTGATGAAGGCCCTTGGTGGAAACAAGTGTGGAGTAAGTATGCTTGGCCCAAATGTAATTTTTTCATTTGGCTAGTTGCTCAAAATAGATGCCTCACATGGGACAATCTCTGCAAGAAAGGTTTCCAAGGGCCATCTATCTGTTTCCTCTGTGCAAACGATGAGGAGACTGTTTCACATTTATTTTTCCAGTGCTCTTTCTTGCAGGCCATTTGGCACCTTTGGTGGGATGTTTGGAAGCAGGCTTGTGTGCATGCCTCTTCTCTTGTTGAGTTTTGGAGAAGTTTAGGAAGGCCACCAGCTAAGAGCATTATTTGGCAAGCATGGCTCAAAAGGAACCGTAGCATCTTCCAAGGGCAACAGCTAGGAGTGCAGAAACTATGTTAAAGAATATTGGAAATGATCCAAGAAACTATCCAAGCTAAATGTGTGATTGATACCCCTTCCGAGCTCAGTGAGGTGGAGTTGATGCATAGACTTGGCATCTCTGACGGTGGCCAAGTCCCTACCCTATCAAGGGGGGTTTGTCAACCCCAAAGGAAAACCCAGTGAGAGGGGAGATCCTGGACCTGCTGGAGTTGGAGGTGCTAGAAGGGACTGTTCAGGTGATGCCCTGTTCTTCTTCTCCCTCTTCCAAGGGACCCAATCTGATAATCTTATGGATGCTCACGCTATCCTTATGGCTTTGGAGAGTGGATGTGCGCTGGGCTGGAGCAAAACTATGTGTGAACCGGATTCTCAGATCTTGATTAATATGTTGAATAGGCGGGAGATGGGTGATACTAATTGGCAATTGGAGTCGGTGGTGCACCAAATTCACCAGGTCAGAAATTATTTGGATGATGTCTGATTGTCCACATTTTGCAAGAGTGGAATAGAAACGTTGATTGTTTGGCTGAATGGGCTTCGGAGTTTATGGGAGAATGGAGAGTTGATAGCTCGGAACATTTACCTTCAGAGTGTTCTCAACAACTAAAAGATTTGATTCTTGAAGATAGGCCTCACTAAGTGGTGGTCTGGGGGTATTTTCATTGGCTTTGTTCTTGTATGGTCTTTCTTGATTCAATTGCTTGGGTTGGTTGGTCCCCTCTTGGAGGGGTTGGTAGTGGTGAATTGTGTACTTATGCTTTTCTGATTTAATAAATTTTTACCCCTCTTTTTTATTAAAAAAAAAATTTTTTTTTTTTTTTCTAAGTAGGTGTTTTAGATGGTCTCTTTTCGTTTTATGTTGTGTTGGAAACATTGAGAAAATTTGCCTTGCTCCGGCCTTTGTAAAGTGTCAAAAGGTCACTACTACACATAATTTTGTGGCCTTTGGCACACACTCGAGGATGTTTGTAGTTGGAACCATTAGAAATTTTAAAAAGCAATTTTTGTAAGCTTTTTAACAATCTTTGACCACTTTTAGACCACTGCACTTCAAAATTGTGGATTTTGGGGGTTTCAACCATTTTTTGTTCACCCTCTTGCTTTATTTATTTTCTTTTGCTTTTATATTTTTTTGTCTAGTTAATTTCATACACTTAGGAACTTCAACTAATTCATCTCAATCTTCTTTCTTTGTTTCTCAATGTAATGATTAGAACAACCTATAAAGTATTGCTTAACAGTTAATATCATATGTTTGATAGTAATTCTATCTGCCAACTTAGTTTGAAATTTTTGTTTTATCACATAGTTCGATTATCAACTATATACATAAACATATATTTAAATTTTATGAGTAAACCCAGTCCAATGTGCATGTCAATTACATTTAAGCAATGCCAAAAGGGAATCAAAATCTTTCGTCATAGGACTTCAATAATATAGCTAGAGGGTTTCATAACAAACAATACTTTAAATTTTATGGTTTCATAGCGAATAAAATAGCTAGAGGTATAGACTATTACAAAAGATAAAATCCACCTAGAAAATTCAATGTAATTTTTTTCATAAAAATAGATTAAAGTACACAATTTTAAACACATTTCAATGAATAGAAATAACATTAAACAATTGAGAAAAATAATCCATTTACTTTTCCTCAACTTTCTTCAGAATTCTTTACACCTCACTTTTGGAATTTCCTCCCTTAATGTAGTTGTTCTTTGAAGCTAAACATAATGCCAATTTCCCGTCAATAATACTAAGTTTGAAATTTCAACATTAATAACAAATGTAATCAAATAATCATTGACACCTAAGAAACATATAAAACCTATCTAAATCCCCCCCATACCTGTATGGGTTTGGTCTAGGTCCAAGGTCCACCTCAGGCACCTAGGTTGAACCCAAGCAAACCCAAGGGAACCTATGGTTCAACCAACCAAAAAAAAACACCTTTTTGATCATTTTTGAAACCAAAAAGTGGCTTAAGAACCTAATTTCACTCTAAAGTTCACAAACAAGGGACCAAAACAGCAATTTTGTCCTCCAAGCTGCCCTTGTTGATTTTTGAAGTTTGCTATATTTTTCTTCAAAGGTGAAGGCTACAAAAGAGAAAAACCTACACCAACAAGGGAGAAAGAGCTACACAAGAAAGATTCATCTATCAAAGGCAAGTAAATCTTTTTTTTTCAAGTTTTGAATATTTTTCAAAAACAATCAATATTTTTTTTTAAAGTTTTAAATATTCTTTAAACAATTTCTGCATAATAAAAGTTACAATGTCTTTTTTTCAAGTTGTACGGTTGTAAATTTGTAACATTTTTTTTTATTTTGTTATGTTCAAACAAAATGGATGGCAGTTTTAGTTCAGTTGTGTTGATGATTATATGCAGCCACGTGATGAATACTTCCAAATTGATTTGAAAAATAAATTTAAATAATAGCTAAGGCTATTTAAATTTATATATGTGATAATGAAGAGGTGTTTCATTTTATAATAAGACAAGTTAAATATTAAAAGTGTTAATAAATAAATTATGATTATTTATTTAAAGGAGCCGACTTACCTTGAACATCGTGCCCCCTCTTGAAATGACGTGTTTGGCATTTGAGGCCGACTTGGTTCTTGAAGAGGTGCGATTCCTCATTGGTGTATATATACACATGACCTCTCTCCATTCGTTTATGAAGAAAAGCAAGTTTGTATGAAGAGAAGAAGTTCGATCTGAGCAGCAGATCTGAGTTTGTAACAGTAGGTCGATGCAAGAAGAATTATCTTATTTGTATCTTTGCATCTAGGAGAGGTGTTGTTCATTGTTCCTTGTGTAAGGTCTGATTTCTAAGCAGATTTCTACTCTCATTATTATCAATATTGTTACACCCAAAATGAAATTTTTGGCATTCTGCTTAAATTGAGCTAAACAATGTAAAAATGCCATCGAAAATATGTTTTAGGTCAAACCAAACATGAAGTCTTTGTGGGTTTCTGTCAAGGAACCTATGGTTAATATTCTGAAAATATGAAAATTAGGGTTTTACGCCCCTATTTTTAAGGAAACCCTTAAAAATAGGACCTTCTCGTAAATGATTGAAAATAATTCTGATAGGGTTAATTGCCTTCACGATCACACTGATCAAGTCAGAATTATCAAAAGACATGTTTTACTCTAGTGGGTCTATTTCTATTTTTCAGGAACGAAGTTAGGAGCTCCGCAGCCATTAATGGCAAATTGGCCAATACCAGGTGTTGAAAGCTAAACCTCAAAAGCTTCAACGAAGAAGCTATGGCGGAAAAGGTCAAAAAGATGTTGTTATAGCGAGGGAGTTTCTCAAAATGAAAAAGGCCAAAATTTGGCTAACTCTAGAAGGTGCACATTTTGCTACCAAGGCAAAACACAGCCTAAAGGTGAAAAAGGTGCCCCTCTTTGTTGGCGTTCAATTAGCACCTCAGGAGTGCTTATTGGAAACGGACAGCTATTGCAAGTGTGTTAGTACATGCTCTTCGGATTATAGAGAGGAAGATCTCTCTTTGCTGATTTTATACTGTAAAAAAGGGGTGTACTAAGATTTCCTATCTTTTTTACTCAGCGGTAGGACACAAGGGTGCATAAACCAATGCGCCGTAGCTAAGCTTTTTCTCTGGTTTCCGCAGATCTTAACTACGACTAACTAAGCTTCTAAACTATCCTACCTCCTCAAGAAAAACAGAGCATGAGGGCATAGGAGCGAAATGGTATGGTTGGATCACTTGAATCCTCCGTCTCAATGGAATATGGCCGAGGCTCTGAACCTTCGGATATATACCAAGATAGGGCTCGATACAAGCAAACACTCGTTACGGTAAACTGGATCTGAGACTTGCCAAGGAGGAGGAACCCCTATCCGAGGTATAGGCTTGGAAGCAGCTCACTGGAAACAACAAGGAACGATGGCCTTTCTAACAGGATTCCCGAGGAGGTGACGACACCTGTCCAAAGTCTAGGCTGCAAGAAAGATCATTAAACAACATCAAACGATAATGATTGATGACAAAATATCCAAGGAGGCGACGACACCTGTCCAAGGAGGAGATTGAAACAATGCACTATTTAAAAACAAGACTTTGAATAACTCAAATAATTAGATCAATCAAGCTTGCACCATCTGATTTATTCTTTAAGATTCTTCAAAGAATTACAAAGGTCGGGACAGCAAAGGCACGAAATCATGCACAATTGCGATCAACCAACGAACTCTCATCCAAGAGTGAACAGATATAAACAAGCGAACTCTGGCAACAGTGGCGCAGCAATTTTGCTAGCAAATAAAGGTTAAACAAATAAAGAACCTAAGGCTCTTATTTATAGGAACTCAAAGGAGTAGGCAACCCTAAAATCTCCTTGAGTTAACAAACAGTTCTTGCCAATCAGCAAGATATTATTCTATGTCTAAAAGTAGGTGAGCAAACAGTTAACTGGAAATCTACTTCAGTTAACTGAAACTAAACAAAAGTCAAACTGGAAGTCTACCTCAGTTGACTGACACCTAACTAAAAGTGAACTTATGTTACAAATGTGTCTCCAAATAGACATCCACCTTTTGAGGAAATCTGAGATCCACAAATCGTGGGAGTCAAATAGACATCCTAGATTAGTGGGATCTGACATGCATGATCTGTGGAGATCTGGAGTCAACTTGGAAAGGGGCATCAAGTTGACTTCAGTCATCATTAATGCTATTTGGAGGGTAGGACGTCCTCCCTTGGTGCTTTACACCTCTTCACCACTGGTCAACAAAGTCTCTATCCAGTCATTGACCTCTTCGGCCTCCGGGCAATTAATGCTCTTCAAGATGACTATGTGGCGTCTAAGCATTTCTTCACCCGTCGTAAGCTGCTGATGATAGGTTATGCATTGGGCAGTTGCTTCATCTAACTGGACAGACATGGCTGCAATTTTGGCTAATTTGCAGCCATTGGGATCTTCAAGGAATGAAGATCGGATGACCTCCTGGAATCGTGTCTGCACTGTTTCAAGTTCCACATATTCTCCTCCTTCCCACTGATATTCTAACTCAGGGAAGGATATTACCAACGTTCTTGCGAAGTTGATAATATTGGCGACGAAGCGTCTATATGCAAATCAGCAACTGTCACCTCCTCTCTCGGCCTCTCTTGAGCTGCCTTTATATCTGACTTCTGGATTTCTGATCGAAGTCCATGTGCTCTGTCTCTTAGCTGATATGCTTCTGTCAACACACACCGCCCTTTGACAACAAACTCATCCACTTGACGTCTCAAGTGTTTACCGTATGTAATCAACTGATGATGGTTTCTTTCAGCTGGGAGATCCAACAGTCCTTGAGGCAAAGCCGAGGAGTTTGGAGTGTCATGTATCAAACTAGAAATGTACAACTTTAGCTGACAGATTTCAGCCTTCAAGGCTGCTTTGTCTTGTCCATCTTTTGTCATCCTTTCTTTGACACTCGCCAAGGCAATTCCAAGAAGGTCTGCCTCCACCTGTCAAGTGGTCTTTCCAAGGTTCACCTTTGAAAGTGTGAAATCCTCAACCCTCACATTATGTATATCTTTGTCTTCAGATGGGGCAGCAGTCTCTATGATAACCTCGTTCTCTGCATTCTTTTCTACATGCGTCTGCTTCTTCAACTTCTTTACCGGCATGCCTTGTGGGACATGATGGAATTCAGAGAAGTCAAGCTGATAAGGTGGTCTCTCCCTCTTCCTCCCAAGCGAGCTTTCCAACCAGATAGAATCTCGGCTAGCATCGCTGGGAGGAGGAACATAGGTCCCCTGAATGCTAGAAGAACGAGACTGTGCCGTGGCAATGTCTCGTGGTGGCGGGTCCAAATCAATAGGACTTTGTGACCTCTGTGATGGTGGTGAAGATGGTGGCTCTGTTTCTATCACTGGCACCGCTTCTGCTACAACTTCTTCTACAATGGTTTCCGCCTCTACAGCGATTATTTCAATCACTGGTTCTTGTGTAGTTGCAGCGGTCTCAGCTGTCTCAGGCAAATTGGTGGCTGTCTCCACCTGTACCTCTTGCCGGCTTGTGCTGGCAATTCCTTTTCTCCCCCATGTGCTTCCTGACATCCGCATTCCTTCTGGAGGAAAGCTCATCTTCTTCTGTCTGGGTTTCCTCCTAGGCGTGGAAGGTAGTGTAGACTGAACCGCTGGCGGCTCTGATCGGGGAAGTACTACCTTCCTTGTCCTTTTACTGTCCAGGTAGAGTTGACTGTGTCGAACTACTCTACCCGTTCTTTCCTCAATAGACGTACTCTCTTTTGCGTACCAGTCTACCTTGCCGAGTGGTTGTGAATCCACTAGACCCGTGAAGAAGGAAGAAAGAATAACTTCTCCTTAGTCTTCAGATAAGCCCTCGATGTCTTCTGCCATGAATTCTGCAATCTGCGAGAGCTTGAATCTGCTATGGTTCCTTCTTCTCACTTCGAACTCATCCTCGCAGTTGACCCAAAAATCCTCCATGAAAGGTTCATGTGATGATCTTTGCTCAAGGTGAGCTGCGAAGATGCCTCTGGGGTCATAGGATGGCCTCCTGTCGATGAGGTACTTGAGATTAAATCTCACTATTTCTTAGCTTATCAACCTTGCATCAGCTGCTGTTCTGCATCTGTAGAGTCCCATCTGAAGAGGAAAGTTCACTGCAGCCTTTTTCTTTACGCGAAGGTAAGAGTGAACATCGGCCAATTGCCTCAGGAATTCCATGAACACTACCCTATCTGAAGGGTAACGTGGCATCATGGCGGGGTGGCCATTATAGCCATACACGCGTATGTAGGTGAAAGTGGGGAATTGTATGAACCAATCCGCCCAGTCCACCATTGCTGCCTTAGCTGCTGGTGAAATATGCACGTGCATCTCATGGTCTAGCTCGTGCACGGTGTGCATAGTAAAAAGGTCATTATTCTTTTGAAATGTCTTTCCGCTAGAGTGAACTCCAAGCGAGGAAAGTATTCTTGTACCTTTTGCACACCCAGGGTTCCCACAGTGTTTAATGTTCTGAAATCGCCTTGGAAGGCTATCAGGTAGACCAGGTATGAACACATGTGGAAACGGTGCGTATTCTAGAAATCCGGTGAATTGTTGGTGGAGTGTGTCACTGATCAGGGAGGCCCAGTCGTAACGTTCTTTTCTGCCGATTATCTTGCCAATAATGTAGAACATCCACGGCTGGAAGGATTTTCCCTCCTCTTGTCCAGTGACTCTGCTGAGTAGGGTGATTAGCACTCCGTACTCGTCTTTGAATTCTCCTCTACCAACCAATCTGGGCAAGCTGGTTCTCTTTGTTTTCAGCCAATGTTCAGCCATTATAAGCGAACACTTGTCTTTTGAAGCCTCGAATGCCTTTTCGCATTCTGTCACTGATATGACCTTCTTGGTAGGGCATGTTGGGATTGCAAAACAAGTCTCTATGTCTACTGGCTTCAAGCTGCAAATCACCCTCCCGTCAACTGACAGGATCTCTCTGGTAGTCGGGTTGTAATGCTTAGTGCAAGCAATTACAAGCTCGATGCTTTGTAAGGTGATTGGAATAGATGCTGCTTGAAACAAGCCGGATTCTTCGATGTTCTGCAATGTGATTTGATTCATGCCCTCCAAGTCTTCAGAACTGACCTCTGGATTTTTCTGCCATAAGTCTGTATCAGTCGTTTTCAGGTAATCATGGTATAAGACTGTTTTGGTCTTGTATTGTGCCTGAGAGTACTGCATTCTGAAAACCTTGAATATTGACTGGGCACTTGACCCTGTTCTGACACTTTTCTGGAAATGCTAAAAATAGCCTCGCCGGGGGTAGTTTTTACGAAAAAATCTGAGACATGGGTTTTGGTAAGAATGATTTTCTAAACAGACCCAGATCGTCAGAAATTCGAAAAAACGAGTTTTTCTTTGACATGCAAGAGCCCTTCGGTGGCAGAGGCAGCAAGGGCACCAGAAAGTGATTTTTCTCGAAAAAAACTAACACATGGGTTTTGTTCGTGCTTCAGAGCCAAACAAACCCAGTTTGTCCATTTTTCAATATTATGACTTTTTCCGGAAACCCTAAAAAATAGGGGCAGCAGGGCTACTTTTTCTGAAAAAATCTACCATGTGAGTTTTGTTGAAAAAGCTCTGCTGATCATACCCAGTTGGTCAGATCTGTGATAATCTGTCGTTTCCTGTGACATGCAAAAGAAATATAGACAGAAGTAGAGGAAGTAGACAGAAGATGGATTGGAAGTTATAAACTGCCACTTTGCAATAATCTGTCTCTGGAAACAATCTTTGGAGAAGAATGCTTTTACTGCCAATGATCTTCAAAAATATTGAAGATCCGTTCAAAACCCCTGCCAGATCTTGAAAACTTGTTCTTGGGAGCTACTTGATGTTTTATCCTTCAACCTGCAAAAAAGAATAATGAGGAAAGGGATGCCTAGCATGAATATAAAGCAATTAGGGTTAAGATCCACAAAGTATGGAAGATAACTCATCATTCAGGCCTGATTTGGAGTTCCAAAAGATGATTTGCACTGATTGTGGAGTGTTTTTCTCTTTTTTTTGGCTCCAAATTTGCTAACTCAAGTCAACATTTCTATTTGACTTTCCTTTAGGCGTCCAACCTTGAGTTTGATCATTTTTGTCTATTTTTTGCAAGCTGAAGTGCTCTCGTTTGATCTTCGATTCAGGTTACTCAGTTGATCTCAGGCAGTGTCCGACAGTTCTGTTGTCGAGGCGGGATCAGTATGATTAGATATGCCTAGGAGAGATTAACTCAGAAAACTGAGTTTAGGTCTCCAGAAAGAAGGGCACCTTTTCTTGAAAGGGGCGCTTTTGACAATGCCTTAGTCAATTTTCATTGACTCGTTCTTCGTTTTGACCTTTTCAGACCCTCTTTGCTCTAATCTGACGTTCCCGATGTTTGATGAATCAGATGATTCTGCTTGACGATGCATCGGGTAGCCGGTTCAGTCTTGTTCACAATGCCTGACTTCTCAGTGGAAGCTGGCAAGTTTTGGGCCTCCAAACTAAAGGGCGCCCCTGGAGCTTTTGCTTGGTTTCATCTTGGTTGTGGACTGCCAGTCTTTGACCTCCTCCATCAGTTGATTGATTTGTCGGAAGTTCTTGCTGATAGTCTCGCTGACGAGATAGGTCATAGCTGAGAAGGTCATCCTGGGAGGCAGTGAAGATTCCGGCTGAATCTGGACACCTTTAGGAAAGGGCGCCTTTCTTTGAGAGGGGCGCTTTTAGCCATGCCTTAGCCATTTTCTGGCTTATCTTTCCAGTTTTTCAAATTTGGCTTTTTCTACTTGATCTCATCTCGTGATCGTTTGGTGTGTCTTGTGGACTTGTTGTTAGATTGATCACGTAGCCGGGAGGAAGCTGGAGGAAGCTGGAAAGATATCATGTATAAAGCTACAGCTCTTGGATTCATCTGATGTCTGCAACTGAGGGGCGCCCCTGGCCAGCAGGGGCGCTTTTACCTTGAAGTTTTTTAGATTTGGCACTTCTGTCGTCAATGGATCCTCCATACTTCGCTGACGGTCGGTCAATGATTGCTGAATCAGATAATCTTGCTGATTGTTTCGTTGTCGAGCTAGTATGAAAGTGAAGAGGATGACTGTTTTGACACTGCCAGATGATTTGATTTGCCCTCTAAGGTTCAAGGGCGCCTTTCTTCAAGAGGGGCGCTTTTAACCACTGTAGACTATGTTTTGCCTTGGTAGACAAAACGTGCACCTTCCAGACTTAGCCAAATTTTGGCCTTTTCCGTTTTGAGAATCTCCTTCGTTGAACTCATCATTTTTATCTTTTTTCGCCATGGTTTCTTCGTTGAAGCTTTTGAGGTTTAGCTTTCAGCACCTGGTACTGGCCAATCTGCCATTAATGGCTGCGGAGCTCCTAACTTTGTTCCTGAAAAATAGAAATAGACCCACCAGAGTAAAACATATTTTTTGATAATTCTGACTTGATCAGTGTGATCGTGAAGGCAATTAAGCCTATCAGAATTATTTTCAATCATTTCCGGGAAGGTCCTATTTTTTAGGGTTTCCACAAAAATAGGGGTGTAAAACCCTAATTTTTCGTTTTTTCAAAATTTTAACCATAGGTTCCTTGACAGAAACCCACAAGGATTTCATATTTGGTTTGACCTAAAACATACTTTAGATGGCATTTTTACGTTGTTTAGCTCAATTTAAGCAGAATGCCAAAAATTTCATTTTGGGTATAACACTCTTGAAGAAAGGCGCCCTTGGATCTCAGAGGGCAAATGTAATCATTTGGCATCTTCAACTCAGTCATCCTCTTCACTCTCATGTTGGCTCGACAACAAAACAATCAGCAAAATCATTTGATTCAGGGATCATTGACCAACCGTCAGCAAAGTATGGAGGATCCATCAGCAATGAAGATGCCAAATCAGAGAGCTTCATGGTAAAAGCGCCCCTGCTGGCCAAGGGCGCCCCTCAGTTACAGGCACCAGATGAATCCATAAGCAACAGCTCTATACATAATATCTTTCCAGCTTCCTCCCAGCTACGTGATCAATCTGACAGCAGGTCCACAAGACATGCCAAACGATCACGAGTTGAGATCAAGCAGAAAAAGCCAAAATTGAAGAACTGGAAAGACAAGCTAGAAAATGGCTAAGGCATGGCTAAAAGCGCCCCTCTCAAGGAAAGGCGCCCTTTCTTGAGGGCATCCAAATTCAGTCAGAACCTTCACTGCCTCCCAGGATGACCTTCTCAGCTATGACCTGTCTCGTCAGTGGGACTATCAGCAATAACTTCTGACAAATCAAAAATCTGATGAAGGAGTTCAAAGACTGGTAGTCCACAACCAAGATAAAACCAAGCAAAAACTAAAAGCGCCCCTGCTGGCCAGGGGCGCCCTTTAGTTTGAAGGACCTAAACCTGCCAGCTTCAACTGAGAAGTCAGTCATCCTGAACAGGACCAAGCTAGCTACCCGATGCATCGTCAAGTAGAGTCATCTAATTCATCTAGCAACGGGAATGTCAGATCAAAGCAAAGAGGGTCTAAAAAGGTCAAAAAGAAGAATAGTCAATGAAAATTGACGAAGGCATTGTCAAAAGCGCCCCTCTCGGGGAAAGGCGCCCTTCTTTTTGGAGGCCTAAACTCAGTTTTTTGAGTTAATCTCTCCCAGGCATATCTCATAAAGCTGATCACACCTCAACAACAGAACTGCCAGCCACTGCCAGAGATCAACTGAGTAACCTGAATCAAAGATCAAACGGAGGCACTTCAGCTTGCAAAATGGACAAAAAAAGATCAACTTCAAGGATGGACGCCTAAAATAAGTCAAAGCAAAGATGTTGACTTGAGTTAGCAAATTTGGAGCCAAAAAGAGGCCAAACACTCCACAATCAGCGGAAATCACCTTTTGGAACTCCAAATCAGACCTAAATCATGAGTTGTCTTCCATACTTGGTGGATCTCAACCCTAATCACCATATATTCTTGCCAAGCGTCCCATTCTTCATTATTATTTTTGCAGGTTGAAGGATAAAACAGCAAATAGCTCCCAGGAACACGTTTTCAAGACCTAGCAGAGGTTTTGGATGGATCTTCAATATTTTTGAAGATCAGTGGCAGTAAAAGTATTCTTCCCCGAGGATTGTATCTAGAGGCAGATTATTGCAAAGTGGCAGTTTATAACTTCCAATCCATCTTCTATCTACTTCCTCTATTTTTTGTCTATATTTCTTTGCATGTCACAAGAAACGACAGATAATCACAGATTTGGCCAACTGGGTATAATCTGCACAACTTTTTCAACAAAACCCATATGTTGGATTTTTCCAGAAAAAGTAGCCTTGCAACCCCTATTTTTTAGGGTTTTCGAAAAAAGTCATAATTTTGAAAAACAGTCAAACTAGGTTTGTTTAGCTCTGAAGCACGAACAAAACCCATGTGTTGGATTTTTCTGAGAAAAATCACTTTCTGGTGCTCCGCTGCCTCTGCCACCGAAGGGCTCTTGCATGTCATAGAAAAACTCGTTTTTTCGAATTTCTGACGATTTGGGTTTGCTTAGAAAATCATTCTCAACAAAACCCATGTCTCGGAATTTTTCGTAAAAATTACCCCCAGCGAGGCTATTTTTAGCAGTTCCAGAAAAGATGTCCAAGCAACATCGTGTGCACAGTCAATCTTCAAGGTTTTCATAATGCAATACTCCCAGGTACAATACAAGACCAAGATAGTCTTATACCATGATTATCTGAAAACAACTGACACAGACTTATGGCAGAAAAATCCAGAGGTCGGTTTTGAAGAATTGGAGGGCATGAACCAAATTACATTGCAAACATTGAAGAATCCGGTTTATTCCAAGCTGCATCCATTTTGATCACCTTACAGAGCATTGAGCTTGTAACTGCTTGCACAAAGCATTATAACCCGACTACAAGAGAGATCCTGTCAGTGGACGGGAGGGTGATTTGCAGCTTAAAGCCAAAGGACATAGAGACATGTTTTGCAATTCCACCATGCCCTACCAGGAAGGTCGTATCTGTGACAGAATGCGAAAAGGCATTCGAGGCTTCCAGGGATAAGTGTTCGCTTATAATGGTTGAACATTGGTTGAAAACAAAGAGAACCAGCTTGCCCAAATTGGTTGGGAGAGGAGAATTCGAAGATGAGTACGGAGTGTTAATCAGTCTACTCAGTAGAGTCACTGGACAAGAGGAGGGGAAATCCTTCCAGCCGTGGATGTTCTATATTATTGGCAAAATAATCAGCAGGAAAGAACATTACGACTAGGCCTCTCTGATCAGTGACACACTCCACCAACAATTTACCAGGTTTCTAGAAGAGCACCATTTCCACATGTGTTCCTACCTAGTCTACCTGATAGCCTTCCAAGGCGATTTCAAAACACTAAACACTGTGGGAACCCTGGGTGTGCAAAAGGTCCAAAAATACTTTCCTTGCCTTGAGTTCACTCTAGCGGAAAGGCACTTCAAGAAGATAAATGACCTTTTCCTTTTCACTATGCACACTGTGCGCGAGCTAGACCATGAGATGCCCGTTCATATTTTACCAGCAGCTAAGGCAGCAATGGTGGACTGGGCGGATTGGTTCATCCAATTCCCCACTTTCACCTACATACACGTGTATGGCTACAATGGCCACCCCGCCATGATGCCATGCTACCCCTCAGATAGGGTAGTGTTCATGGAATTCTTGAGGCAGTTGGCCGAGGTTCACTCTTACCTTCACGTAAAGAACAAGTCTGCTGCAAACTTTCCTTTTTAGATGGGATTCTACAGATGCAGGACTGTAGCCGATGCTAGGTTGATAAGCCAAGAAATAGTGAGATTTAATCTCAAGTACCTCATTGACAGGAGGTCATCATATGATCCTAGAGGAATCTTCGCAGCACATCTCGAACAAAGATCATCACATGAACCTTTCATGGAGGATTTTTGGGTCAACTGCGAAGATGAGTTTGAAGTGAGAAGAAGGTACTACAACAGATTCAAGCTCTCGCAGATTGCAGAATTCATGTCAAAGGACATCGAGGGCTTATCTCATGACGAAGAAGAGGTCATTCTTTCTTCCTTCTTCACGGGTCAAATAGAAGCACAACCACTCAGCAAAGTAGACTGGTACGCGAAAGAGAGTACGTCTATTGAGGAAAGAACTGGTAGAGTAATTCGACACAGTCAACTCTACCTTGACAGTAAAAGGACAAGGAAGGTAGTACTTCCCTGATCAGAGCCGCCAACGGTTCAATTTACACTACCTTCCTCGTCTAGGAGGAAACCCAGACAGAAGAAGATGAGCATTCTTCCATAAGGAATGTGAATGTCAGGAAGCACATGGGGAAGAAGAGGAATTGCTAGCACAAGCCAGCAAGAGGTACAGGTGGAGACAACCACCAATTTACCTGAAACAATTGAGAACGCTGCAGCTACACCAAAGCCAGTGATTGAAATAATCGCTGTAGAGATGGAATCCATTGTAGAAGAAGTTGCAGTAGAAGCGGTGCCTGTAATAAAAACAGAGCCACCGGCTTCACCACCATCACAGAGGTCGCAAAGTCCCATTGATTTGGACTCGCCACCACGAGACATTGCCACGGCACAGTCTCGTTCTTCCAACATTCAGGGGGCCTATGTTCCTCCTCCCAGCGATGCTAGCCAAGATTCTATCTGGATGGAAAGCTCGCTTGGAAGGAAAGGGAGAGACCTTCTTATTAGCTTGACTTCTCTGAATTTCACCATGTCCCACAAAACATGCCGACAAAGAAGTTGAAGAAGCAGACACATGTAGAGAGGAATGCATAGAACGAGGTTGTCATAGAGACTATTGCCCCGCCTGAAGATAAAGACATACATAATGTGAGGGTTGAGGATTTCACGCTTTCAAAGGTGAACCTTGGAAAGACCACTCGACAGGTGGAGGCATACCTTCTCGAAATCGCCTCAGCGAGCGTCAAAGAAAGGATGGCAAAGGATGGACAAGACAAAGCAGCTTTGAAGGCTGAAAACCGCCAGCTAAGATTGTACATTTCTAGTTTGATACATTACACTCCCAACTCCTCGGCCTTGCCTCAAGGACTATTGGATCTCCTAGCTGAAAGAAACCATCATCAATTGATCACATACGGCAAACACTTGAGACGTCAAGTGGATGAGTTTTTCGTCAAAGGACGGTGCATATTAGCAAAAGCATATCAGCTGAGAGATAGAGCACATGGTCTTCGATCAAAAATCCAGCAGTCAGATGTAAAGGCAGCTCAAGAGAGGCCAAGAGAGGAAGCGACAGTTGTTGATCTACAACAAGCATACCAATTAGTTACAACCACTAAGAACAAACACCATCTCTTTGAGTGGAAAGAACAATTGGCATACAAGGTGAGAGCCTACGATGTCAATTCAATGGAGTTGATTGACTATAGACGCTTTGTCGCCAATATTATCAACTTCCAAAGACCGTTGATAATATCCTTTCCTGAGTTAGAATATCAACAAGAAGGAGGAGAATATGTTGAGTCTGAAACGGTACAGACACGGTTCCAAGATGTCATCCGATCTTCATTCCTTGAAGATCCCAATGGTTGCAAATTAACCAAAATTGCAGCCATGTCTATCCAGTTAGATGAAGCAACTACCCAATGTATAAACTATCAGCAGCAACTTGCTACGGGTGAAGAAATGCTTAGACGCCACAGTCACCTTGAAAAGCATTAATTGCTCAGGCGCCGAAGAGGTCAATGACTGGATAGAGACTTTGTTGACCAGTGGTGAAGAGGTGTAAAGCACCAAGGAAGGACGTCCTACCCTCCAAAGTAGCAATAAATATGACTCAAGTCAACTTGATGCCCCTTTCCAAGTTGACTCCAGATCTCCACAGATCATGCATGTCAGATCCCACTGATCTAGGATGTCTAATTGACTCCCACGATTTGTGGATCTCAAATCTCCTCAAAAGGTGGATGTCTATTTGGAGACACATTTGTAATTGTAAGTTCACTTTTAGTTAGGTGTCAGTCAACTGAGGTAGACTCCCAGTTTGACTTTTGTTTAGTTTCAGTTAACTGAAGTAGATTTCCAGTTAACTGCTTGCTCACCTACATTTAGACATAGAAATAAATCTTGTTGATTGGCAAGAACTGTTTGTTAACTCAAGGAGATTTTAGGGTTGCCTACTCCTTTGAGTTTCTATAAATAAGAGCCTTAGGCTCATTATTTGTTTAACCTTTATTTGCTAAGCAAAATTGTTGCGCCATTGTTGCCAGAGTTAGCTTGTTTATATTTGTTCACTCTTGGATGAGAGTTCGTTGGTTGATCGTAATTGTGCATGATTCCGTGCCTTCGCTGTCCCGACCTTTGTAATTCTTTGGAGAAAGCTTGAAGAAATAAATCAGATGGCGCATGCTTGCTTGATCTAAATACTTGAGTCTATTCAAGGTCTCGTTTTCAAATAGTGCATTGTTTCAATCTCCTCCTTGGACAGGTGTCGTCACCTCCTTGGATATTTTGTTATTGATCATTATCGTATGATGTTGTTTAATGATTTGTCTTGCAGCCTACACTTTGGACAGGTGTCATCACCTCCTCGGGAATCCTGATAGATAGGCCATCATTCCTTGTTGTTTCCAGTGAGTTGTTTCCAAGCCTACACCTCGGACAGGGGTTCCTCCTCCTTGGCAAGTCTCAAATCTAGTTTACCGTAAGAGAGTGTTTACTTGTATCGAGCCCTATCTTGGTATATATCCGAGAGTTCAGAGCCTTGGCCATATTCCATTGAGATGGAGGATTCAAGTGATCCAACCAATCCATTTCGCTCCTACGCCCTCATGCTCTGTTTATCTTGAGGAGGTAGGATAGTCTAGAAGCTAGTTAGTCGTAGTTAAGATCTGCGGAAACCAGAGAAAAGCTTAGCTACGGCGCATTGTGTTTATGCACCCTTGTGTCCTGCCGCTGAGTAAAAAAGAGAGGAACCTTAGTACACCCCTTTTTTACAGTAGAAAAACAGCAAAGAGAGATCTTCCTCTCTATAATCCGAAGAGCATGTACTAACACACTTGCAATAGCTGTCTGTTTCCAATAAGCACTCCAGATGTGTTAATTGAAATGTCAACAAATATATAAGAGATATATTGGCTGGGTTTTTCTCCCTCAGGTTGGAGGGTTTTCCCAGGATATTGGTTGTGTTTTTGTGTTGAATTTTGAATTAATTTTCTGTGTTTTTCATCTGATCATAAAACTAACATGGTATCAGAGCGGGTTTGAAAAAGATCTCGATCATATTTGTGTTTTGTACAGCGATACCCTTATTTTTATTTCTCATCTTTGTTCACCTCTATCTCTTCGTCAAGATGGTGAATGGTCTTAAGATTGAGGATAGGCTTGAGGGAGCGTCAAATTTGACTTCGTGCAGATTTAGGATCATACTCACCTTGGAGGAAAGCGAATTGGCAGATTTTGTGGAGAGCTCCGCCCCCGAGCCTACGGATGAGGAAGAAAAGGCCCTATGGAAGAAGAAAGCTATTAGGACAAAGAAGATGTTAGTTGATTCCGTAAAGGATCATATTGTTCCTATCATCTCCAAGTTAAGGACTGCAAGAGAGATGTTCAAAACCCTGGAGGAGATGTACGAGATCAACAACACAAGTCGGGCACTTGCACTGAAGCAACAACTCCATCATTTGAAGATGGCAAAGGGAGAATCAATTATTGCCTACTTCATGAGAATAACCGACTTGAGAGATCAGCTCTCGTCTATTGGGCATGTTGTCAATAGCAAGGATTTGACCATGCTGGCTCTTAATGGTCTTCCTTCATCTTGGGAATCCTATATTCAGGGAATCAGTGCAAGATCAAAACTTCTCAAGTTTGATCGGTTGAGGGTAGACTGTATTCAAGAAGAGTCTAGGTTGGCTGCAAGAGGTATTGGTCAAAGCTCCATTAATGAGGACATTCATGTTCTTTCCAGTCATTCCTCAAAGAAGAAAGGGAAGGATGGGAAGAAAGGTTATTTCAAGAGAAATAGAGATAAAGGAGTTGATGGTGGACCCGCATTCAAGAAGAAGAGGAACCTCTCCAAGGTTCAATGTTTCTGATGTGACAAGTATGGTCACTTTGCAAAGGAATGTCTTACCAAGCCTAGGCAGCAAGCCGCCATTGCAAATGTTGATGAAGCCTCTCTGTAGAAGGATTCATGTGAATACCTATTCTACTCAGCTTGTCAAGCAATGTAACTACCGACACCAACACTTGGCTGATCGATAGTGGTGCCTCTCGCCACATCACTGGATTTAGGGAGCATCTATCTAATTTGGTGGAGAAAGATTCTAGCGAATAAGTCATTATTGGAGATGATGCTAGTTATTTTGTTAAAGGAGTTGGGACCTCATCTCTTCACTTGGATTTCGGCGATTCCTTACAGTTGGATGATGTGCTATTTGTTCCAGGCATCAAGAGAAACCTTGTTTCCATCTCAGCCTTGGAAGACAAGGGTTATCAAGTTGCATTTTCAAAAGGCAAAGTTCTTATATGGGCAAAGAACTCCAACATCAAGACTTCTCAGGTGATTGGAGTTAGACATGGGTGTCTCTACAGACTATTCACTCGTCCCATTCAGGATTTAGTGCATGACTCCTCAAGTTTGTGTGATCTTTGGCATCGAAGATTGGCACACCTTCACTTTTGAGCTCTACCTATTATGGAGAAGATGGTGACCGACCTTCCTAAATTCAACCAGAAGCATGAAGGAACCTGCAAACGCTGCGCTTTGGGTAATAATACAAAAGGTCCATTCCATAGTAGTGAAAGTAGATCCAAATGTGTTTTAGATCTCATTCATTCTGATTTATATGGTCCAATGTTTGTTGCTTCTTCGAGTAGTTTCTTGTATTACATTATTTTTATTGATGACTACTCTAGAAAGACTTGGATTTATTTCTTGAAATCTAAAGAATCTGAAGAGAATTTAGAGAGATTCAAAGAATTCAAAGCTCAAGTGGAGAATTTGTCCGAAAATAAAATCAAGGTCTTGAGATCCGATAATGGAGGAGAGTACACCTCTGTTATCTTCCGTAACTATTGCATTGAAGTAGGGATTAAGAGGGAGCTCAGTGTTCCTTATAATCCTCAACAGAACGGTGTTACGGAGAGAAAGAACAGATCTATTGCGGAAGCAGTCAAAGCCATGATTCATGACCAAGACCTGCAAATTTCTCTTTGGGCTGAAGCATCAAGGACCGTTGTTTATGTTCAAAATAGAAGTCCTCACAGAATCTTGGAGAATATAACTCCTGAAGAAGCATTCTCTGGAGTGAAGCCTGAAGTAAGTCACTTGAGGATCTTTGGATGTCCAGTATATGTTCATATACCAAAGGAAAAGAGGACAAAGTTAGAACCTTTTGGCAAGAAGGGAATTTTGGTAGGCTATAGTGAGACATCAAAAGCCTACAAAATCTACATTCCGGGTCAGAAGACAATTGAGATCAGTAGAGATGTCACATTTGAGGAGGATGTTGCATTTAGAAGATCCAAGGGCACTCATATGGAGATCGATAAAGAAGAGCCTCCTCAGGATATGGAAGTTGACTATGTTCCTGAGAATCAGAGGGAGGCTCCAGAACCCAAAGAAGATGATGATCCAGTCGAACCCTTGGAACCTACTGATGGGCCTACAGATATTGTGATCGGAAGGAAAAGACCTCTTCAGGCAAGGAAAATAATGCAGGAGGCGGAAAGTTTTGCAGCCCCAAGAGGAACCTTCAGGGAAAGTAAGAGACCTAATAAGTTCTCCAGTTATGTAGCCTTGATGAGTCAGATTATTGAGTCAGAGTCTTCCAATGTTGAGGAAGCTTCTAGTCAACAAGTTTGGAAAGATGCTATGACTGAAGAGTATCAATCCATACTTAAGAATGATGTTTGGGACATCGTTCCTAGACCCGAAGGCAAATTTGTGGTGTCTTCTAAATGGATCTTCAAGATCAAGCATGCGGTTGATGGGAGCATTGAGAAGTACAAAGCCAGATTCGTGGCTAGAGGGTTCTCACAAAAAGAGGGAGTTGAGTATGAAGAAACATTTTCTCCAGTGGCTCGTTATACTTCTATCAGGACCATTATTGCTATTGCTGCATCTAGAGGATGGAAGATTCACCAAATGGATGTAAAGACAACCTTTCTTAATGGTGTAATAGAAGAAGAGGTTTACATTAAGCAACCCGATGGATTTGAGGTTGTAATGTCCCCATTTTTAGCCATACGCTCTTCAATATTTGATAGCCTATTCCCGGAAGCCCGTAGGCTCGTCAAAGGTGAAATTAGGGTTTCCTATTTTATAGCGGTTCTAAAGAAGGTTTGCATGAATAAAGATTGCGGATTCTTTCTGGGTTTTCAGAGAGCTTCGCAGTGATATGACATATAAAGTCATTGGGCAACTTTTCTAAATTTAATATTTTCAGTAAATTATATTTCTAACAGTGCCATATTGGGCAATAGCATCAATAGTCAGCTTAGTTTCCATTTCGAGCAGAGCAGTTTGGAGCATATTTGGCCTTCAACACTTTGAGGCTCATTTTGGGTAAAATGATTTATTCTAAGTCATTAATGTTATAATTTCTAATTGACCCCCTTGGCCTAGTATTAATGACTTAAAGTTGTTTTAAAAGGTGGCCTTCAGGGTGGACGCCTCATTGGGAGATTATTTAAATATTTCTAAAGTAAATATTTCTCCTCAAGTTTTGGATGCCTAGAAAGGTGAATATAATGTTTTAAAAATTAAAATATTTCAAAAGTGAAATGGGCATCTCTTTTGGAGGGAAAAAAGAAATGGAAGTTGAAGAGCCAACAGTCACCTTCAATTCTATAAAGAAAGCCTTTGCTCTCTCATTTCTTATCTTTGAAAGTGTTGTAAAGTTATGCTGCTGAATTAATTTCAGAATCCGGCTAAGGGAGAGCTTAGCAATTCTTCACCATTCTTCGGGCCTAAAACTATGGTCTCCTAGATGGTTGATTGAGAGTGTGCTTCATTCAGAAGTGCATATTGAGCTTCATTGTTGCTGATTTTGGTGATAATTTCTAGTTTTGAGCTTGCTGGTTATTCTATGGCTGAAGTAGATTTTCATATGCAACTCTTAGTATGATTTAAATTTCATTATGGGTGTTTGATCATTCAATGTCTATGCTCTTGGCGCCCCTAATTGTGCATTTGCAGATTTTATCGTTGAAGATTTAGATGTTATTTTCAGTTTCTATGTTGCTAATGTTCATACAACTGAAGTTGAATTTTGTGAGCAGCTTTTTGAATAAATTTAATCTTGTTCTAGGTGTCGATGCTATGTGTTTGTTGACCTTGGGCAACCCTTTCCATGGAAGCTGGGATTTAAATTCAAAGAACCTGATTTTTAAGAGCAAAATCGCCCTTACAGCCAGGTCGTACCCTCTTAGAGCACATTGGAATTCGTGCCAAATAAATGAACTGGTTTTGATGTTGTTTTCTGTTTTGTTCTTGGGTGCCATACTCCTTGAGAGCCTTTGCAAAAGAATTCAGTCAATTCGGAGGTAATTTGGTGAAGTTATGAATATTTAAGTGAGTTTACAAGTTGCTAGTTATTCATTTCCAGAATTGCAGATTTATATCAGACTTGTTTCAATTTGAATTTCCAGTCTTTTCTTCATCAATTATTGTTGATGTCTAACGTGAAATCCTCTAGTTCCTTGGTGCTTTGAAATCATTGTAATATTCATGTAATTTGCAGCTCATTCTCATATTGTAAAACTGTAAACAATAGTACTATTCCAGTTTATTATTGCTGCAATTATTTCCTAATTTCACATTAAGCACCCCTGGATGGTATACCGCCAGTGTGGAGAAACGAATTGTTTAAGCTTTCTTGTACCCACTGTCAAGTGGTGAATCCCCTCTCTTGAGTGGATGCCTGCCGCAACTGATGAATTGTTTTATTTGTTATTTCATTCCCCCCACTATTTTTGTGGAAGTGTAAAAAATCTCTCATGGCTGGTTATCCGCCTAAGTTCTTTCAGTTTTGTAATTAGTACTCCACCATATGTTAGCACCTCGCCTGTTAAAGGATCTTGAGTGCACATTCTTGGTGTTGAGTTTAAACTCTCTCTTTCGGTTGTAATCTTTGTAACTTTTGATTCAGTAGATCCTAGGGATCCTCTGACCATATGCCCGCCCCTCCTCCTTAAGTGGTTTTAGGGCGCATTCTTGGTTAGATTTCTTTCATGCAACGTTTTGGGTTAAACTAACCTTAACGGGTGCTTGGTCACATTGTATTTGTTTATTGAAAATTAAAAAAAATTGAGAGGGTATCTTTCAGAGGTACATGGGAAGGAGTCTCATGTTTGCAAGCTGAAGAAGGCCTTGTATGGTCTAAGCAAACTCCTCGTGCTTGGTACAAAAGGATTGATCGTTACCTATTGATTTTGGGTTTCTCAAAGAATGATGCAGATTCTAACCTCTACTTCAAGGTAATTAATGGTGAAGCCTTGATTTTGGTTTTGTATGTTGATGATCTGATTATCACTGGAGAAGAACACCTCATTCTCAAATGTAAGGAGTTAGCTTTTGAGTTTGAAATGAAAAATCTTGGTCTCATGCATTACTTTCTTGGCTTAGAAGTTTTGCAAAAGTCAGATGAGATGATTCTAAGTCAAGGGAAGTATACCATTGACATTCTGAAGAGGTTTGGTGTGATTGATTGCAAACCTATGTCTACACCTATGGAGACCAACTTACATAAGTTGAAGGAGGCTGCAGATAGTTCAGAACTGGTGGATCCCACGATGTACAAGCAGCTGATTGGTTCATTGATGTATCTAGTTAACACTAGACCGAATATCTACTATGCAATTAGTGCACTTAGTCAGTTCATGTGTGAACCAAGACAGATGCATCTTGTTGCAACAAAACATATCCTGAGATACTTGCGTGGCAAAGTTGGATATGGGTTGAGATATTCTTCAGGTGTGGATTTGAAGCTGCATGGTTTTACTAATTCTGATTGGGCAAGGTGTGTCACTGATTGAAAGAGTACCTCTGGTTGTTGCTTCAGTTTGGGATATGCTATGATATCCTAGTGCAACAGGAAGCAGTCTTAAGTGGCATTGAGTACAGTAGAGGCAGAGTATATTGCAGCTTGTGTGGCAGCTCGTGAAGCACTGTGGCTACGTAAGCTCCTTACAAGATTGTTTGGGCAATCAATGGAGCCTACTATCATTTATTGTGATAACCAAAACTGTGTGAAGCTTTATGTCAATCCTGTGTTTCATGACAAAATTAAACATGTTGAAATCAAATACCACTATATCAGAGATATGGTATTGAGGAAAGCTATATAGTTGAGGTATATCAGCACTGATGAGCAGACGACATACATTCTCACCAAGCCTCTCTCTTGGATAAAGTTTGTGTACTTTCAAGATAAGCTTGGTATGGTGGAGAATCAAGCCCTAGCTGAGAAGGAGTCTCAATATCAATGATCCTTTGTTAATGCATTTCTCTATTGAGAGAGATTTGTGGTGCAAGCCCTTGATAATGCATTTCTCTTTGAGATTTGAGGTGAAAGCCCTTGTTTCCACCCTCTGGGAGAGCCATGGTGGATGTCATGTGTGTGACTCCATGACAACATCACGTGAGGGAGTCCGTGATGATTTTCTTGTACTTGTGTTTCACCCTCTGGGAGAGCCATGGTGAACGTCACGGTGAGGTGACATCACATTGAGAGATGAGCACTTGTACATACCATCTATGGAGGAAGCCATTGTAATGTCCCCTTCTCGAGCATGATCTTCTCAGTTGACCGTTGGCCTATTCCAAAGACCCGTAGGCTACTCGAAGGGTGAAATTAGGGTTTTGTGGTTTGGAGGTTGCTTTTGCTCGTGAATTGATGATTGAATAGCGGATTCTTTCTGGGTTTTCAGAATGCTTCGCAGTGATGTGTTTTTCTTGGCATTCCAAGCACCTTTAGGAATTTACTATTTTTAGTAAATTCTATTTCTGGCTGTGGTCCTTTCGTTCTCGGCACAGTTGGCTCTCCTCTTCAGTTGACTCAGTTGGTTTGTTCAATTTTGGCCTTGGGATGCATTTGTGGTGAGATAAGTTCATGTCATTTAAACAATGTCATATTTTAATGTTATAATACCCCTTGGCCTAGTCTCATAACTTAAAGTTATGTTAAAAGGTGGTCTTTAAAGGGTGGCGCCTCATTGAGGTAATTTATATATTTATTAAGGTCAAATTGGACCTTTAAGTTGGACGCATATTTTGAAGAGATGAACTTCAAAGAAAAGCCGAAATGAAGCCTTGAAGAAAAGTGACGCCATTCTTGGAGGGAAAAGGATTAGGGTTTCTAGAAGCTTCAGGAGGGGTCTTCACAAAGTTATAAAAGGAAGTCTTGGGTCTTCATTTGGTATCCAATATCTTGAGTAATGACATGCTGCTGAAATGGTGCTGGACTGCTTCGATGAATGAATGCCTCCTAGCCTTGGCTCAACTTCGTGCTTGAGAGATAGCACCTAGTGGAGAAGTTTGCTTATTGTTGAGAGATTTTATAGTGAGGTTTGCATTGTAGCTTGAGTCTAGTTTAGTTCAGTTTATTGCATTTTATATCATGTTCTGGAGTTGTTGATATCCGTGTTGAATCTGTAGTTTCATTCATAATTCAGAAAATACAAATATATTCATTCTGGGTATTGCATATTTCTTTATGTCTATGCTGGGCGCCCCTTTGTGCCAATTTGCAGATCCTATTTCGGAGAACCTGATTTTATAAAAGAAATTCGCCCTTCTTGCCAAGCCGCCCCTCCTTGGAGTGCATTGGGAAGCGTGTTAAAAAATGAGTGGGTTTAAGTGTGGTCTTGGGTATGCAGCTTGGTCACCCTTGTCATAGGAGTGCATTGCATTTGATTTGAGGTCGTTTGGTTGAGAAATGAGTGAGATATGAACAATTTGGTAGGGTTTTATGTTGCTGGTCCTGTATTTCAAGTTGCTGATCGGGCATATCAGTTTGTTTAAAGTCTATCATTTGAGTTGGGTTTGGGATGACAGTCTTTGTGATTATTGAGGGAACATTATACTAAATTGCAGCATGGTTAGACTTTATTATTCTATGTATTTGGCAAGCAAATCTCTAATTATTGTAAGCTGAACAGTTGTACTGTCAGCAATCCCTTTCCTTCTCTTTAATGCAATTGTAATACTTAGCATCTCCGTCATATGGTAGCTCCAATTCCATCTCGGGTTGGAAAGCACATTCTTGACGTCGAGTTACTTCAGCATAATAGTTGGTAGGGATCCTCTAACCACATGCTCGTCGTTCTGCGACGCATTCTTGGTTAGAGTTCTTTGTATCAGCATTGCATTAAGACCCTCTGACCATATGCTCGTCGTCATCCGGCGCATACTTGGTTAGAGTTCCTTATTAGCATTGCATTATGATCCTCTGACCATATGTTCACACCTTGCCCAACTCGGGATCCTGGTGTACATTCTTGGTTAGAGTTGAATTCCGCATCGTTGGTTTAAGCGCTAACTCTAACGATTGTGTATTGCTCTGCTCTTGTAATTGAGAAAATTAAAAAAAAAATTGGCTCGGTATATTTCAGCCATGATGGTTGATATCACGATGAGGTGATATGCTTTCTCAATGAGGTGATTAGCTGTTTTTTTTTGACACAGATGTATTCATGTTGATTGGCATCACGATGAGGTGATATGTCTTGTGTAGATGGAAGTATTCCTCCCTAGCTGAGAGGGAGTGTTGATGATTATATGCAGCCACGTGATGAATACTTCTAGATCGATTTGAGAAATAAATTTAAATAATAGCTAAGGCTATTTAAATTTATACATGTGATAATGAAGAGGTGCTTCATTTTATAATAAGACAAATTAAATATTAAAAGTGTTAATAAATAAATTATGATTATTTATTTGAAGGAGCTGACTTACCTTGAAAATCGTGCCCCCTCTTGAAAAGACGTGTTTGGCATTTGAGGCCGACTAGGTTCTTGAAGAGGTGTGATTCCTCATTGGTGTATATATACACATGATCTCTCTCCATTTGTTTATGAAGTAAAGCAAGTTTGTATGAAGAGAAGAAGTTCGATCCGAGCAGCAGATCTGAGTTTGTAGCAGCAGGTCGATTAAGAAGAATTATCTTATTTGTATCTTTGCATCTAGGAGAGGTGTTGTTCATTGTTCCTTGTGTAAGGTCTGATTTGTAAGCAGATTTCTGCTCTCATTATTATCAATATATAAGAGATATATTGGCTGGGTTTTTCTCCCTTAGGTTGGAGGGTTTTCCCAAGGTATTGGTTGTGTTCTTGTGTTGAATTTTGAATTAATTTTCTGTGCATTACATCTGATCATAAAACTAACAGTACATACTCCAATTCCACTCAGTTGAAGAACTTTCAAGTTGTTGAATTTTCGTACAACATTTATAATAATAAAACATAAACTATAAACTATAAATTTATAATGCATAGAAATGAATAAAAAATGATAGTTAAAAAATAAATAGATGTATACTTTGGAGAGAACTTTTATTACAAGAGGCTGCAAGTAAATAGAGTCTTGGCAATGTATGTAAAACCATTCATGAGCATCTTCTTTAGTAATTGTTTGAAAGAGCACAAACATCACGATTCTTTGAAGACATGAAGTGGTCAAACTCACTAAAGACAATATTTTGTAAATCTACATTTGGGAATATTCTTTTGAATGTAGTCTTGTAGCTAGTAGCAAACTCTTCATCCCTAAATAGTGCCACCCTTCTTGGCAAGGAAAGTTTCTTTGAGCTATAATATTTTGGAGACAAAGTGAATGCTAGTAGATGCAAGGGTGTGGTCATCTTGTTCCAATGATCAACAATAATCTTTTACACCCTTTTGAAAAATACTTCTATGTGGTCATGCTTCTTATTTTTCAACTATGGAGTTCATGCCATCATAAATTTCACCCAAACATGGGAAGTTTATATTAGGATGCATAATCATGCTGATGATGGGCTCAATGATACTCAAAACATATTCTACATGAGCCCACCACTCATCATCTAGGATCAATGCTTTGATTCTTTAGGCTCTTTGTACTTGTAGTGTCCCCATTTTAGCCATACGCTCTTCAATGCTTGTCAGCCTATTCCGGAGGCCCGTAGGCTTGTCAAGGTGAAATTAGGATTTCTATCGTTTGGAGGTTTTTGGCATTTCTCAAAATTTCCTATTTTTAGTAAGTTCTAATTTTAGCAATGATCCAATTGACAGCATCATAGTGAGCTTTCCATTTCAGGCGGAGCATTTGAGTATGTTTGAATTTGGCTTTTGAGGTGAGATATTGGAGGAATAAGTTATTACAAGTCATTAATGTTATATTTTTTAATTGACCCCTTGGCCTAGTGTTATAACTTGAAGTTGTTTTAAAAGGTGGTCATGAAGGGTGGATGCCACATTAAGGAGTCATTTAATAATTTCAAGTTATTAATGTTGCCTTGGAATATGGATGCCAAAATAAGGAGGGAATAAATGTCTTTTAAAAATTAAAATGTTTCAAATTTCTTTTGGGCGTCCCTTGGAGGGAAAGATGGAAAACCAACAGTCACCTCAAGTTCTATAAAATAGAGGCTTTGCTCCAGCATTTACCATCCAATGTTTATGCTATTGTTATGTTGTCGGAATGACTTCATGAATTTGGCTTCGAGGAATGCTTACCTCCTAGCATTTGTCCAATTTCGTGTTTGAAAGACAACACCTAGTTGGGAATATTGTTGTTTCTCATCCAGACTACCAGATTGAGCTTCACAAATGATGAATTTTGGAGATAGTTACAATTTTTGAGTTGTTGGTTCAATCATGGCTGAAGGTCGATTTTGTTTACAGCTCTTTGTGTGATTTTATTTTGGTTGTGGGTGTTTGCTCAAATCAATTTTATGCTAGAGGCGGCCTATCTCATGAATTTGCAGATTTTAATTTGAAGTTTATGATTTTATCTTGAAGTTCGCCCCTCTAGGGAGGCCATACCTTGCTTGGGGCTGCATTGGAATGTGTGCTTAATTGTTTGATGAGCTTTGAATGCAGTTTAGGTGTTGAACATTGGGTGCCATCCTCCTAGAAAGCATTTGCAATTTATTTCAGGCCATTTGGAGGTATTATGGGAGTGTTGTGAGCATTTTAGTGTGTTACAATTTGCTGGTTAGACATTTCAATTTGCTGGCTATTGATATCAAATTTCTAATAATTCAGATTTTGGTTTGTAATTCTATATTTGGGAAGTTTAGAAGTTGGAAGAATCTTTCTTCAAGTATTTGCATCGATTTTGTTATTGTAACACTTGTAAATTGCAAATTTATTTTATTGTAATACTGTGAATTAATAGTACTAATCCAGTCATTATTATTGCTGCATTTACTTGTGATTTTTATGCAAACACTTTAACCTCTGGACGGTCTACCGCCAGTGTGGAGGAAATTAATATTGTATCTTCATCTTTCACCCACTGTTTAAGTGGCGAATACCCACTGTTGAGTGGATGCCCGCTAATAGCGGAAAAATTGCTCTTTAATGTAATTATCTTCCCCCCACTGAACAAGTGGTAGTGTGGATCTCATATGGTCAAATGACCGCTTGCTTCAATTCAGCATTGTTCTTCTTTTCAGTTTGGATGCTAATGACCCCTTCCCATATGCTATCACCTCGCCTTTCAAAGGATCTTGGTGAACATTCTTGGCAAAGGTTACATTCAATTTCAATATCTTTTGGAGTTAATGCTAACATTTGGCATAGTGCTGGTTTGTGTTGGTGAAATTTCAAAGAAAAAACTAAGGGGCACATTTCAGTACTTGATTGCCTCCATACACTTCAAAGAGTGTTGATGACCATAGTGTTCAATGCATCTTGCACCTTCATAATTTATCTTAAGACAATTGTGTGCAATGCAAATTGAGTTTTGACAACCTAACATGGTGTAAAACAATAAATTAAAATATTAAAAGGTAGATTACATGTCACATATCAACAATTAAAAAAAATTAAAAAATACTAAAAAAAATTAAATTACCTTCAACAACTCAAAGTTGGAGAAGTTCCTGAAGATGCCTCATGACATAGGATGATTAATCACAAATATTTGAATCTTCTTAGCCTCCATGTTGATTTTTTTGGTCCACTTGATCTCTATGTTAATTTTTTGCAATATCAAGTTGAGTGAGTGGACAACACATGGTGTACAAAAAATATGACCATACGTACTCTATTGTAGAACCAACTGCCCTACAATTTTTAGCGTTGTCCATTATGACTTGGACAATATTTTTGGGGCCCACCATTTCAATGGATTGTATGAAGATATTGGCAATAAAATTTGCATCCATCTCGTGTCTTTCACAATCAATTACCTTCAAAAACATTGCCCCTTTAGTTGACATTGCAATGATTTTAATTAGTGGTCTATTTTTGCAATCTTTTCATCCATCAAAACATAGTTTGAAGACTCAAACTTGGCTCGAACTCGACAACCCAAATTTTTGACTCAGACTTGGGACTCAGCACGAGCTCGGAAAAAAAAAACCTCATAATTACACAAAAAACGAAATCAATGCATTTAGAGAACATAAAATTCTAATTTGACTAGCAATTTGTCATAATTCAAACATACACATGTCATATGATCCTCAAACTCTCAAAATTTGAAATTTTAGTCATTGTTTGTTATGTTTAGGCGCTAAAAGAGTTTGAGCTAACGACTCGGGATTCCAAGCCTAAGATTCGGGAATCTTGGAGCAAGACTTGACTGAGTACTCTCCAAGGCTCAACCAAACTTGACAGAGGAGTCTGGTCAACTTGTCTTGGCTAGCTCAGAGACTCGGGAGTTTGGCAAGTCTTGTAGAGTACTTGCAAAGTCTTCAAACTATGATTAGAAATGATGTAAATGTCTATTTTGGTTCATGTATTCTTAATTTCTCTCAATGATGCCTCTATGGAAGCTTTCTTGGCCAATCAAGTGGTGCCCACCTTTTCATACTTGAGACTAATGTAATCAACATGCACATTGGTAATGGCTATCACCATATCCCACCAATATGGTGATCTAACAAGGTTGAAAGGAAGCCCATTTCCATAAATTCAGCAAACAATGCTCTCGTCAATGGGCCTCTTTTATACAAAAGAAAAGGGGCATTCTCTTCTAGGGAAGATAGCAACAATGGAATGAAAGGAAGTGGGCTAGGAGGTTTCTACAATCCTTTTTTGGCAAGAGGATGTGCTCTTTCCTATGATCTATTGCTTATGTAATATGCAGCCCGGTTTTGCACTTGTTTTTTTTGTTTTGTATGATTGCTTTGAAATGTTTTTGCAATGTTTCATACAACAATGTATTGCAGCAGAATAGAAGATATTGCAACAATATTTCAACTTAAAACTGAAACATTACACACAGGATTGAAGTGTCCCACCCCAATTGAGACAATTCTTTTCAAATTTAGCTTAGTTTGACATATGAAACATTTCATCAAATAGTTTGCAAGTAATCACATAAGGAGCTTTCCTGAGTACAAATCATTAAAGTTGCTGCTACTAAAACTCAGTCTTAAATCCACCTTGAAGTCTCAACATTAAGGATTGATAATGACTCAAGAAACAAACATTTGTATTTCTGATTATAATTTTCTGAACCCTTTAAAAACGGTATACATTGAACTGTGCATTCAAATGGCTTCCAAAAAGGAACGAAATTTTACTATGTTCAAATACAATGCTGGTGTGAAGTTCTATGCCCAGGAATGTATTATAATACCATCAATATCGCCCAGAAATTCTTACAGCAGGTCATAGAATGCATTCACAGAATTTTCAAACTGAATATGATGTAAAGACTTATTATTGAGAGTTGGAACTCAAACTAAATACAATACTCAGAATTACAAGTAAAATCAGACCTAAATTTGCATTAACAACAGTAACAAGAATGTTCAAACCTGGTAGCCACCATAGATGATCAGCAATAGCTTGAGAAATGATGGGAGATTGCTCAAAACATCTTCTCAGTCCCACGTTATGCAGTATGAGATCCCCACGCCCTTAGTAAGGTGCGCTTCACTTCCAGAGCATCACGTCCCTCTTTTCTGTACTTCTAACAATCAAAACCTTTGCTCACAATGCCACGTCCTGACCCAGAACAGCAAGGAGGCTCAATGCCTAGGGTTCTGAAGCAAACTCGACCTCCAAACCAATGAACATTGTAGATCCTAATGAATACATTGATGCTCAATGAGGTAAATCACCCATTCTGCTTGTTATGATGATATACTTTCAGAATAACAGAGTTATAAATTAACTCCAACTCTAAATCCCTTATTAAAAACCAATTTGTCTCCACAATGAATAATACTTCTGATTGGCAATATTATTCAAACCCTTATTTTTGAATCTCCCATGTTAATCAGTGAAGCACAAATGTGACCTCTGGTTGAAGCCACCTGAATGACCAAACCTTGGGTGGTATTTCACACCTATAGAATGCTTGAATCTGAGAGAAGACATGCTCTCCAAGATTGATTTGCAGCAGCAAGAAACCCTTGTTGTTTCTCCTCCACACAAACTCTTGAAATTTCACAAGTTTCAATCAATAGATGAATGAATAATGAATGCCTTTTTATATCTCTCCCAAAAAGCACAACTCCCAAGGCACTATTAATCATTAAATATAATAAAATATATTTGATTTTTGTTGCCTTATATTATATCTCAAGTGGGCGCTCATATCAATGACTTTTAATGATTTTGACTTAATATTATTAAATGAGCCTTTATAATAAAGTCAAATAGTCACTATAATATCCATTATTATTAAAATAACCACTTTAATAATAATTAAAATACCATAACTTCATAAATAATCAGTATTAATTATTTATGTCAGTGCCAAAAGGTAGCCCACCGATTCCTCTGCTCACTAGGGTGCCTTACTATAAATAGTAAGACTGGACCCCAACATCTAAGTGACTTACTAAAAATAGTAAGTATGCATAAACAGAGCCCAAAACACCTTCTGAAGGAAAACCTTGAATACCGCTAAGCACTAGAGAAGAGAACACTACAAACTGCCACCTAAAGAACCAGATAACTCCCACAAGAGGCCCTCTAAACACCAACATTAGCCTACGAGGACATAATGATAGGCTAATCCGACAAACGCATAAGCTAGCTAAAAAGGGGACATTACAAGGATTTACAGCTAAAAATTCCATATTTTTCTACAAGCTTAAATATTTAATTTTTCATCAAAATATTCACAACCCAGTTCAGAAAATATTCCCTATTCTCTAAATCAACAATACCCAAAAAATTTGGGAGTTACAAATTTGGAATTCGCAGGAGAAATATGCTTTGGAACCCTCTAAAATGGATGACAGTTGCAAGAATCTCCTCCAATGGTAGAAATGTTGCAAGCAAGGTATTCTCCAGCCTTGGACAACCCCAAATGAAGCAATACAACCTCCAAAAACCCTAGCCGCCCTTCCAAATGATCAAACCTCCCTCCAAAGTGTACGACTAGCCTAGGAAGATGCTATGGCCAGCAAGGAATGCACTAAAACTCCTCAAATCTATCGTTGATGTTTTCAAATCTGCTCTACAATATGATCTCTCAAATTTGAAATGTATTTTTGATGCCCAAACTGTGAATCTCAATCTACAATAAGCTCAACTGTGATTCCTGTAGTGAAATCACCAAGAATTCTCTAGATTGTCTTCAACAGTGTAGAGAATGTCACCTGTGAAGATTTTTGTCATCACAAACCCTAGAAAAAGAAGAACCAACTCCTCCAACCAAAATAACAAAGATAGCAACCAAGCATGAATGTGCAAATGAGCTCTCAAGTGGGCTTTTATAATAACTTTAACTCCCAAAATGGAATTTGCCCTTTTCTCTCCATTTTTCCCACACCCCAAGTTGGCAAATTAAATAATATTTTATTTAATTCAAATCTCATCTTATATCCCCTTTAATATTTTATTTAATTGGGCATAGTACTTTATATTATAAAGTATTCTTTTAAAAACCACTTATGTCCCCTTTAATATAAAGTCCTTTTTAAAATATATTTTAATAACACAAAGTTAAATACTTCAATTTAACTTTATAATTAATGTTATTAAAAATAAATACATAGGACCATAATAAGACCAATATTAATCTAAAATGTAAGTTTGCCATCATGCCCAATATAGAAATACTGCCAACTAACCATACTAGTGACTTACTATAAATAGTATGGACAAAATTGTCCTTGTGACTTGCTAAAAATAGTAAGTATGATCAAAATGTCTAAATAGGCTTCTGAAAGCACCGTTGACTCCCTGGTAAAATTGAGCTAGGAAAAAAACATCAACTGAGCTCCAAAAAGGTTGATTGAGCAAGTCTGCAATCGCCCTCAAGGGCCCCCCTAACCACCCTATTAGTCCACGGGGACCAAGTGATGGACTAACCTTTGCAACAAATCACTGCTTAGGAAAAAGGGGATATTACAACTTATCCCATTATTTGTTGTTTTGCCAACCCTTTTTTGTATAGTCCTTGACAAATTTTTATTCCTAGGTCGGAAATAGCATGCAGGTTAGCTTTCACTTCACTGTACAAACTCTTATAATCATTTTCACATTGGCTAAAATGTGAACAATAACCCTCACCACTGGGAAGGTCAATCATTGTTGATGTCACCTAAGAGGTGACGTTGCATCAAATTTAAACAAGTTCTTTGCATTGGGGGCAGCTTGTTAGTTTTATGATCAGATGTAATGCACAGAAAATTAATTCAAAATTCAACACAAGAACACAGCCAATACCCTGGGAAAACACTCCAACCTGAGGGAGAAAAACCCAGCCAATATATCTCTTATATATTGATAATAATGAGAGTAGAAATCTGCTTACAAATCAGACCTTACACAAGGAACAATGAACAACACCTCTCCTAGATGCAAAGATACAAATAAGATAATTCTTCTTGAATCGACCTGCTGCTACAAACTCAGATTTGCTGCTCAGATCGAACTTCTTCTCTTCATACAAACTTGCTTTACTTCATAAACAAATGGAGAGAGATCATGTGTATATATACACCAATGAGGAATCGCACCTCTTCAAGAACCAAATCGGCCTCAAATGCCAAACACATCTTTTCAAGAGGGGGCGCGATTTTCAAGGTAAGTCGGCTCCTTTAAATAAATAATCATAATTTATTTATTAACACTTTTAATATTTAATTTGTCTAATTATAAAATGAAGCACCTCTTCATTATCACATATATAAATTTAAATAGCCTTAGCTATTATTTAAATTTCTTTCCCAAATCGATCTGGAAGTATTCATCCCGTGGCTGCATATAATCATCAACACGTACTTCGTCCACTCGATTAAGCACAATCGATTGGGTGCGAAAAAGTTGAGGTTTTGGTCTTTGTGCACTCCAACTTGCATCTCTTGTCACATAAGATACTTGATTACAATGACTGGGTGACGAAGAATTAGGATCTAACTCTTGAGTGTGCCGACTTAGACACTACAGTTGCATAACTTGTTGAAGTCCCTATAGATGAGGCAGCTTTTGCACATGACATGGCTAGTGGGAGTAGCGCTATAGTGTTAGATTTTATGATCAGATATTCAATAACCAGAAACGCAGCACATAAGACAATGAACACAACAAGATACCCTGGGAAAACCCTCCAACTTGAGGGAGAAAAACCCAACAAATATATTGCTTATATATTGAAGTGATAAGAGCAGAAATCTGCCTACAACTCAGGCACAACACAATGCCGATTTTGATACAATGAATAATCGCACCTCTCGTAGATGCAAAAAACAAATGAATAAGTTTTTCCTTGAAATCGATCTGCTGCTGCAAGATAATGATTTGCTTCTCAAGCGTGAACTTCTTCTTATGATATGCGAACTATAATGAATGAACTTGATGATTAACATGAATGAAGGGATCTCATATATATACAAATATGTGGAGAGGTCGCACCCTTTCATGGAGCAATGACGGCCTCCAAAGAATATGTCTTTCATGAAGTGGTGTGATTAACAAGGAGAAGTCAGCGACATAAAATAATTATTATTATTATTTAGCATTAAGTGAAGCACCTCTTCACTAAAGAGTATCACCAATAAATAAATAGTCGTTAGGCTATATTTAATTTATTGCCTTCTAGAAAATCGTGGCTGGAAGTAAGAGGCCCGCGGCTGTCAATAGCATCAACATATAGTTGATTGTGGTTCAAATGAATTGAATCCAATGTTGACTTTGATGTTCTCGATGAAGAGCACTATGAAGATTATTGACTATTGATTGTAATTTTCATTGTGTATTTGACATTTGACAAATCACTAAATTATGAAACTATGAGTATTTTCATTTTCGCAAATCATGAGGTATTTAGATATTTTGTTTATTGGTAATAATGGGTTATCACTGTTTTTATATTTTATAATTTTATAATTTTTAATATATAAATATAGACAAACCTGTACCCATATTCATACCCAAGGGGAAAAGATTTGCCGTACCACTATATGCATACCTGTCCCTATACTATGACTACCAACTTAGTCTAAAACTAATTAAAATATTCTAAATATCTTTATGCCACAATGTTAATAATAAAAGCCATTTTATTTGACAAATATTTTCCAGCAAGATTTGCATCATTTGCATTTAGAAATCATATGAACTTTTCACAAAAATTAATTAATCTTTTATAAATTTTCAAAACAAAAATTAGAAAAACTATCTCCTCAACAAAAGAATACTACACAAATAAAAAATGTACTGTTTAGCTTCTTTCCTTAGCAGTACCATGATTCTATATGGAGAGCAGAAGAATATATTACAACATGATACGACAATAAGCTTCATTCACTATGACAATATGTGATTAATAAGTATTCACTATAGCATGTGACGAGTAGGGGATTATCCATGTAAGCAAACTAGATTTTTTTTCTACAGTATCAATGAACTCTGCTCTCTTTAATCTTCAATGAGAATTGAAGGGTTATGTAATGTCCCCTACTTGGAGTATGCCTGAATCTGCCTTAAGAGACACTTACACAATATAAAAATTGTTTTACAAATAATATTCCATAGTAAATTATATAATAAATATTGAACTTAAGAATAAATGAACTACTAACATTTATGAAATAATGAATGATAACTTAGACTTGAATCCAATCTATAGACTCTTTTCAATAACCAATCATGGTAGAGATTGGAGAGAAATGCATGATAGGGTACTAGAAAAATTGTTCATCACAAGTAAGCCCAAGGGCAGGCTCATACCCCCCTTGGGCCTAAGTTGTTGGAACATCTCACCAAGGATTTAAATGTTTTGACCAAATGTAATCAGCAAATTAGAGCTACTTTATGCAGAGAATAGTGTCTACAGTCTATCACATTGCTTGCAGATGTTCAACCTTCAACTTCGAAATCAACAATGACATTCCATTTGTGGGAATAGTGTTGCATTTCATTTCCACATGAGATTCGCTATATTTTGCAGTGTACCAAAATATTCTAGTAAAAATCCCCATAACTACATTAAATACATGCCTAAAGTTTTGGAGTGGGAGTTGACAGAATTGTTCTGAGAGAGCGCCAAAAGAAGATCAGAAGCACTAATTTCTTCATTAATTAATCGAAAACATTCTTTTAATCTTATACTATTTCAAAGGTAAAAGGTTCTGTTTATAGATTTTTGGCTAGATATTTTCTCTGACAGCTTTAAAAAAACAGTAGTGATAGCTTTGTGGCCACAGAAACAGAAGCATAATAGACCAAAATGGAACAAAACAAAATGACTTAAATTACCAGTAAACATGGAGATTATTGCCAGATATTTGGCAGATTACTTGGCAGAGCACTGAGAAGATTAAAGCATACATGCCTAAGCAACTAAATTGTTCGCTAAACATTAGGTTCTGTTTGCATCTGTTATAGTTGCTGAAGATGAGTACCCTACAGTTTACCACAGAAGAATGACATGAAAGGGACAATAAGTATTAAATGTTTAGCAGAGAAATTAACAATGTGCTACAGAATTTGGCACTCATACCTGGTTATTATAAATAGTCGAATTTTGTAGACTCTTGCATTGGATTAGGCAAGAATGGTTAAGATTGAAGGAAGTAATATTTACCTAAATGAATTTGGATTCTTGAATCAGGCTCTCCAAGCTTCTTCTTTCGATGGTAAAGCCCAAATGCAAAAACAATCTCATTCCAAGTATTATAAACACAAGATGCTAATTCATAACATCACACAAAATGCAACAACCAATACCAACACTATACTTCTAATTCAAAAGAATCAAATGGCATAACCATTAATGCATTAGATCAACAAATTCAATGTCATACATTGGTTATAAATATAGAGCTGAAGTTGGAGTTGAAGATTGATTGTTTGCAGAAAATTGAAGGTGAAGGTCTTCAACCACAAACAATACAAGAAAAGTGCAAGTTGGTCCCCATCTTCACCTCCCAACATGTGTTTAATTGTCATTCAAATTTCCAACCCTGTCAATACGGTAATACCCAAAGCATGAAATGCAATACAATTATTCAGACCAAACACTGCAATTTCTCACCTCCAACAATTATTCAGACCTGACAAAAAGCAAGTGCTAAAGCTGAGTATTGTGGCACTGGCAATAGGCCAACCTCTTTACTTGCCAACCCAGAGACCAAAACTTGTATTGAATTTGGCATATAAAACATTAGATAGATTGTAGGTTTCCCCCACTTGTTAGCGATGAGAGAGAGAGAGAGAGAGGTTGCAGATCCAAACAAGATCGAAGCAGCCGAAGAATTGAGCTTCACTTTTTATGTTCCTCATATTAGAGGAGATCCAAGATTGAAATCTATCCCAACTTAATGCCAATGCCAAACCACAGACAAGAAATCAAGAAATGGGGAAAGATAAAAATGTTTCTGTTTTTATGGCAATTGGGATGACAAAGAAAAAACAGGGGAAGAAGAACTTGGTGTGGCAAGCAAATGCAAAGGAAAATGGAGCTGAGCCATGTATGAATATGGCTTCTACAAGCATTGAGAAACCTCCATCAGAATAGAAATTGTATGAATCCATTAATTGAGATTGGACTGTGCTGTAATAAGTTCAGTTAAAATATTTTTTTCTCAGTTGTCACATTTTGGGCATTTTATGAATGAGCCTGCTACAAATGAGTAACCACAATGTTGTAAATGTATTCACTCAGTGACTTGCAATAAACTGCTTTGTACTTGAACTCTGTTTTTAACAGTATAAAGGGTAACAAACTACATAATGATGGAGCCCCACTTATAATGCTATTCCACATCTTTTGAGTATTTTCTCCTAACATGAGTGAACCTGGGATGGCACTTCAACCTTCTGCATGCTCAGGGAATTTTTTCCTAGTGCCAAGTAGAAGAACAGTTTTCTTTTGTGCCAGTTAACAAGTGAAAAAATTTCTTTAAGTAAGAAGACAATTTGTATTCTGATATCTGACCTTGATGAATAAGATATCTAGAGAAGGAGAATTTCTAGGTTAACAAATGCATCAGGGCAGATAGTAGGAATAAACAATTAAAGAATGAATGAAGTCATCATCAGTTTTCATGTACTGTTTAGCTTCTTTCCTTAGCAGTACCATGATTCTATATGGAGAGCAGAAGAATATATTACAACATGATACGACAATAAGCTTCATTCACTATGATAATATGTGATTAATAAGTATTCACTATAGCATGTGACAAGTAGGGGATTATCCATGCAAGCAAACTAGATTTTTTTTCTACAGTTTCAATGAACTCTGCTCTCTTTAATCTTCAATGAAAATTGAAGGGTTATGTAATGTCCCCTACTTGGAGTATGCCTGAATCTGCCTTAAGAGACACTTACACAATATAAAAATTGTTTTACAAATAATATTCCATAGTAAATTATATAATAAATATTGAACTTAAGAATAAATGAACTACTAACATTTATGAAATAATGAATGATAACTTAGACTTGAATCCAATCTATAGACTCTTTTCAATAACCAATCATGGTAGAGATTGGAGAGAAATGAATGATAGGGTACGAGAAAAATTGTTCATCACAAGTAAGCCCAAGGGCAGGCTCATACCCCCCTTGGGCCTAAGTTGTTGGAACATCCCACCAAGGCAATCCCATCCAACTTAGGGTTGGTGTACTTACAATGTGAGAACCTATACATTATTCATCCCAATTAAGCCCAAGGGCAAGCTCATACCCCGCTTGGCCCCAAGTGGACGTAACATCCCACCAAGACAATTCCATCCAACTTAGGGTTGGCGTACTTAATGAGTGAACCTATACCGCCCTTCCCTAACTTGTTTCCTTGCCAACCTTACACATGATTGCTTAAAGAAAAGGATGGTGTTAATAATAATAATATAAATAGATTCATTATTTTCTTATCTACCAATTTAAGCATAACATATCTTTACTCACTGCATATTAATCATTATAAATTTATAAATTATTTATATATTTGTATGCCTATCAAGATTAGATATTAATTGCATATACATTTAATTGCATACCAGTTACTTATTATACCACTGGCTGCTGTTTTTCTGAGTGCAGATATTTATTTCTGATCGTTTTCCATTCCTCTCAAATTGATACCTTCAAAATGACCCCACCTTCCTATATATATCCATATGATGGGGCACATCTCTTTGAAAAGACATGCCTTTCAAATGGACATGTCCTTTTTCCCATCGCTGCCTTTTAATGTTTTTAATTCATCTTTATTGAGCTGCCTTTCTTTACCACTGCCTTATATTAATCACTGTCCTTATTAATGACTGCATTATACTTATTGATCGCTGCATATAACTGGGGCGATTATACCTTTATTAATTCCTTCCTTCTCATGTTGATCGCTGCTTTTCATTGAAACATAATCTCTATTGTTTAAATGAATCACTGCCTTGCTACTCTTAAACACGCCATTACAAACTTCTTTTTGAATATTTGTACAAATGTCTTGAAATATTCCTGCTAAAGTTAGGGGTTTTCATCCACTAACTTGATGAAAAAATTAAAGGTTTTCGTCCTTGAATTTCTGATCTATGAGGGGTTTCATCCTCAAGATTGCTGAATCATTGATCCATATTCCATGAAGGAAAAATAAATAATTGTCTCTGCTCAAAATTCCCTTCATTCCCTTGATTTATCTTCCTTATACACACATTTTGCTTCAATAGTCATAACCCTGCATATGTGTAAAATCCCCATCTCAGGCACTACAATTTTTTTTTCAATTTACAAGAGCTTCCATCATAACCGACTAATAATATTCCAACTAGATTAGAAGTGTTAATTCCAAAGGTTCTTTACTCATCTTGGTGACAACGAATCAACATCACAACTTATATGCTTACACTCAAAAGCGCTAAGCTCCTACAGCCAGGGTCATTCCTAGACCTACAACCTAAGCCTCGAGGGTTCGCGATGACCCTGCCTACGTATCCCCTCGTGGGAAATTAGAGGCTTCGTAGTTCGCCCCACAATGATAGTGGGAGTTCAATCTCTCCTCTTGTATGGGATCTACTATCTCATCTTAACCCATAACTATTAATTTAGTGCATGCGAGCTGTCAACATAGTCAGTTATAATATAATGATAATAACTTGCCATCAAGTGTTGGGTCCATACCAATCATTACCAAACGTTAGTGTACAAATATTCACAATATTCACAAGAGGTCACTCATGCCATACTCTCAAAGATTATACACAAGCTGATTAGCTCATACACAGTACAAGTACAACAGTGACTAGATCATACATAGATCACAAGTGCAACAGTGATTGGATCATACACAGATCACAAGTATACATACACAGATCACAAGTATAACAGCGACTGGATCATGCACAGATCACAAGTGCAACAGTGATTGGATCATACATCACATAAACACAATGACGAGCTCCACCATACATCACATAAACACATTAACAATGGCTGACTAACACATCACAATGGCTAACACATGTCCATAATGCATCCCAGATAGAAAGAATATCAGTGCATTGCGCACTACACCGCGGGTCCTATCCTTTCCACTGGTCTTCTACACCATTGGACAAATGGGAAGAGGATTCGATGCATCCCATACTACACCGCGGGTCCGTCCTCAACCCCACAAGGCTAAGTATATAGAGTCTAACAATTGGGAAGGGGATTCAGTGCATCCCATACTACACCGTGGGTCCGTCCACCATCCCAAGGGTTTCCCCAAGCAATGAACCTACCAAACCCGGTGGATTCCGACTTCAATCACCTATAGGCCACAGGTGACAAGTTTGTCCACCCAAGAAGAAGTAGCTCCCAACATATACCACCTTGTGACCTTAGTGATATTGTCAACTTCATCTTCACAATCCTGGGTAACCTTGGCATCGATCATTTCCGTGCTTACCAGTGATAGCCAGTGAACCCTCTCAATATGCGGTTAGCCCCGGATTACCGTTATCCACACGGATGGGTCCCTACCCATACAACCGCTATAGCCATATCATAACCAGAGTAGCCCGCTACCTTAACCTCCGTGATCCAGGTGAATGTTGACTAATCCCTAGCAGTAGCCTAGACATCGGTCATTGGCACGATCCAATGACTGCCTGTCACTACTCAAATATCATGGAGGTTCACTCTTGGGCAGGTCATACATAACATGAATCACAATCACAATCACAATCAACAGATACACTGGCCTATACATAAAGACCTCTAGATATGGAGTTGAATTACACAGACACATAAGAGATGCATGGGACCAACACGAGATGGACTTTACCCAACATATACGCATAATCAAATACCCATTATAAAGTAGTTAAATCCCTTACTTCATTTTGTTTAATAGAGGCCTATTATGTATTAAATATCAATTACTAAATTCCCTTAACTCAATCATACCCGTTCGATACCCATTTTAGCCTCAAACTGAAGCTTGTGGAGGAGGAAAGGTCAAACCATGTAGGAACAATCCCAACATCTGGGAGTTATTTCCCCCCCTAGACCCTCCCCCCAACGGACTTGAAGTCACAGGGACATCCTTCGCCCAAGGATTGCCTACATTCCCACTTCCAAACGGGTCAAAGTCACACGTAGTTCCCCTAACAAGGTGTCTCGAAGGGCCTACAAACAGGTTCTCATGACCAATGTTTCATTAGTGATTCCCTTCAGTTATTAACTCGTGACAGTGGGTAGGAAGACATTTAACTAAGCTCATAATATAGTAATCATATGCTTAGGAACTTCCAACTAGGTCATCCATGTCACACTTGACCTCCCACAGATACTGATCCTAATTTAATTTGAACATCCTAGAACCCTTTCAATTAACTATCGAGGATATTGTGCAACATTTGGTACCCTTTAATGATAAAACCATATAGTTTATAACATAAGGTTCACTTTTGAAGTTCTTATACTCAAGGGATAAATAGATATCTTTACAAGACATACAATAGTCTTTATGAGCCGGTTTTATGTTATAATCATTGCTTGAATCCTACTTAAGAAATTTGGCAATACTATATCAATTAGACCAATATATGAAAACATAGTCCCATTAATAATATTGCAGATATTACTCTTCATCATCTAGATTCTTTTACCATATGGTGCAACCCCATATTCTTATAATAATTTAATTCATAGACTAGATAGTTTAGTCATACTTTCCTCTTTAAACTAAACCTGACCTCAATGGTCATCGGCAAGGTGTCAAGAGATGCTACATATGATTTATCTCATTATTTATTGTCAACAACATTGTCAAATTAAACAATAGTGCTTTCCATTTATTATGCAATTATGTTGAGGCTCATTAGAGCTATAATATCCTTCTTTCATTCACATGATAATTTCCATAGCAAGGTTCTCATATTTAAGAGGTTGATAGTCATAATACTGTCCTAGTAAGTTTGTACCCTTAAATCCCAAGTGGGTTACCGAGAGCATTTAAAATATGTTTAATACATCGGGGTTCTAGTGCCACTAAAATAGATCATTATTACTTACATTATTATTCAATCATAACCCAAAACCCGGATTAGGTAATTGTGTTCCTAGTCCATATTACATAAAGAGTTCTATACAGTTATACCTCATTCCATGTAAAACATTAAGATAGTATTATACGTCACCCTCGCCTTTTGTATAGTTTGAAATTCATGCCTTTGGACAATGAAATAATTTAACCTTGAGCGATTATCTTGTAATATGAAGGTAGTTTGGTTGAGGTGGATAGAAAATCCCAAGTTCTTAGGTCTAATAGCAAACTTCATTTGATAACCATCAAGGCCACACTTCCCTTTTATTGAGTTGATGTAATGTCCCCTTTTTAGCTCGTTCTAGTTTCTCGTCGGTTTAGCCTATTAGCTAATCCTCGTAGGCTAATACAGATGGTTTGAGGGTCTTGTTTGGCAGATATCAGATTGTTTTCTTCTTCAGAGCTCAGTTTGGTTCAATATTGGCCTTCGTTCGGTGATTCAAGACTCAGTTTCACACACTTACTATTTATAGTAAGTCAGCAAATCATGAGAGTACAATGTTTCTATTCATAGTAAGGCACTTGGACATGTGGTGATTCAATGTTGATCCCAGATTATAGTTGGCTTGGCGAAATAAGGATTAATGTGCAAGTTATATCATTTAATTATTATTAAAAATGACTTTAATAATAATTAATCATTAAAAGCATATTATAATGTTATATTATAACTTTATGTTTTAAGGGGGCCATTTAATGACTTAAAGTACATTAAATGATATTTTGATTTGGGGCGTCATTATGAGGAATTATTATTAAATTATAAAGTGCCCATGAAATACATTAAATATCATTTAAATGATTTAAAAGAAACTTCTAGAGGGGATCGACCTACTTGGGAAAAGTATATAATAGCTTATCAATAGCACAAAAGGATTCATTCAGGATTTTGATATTGAGCTTTTGAAGAGTTTTGTTGTGGAGAAGAAGAAACCTAGGGTTTTTGCAATTTCTGCATATTCTGGCATTGGAGAGCGTAACTTCTTCATTGTATCAGCTACCTGAGGGTGTGAAAGACCATCTAAAGGCTGCTTCGGGGATTGGCTTCATCTAGGAGTCAACATTGTGCATCATTGAGAAGAATACATCAAATTTCTCAAGGGATTTAAAGGATAAACATTTGCAGATCAGAAGTTGATATTCGGGTATGATCAATCTTATTCTAAATTCAAAACAATAAATAATCAAAGTTGATCATTTGATAATTTAGCTTTCAGCATTTCCATTTTGCATTTGCTTTGCAATTTTATGCATTTCTTGGTAAATATTTCGAAAACTTCAGAACACAAAAAAATCAGATCAGCAGTTGCAAAGAATTTTATATTTGGGAGAACAAGAGTTCTTACAGTGGTATCAAAGCATGAATCCCACCATCCTGTATCGGTTTTCAAAAAGAAATATTCTAGGGTTTGTTGAATTTCAAACTTTCTGAATTCTGGGGTTTAGTTTGCAGGCACTAATTTGATTAAAGAATAAATATTATTTGTGAAGTTGGCATTAAAAAAAAAATCTTTGGAATAAGACAAAGGGAAAGGATTTTGTTCTGGTTGCGATAGCTGCCAGATAATGGTTGCCGTCCCATATCAGAGTCATTGCAGCATTAAAAAGCGTCAACATTAAAATATAAAAAAACAAGAGTCGTATGGTTTATAAGAAAGGAATCGAGTTCACTGATTTTCGGCTTCCCTTATTGAAATCGTGAAGGTTGGGAGACACGTCTGTGGATATAGACAAATATATGCCACGGGCCTGGAAGAAAATAGCCACTTGAATTTTTGGCATGGGGGGTTTGTTTTTTTTTGTGGAGGCAGAAAAGACAAAATACAGAGAGGACAAATTGTGGGCTTTATTTAAAAGCAATCGCAATATTTTAGAAAAATTGTGGAGTTTAAGACAGAGAAAGACGAAATCTTTCTATGCCGCCATACTCTTCTGAAGGTCATCAGGCCTTTGAATAGTTATTAAAAAGGCAGAAAAATCAAAACAGATAAAGAAAAAATAGCGAAGAATCGAAGCTTAAGTCAAACTCAAGAATTATTTTGATCGCCGGACAAGGTAGAGAAGGCATTTTAAACTTATCGGGTGCTATTAGCTTGCTTGCTGGAAAAAAGACAAATCCAGATACAAACGAAAATTCATTCCTGAGGGAATCGAAGTGGTATTTGGTAGGCATATTATCGGCAGACCAAGGGGTTGTTTTCAGTTTTTTTAAAAAGAAGCCGATAATATTTACACAGAATCGTGGTGATTGCATACCATAAGGAAGTCTGCAAAGGAAAAGACAAGAAAATATTTTCCAAATAAGACAACGGTGTAGAAAGCAAACAAGCCACCGATATTATTAGAGATGTCCCAATTTACAAAGGCCATCGATCAACATACAGGGGCCATATTATTCAAATATAGAAAATATAATTTCCGCCAGGTAATCAGATGATCAGTCAAAGGTGAGCCAACAGCTAAATAAGACAAATCTGAGAAAGAGACAAATTATAAGTCTGTGAAGTAGACGCAAAGGAGTCAATTTTTATGATCATCTGAAACTGACATGGAGAAAGAGAGCCGACATTAATAGTTTCGCACCATTCGGAGCGCTCAAGCAATTAGCTCCCAACAAAAGAAAATTTTGAAAGAGTTGAGCAACAAATAAAGAAATCGCACTATATGAGCCGTCCCAGTTCAAATTAAAGAAATCAGAAAAGACAAAATCGTGGGTGTTGAATTGAGTCATGGCATTCAAATTCAGAAATCGCACCTGTTGGGAAAAATTAATATTTATCATCTACTATCGGGAGCTGCTAGTAGAGTTTGAAGGAGCAAATAAACTTTTTGGAGAATCGCCAAAATAGTAAGACAAGGGTTAAAATACTCAGCGCTGGGAATAAGACAAATTGACCAAAAGTTGGAATATTTGTTCAAATCGCAAGCATAGGTGAAGGGGTCTACGCTGGAGATTAAATTTTGAAGAATTCTGAATCGTTTGAATAAACAAGTTACCAAGCAGCTCACGAGATAGCAGTGTTCAAACAAATTAGGATACTTATTGATCAGCACTCATCTTTGGCAGCTGCATCTGATTGATTGTTTTGGTAGAAATGAAGTCTATGCAAGAAATCATGGCGGAATTCATGCAGGCCTTTTAGGACTATGACAAGAATTTGACCAGGCTTCTACAACATCCAGAAAGTTTAGATCCTTTGTTTGCAAAGAAAAAGAAAGCAAACACTAATGCAAATAATCTTATCAGAGGAAGGAAGGAAAGAAGACAATCATTTTCATGATGGGCAGCTTACAGGTGAGCTTATAAAGAGCAAAAATCAGTTGTGTGAGGAGGATTCATGCCACCATAAGTCTGATCCTTCAAATTGGACAATAGAAAACAAATCAGAAAATTCATTAATTGGCAATGAGTCCCAGGATCGCTCTTCGGAGGGATATGCAATCACTATGGAAGAGGAAGTGTGCTGAGAAATTGTCACACCGGAAACTTCTATTATGTCATTGGAGCCATCCCGTGTGGTACCTAACAGCAGTACCTTCGCTGAGGAAGTGGGTAGAGTTGATGGCTCACATGCTGGTGGGAGTTTGTGTTCTATCTCTTTCAGTAGAGAGAAGGGCGCAAGGGGAGAGAAGGAGGTTGTTCAGGAGGAGGAGCATGAGCCAATACAGGAGTTTGATTCTACTGGTTACTCCTGGGATTTGGAGATTGATGATTCAGATCAGCATGGAGTGGATGTGTAATTTGTGAATAATCCATTATTTGAGTCTGAGGCAGAAATGGTTTATGATAATCCACTCTTCGAGTTAGATGCTGATCTCCCTCCTGACACTAGTTCAAAGTTGGGCGATAATCGCAGTGTTTGGGATCTTTCCAGTGCATCGAGATTCCAAACAGGGCTCACGGAGGAGTTTTACAAGGTGTACACAGTGAGGAGTGCTTACAATTTTGCCTTTGATCCATCTGTACATGATTCGTATTCGATGCACAATTCTTGTGCGCATGATGATTCTCTTTGCACAATCGAGGGAAGCAAATCATCTTTGTGCTCAGAGTTACCATCTTCAGAAGATGAGACTAGAGGCTACAAGTACTCGACTCAATTGTTTGTAGGGGATTACTTGGAAGATCAGAGGTTGGATTAGCATCATGCTGGTGTGTACCTGACAAAGTTTGCCACTTCTGGGTTTCAATGGGAGACAAGGCTTCTTGGAGGTTATTGTGGCAGTGGGCATGATGGCTTGGTTAGTCAACACATCCATGGGAGTTTGGTAGAGGATAGAGAGAGATGTTGTGTTACAAATACTTTCATATATTTGTATCTCTTCTTGAAGGATGGATGTGAGGTTCGTTTGTATTGGGATCCGGGCAGCGACAGGTTTGGCACTATGTATTGGATGGGTCCCAGTGGATTGCTTCACCACTCCTGGCATGGTGAAGTCGAGAAAAAATTTGCACAGAGGAAGTCGGATATCAAACATGGGAGACTTCCATCTTGGATTTGGGATCCAGGAAGATTTTGTTGGACACTCTTCAATGTGTTGAGGGATCCTTTATGTGCATCAAGGTTCCAGTCAAGTTTTACTGGGGAGTATTGCTATGTGTACATGATGTGGATTGTTTGCAGTTTCACTTTTGATCCTCATGTACATGAATTGTTTCAGATGCACAATTTTGATGTGCATGTGTTCGACAGTTTGTATGACATCTCACCTTGTGCAGATATGGGAAGCAAACTTTGTCAGCATTCTGAATTGCTTTTTCTTGAGGTTTACACTCCGACGACACCTGATGTTGAGGTTGACATGGTTCATCATGTTTCGTTAGTTGTTCAGTTGTTGGTGTTATAGGAGTTGGTTGATGATATGAGGGGCATTACACAACACTTCCCTTGGGATCCAGGTGGAAAGGTTTTCTTTTGGCAATTGAGATTGCTTGGGAACAAGCAATTTCAAGGAGGGTGGACTGTAATGTCCCCTTTTTAGCTCATTCCAGTTTCTTGTTGGTTTAGCCTATTAGTTGACCCTCGTGGGCTAATACAGATGGTTTGAGGATCTTGTTTGGCAAATATCAGAGTGTTTTCTTCTCCAGAGCTCAGTTTGGTTCATGATTGGCCTTCATTCAGTGATTCAGGACTCAATTTCACACACTTACTATTTATAGTAAGCCAACAGGTCATGAGAGTCCAATGTTTCTATTCATAGTAAGGCACCTGGACATGTGGTGATTTCGGTGTTGATCCCAGTTTTCAGTTGGCCTGGCAAAATAAGGATTAATGTGCAAGTTATATCATTTAATTATATTAAAGGTGACTTTAATAATAATTAATCATTAAAAGCATATTATAATGTTATATTATAACTTTATGTTTTAAGGGGGCCATTTAATGACTTAAAGTACATTAAATGATATTTTGATTTGGGGTGTCACTTATGAGGAATTATTATTAAGTTATAAAGTGCCCATGAAATACATTAAATATCATTTAAATGATTTAAAAGAAACTTCTAGAGGGGATCAACCTACTTGGGAAAAGTATATAATGGCTTATCAATAGCACAAAAGGATTCATTCAAGATTTTGATATTGAGCTTTTGAAGAGTTTTGTTGTGGAGAAGAAGAAACCTAGGGTTTCTGCAATTTTTGCATATTTTGGCATTGGAGAGCGTAGCTTCTTCATTGTATCAGCTACCTAAGGGTGTGAAAGACATCTGAAGGCTGCTTCGGGGATTGGCCTCATCCAGGAGTCAACATTGTGCATCATTGAGGAGAATACATCAAATTTCTCAAGGGTTTTAAAGGATAATTTGCAGATCAGAAGTTGATATTCGGGTATGATCAATCTTATTGTAAATTCAAAGCAATAAATAATCAAAGTTGATCATTTGATAATTTAGCTTTCAGCATTTCCATTTTGCATTTGCTTTGCAATTTTATGCATTTCTTGGTAAATATTTCAAAAACTTCAAAACACAAAAAAATCAGATCAGCAGTTGCAAAGAATTTTATATTTGGGAGAACAATGGTTCTTACAGTTGGTAGGGTTTCAACTTCTTAAGATTGAGAAATTGCATGATACCCAAATTATAACTTATCTATATCCATACACTTGGACAATAATATTCACCCATATCCTAACCTAGTAGGAATACCCAATTGGCACACATATAAACATTAACTTAATATCTACTCATAATTCCAATCACTTGGATATTCAAATAATTTAACCCCTTGGTTATAGTAAATTCTCGATTTTTGAACTTCTCATAATCCTAACTTTTCAAGTTCTTGACCACCATACTAATATTGGTTACCACTAGGTTTGATTCCCAATTACTTATAAAGAATGCTAATTTCATTTAAGATCTTTAAAAAGTAATATTTAATTTGTAATTATCCAACCTTTCACAAATAAGCGTAAATCACTTCTATTTAGTCTTTTTTTTAACTATGACATTAGACAATTCCAAATTCATGCTTCAAGATCTGCAAGAAAATATATAACCTTTTGAACATATTCGAGAGAGTTTGGATATAAATTCTTCTTCATTGAATTCTTCTCAAAAGCTTGTAAACGTGGTGGTGATAGAAAATCTACTAGAAATCCTCTTTAATCATGCTTTGCTACGAACTGCACCCTCTTCTTAAACTCTAGTTGAGTGCAAATAAATAAGAGGCTAGTTTCCATCTAATCCCATATTTCTAAGGTTTGTCTTTTGCAACTCATTAGGAACATACCCTACCCTGGGGCAATACTCAAGGCCACATTTCTTGGAGGCATTTTATTAAACAACTCATGTGCCTTCTTTTAAGCTTTCATAAATTGGACACAGTTCTAATCTATGTATAAGAGAAGAGGAATTGTCTTCTTTTTTATCATTACTTGAATTGTAACTCGATTTCCCCTTACTGGTAGTAGTTGTATGTAATTTATCATCTGAACATCCTTTAACTGTCCTAAATTAATATTTTTAGCTGCAAGAGTCTAGATATATATGAATTCAGCACTACTCTAATAAAATGATTGCAAAGGAGTATACTTAGCTTCATGTAAGATGCTGAGGAAGTTTACAGTGAGGTCACTAAAATCCGCCTTCCATTTCCTTGAATTGCCTTCCTCTGCAAATGGTACCCAAAGGGATCACTGGATCCTACTGCAGTCGTGCTAGGTGTCCACTCAATCTCCAAAATTGCCACAAATCATGTTGTTCCCTTCTCACGCCTTCCTGAGCACTTGGTCTTTTTCTCTCAATTCTCTCACACCCACGACATCTTTATGGGCTCTCATTTCATCACAGGCATATAGAATGCTCACAAAGGTCGTGGAGTCTCCAATTACACTCGTTAGTTGCATTTTCTTGAAAGTTTCCAAGCCTTTACAAATCTGTTCATGCATATTTTGTTACCCTAGTATTCCTCAAAAGTTTTCCGTCCAACTTGCTACACCTCCAAATCATGCCCTACCTTCTTTTAGTTTTCTCCCCACAGCATTCCCCATGGCGTTCTTTGCATTCATTGCCTTTCAACCAGACTTTTCTATCCCCTCTTTCTCAGCCTCCTAGATTCCCATTTTATGCTATTTCTCCCAAAAACAAAGCATATAAGCTAAAGATTGGAGAAGGGCTGTGAATCTCCTTTTCTCTACCCACCATCCCTCATCCATAGCTATGGATTTCTCATATCTCTCAGCCCAGACGCCTCTGCAACTCGCTTCCCTTTCATTCTTGTGTGATTCCTCCTTCCAAAACAAAGCTTGAATCTATTGAATGAGGGGTCACCGGGGGTTTAAAGACTGTCAGACACCTCTTTTTCCTTGCGAATTGCACCATTTTCACCGTCCATGGACAGGGGTGCCATACTTATTAATGGCATGAATACTGGTTTTGTTTCATCCATGCCATGCTTATTAATGGCGTGACCTCTTAGTCAAGCCCATGCCTCCCTCTCATCCTCTCTCGATTAATTACCACCCAACAGGCCCATTATGTATCTCATGCCTTATTAATTCGAATGCATTGACTTCACACTCTTCTTTATTTTTTATTACTTCTTTAATATATTTTACTCTCTCCCATTTCCACCTTGGACACACCTGACAGGGATGTGACAATATGTCTCTTGGCTTTTCATTAAAATTAAACTTTATTAAATTTTAGTTTTTTATAATATTAATCATTCTCCCTTAAGCAACTCCCTTTATTATCCTTCCTTAAGGCAATTGCAAGAGGAAGAAAGAACTGCTGCAGCAAATAATAATTATTTTTAAGGAGGGGGCATTACAGCCAAGGCCATCAATTGTGCAAGTTACATTCAAAACTGCATTCCTCATTGAGCAGGGCAAAATATCACTCCACAAGAAGCTTGGAATCAAGAGAAACCTGATGTTTCTGACTTTTTAAGTATTAAAATGCGAAGCTTGGGCATTTATTTTTAGTGAAAAATGCAAAGCAATAGAGAAGAAAAGCCAAGCCTTCGATCTTTGTTAGCTATTGTGAAAATTTTAATGCTTATAGGCTTCTTGACACTTGTATGCATGAAGTCTTCTTTAGGTGAGATATTTAAATTTATTAACACTCACTAACTTGTGTGTAAACATATTCAACTTCATGTCCAAAGGAAAACTTTACTTCAGCCCCTTTAGCACTCTCTCCAATATGAATTGTATTAACTAGAAAAAGCCCAAAAATACTTCAACTTAGATAAACATTTGCTACAATTTCCAAGGGGTTTCTGTTCCAAGAACCTTTTCCTAAAGAAAATGGAAAAACAATAAAAGAGGAAACAGCTTGGGCTAGAAAATTTGGTATGTGCAACTTTGGTCCAATTTTCTTTATAATTGAATCACGTAAGTTCCAATACACAAGCTTGTATAAGACCTAAACCGATCTTATTAAATGCCCAACACCTGTGGGTCAAAAAATGTCCACATAGAACAATAACTAAAGTTGCCAACAAACACACCGTGCTAAAACTATTTCTAAAACCATATGCCTATAGAAAATTGAGCTTAAATTGTCACAAAGCTTGTAGAGATAAAGTACAAAATAGAACAAGAGAAAAAACACAGGTAGAACACAAAACAAGGTGCATAACAATAGTATCCAAATACTCCTCAGAAATATACGCCACAACACATGAATCCAAGATAAACAATGAGAACAAGTACTCTCATTAAATAGACTTGCACATAAGATATGCAAATTCCAATGGAAGATTTAATAAACAATGCAAGTTACAAGTGGAAGATTCAAGAAAGCATACAGTAGACAAGTGCAAGCAATACAAAGATGTGGAAGATTCCTCATATGAGGAAAAAGACAAAAGCAAATTCCCTACAGAATTTAGGCATGCATAGCAAGCTTTATACTGGCTACTTATGTGATACCTTTGTAAATATTATCACCCACATAATTGTGCGATTTCCATACAAATGAGAGAGACACTACAACCAATCGCACATGTATTTTATCTCCATTCGATTATCTCAACATTTCCCAGTGAGTAGGATATTCCACAACGTACGAATGATTTTCTGAGAATTTAGTGGATGCATCTCGAGTATCAATAGAAGAAGTTAAACAGACAATGCCCATTATTACATGAGTAGGATATTCCACAATGTATGAATGATTTTCTGAGAATTTAGTGGATGCATCTCTAGTATCGATAGAAGAAGTTGAACAGAAAATGCCCATTATTACATGCAGTAGTCCCCCACTGCCCCAAAGTCATGGAGTCTAATAACAATTCTTTTAGGAATCAGTCAATTTCCATAAGCAAAACCTACATATCAGATTTTATATTCAACAGAATGTCAAGCCTAACAAAGTAATGGATACATGAGCCCATATACTCAATTGTTGTATAACGATTGAAATGTTACAGTTACAGGATAAGTAACTTGTCCATCGGTTATAGAAAATTCCAAATGATGAAAATGGTAACAAGATTAATTGTCATAGACCATTCAATAACAATCCTGGAAAGTCTGAATCTCAAGGAGTTCCATCATATGATGATTGATGTTATTCCCAAGGTTTAAAAATGTGCCTATTTGGGAAATCAAAATTAGTCACTACCTGTAATTAAATTAGTCAAGGTAGTCTGGAAGAATGTCAAATCAAGCAGCAACTAAGTAATTTACTTATTATTTCTTAAACCGCGCCTTTAGATTGCAAACCAAACTGGCAGACGGCATGGTTTACCTAGGGATAAGGATGAAAGGTGTAGATGAAAAAAATCCACAATTTTGCAGGCACAATTCAAGAAGGAGACCCTACAAGGTTGGGTGATGAAAGGTGAAAAGGTAAGTCTCCTTGTAAAAGCCCTTACTCTTAATTGTGATCCATCTAAATTTATATGCAACTATAAGTCTATAACCATCAAAACTATCTCCGTGGAAACATCACAGAACCAATTTATTATAGAGATATTTGGAGTTCCCAAAGTTCAAGCAGCATAGTTGTTTGGACCTCCTCTATTTTCTGCTGCTTTGAGGATATTTGAAAATTCTTCACAATCGTGGTACTCTTTCAGGCCCTTCCCTACCATCTCAATTCTATATGCTCTTTGGGACAGAATTGTTTGGCCTGATTGATAAACCAGTAATTCCACAAGACATGTATGGCATCATGAATATCAATAGTTGATCTCAATATGATACATAGAAGTGTAATGATGCAAATCTTCTAGATAACCAAATTCAAACAGGTTGAAAGCTATGTTGCTTGTTCAAGTTTGGGTTTCGATTTAGGTTCAGTGTTATATATATATATATATATTAAATTAATATTTATATTGTTATGGTTATTTATTTATTTGCATTTCAATGCTTGGTTTTTTATATTTTAGTGTTGCAATTTTGGAAGCATGTCAGGTTGACAGAACATTATAATGATACAAGCATAGACAAGTGGGTTAGATTAACAATAACCCTGTATTGAACCTCAGAGGACTTGTTCCTTGAAGAAGTGTTACGAACTTATCATTCTACTAAATTCAGAGATTTTTATTCAAGTACTATGCTTAGGGGACAGGTATGAAATATTTTCTGAAAGACAGATCAATGCACTGATAAGATGCCTTGAAGAAATAACTCTTACAAGGTTGGAATAGAAGCCAATTGTAATTTTTCAATTTCTTCATGAATCATTAAGTAAAGAAGGTTTATATAGGATGGCAATGAGGAGTTCTCAAATGAATGAGATAATGATAAGATGGCAATAGTAGTCAGCTGTAAGACCTACAATAATAAGAGGACTCAGTCAGAACCCCAACCCTACCAGGAGGTCTGTATAGTTGTAATCTGGAGCATACTAAGTCAGTATATGCATCATATAGTACTAAGCTAGAATGAATAAGATAGAAGATTTTTGTGAACAAATGTAACCACAGCAACATGTGAGAACAAACAGACCTCTCCATTAAAATAACTGTGTTGTGAATCTGAGGAGATTGAAAAGCAACTGCAAGAGTATATGAGCTTGTTTGAGTTCTTACAGAGACTTTAGAGCATCTAGTATGCTGAGAAAAACTTATACCCTGTTGTTCCCTGTTAATGGGTATGCCAACTGGTGTAAGACCAATTATCACATCACTATCAATGAGTTTTAAGGAAGATTTTACTTCAGTCCTGAATTTAAATGACAGTTGCTAAAACCGTCTCAGTTTTCCTGAGGCCCTACAATGATAACCACAGTACAACTTAAATCTTGACGTAAACTATATGTGTAAAATATGTAAAGACCAAAAGATTGTTGATGCAAAACACAGTAGAAGCCCTAAACTGATTTCTATTGAAGATGGTATGTTCATGGTGTAGAGGATGCCTAAGGAAGCATTGGCTGTAGATGAGAGACATGTGAAGTAATAGCCTAACCTAAATATTGTGCAAAAAACTGAGGATGACTGAAGCCTTAATAGCACATCAAGAGCAGTGGGGTAATGACATTGATAAGAGGGATGAGCGGAAATAATTTAAGAGATAACCCTATCGCTCAACTTATAAAATAAAGAATTAACTAATGAATGGTACCCACCATAGTTACCAGAGTTTAAAAAATTGCCAGTCTAAAAAATCCAGATCCAGCCAGATTTGATTCAAAAAACCCAAATTTGGTAACTAAGGTATCCACCATTTGAATTCATCAAGCGTACATGATGAAAAAAAAATTCTTATGGCTTTCCCAAAATGAGTCATTTCCTTAAAATAAATAAAAATGATGAGAAAATGAAACTGATCTAGAAGGGATTAAAACTGATTTATTTTTGAGCAGCTACAGAAAAGAATAGTGGAAATTTTAGAGTCAGAAATACAGTAATAAGTCCCTTCGCCTTTACTAGAAAACATGCTAGGATCAACTAGGAATCGTGGACATGCTAAAAGACTTGTGAGAAATGAGCAGTGATAATTTGTTGCCTGGGATATCTTATTATAGGAGACTCTTGTGTCGAGGAGATAATTATTTGCAGTGGAAGAAATTGGGTAGAATTAGTAAAATTAAATACCCTTTGGAAGGTTAGATTTAGAAGAAACTTCAACCTATAGACACCCAAATGCAACTAGCTGATGAGAATGTAACATGCAATAAAATTGCTTTAAAACCCCTTTAAATTCTTTCATTTAAGAATCTAACATAGAACTTCGATACTAGGAGAATGGAATATATGTCTATAGAACTGTAGGATTAATGATATATCATATATATCATATTCCTAAATTAAAATCCCTTCAAATATTCTATTTAGCCTCATACTAGTAGAATGCAATAAGTATCTAAATAACAGTAGAATCGTTTATTTATATATATTCCTGTACTAAATTTTAGATGATTCATGATTGGAATTAGAAGTTTCTGCTAGAATTAAGTTTTAAGTCATTTTGTTGGTTGAGAATAAGTTATATAACCCTTAAATATTTACTTAAAAAGTGAAAAAAATAATTTTCTAGTGTAATATGCATGGAAATTTTGAGTAAAATAAACATATTTCAGAACAAAAAGACAATCCTATTAAGACTGAAAATTTGAAAGACAATGAAAAATAAAGATCTACAATAAATACCAAAAAATCCCAAAAAATTTGTTCGTATTTTTTCTAAGCAAGTGTTTTAGAAGGTTTGAGAAAAGTTGGCTTACTATAACCTTCATAAAGCATCAATGGATCACTACTACACAAATTCTCTAACCTTTGGCACACACATGAGGATGATCATAGTTGGAACCATTAGAAATTCTAACAAGTAATTTCAGTGAGCTTGTGAACATTCTTTGGCCATTTTTAGTTGACTGTACTTCAACATTGTGGATCGGGAGTTTCAACCATTTTCAGTTTGCCCTCTTGCTTTATTTATTTGCTTCTGCTTTTGTATTTCCATGTCCAGTTACTTCCATATACTAGGGACTTCTACACTAATTGCTCTCTATTTACATAACATATATTTTAATTTTATGAGTAAACCTAATCCAATCTGCTTGAGAAATATATTTAAGCAATTCAAATGTGAAATTAAATCTTTTGCTCCAAAACTTCAATAAAATAACAAGAGGGTTTTATAAAGAATTATACTTCAAATTTAATGGAGACTAAGAACAATAGTAATAATTTAAATCTAATCATGAATAACTAAAAATATAATAACATAGACTAAAATAGGACAAGGAAATTCTTATAACATGATGGAGAATTTATAATTATATATAAAATAAAATAAAAGCAACTTAGATTTTTAAATTTAATCAATAAATTCATTTTGAACAAAATTAACGAAATAGATAGAGAGTTTTATGAAAACAAGACAAGGAAATTGTAGTAACAATTAGATGAATTTCCTAGAGTAACGGCTTCAAGATTTCAAAATGGATATTGCCCCTCAAAAAATTAGGAAACCCTAAATTAGCAAATGGTATGGTGGCAGCAAAGAATTCGGATCTAGGTTTTGCATTGACAAGTCCTATAGATGAGACTTCAAATATTGAGAGTGGTCTATCTTCCACTGCTTGATCAAAGTTGGGTATCGTATTAGAGATGTTTGTGGCACTAGTGGCCCCAATTATGTCTTGCAAAGAGGGTGTGAAAGGACTTATTCAAGGATAATCTACTTTGAGTTGTTCTGAAAACAAATGCCTCTCTAAAACAAAGATTCTTCTTGAAGCTGAGGTGGACAAAAATCATGCAGTGCAATTGTATGGGAAGTCTTTGCACTCTCGAATGGGACACCAAATATGTTTCCTCGTACAAGCACACATCTCATTCTTTCTTTGGCAAAAGAGTTGTTGTACGAAGAAGAAAAACACCATGCAAGGTTTAGTATGTAAGTTTAGTGCTTTGCGGCTTACTTACTCTTGCTTCTTTGCATACCTAGATTTCTACTTCATGGACTGCCAAATTATAAATTTTGATAGAAGTATTCTCGTGTGCTCCAGGATTTTTTGTGCTTCTCTATGAATCATTGGAAGAGAGATCTTTTATTTTGACAAATGGACTTTGATCCTAGGATAAGCATGTTTAGTTGGTAAAGTCTTTTTGGCTTTTGAGCTTCAACCCATTAGCCGAATTGTTTTATATTATGTTAGTTTGGGTCCATTTGCCTAATCTTCCATTGAAGTATTTGGTAGATGCTTGTTTCCAAGGTATAGGTAATACCTTATTCAAATTCATGGCTTTGGACCCAAACACGAATGGTCTTGCTCATTCTACCTCTACAAGGATTCAGGTAGAGTTGTGTATATCCAAAGGGTTGGTAGATGAAATTTGGTTGAAAGTGGAGAGTAGGATATGGAAGCAAGTATTAGACTATGAGAATGTGCCTTTTCATTGTAGGAAATGTTTTCAAGTAGGACATCTAGCTGCTGAGTGCAAGACTGGCTACATGGTGAAAATTTTCTCTATGTTCACCTAACAATTAAAAGTGTGGCTCCTTTATACTCTATAGACTCTAATGATCCATCAGTGCCCTCCTCCATGCCTCTAGCTAAAAATCCTCTGCCCCAAATTCATATTGATGTAGCAAGTGAGAAGGCTACGCCTCCCCCCTTGCTGCCTCAGTTATCAGATGTTGTTCACTCCGCAGCAAAGGATGACAAGGTCTTGGCATATAAGGGTAAGATTGCCAATTTTTAGGTCAGAAAGAGAAGAAACAGATTAAAAAATTTAGCCAAATGCCAAATGAATTCATTCTAGATAGAAAAAGCACAGAGGAGTGTTTCATGACAAAGATTCCCATCCTTATCGAATCCAAAATATAGTTTGGTTAAAAACCTTAAACTCGGAGGAGGAAAGGGATGAGGCACCTACATCCTAGATCCAATATTGTGGTTGCTTAAACTTCATATAAGCTAGACAATTAACCAAGAAATAACCCTAAAATTCTTTTTATTTTAAAAAAGCACAATAAATCATTGAAAGAATCAAACTCTCAAAACTTGCTTAACCATTATCATTCTTACATCCATACAATAGAATGTGTAGAAATGTACATGAATGCATACCCTGCAAACCAGGTAGACTGTACGCAGAAATTGTACTGACAATGAAATTTACATAGATGTATGAATGTACCTTACAAAATAGAACAAGGAAATTGTAATGATGCCGACAGAAGTTTTAATTTATATATAAATTAAAAAACTTATCATCTAAGATTTTAAAATTAAAAAAAAAATCACATCGATTTTAAACAAAATTAACAAAATAAAGAATACTTATCTCCTAGACTGCTCCCTTTGCACACTCATTTGCAGCCTCTTGAGCAATTTATGTACCCTGGAGAATTAACCAAGAATTAAACATCAAACTCCTACAAAGAACCATAAAATCATGCAGACAAATAAACCCTATAAACTTTCTCAAACACCAATCTCTTACATTCATTTTATTTCTACAGAATTCGCAAAAACGTACATGATTCTATATTCTATACCCATGTAAAATGTATACAGAAATCGTAATAATAATGAAATGTACATAAATGTATGAATGTATGACTTGCAAAACAGAGATTACCTTTATCGGCATCATCATTTCAAGATCGAGATCTAGAGAGTCCATTTCTTGAAGGTCTGGTGCTAACAGACAGAGATTTAAGGCCTTCTCGGTCGACTTCGGAATTGACCGTCATGCGATTGATCACAGTTCGAAATCATGGAAAACTAAACCCTGAAAAGCATCAACCACTCTTCCATTCATTTTATCTTGCAGAATTCGTTGAAATGTACATAAATGTATACCTTCAAAATTATGGTGGTTAGGAAAAATTCATCCGTTGCTTTTTCAAGTGATATTTGAAATTTTGAATTATTTGAATCCGCAACATGCCAACCTTTATTTATATTTTTTTTTAAATTTACTTGAGAATTTTAATAGATTTTTTCAACAACGATTTGTTAAATGGAGTGTTTTTATGGAGATTCAAATAGCTCATAAAGTTTTTAAGAGTTAAAATCTGAACATAAATGTTGTAAAAATAATTTATTTATTTTTATTTAGTATTAATAATTAAGGATATTTATTTTATTTATTAGTTTTTGTCATGGAATTATACTCGATTTAATTAGTGCATAAATAATTATTATATTTTTAGGATTAAAGATTTTATTTTTATGTTTATAGATATTGGGGTTTGATTTTGATGTGGATTATTCATTCTAATAAATTTATTTAAAATTTGGTCTTGATTTATATATGTAGGGTTAAGTTTTTATACTTGATAAAAATTGACTTTTAGTGGGTTCTTATAAGACAAACAATTTTATTATTAGGACCAATGATCACATGATTATATAATTTGTTTTGATTAGATTTTTTTTTTCTTATAAATTTATCTTTTTTAAAAAGTATAGGTATCAAACTAATTTGAAGTTAAGTAATGATTTATAAGAATTCATCTATATTATTTCAAGTCAATCTTCATTTACTCAATATTCAAGTTTAGTGGTTCGTAAGAACCATTTTTTCATGACTAAATGGTTCACTTAGAACCCATTGCATCTAGATGATGCTCATAGGGATGATGATGTCATCAAGAGTAGGCAACTAGATCAATAGTTATTTTATCATAGTAGTCAATCCTAGACGTAATACACATATCACCAATGCACTATGAAGACACAGTTAATTTAGATATAAAACACAAAGGAACCACAAGCAACAACATAAATTTTAAAACTAATGATGGAATTTAAAAACCTTGTACCATTCACTTGATCTCACTTTACAAAATCTAAAATTAGTTTTTCCTTTTTATCCAAGAATATTGTTTTGCCAAAAATAAAACCATCATTTCCTTTTCCTCTATGTTACACCCCGATTGTTAATACCTATTTACTATCACCTTGTGAGGTTAAAATGCTTTAATATATGAATGTGCTTTGTATATGAATCTTGATGGAAATGTGATAAATGAATGTTTAAATTCAATATGGTGTTTTATAATGTTTTGAAGATAGAATATATGATGCATGTGTATGTATTGTTATTAGCTAACTATTGTGGTATGTACTAAGTTGGATGCGGGAATAGGTTCGAATCTCTAAAAGAGAGGGGGAGTATCACTCAAGAGAAGAACTTGGTTTGGTAACCTCGATAAACCTAATTGAGCATACGCACACTCACTTCCTAGTCAGTCTAGTTGATTAAGATAGTTCGGGAAATGGTAAGTAACCTTACGTCTGGCTTTGTGAATGTTCTATATTGGGTTATGATCTTGTTCTCAGAATGTTTTGATTATTGGGTTATGATCTTGTTCTCTACATGTGAGATTGAGTCTTTAGGTTAAGAATAATTTCTTCTTCATATATTCAAATTTACATGTTAATGGATTAAGTATATACATAGAATATATATATATGTATATATATACATTATTGGAACACAGCAATCTACTGAGAGGGGGGGTGAATCAGTAGGTCTAATAAAATTTAGCCCTTAACCTACTATGTAGATTAATTCCTTTTATACTTATATGTGCAGATTAAAGTCTAATTTGTAGAAACACATACATGCACAAAAAGCATCGAACAACACAGAATATACATGGAAAACCTAAGATAGGAAAAACCATAGTGAGAAATGTTACTAGCATCCACTATCTTAATCCAACCTCACAATCAAAAGTTTTGATTACAATATTTAAGGGCACCAACCCTAAGGAGACACCAATCCCCTAGTTTTAGAAGAACCCACTCCAAGGAAGCACCCACTCCCTGATCTGAGCACCAAAAAGCATCACACAAAACAGAATATACATGAAAAACTTAAGATGGGAAAAACCATAGTGAGAAATGTTACTAGCATCTGCTATCCTAATCCAACCTCACAATCGAAAGTTTTGATTACAATATTTAAGGGCACCAACCCTAAGGAGACACCAATCCCCTAGTTTTAGGAGAGCCCACTTCAAGGAAGCACCCACTCCCTAATTCGATCACCTACCCAGATATCTAATGGCACCCACCAATCATATTCACAACTCAAGATATTACAATATTTTTTAATACAATTCAATGTTGCAACTTTATTTGCAACCGCACAATTCTTTGTAACTCAACACTCTACTTTGCACCTCTCTTTGTTCTACACCTTTCTCAATCCTTTCTTAATGACTTCAATGGATTGAGTGATAACTTAAGCAACTAGGAACTGCCTATACACATTCAACGATAAATTAGAAACCTTGTTCAATTGCCATGACTATAAACCTCAAGGTTTAACTGTTAAACCCTAATTATTCTCAAGAGAACAAATAATCCATTATAGAGCCTATTATGCAACTCATGTACCTATAGACCATATTTTTGAAAATCATTTAAAAAAGCCATATCAAATTTGCATATTGATTTGACCTCAAACAACTAGAAGCCACTTTTGCAGTGTCATGAAAACATTGCAACTATTTGAGCAACTTTGCAACAATTGCAAAACATGCTTCTTCCTCCATCACTCATCACCAAAACTTCCAGATCCTAATCTACTGCATCTCTGGTCACCCTCTTGACATCAATGACAACCAAATTTCCAACAATCTCCCCCATTGTCATTGATGGCAAAACCAAATGCTCAAAAAGTACTAATACCAATTGATATGCCATTTCATGCTCTGAACCAATTAAACTCTTGGACTACTATATACTAAGTATGACATTGGTTTGATGCCAATAGCAGCTCCCCCTTAGATCTTGCTCCATTTTCTTTCCTTGCACAATTGAGCATTTTCACTAACTTCTCCCCCTTTGATATCAATGGAAAAGGGTCATCCTCAAGACTTGCACACTTTCTCCCCCTATGAATATTCTCCCCCTTTGACAAGAAATTTAAAGAGAAAGAGGGGATTTTGAATCTACAACCATCAAGTCATTAGAAATTTGTAAAACCATTTTTACCTGACTTGATCACACTTGTTCATTTTTAGGGTTAAATAAAATAGCTATGAAGCTCCCCTTGGATCCATGCCCTATCACTAAGATTTAGTGATATGATATGGGAGCAATAACTCCCAATTTCTATCTCAGATATTCAAATTGTTCCTTAGGAAGAGGCTTTGTAAAAATGTTATCAACTTTTTCTTTAGTAGGTACATATTTCATGCTTACTTCTTGATCTGCAACCTTCTCTCTAATGAAGTGATACCTGATTGATATGTGTTTTTTTCTAGAGTGCATCACTAGATTCTTTGAGATGTTGATAGCACTTGAGTTATCACAAAGAATAGAGATAGGTTCATTGTACTCAACCTTGATATCTTTGAGGGTTTGCTTCATCCATAAAAATTGAGTACAACATACAACAATTGCTACATATTCTACTTTTGTTGTGGAAAATGCAATTGATTCTTGATTTTTTCTCATCCATGATATAAGTTTGTCTCCTAAGAAAAATGCACCACTGCTAGTGCTCTTCTTGTCATCTGCATATCTAGCCCAATCAACATCTGTGTATGTTGTTAAACTGAAATATTTTCTCTTAGGATACCAAAGCCCATAATCAACAGTGCTTTTGATATATCTAAAAATTATTTTCACTGCATTGACATGAGACTCATTGGGTGTAGCTTGAAACCTTGCCACCATACACACTACTTGCATAATGTCTGGCCTTGATGCAGTTAAATACAACAAGCTTCCAATCATTGAGCTATACATTGTCCAATTTGCATCCGGGGATTCATCTAATTTTCTCAACTTACATCTAGTTATCATGGGGGTACTAGCTGGTCTACTATCCTCCATACCAAACTTCCTAAGAATTTCCTTAGCATATTTAGTTTGAGATAAAAATATCCCATCATCACTTTGTACAATTTGTAAACCAAGGAAAAATGACATCTCTCCTAGCATTGACATCTCAAATTCATCTTGCATATGTGTAGAAAATACTTTACACATCTTATCATTTCTACCTCTAAATATGATGTCATCCACATATACAACAACAATGATCATGTGCTCACCTTCTAATTTGTAGTACAGATTATCATTTACACATCCCTTTTTGAATCTTTTTTGTTGCAGGTATTGTTCTAATCTTGAATACCATGCTCTAGGTGCTTCCTTTAGACCATACAATTCCTTCCTTAATCTGCATACATAATCTTCTTCTTATGAAAGTTCAAAAACCTCTAGTTTTTCAATGTAGACTTCTTCTTCAAGGTTTCCATTCAAGAATGCAAATTTATAATCCATTTGATAAACTTTAAATTCTTTATAAACTGAGAATTCAAGAAACATTCTTATTGCTTCTAATCTTGCCACTTGTACAAATGTTTCTTCAAAGTCACTACCTTCAACTTGTGCATACCCCTTGCACACCAATCTTGCTTTGTTTCTCACTATAACACCATCTTCATTGAGCTTGTTTTTGAACACCCATTTAGTACCTATCACATTTTTTCTTGGGGGTCTAGGAATCAATTCTCATTTCTTGTTCTTCTCAATCTGATTTATCTCTTCTTCCATGGTTTTTATCCAACTATAACCCTTGTTGGCCTCAACATAAATTTTTGGCTCAATTTGAGACAAGAGTGAAAATTTTACTTGTTCCTTGTTCTTTTCTAGTCTTCTTCTTGTTTATACTCCTTCATTCTTATCACCAATAATCTGATATGCAAGATGATCCTTTTGTACATATTCTGCAGGTGCCTTCTCAACTTCTTGTTCAAGCTCTTCATTTACAATAGTTCCTTCTTCATCTTCTGATGCAACTTCAAGGTTGTTTTTGCTAGACTTATCATGGTTCATATTATCATCAACCTTAACATTGATGCTTTTCACAATCTTATGCAACCTCTTGTTATAACACTTGTAAGCTTTGCTTTGGGTGAAATATCCTAAATTATTCTTTCATCACATCTAGAATCAAATATTTCCAAGTTTTCATCTTCTCTCTTGATGTAACATTTGCTACCAAACAACTTGAAGTACTTGACAGATGCAACTTTGTCGTACCACAGTTCATATGGAGTCTTACCACTATTTTCTTTTATTTGAGCTTTGTTTTGAATGTAGATTGTAGTGTAGATTATTTCTCTTTAAAACGTATCTACCAATTTGGCCTCACTCAACATTTCTCTAGCCATATCTTTAACCATTATGTTCCTTCTTTCAACCACTCCATTTTGCTGTGGAGTTCTTGAAGTAGAATATTGTCGTTTGATTCCATGTTTCTCACAATATCTAATGAATTCACTTGATGTAAATTCGCCACCTCTATCTAATCTTAAGCACTTGATTCTTCTGTTGGTCTCCTTCTCAACCAATTTTTTGGATATCTTAAACTTTTCAAATGCTTCAGAATTATTTGTTAGAAAGGTTACCCATGTTATTCTAGTATAGTCATCAATTAGCAACATGAAGTATTTTTCACCTTTCAATCCCCTTGTCCTTTTGGGACCACACAAATCAGTATGAACTAATTGCAAGGATTTTGTAGTTAAGTAATCCTTCATTTGAAACCTAACCCTGGTTTATTTTCCTTGTTGACATTATTTGCAAATTGTGTTTACAGGCTTAATTATCTTGGGCATGTGTCTAACTAATCCTCTTGAACTTACTTTTACCAAATCATCATGCCCCAATCTCCTATGCCACGACCAACTCTTATCTACTTGAATTATCAAATAATTTTGACCTTTCACTTCACTAAAATTGTAAAGATTGCTATCAGTCCTTACCCCTTGTGCAATTGTCTTGCCATTCTTTCTTATATTGTAACCTTCTGCATTAAAATTAATCTTGTAGTCATTGTCACACATTTGGCTGACACTTAGAAGGTTATTTTTCAAACCTTCAATATATAGGACATCTTTTGTACGATTATTGCCATCTATGCTCAAGATTCCTTTTCCATAGATCTTCACAGCAGTATTATCACCCAAACTAACTGATCCTTCTTTAGAATTCTTGAGTTGGATGAATTTTATTTTGTCTCCAATAATATGCTTGGAGTAGCCACTATTAATTACCCACTGATTTTTCTTTTTGGCATGCAATGTCGTTTGTGCAATCATTGATTGTGTGGGATTCTGCTCTTTCTCCTTCCACACCTTTTTAGGTTTCATTTTAACCTTCTCTTCCTGTTTCTCAGGAACTTTAGATTCCTTTTCATTTTGGGAGGTGTGTTTTTCTTCTTCTCAGACTAAACATTTGGTCTTATGAATTTTGTTCTACATTTTCTAGCTATATGACCAAAATTATTGCAATTATAACACATCACACTCATATCCATTAAAGGAGAAAAAGGAATTTTTCCTACAAAGTTTGTACTCCTTTTAGGAAATACTCTGCATTCTCTAGTCCTATGACCAAATTGATTACAAGTATAGAAATACCCATAGAAGTATGATGAGTACTTGGTCATAGCATTTACTTGAGCTAGATGAGGGGGTCTTCTTTTTCTTAGCTTCCTCATATCTCTCATTCTTTTGAATCCATTAGCATCAATTCTTCTTCAATTCTGCTTCTTCTTCTATTGATCAAGAATTGATTGGTTACTCTTCTTGTCTGCAACCGACTTCTTTTCTTCATCAGATTTCTTCATCTCAACAGGCTTCTTCTACTCTCCTGAGATATCCTCCTTGCATGATTTCTCACAATCTGAACTAGACTTTTCTTCTGCTATGAATCTTTCATAAAGCTTTGTAGAAGCATTGATAAAGGAACTCTTTCCTTTCTTAAGACCTAAACCTAATTTCTATTTATTTGTAGGATTTTGTGTGCTCAATAGTCCATCAAGGATCTTTGAGCCTCCCTTCAACTTCAAGCCTTTTTCAACCTGCTCCCTGGCTTCCTCCAAATCTTTTCTTAAAGCAAATACTTCTACCTCAAGCTTCATAAATTTGTCCACTTCATATTCTAATTTGGATTTTACCACTTCTTCCATTCTTTTAGCTTCCTCCACTTGAAGTTTCAGACTCACTACGATCTGATTAGATTCCTCAAGATCTTTAGTTAGCTTATTCTACCTTTTCAGGTCTTCAACCTCATATCTTATGTTATCATTTTCTTCTAAGGCACTGATGACTTCTCCCTCAAGATCTATTTTAGCTTCCTCTTCACCAAGATGTTTACCCATACCATGCTTGTGTTTTACAGAGTCTTTGGCCATGAAGATAAATTCTTCCTCTTCTTCCTCCATTACAAGAGCACAATCTTGTTCATCATTTGAACTATCACTAGCATTAGATGAGTTGATCTCCTCTTGAATGTACAAGCTCATTTTCTTCTTTTCAAATCTCTTCTTTTTAAGATAGTAGGGTTTATTCATCTTACTATCTCCTTGTTTAGAGTTATCCTTCTTATCATAAGGGAATTTAGAAGTAATGTGTCTTATTTTACCACTTGAAAGGTAACTTACCTTTATACTTGTCGGATCCTCTCCTTAGCCTTCTAATGAAGTTTTCTTATTCCTCATCAATCTCTTCATGTTTTGACGTAGAGGCTACTTGTCTTTCTTGGGTGCTTTCGATTCATCCTTATTTACAACCTTGAATGTAGCTTCTCTTCTGGATGACTCTGTATTTCCCATTCTCATCTCACATGCAGTGAATATACCATGCAACTCATCAAGAGAAATTTTGTCTAGTTCTCTTGTTTCTTCAATGACAAAAATCTTGGAATCATATCTAGATGGCATGGACCTTAAAAAAAATTGCACAATGATTGAGTCCTTTAATTCTTCTCCAAACCCTCTGATTGAGATCTTTACTTCATCAAATTTTAGCAGATACTCTATAATATTCTCTTCTTCATTCATTTGAAGACCCTCAAACTTGGCTCTAAGAACCTGCAACTTTACCACCTTCACTTTATCATCTCCTTCATAGATGTTCTTTAGTTTAGTCCAAACATTGTTTGCATTTTTACAATGCATCACTTTAACAAAAACTGAGTTGGACAATCCATAAAGAATTGCATTCTTTGCCTTAGCATTGTCTTCATGTGTCTTCTTTCCATCGGGATCAGTGGGAGGAGTGGCAAGAGGTGTATATTCATTCACAAATAACATCCATATGTCAAACCCTAATGAGGAAAAATATGTCTCCATCTTAATACTCTAGAAAGCATAGTTTGTCCCATCAAATAGATGTGCCTTCATAGTAGATGAACCTTCTTGATTGGCCATTGTGTTCACTTGACCAAGATCTACCCAAGCTGATTAAGCTTCTCTTAGGGGGAAAAAGCACAAAGTTGTGTCACACTTTATAAAGGAAATGACCAACACTGATCCAACTTTTAAACTTGAATTACTAAAAAGTGGCATTTATGTTTTGAATTTTGAAATGATGTAAACTAGTAAAATATGTATTTTTTAGTATATTTTATGTTTGTATATTTATTTTTTAAATTAAAAAAATATTTTAAACTAGTTTTTAATAAATTAATACTATAATTTAGTTGCTGATAAAATGCTGAAAAACAAAGTTGTATGGGAAGTCAAACTTTTTATAGTAAATATTTCTTTTTTCTTTTTTCTTTCAAATTTTTTGTATGTATTTATAGCTTGAAACTTTAGTGCATATATATATTTTTTTCCAATTTTGATAAATATATATTTTAAATAAATATTAAAATGTGCGTGAATCAAAAAACAACTGTTTCCATCGGACATCAACTTTCATATTAAATATTTATCTAAAATGGAAAATAATTATACAATCTTGAAATAGATTCTTTTATCTAGTGCATCATATTTTTTCAATTTTTTTAATAAGTTTTAGTATTTTTTTTTGGCACGATAATCAGCCTAATATTTTTTGTCAATAACCTACTTTTAGTAAAAATAAAAAATAAAATATAAATAATAATTAAACTATTAAAATAAAAATATTTTTCAAAACTTCACTTGTGGATCTACAAAAGGGTATTTTTATATTTTTTTTAAAATGTTATTTACATTAGTAAGAGTTATTGAAACTTCAAGTTTTTCAAATAATTTTATTTTTTTGGTAAATTGGACTCAAAGTGGTGCTCCATATATTTTTAGCCAACAATTTTAGTTGAGAAAGTTGTGGAAGTATCTAACTTAGCTAGAATGAATCTTACTAGATCATATGTTTGACCAAAATTGATTTTTAGTTAGAAATACTTAAATTAGATTGTGTTGATAAGTTGGTTGAAAGTGTGACACAACTTTGTGCTTTTACCCAGGGAACCTAGGCTCTAATACCAATTGTTGGAACACAACAATCTACTAAGAGGGGGTGCGGCCGGGGTAATCAGTAGGTCTAATAAAATTTAGCCCTTAGCCTACTATGTAGATTAATTCCTTTTATACTTATATGTGTAGATTAAATTTTAATTTGTAAAAACACATGCATGCACTAAAAGCATCGCACAACACATAATATACGTGGAAAACCAAAGATGGGAAAAAACACGATGATAAATGCTACTAGGATCTACTATCCTAATCGAGCCTCACAATCAAAAGTTCATATTACAATATTTAAGGGCACCAACCCTAAGGAGACACCAATCCCTCGGTTTTAGGAGCACCCACTCCAAGGAAGCATCCACTCCCTAATCTGAGTACCTACCCAAATATCTGATGGCACCCACCAATCAGATTCACAACTCAATAGATTACAATATTTTTTAATACAATTCAATGTTGCAAATACAATTCAATGTTGCAACTTTATTTGCAACTGCACAATTATTTGCAACTCAACACTCTACTTTGCACCTCTCTATTATACACCTTTCTCAATCCTTCACCTTGAATGTTAACCCAAATAGAATCCTCTAATTTTTGTTGGGTTCTACTCATTCAAAATTAGTGAATTCTCTGTATGTTGCTTAGCTCTCTTTTTCTCTCTTACTCTTTCACTATGTCAGCAACATGCACTCTTTCAACACTTAGACAATTTTTTGATTGTCTTCATGTTGCTTAACCCTACTAAACTACAATTATTGCCTCGAGCTTTTCACCACCATCCAACTCATCTAGAAAATTCAACTACGGTTTTCCTTAATCACAATCTTCTCTTCCAAGCTAACTATGCATCAAGCTACACACCATCGACACCAAATTTTGTACAATACTATTTTTGATATGTAACCGATCTAGGGTTTATGTTCATTAATGCATATCCTTTATATTCGATCTTTTGTTTGTCAAGAGTATGAAATTTTCCATCTAAATGAAGAAATCACCATAAATATTGGTAGTTGGAGTGGTTATAGTCATTAAAATTGTCCACTATGTTGACTACATGCTCGAATGAGGCTTTCGCCACCATAATCTTCCCCTAGCCATTGTAGATCTTCAGTTTCAAATTTGAACCATCAATCAGACCTTTCACGCCACCATTTTGAATGATCTCCATTATCCTCACCAACTTTAAAACATGATCGTCATATCGATCTTCTTTAAATGACCATTGTTGATCTCATTTACTTTGTATTCATAGCCATCACAACCTTATAACATATCGCTACTTTTATAGAGACTTCACTCTATATACACGATGTGAAGAGCCTTAGCAATATTCATTTTATCTTTACCTGATGATCTCGACCATTAAACTCCCATCACATCCACTTAGTGCATCACTACTTCACTTAAGCCTTTGACTTCCATTTCAATGATGTGAATGGATATAGCGATCACCATTCGATCACCCTCCTTTAAATCTAAGCCACTAATCCCCATCATATGCAGTCATTTATCGATGGGTCCCATTGGGACACATGTCACATGGCCACTATACTACAAGGAAAATACAAGAGGTCTACCATATCTCAGCGGATTGGTGGTCTTATTCCATTTATCACCCACATCATCGTCGATCAATTCACAATAGTGATGTGAATTGACCCATCGATCAATCATCCATCGCCACCTATCTTTGTGATGTCACAATCCACTGGATTCATCTGTCGCCTTTTCTAGTCCCATCGAACACATGTCCTTAGCCCATTATCTTGTTGGACTTAACTCGGACCCACCAAACATGCCACAGGATGATGGGCACTGTCTAATCTGCCAAGTTTGATCATTGTCATTGATCAAATTTCATCGCATATCACACAATGCATGGGAAGATGTAAACTCCGAAGTGCAATGTGAAGGACCTATGTGATAGCTGTCGGATCTTAAACCATGAATGTGCACTGTAATATCTTCATCATGGGCACATCACACATCATAGTTAAGACTTGGTCGTTATGAGTGCAAACAATGATGTGAAGGGTTTGTGCGATGCACACACAAACCATCAACCTGAAGCGCTAGGACGAGGGGGTCGGTCACACCAATGATTTCAATGGCTTAAATGATAACTTAAGCAACTGGGAATCACCTATACATAGTCAATGATAAATTAGAAACTTTGTTCAATTGCCATGACTATAAACCTTAGGTTTTAACTATTAAACCCTAATCTACCCGAGAGCACAAACAATCCATTATAAAGCCTATTATATAACTCCTAGACCAACAAACCATATATATAAGAAGCATTTGAAAAACCCATATTAAATTTGCATACTTATTTGACCTCAGAAAATTAGAAGCCACCTTTGCACTATCATGACAACAATTTAACTATTTGAGCAACTTTGCAACAATTACAAAACATGCTCCTTCCTCCATTAGTCATCACCAAAACTTCTAGATCCTGATCCATTGCTTCTCTGATCACCCTCTTGACATCAATGACAACCAAATTTCCAACATACATACCCATGATAACTCATACATGTGAGTATATGTATGCATGAGTATACGTAGGTGGGTGTACCTACACATGCTCATGAATAGATAACCCATATGTATATACAAATGCAATATGTATATACACCAACTGATGAGTACGTGAATATATGTGTTAAATATGGTGATCAAAATAATGATATATATAATATAATATATATACATATGTACATATTAATATATATAGTTACGTTGATGGAAATGTATATACATATATACTAGAATACATGTATATATATATAGTTATTTTGATATATGTGTATATATGTATTTGAATGGCAATTAATATATTTTATAAGCATGAGAATATAATTATATATATATATGTATGTATATATATATATATATATATGTATGTATATATATATATATATATATATATATTAATAACATATATGTAATATATTGTTTGGTATATATTAACATGCTTTGCATAAAGCATGGTGCAAACAAAACGTTGTTACATTATATATATTAAAAGTATTGTATTAAATATAGTGCATTTTATAACGTTGCTTATATGAAAAGGTTAGCGCATTACATAGTGTTGCATATGTGAATAATAACCAAAGCTTTAATGTTGCACTTAAGACATTTTAAGAATAATTCAAAGAAGACTTAAAGGTTGCACATGAAAAGGAGAAAATAGTTTATACGTTGCAAAACTATAATGAATGTAGATTTCATAATATTGAATAAGTATTGAACTTGTGCCATGTACAGGTAAAGCAATGCGATAATCATAAAACTCAGTCAAAGTATAGATGGAAGAAATATGAGAGGGTAGTTGACTTGCAAACCAAATAGGAAACCCGTAACAATGTGTTGTTGGGTTTTGACTTAGTAAAAGAGTCATGTTGTCTCAAAGATGAAGTCGGCTCAACCATTGGAAATGTGAGGATTTTCGTGTGCTGTAATTTAAGATTTTTAATTAGCTGAGTCATTGCATGTGAATAGGAAGGGAATTTTTTTTATCTTGATTGTAGCCTTTAGGACCTTGAGTTTTAGTATATATAGAGGTGCTCTCCCTATCATTTATTACACTTCTCATTCTGATTTTTCTATTGATATTCTGCTATAATTTTTGTGCAAGCATTATTGTGAGAGTTTTAGTGAAAGAGAGAATTGTTTTGTGAGTTAATTTTGTTGAGAATTCTTAAGAGGAGGCTAGAATTGGAGTTTAGTTAAGTGTAAAAGGAATAGCGTTTGTGATTGTGGAGGGTGAGGTTGGAAAGCAAAATTATTAGTTGGAAATCTATATCCAAGCATGTTGATTTCTATTCCTCCATTATTTATGTTCGAAAGGTTATTTGATTATAATGCCTTCGTTTGGAAAGATTAATTTTTGAATGCATGATATGCTTGTTTTATGAACTTAGATATTTCCTTATTTTGGAATAATATTGAATGCATGATAAGATTTTTCTTATGAACCTAGTTATTTCCTTGTTTTGGAATAATCTTAAGGAATGCATTATATGCTTGTTCTTATGAACTTAGTTAGTTCCAAGTACGGAATATTCTTGTGTGATTCTTGTTTGACTGTTGAATTAGTGAAACCCTATTATTTGGGAATACATTTATATTATGTGAAGTATGTGTGGCTTAAATTATATTAGAACTATACTTAGTTAGTTAAATCTATATGGATATTGTACATGATGTGGAAAATGTTGCTATCTTATAGTTCTTTTATGGAAATGTCATTTTGAACTTAAGAGGTTAGCATGGTTATTCCTGGGGTTTGAGAAATCCATGGGAAAGGAGGTAACCTAGCTAGACACTAGTATGTGTACATATATGATTAGTGTGGTTACACCTTGGGTTAGAGAAATCTATGGGAAAGGGTGTAACCTAGATAATCAGTTTGTAATGAACTTGGATATTCCTAGGGGTAGGGTAATACATGGTTAAGGGAATTATCTTGTTGAACATTTTGTTATTTTATCACCTTAGATTGAATGTATGGAGCTTAAGGGTAACCTAGCTAGACACTAGTATGTGTACATATATGATTAGTGTGGTTATACCTTGGGTTAGATAAATCCATGGGAAAGGGTGTAACCTAGATAATCAGTTTGTTATGAACTTGGATGTTCCTAGGGTAACCTAGCTAGACACTAGTATGTGTACATATATGATTAGTGTGGTTATACCTTGGGTTAGAGAAATCCATGGGAAAAGGTGTAACCTAGATAATCAGTTTGTTATGAACTTGGATATTCCTAGGGTTAGGATAATACATGGTTAAGGGAATTATCTTGTTGAACATTTTGTTATTTTATCACCTTAGATTGAATGTATGGAGCTTAAGGGTAACCTAGCTAGACACTAGTATGTGTACATATATGATTAGTGTGGTTATACCTTGGGTTAGATAAATCCATGGGAAAGGGTATAACCTAGATAATCAGTTTGTTATGAACTTGGATATTCCTAGGGTTAGGGTAATACATGGTTAAGGGAATTATCTTGTTGAACATTTTGTTATTTTATCACCTTAGATTGAATGTATGTTATGTTTATGGTCAATATCAAATTGAGCTTAAGGGTGGGTGGACATATGACTCTCACTCGAAGTACTAGGTGTTGAATTCTTTGGACAAAGTAGTGTAAGTAGCCACTTGTTACACCATTAGTTCACTGTGATCCATGATTACATTCTAGGAAGAGAAACCAATGTATGGTAGCTCTAGATATGTAGGACACAACACTATGCTAAAGAAGGTCAGGATTACGGAGTTACCAAACCAATCTCTTCATCAAAGGGTAGGGACATCTTACCATTTAGGTAGATGTGTGGGGCATCGTAGTAAATCCATGATTGGTAAAAAAGTACTTGAGTGATGATCTCCCTCATATAGTTAGGGACCGGAATTTGAGGATGTAGTGCCAATTTGTGGACACCTAGAATTTATGCACCAACATTGGGGACATCTAGACTATTGTATTTTGTTTATACAATCTTTATCATTGAGCTCATAGAAGCTATGTATGTAAACATGTAATTTTATTCCTATTGAGAAACTGTAAATGGGAAATATTATCATGAAATTATGTAATGTGAAATTGTTACTTGAATAATTGAAATAATTTTTTATTATGCAATGGGAAAGTTTGAAATGGTTATGTTTCAAATATGCATTTTGTGTTTTTGATGAAAAGGAAAAAAAAATATTGCTCATAATGTTAGTAGCATAAGCTTTCACTTGTGAGTAAAACATAGTAAAAATAATGGGTAGAACAATGGGCATGTCACACTCTCCAAGAGCCCCACTTCTTCAATATTGAAAGACCAAATTAAAGACTAGGTTTCCAACACTTTCTCTCTTATCTCTTTGTATCAGGGCTAAATATTTACTTCTATGTAATGAATCTTTATTCCAATGATTCTTTGTTTCCATTTGATGACTCTTCAAGCTTATATGAAGACTCTCTACCTTAATTTGTGCTCAATATGAACTTTGACTAAAGAGGGTCCACTATTGTGCATGTGTATGCTTGTAAAGTACCTAATTCTTTTTGTGTGATGCAAGATTACACTACCCAAGGATTTCTTTGTGTCATACATCCCAAGAGTTTATGAGCATAGTAATCACAAATTTAAGTTGGATGGTAGAACTATCCTTTTAACCCACTAAGTAATGTTATGATATTTATTGGAAATATTTATAAAAAATAGAAATATAACAAACCACTTCTAGGGGGTTACCTTCAATAATCATAAAATATGATATGAATTGAAAAATTGATGATATGATGATTTTGGAGGAATATCTCCCTTTTATTTGTAGGCTTAACTATGTAGAGGCATACCCCTTCATCCTAATATAAAGAGAAATTAAGGTAATATCTAATACTAATGTTAAGGCTAAGAATGCCACAAGTGATTTACTTACTATACTTAAGAATATATATTATATTCTTAGGAATATATGAGATTAGGGTCATCATATTAGATAGAATATTACGGACCTAACATGCCCCTCCCCTTCAAAAAAGTATTGTCATCAATTCTTAGTAGTTATGGATGCTTTAGTATGAATTGGTCATCCTCCCATGTGGCATCTTCAATTGGAATATTCTTCCACTTGATTAGGATCTTAGAGATAGCTCTATTTCATAACTATTTCACTCTTTTCTCAATAATTCTCTCAAGTTCTAAAATAAACTTACCTTCTTCATCTAACTTTCATAATTCTAACTAGATTGGAATATTGTTACCTATTACTTCCCTTAAATAAGAGACACGGAAGATAGGATGAATTTTGGAATAGGGTGGAAGTTCTAACTTATAAGATACACTTCCTATTCAATGGAGAACCTTATAGGGACAATAAAATTTAGGTGTGAGCTTCATGATGTTATGTTTCTTAAGGAAATTTTTTTAATAAGGTTTTAATCAAAGAAATACCCAATCTCCCTGTTCAAAATTCCTCTCACTATGACATTGATCAACTTGTTGTTTCATTCAATTTTGAGCCATAACTAAATTATTCTTAAGGATTTATAGTATTTCTTATTGGTGTTGAATATGATCCTCTATTGCATCAACTTTAGATGATGGAGGGTAGCCATAAAGAGCCTCGAATGGAATAATTTTAGTGGATGTGTGAAATGATGTGTTGTACCACCACTCTACTAAAGGTAGTCATTTGAACCATTGTGTTTTTTTTATGGTGCTTGTAAAATTTTACCTCTTGGCCTCTTCATATGCTTCTAAGATCAAATAAGGGATCATATTTGTTAGTGTTTTTATGATATTATATTAAGGTTTTGAAGAAACCCTAAACCCCTACAAAACCTTTGCACTTTTGTTTTAATCTTGCATTAAATGGTCACCCTGGTTCATTGATCATTTAAGTTGCACCTTTATGGCCTCCACTTCATGTTCTAGCATGCCCTCTTTACCTAAGAAATGAGGTAGGTCCACTCCTCGCATACTTTTTTTAAATACCACACAACCTTTTATCAATTTTCAAGCCCAACAAGACACATGGTCTTATTTCACGCACCTTCTTTGGTTTGCTAAATGCTTTTAGTTTTACCATTGTCTCTCCACAAGTTTGTTAAATGACATTTTGTTTCCTATCTTGGCTATGTGTTTACAGCCAATCAAGTCTTAAGCTTAGTTTTTGCATGGTATATTAAGTTGTTTAGTGAAGTCCTTTTAATCATGTGATTATTGGCCCCTCTTTTCCTAGTAACTTAAGTTGTTCATTTATGCATGTGTTGTAAAAGTTTTTAAGTTTCCCAAAGAATTTTTTTCGAATGGTCCCACCTTCATCCTAGTCAACACCAAATGTCAACTTATAGTTAAATCATGTAAGTTATAACCATCGTTGAAGCTTTTGGTATTGGAAAATTCTCTTTGCGATCCCTCAAAAATATTAATAATGTAATGTTAAGCTGAGTTGTCACCATATAATACTAGCCGTGAACATTGTTTATTTTTCACACAATCTGTATGCTTCATGGAGCTCCTTATTGAAGATTTATTATCCTTGTGAATAAGCGAAATGTTATGTAATGAAGGATCATGTCTATTTCATGCAAGTTTCTTCTATTTGGCATTCATGAAGGCAACCGACAAGAGGGGAAAACTCACCATTCTCATAAGAAGGCTCATTCACAAGGAAAAATCCTTGTGAATCATGAAAATCAAGAAATCTTTGTTGTTGCGTTGGATCATCAGCTTCAAGAAAGAAAAAACATACCATGCAATGAAAGCAATGAAAAAAATGATCACATTAGTAGCAATATGCTGGTCCCTCTGATTGACAAAGCTCTTGAAGGTTGTAAGAGATCTCAGACCAAAAAGGGGATTTCAAACAATTTTCCTTCTAATCCATGGTATGATGAGGATTGCAAGGCATAAAAGAGATTGGTCAAATAGAATATGTCAAACAAAGAAACTAAAGTAAACTACGAGAAGTTGGTAAAAGCTAAAAAATAAATATATGTGAATTTAAGAAGGAATGAGTTAATTTCTATGGGAAAACACAACCCCAAAAGCTTTTGGAGAGAGTTGCAGCAAAAGAAAAGTCAGGTGGAAAATAATATCACTGGGATGCAGTGGCTAGAATATGTGAAACTCTTGTATGAACGACCAATGGAGAAAAGCATGCCCCCTTTAATTCATATCTGAAGAGAGCTCTTCTCGAAAGAAGATATCAAGAAAGGTATAAAAAATCTTGCAAGTGGTAAGGCTCAAGACATTGATGGGCTGCAAGCTGAATTTTTAAAGTGGGATTGTGAGCTCCTCACACCTCACATCAAATACCTCTTTAATAACATTACTCAAAATGGCTTTCCGGCTGAATGGACTACCAGTGTGGTCATTCCCTTACACAAAAGTGGGGATATCAATAACCCTTCTAACTATCATAGTATCATGGTCAATCCTCTGCTTGGTAAACTATGTGGGAGCATGTTAGAGCGTAAAATCAGTAATTGGGCTGAAAAGGAAGGTAAAAGGGTAAAACGGCAGGCTGGTTTCAGGCCAAAGAATTCCACCATAGATCACTGTATCACACTTAGACACTTTGTTGAGAAAGCTTGGGACACTCAAGGGGGTGAAGCATTTTGTTGTTTCGTTGATTTCAAAAAAGCCTTTGACACGGTGCCTCGGGACAAACTTTGGAACATAATGGAGGAACTTGGTATTCTTGATGAGCTTAGAGTGGAAGTTCATAAACTTTATGAGAAAGTTAGAGCTAAAATTAGAACAAAAGATGGTATGTCTGAATGCTTTGGTAGTGACATTGGGGTCAAGCAAGGTTGTCCCTTGTCTCCCACATTGTTTGGATTATATATTGATAAGCTTGAAGAATGGTTAAACAAAACTATTGGAGAGGGTATTCATATAGCTAGTTATGTGGTGAAGTTACTTTTATATGCGAATGATCTTATCTTAATTGAAAAATATTCTCCTAGTTTGGGAGAGAACTTAAAGGCTCTCGAACTCTTTTGCCAAGAGGTTGGAATGCAAGTTAACACCAGCATAACCAAAATCATGATCTTTTCTTTGAAAAGGAAGAAGCAATAGTTTAATTTCATTTTTGAAGGCAACTCTTTGGAGGTGGTGGAAGAATACAAGTATTTGGGTATTGATTTTCATAACAGGCTCAGTTGGGAGACTTGCAGAGCAAAAAGGATTCAAGGTGGTTGGAAGGCGTCCTATTTACTACAGAACAAATGTAGGACAACGGAGCTACAGGATTGGAAAATGAAGAAAAAATGGTGGTTGTGGAGGAGCTAAATCGTAGAAAGAAAACTTGGATGAATACAAATAGAAAATGGTTGAGCAAATGGAACATTAAGCTACATGAGTGCCCCAACATGAATGCTCAGATAAAAAGGTATGTGCTAGAAAAGTTTAGGTGTACTATGTAGACTAAGCAAGTTGGCCATAAAAAGACACATTATATTCGGGAGTTCAACCCCGTGTTGGAGCACGATGAGAAAGACTACCTAAAGGTTGCAATTAAAGGCAAGGCTAGGATTTTGATCGCTCAATTGAGAACTGGGTCGTACCATCTTCGATGTGAAATTGGTAGGTGGGTTGTCCCCAAGGAAGCCTGGGAACAAAGAACTTGTATTTTTTGCAGCAAAGGGGTCATGGAGACTGAATAGCACTTCATCATTCAGTGTGTTGCTTATGTTGATATCTATATCCAGTATGAAGACAATTTGAAGGTGCACAATCTAAATGAGCTCTTTAAGGAGACTAGGCTCCTAAAAACTGTTGGCTCCTGGTCAAGATCTTTAAGAGGAGGGCGGACATGGAAAAGAACTTGAAAGTGGTCAAAGTTCTGACACTGGGTCCCATAGACTGATGGTATCGTGGACATCATTAAAATCCATCCATCCATCCATTCTATCATAGAGGTTTTTATATTTTACTTGTTCCTTCTGTAAACTCCTGAAATCTTGCCACATGTATTCTTATTTCCATTTGTTTGATTTCACGAGAGCTTTCTCCTTCGTAGAAGATTGTTGCACTTTCCTTTTGCCTTTGTGAAGCCCTAAAATGGTGACATGTGTCTAGGTGTTTCAACAACTAAGAAAGGGTGTTTTATTTGTTGAAGCATTTTCAAATCTTCATGATAACCGTAGATCTAAAACTGATCAACGACCCACATTCAAAAGTAAGAAAAGGATAATCACTGGTTGTGCCTTTGAGCATGCGAGGGTATTGATGGAGTATTTGATTTGTATCTACCCAATTTTCAATTGAATTGGCTTAATTACATATTTTTGAATCATTCAAAATATAAAGTAATGATTGCAAAAGTGTTTTTTTTTACGGATGTCTGGGCGAACAAGGGTTTCACAACATTTTTAGGGTTTGTGAGCTTTAAACAATAAGTAAATTAAAGCTCTCTTTATACACTCTACGGTGGTGGTAAATTGTTAAAATTTTAAAGAAGTATTTGTAGAAGTTTGAAAATGTTAAAACCCTAGTTTATATACACTGAAGCCCTAGTAAAATAACCATGGTTGAAACTTTAAGAGGAACTAAAACGAATTTGGATGATGATATTATGATTCAATTTCTAGGGTCTTCAAAGAGGCCTAGATTTGGTCAGTGCTCAAGAATTCAATTAGATAGGGTTATAGACAAAAAATATTGTTGTAGAGGTGCCATCATACCTATCCATGGCTATACATTCTTCAAGTATTGTTTCAGGAAATATCTGGCGGATAGACCAATTTGCAACATCTAGAGGTTGGAGTTGGGGAGACTAATTTTCCCTAATATATTTATAAATTTTGACCTAATTAGGGTTGTAACTAGGGCACACGATCCTAACACTAGGGCTATTGTCAATGATAAAGGTGCTCCTCTCATAGCCCCAGACAGAGATTTCATATGTGATGTGTTTAATTTGGATATAAATGCTCAGTTGCCCATTGATTTAGGGGCATTAACCAAGAAGTACCAAAGGTTAAGGGATAGGTATAAAGTAAAATGGCTTACCCAATTTTAGATCAAGAGGGAAAAATAGGTAATTGAATAGGTTTGCTAGTAGAGATCTGGAGTTGTTCAACTATGATATCTTTGAGGACTATTTTGCAAAGACCTATTTTTCTCTATGTCAAGTATTGGGTATGGATTACAAAGCCTAGATGCTATTAAATCTAATAGTATTAGCAATTGATATCCGAAGTAGGGATGTCAACAAGACCTATGATTATGTGGGATATGTTGAAAAGGAGATCCACAAGGCATTAAGTTCTCTTAAAAAGGATAGTAACATTGTCCACTTCAAACGATACTCCTTGTGCCATATTCTGCTCTATGCTGGAAGGAGGATATGGTCCTCTCGTTTTGAAAATTGGAGCTTTTGACACCCAAAAAAGGATGCTCCTAGTTCAAGAATGGACATATACATCAGATAGAAATTGTAAAGCTGCAAATTATATTATCTTTGAGCATTTTTTTTGTCAAGGATGTCCTTAGAAATTTGGGCCAAACCATTGATTGTGGGTTATCAGGGGAGGGGAGAAGATTTTTTAGACCTAAGGTACTCCAACCAGAAATAGGGTTTGATCACAACTAGGCAGATTGGTTCTTTTATTCAAATGCAACAATTATCAGAGTTTATGGCTCCCTAGTAGCACCCCATATATTGCCTAAGTTTTTTCTAGATAGAATTGCATACCTAAAAATTATATGGCAACTGAATGAGGTAGACAAGACTCATTTCGAGAATCACAAAAAATATGCAATTTTTCCCTTCACACTTATTTTCTTAGACTTGATGGTGAAAACTAGAGAAGGACTAGAATTACTTTTAAGTAAATTATTTCCCTATAGGATGAAGGTTGATTGAATAAGGAAGCATGATCCTAAACATTTTATTCATGATGTTAGGACAAAGTGCAAGGTTGCAAAATTTACTAATGAATATGATCCAATTGAGGATCTAATTAGAAATTTCCCATTAGATTTAGAGGAAACAAAGAGGAGAGAACAATGGGTTAAGATCCAAAATATAGAAGAAAGGAGGAGAGGAACAAACCCTTCTTATAAGGGTGTATATACAAAAATCTAGGACCTAATTTTGATAAATGTGACAATTCTTGATAATGTAGCTATTTTATTGGAAAATGTGCCTCTTAAGGTTCCTCAAAGGGATGAACCTAGTCCTTCATCATCCCAGGTAATTGAACAACCAATCCCTGAGAGTATTACACCTTTGCAGTAGATAGCTCCGTCTACATAATCTTTGGTGGACTATCCCATGGGTCCCGATGAGTTTTTGGAGCATTGTGATTTGGCTCAAATGATGCATCCTTCTACAAAGGTTGTAGTTGAGAAACCATCTAGTGAGAGGATGCTAATACATTTTGAAACTGGAGATCAAGTAATTGATGATGTGAGGGAATTAGATCGTTATGATTTTATGTAGGATAATCAATTTATTGCTTCTAAAGAGTTTAAGGATTTCATCCTCAAGAGTAAAGGAGAAGAGTTGCATCAAAATATGCAAGGCCAAAATCTCACAAAAGAGAAAAAAAATCATTACTCAATTATGGATTAAAGTGGATGAAGAAATGGCAGGCATGGCACCTTAGAAGGGTAGGGAACTTGTCAAAATTGGTGGATTCTTACTCTTTCCATGATGGGATATATCATCTAATATTGAATTTGATAAAATTAGGAAGCATGAGGGCAATAACCCAATTTTGGCATTTGAGGAGAAAGCATATGCACTCTATTTTGGCTTAGGGTTTAATCCTAGACATGAGACCTTAGCCAAATTTGGTCAATTTTTCCTAAGACCAATAAAACCCAAGGTCATTGATGATATAAGTGAATTAATAGACAATTTAATTATTAAAATATTGGGTGACACAAGTGCTTTGCAAGCAACAACACTGATTGTGAATATGATCATGTTCATAGAGGCAAGAGAGAGGAAATTGGAGGCAAATTTAAATAAATTTAATAACCAAAATTTAAATTTGCAAGAACAATTGAATGTTATCTCTAGATTATTACCACCACCTCAATTAGGGGTAGGTAATAAAGATGACCAAGAAAATACATCTTTGAATGTGGAGCTAAATAGTTTGAAAAAGGAGTTGAATAAAAGAAAAGAATTAGAAAAGAAGGAAAAGGCATAGAAAAGAGAAAAGTTTTCAGAGATAGCTAATTAACATTTTTGGTCTTAGATTATCATATATTTTGAGCCATATAAAGGATGTATGGAATGGATACAATGCAGTTGAAACTGCCCATACTATTCATATTACCTTAAAATAGACTTCAAAGTACTATTGACACTTGGTGTCCTATGAAGTAGTTAACTGAAAAGAAGGTAAAATTAGAAAAAATTGAAACTTTTCTCCATTTGAGTTAGAGATTATGTATGAGGCTTTAGATTCCATTGAAGACAACATGATTGTATATTAAAGCTTTTGGCTTGCCATGGAGAGTTTTTTGGAAGATTTTGATGATCTTAAGTATGACAAAATGCCTAGTGTTTTGTTTGAAGAAGGCAACATAAAGGAGTATAAGGTGTGGAGAAGTCAATTTAGCAATATATTACCCACATATTAAGTTCTATTCTTGTATATGGTATTTTAGAAGTAGACAAAATGAATACTACTCTAGATAATTTGATAAAATTAGAGATGCGTTTGGAGAATTTTGTTAAAGATGTAAAGAAATGGACTGAGGGAGGATATTCTTCTCATTTGGTCCACAATAGATCAATTTTGGCACATCCTTGGCCTTGAGAGTATATTTTGCAGTATGGGTGAAAAAGTACAATTAACTAATCACGTGAGCATTCTCCTTTTTGTTTCATCATGCATATCTTGAATAATATCTCCTATAGTGGCTTCTAATTGTTTTTTCCTCTAGTGGTGTAACTTTTGGCTCTTGCTAGAGTAGTTGTAAACTTTTTGTTTGATCCTTGGGACAATATTGTCAAATAATAATGTGACATTAGTCTATGGATTTAAGCTTGTTGCTCCCTTGTTTCTATAAAAGGGAATTATGAGCTATTTCAAAAGGATCTTGGATCTTTTGCAAGCAGAGCAAGTGCATTTTATGAATGTACTTGTCTAGTCTAGATTTTTGAGGGAAGATAGATGAATACAACTGTAATCTTTGTACACCAACAAAAAATCTAAATATTGTAGAGAAGGGGGATTTTCTACTCATGAGTTCTCTTCAGTCAGAGAGACTCACAGGGTGAACTTCCCTAAACTACCTCAAAGAATGACGACGAGAATTCTAGAACCAGAAAGAGCAGGTCACAAAGATTCTCTGGACGAACTGATAAGCTCTCAACCAGAGGACATCAACGTAGAATGCAGATGATAGTGCAGCGTGTTGGCATCCCTGAGGTGCGTTGGCATCTCGTACGGACCAGAAAGCGAGTATGTCACAAAAAATGGAAAAGTGAATGCTTCTAAGCTGATCTATGAGAACTCCTAGAATGTGATAAAGTGACAAAATGTAGTAGAATTGGAATGGAAATGATAAAGAAAAGGAGAAGAAGGGAAAGGAAATGCTTATGACCGTGCGGGTGATGAAGCTTCCAACTCGTGACTGTCTTTAATATCTGCACACAAGAGAGAGAGAGAGAGAGAGAGAGAGAGAGAGAGAGTTGGGGCTGTATAGGGGTTTTCCTCAGTCAAACCCCCTTTTTGGTGTTCCCACCTCCACGAACAACCAGATAGATAGAGAGAAATCTAGGAAATGAAGTAAACATGAAAGCACTACAAAATAGTGTTATGCTAACTCAACCAAATAATAGAGGAGAGGAGTGAAAGCTTACCACCTCCACCCAAAGCGCTTAAGGCTAGTGGGGGAGAAAATGAGAGGAACTCAAGCCTCTATTGCCGTGGTGTTTGTTCCAAATTTGCTCTACTGAAGTGATGGAGTGTTGATGTTACTGTTGTGGGGTGTAAATTGCCACTACAAAGCTTGTGGATGAATGATTGAAAGTGGAGAAGCTACTTGGAGCTTGTGAAGAGATTGGAGAGAATGAAGAGTGGATGTGAAGAGATCAACCAACTATGAAATGAATGAAGGTGAGTGAATATGAAGGAAAGAGGGAAGAAAATGACCATCTTCGGGTTGGTCATTCGAAGAGGGTGTTACAAGTCGACTCCCAATGGGATTTGTAACGCCTCTGCAGGATCCAGACGTGAGAATATGCCAGGGACGTAAGCGCACCACGCGGATGTCTGCACGCCGCGCAAACATCTTCGCATCGCGTGGGCGTCTCTGATAGAAACGCCTCCACTAGCACACAAAGCAGGTGCCAAGTGGAACGAAGGTAGTGGGCTTAGGTGAAATTAAGCCTCTACCTTTGGTTTTCTAAAGTGGAAAGGGGGTAAAGGGGAATTTGCGTTAGGGGTGCAAATTCTCTCCTATACATTTTTCCCCCACTTTAGTGAGGATGAATACTAATGAGTGCTTCGATAAAGTTGAGTAGTAAGAAGTAGAGTAAGGAATGTATACCTAAACCGTCGAGGAAGCATAACGTGATCTGGCGAACTCGAGAGTGCAGGGCAAGAAAATAACTTCATAACTCTGCAGATCTATGAAGTTGAAGAAAGAAAGCACCTTACAAACCCATAGACCTGCAAGGAAGGTATCCTCCAAGAACTCTCACATGAACGAAACCAAGAAAGCACCTTGTAGACTTGCAAGAAATGTATCCTCCAAGAACTCTCACATGAAGGAAACCAAGAAAGCGCCTTATAGACCTGTAGACCTGCAAGGAAGGTATCCTCCAAGAATTCTCACATGAAGGAAACCAAGAAAGCACCTTACAGACCCACAGACCTGCAAGGAAGGTATCTTCCAAGAACTCTCACATGAAGGAAACCAAGAAAGCACCTTACAGACCCGCAAACCTGCAAGGAAGGTATCCTCTAAGAACTCTCACATGAAGGAAACCAAGAAAGTGCCTTACAGACCTGTAGACCTGCAAGGAAGGTATCCTCCAAGAAATCTCACATGAAGGAGACCAAGAAAATTCCTTACAAACTCGCATACCTACAAGGAAGGTATCCTCCAAGAAATCTCACATGAAGGAAACCAACAAAGCGCATTACAAACCCGCAAACCTGCAAGGAAGGTATGCTCCAAGAACTCTCACATGAAGGAAACCAAGAAAGCGCCTTACAGACCCACAAACCTGCAAGGAAGGTATCCTCCAGGAACTCTCACATGAAGGAGACCGAGCAAAGGGGACTCTACAGAGTCAGAGTTGGCATTGCAAGGCTTTCAAAGGTTTCCCTTGGGAACCCTTCAAAAGGAAGGAGGGTCCACTCAAGGGACGTGTTGTTTGAAAGGTAAAGTCTAGTCAGGATGCCCCCAAGCTAGACATCAAGATGTGAAGTAAGTCTAGTTGGGTTGCCCCCAAGCTAGATGTAAGGATGTGAAGCGGGTCTAGTCGAGCTGCCCCTGAGCTAGACGCAAAGATAGGAAATGGGTCTAGTCAGGCTGCCCCCAAGCTAGACGCCAATGAAATAATTAGAGATAAAAATCTTTCAAAGAGGTTCCATGGAAACCCTTTGAAATAAAAAGGGGGTCTGCTGAAGGGACGCTACATTTGAAAGACATGAAAGAGAGGGGGTCCTTAAGAAGGACACACATCTCTATAACAAGTTATCACTGCCCCTAGCATAAAGGGGAGGAGAACCATGCAAGATACTTAGAATAGTAGAGAGGTAAATCTTGATATCACTAGTCATTTGAAGAAAAGGCAGGTGCGTTAGTAGGCACCTGGATCATGAAGCTGTATTTTATCCCTCAAGGCCTTACATTTGCTAGTGGAATGGACAGACACTCGATAGTATGCACAAAAGGAATGTTTATGTTTGCGACATTTCTTGCATGTAGGAGGAGGAAGAGTGATTAAACGGTCTTTAAGAAGCCACAACAAAATATGCTTTTGTTCAGACAAAGGATGGGGAGCAGGAAGCAACCCTTTCTCTTGTGGAGAAAATTTTGACTACTCATTGGAAGCAGATACAAAGACAAAAGACAAAGGAGGATAAACCAATCCATGAGAATGGGGTTGAGTGGACTTTATGTCAACGTTCAACCATGGCTTCTTCTTAGATTTTTCATTTTAGAAACCAAGCCCTAGATTACACTTATGAGGTGTGAATTCTATAGGGACTTGAATGCCTTGTTCATTATGCCCACAACCTTTACACTCATAGCCATACTTAGAGACAAGCTTAAAGTTGGGGCCATAGCGTGTTTGCAAATAATGAGAATAAGGGGGATCCTCATAAAGAGTATTATCCCAGCAAGGGGGAACATGCTCTTCTACGTGATCGTAATCAACCTCTTTACTAGGACTGTTAGCATTATCCTCTTTAATAGAGGCATAATCCTCCTCCTTAGAAGGAGGATCAAAACTAAGAATATTACAATTCACATTATTGAACGATGCGAAAGATTGATCATCTTTGATAGCAGGTGTGAATGATGTTATCGAAGGGTCTAAGTGGATTAGGTCAACTTTATATTCCTAGATGAAGGAACCTGTAAAGTCTAAAGGACCCCAATCATCACCAAGACATACATTCTTTTGAGAAGAGGTAGAAGGAAAAGACTTAAGATTTCTCGCTTCAGAAGGATCTTCTTTAGGGACATCTATCTCAAGAGTATCCTTTGTAGTAGGTACTGTTGGAGTAAACATCGAAACATGGGAAGATATTGAAGGAATAAGAGTAGGCACAAATAAAGCTTGACCAACATTTGCCATCTCACATAAGTGATTAGCATCAAGGTCAACCTTGACTGTGACTACTCGATTATTGTAAACAAACTTAATTGATTTATGCAAGGTAGACAAGACTGCACCCAAAACATGAATCCACGGTCTACCAAGAAGGAGGTTATAAGGAAACTTCTCTGACATAAAATATACAAGAGTGGATACAGTAACAAGTCCAAGCTGCAAAGGTAATACTATTGTACCAAAGGATTGTCTCCTAACATTATCGAACCCACAGATGATGACAAAAGAAGCATTAAGAGAAGATGGGTCAATATTAATCTTAGACAATAGATCAATACTACATACATTAAGTGTCAAACCAGCATCAACAAGAGTATGTCTAATACCAATCTTTTTAATGTTGACTATAATCATTAAGGGATCTTCTTCCTTTTGTACTTTTGAAGGCAGGAGTTCCTAGGGATAAAACATAATATTTGACAAATCCGCATGAATATATACCATCAACGCATAAACATCTTCCAGCCTAATGGAAGAAGGCAAGAGGATCTTTTGCAAGGTTTCCTGAATTATACCTTGATAAACTGGAGCAGACTGAAGCAATTCCCACAGTGAGATCTTATTCGAAGTAACCTAAGGTTTCTCGACAAGATCGTAACCACTAGGTGCTTCAGTTGTAGGTTTAGGTGCTTGAGGAAGTCTTAGTTGTTTATTCATTCTAGTATCATTGTTATGAGCTTCCACTCTATAAGAGGGAGCCATAGAAAGGTCAGGAGAGTTACTATCAAATGGAAGACCAGCAATAGAACAAACCCTTTCATGAGAGGGACTAGATGAAGTCACATAAATGACCGGTCTCTTAGGCCTTTGAGGGGCAGCAGAGACATAAATTACATTTACAGAATCATCATAACTAGTAGAGTAGTTATTTGAAGACATATTCTTAACATCGATCCAAATAGGATCAAATGTGGAACGAGATTCATGATGCGCTAACGCATCATCTCTAGAGGAGAGTGCATTAGAATAGATAAAAAATTCGTCATTCACAAATGCATCATCTCTAGAAGAGAGTGCATCAGAAGGAGTAGGAGATTCATCATTCATGGGTGCATCATCTCCGGAAGAGAGTGCATCGGAATGAATAGAAGGTAGAGTAACGTTAAGAAAGGTATCAATAATTTCATCTTCTTGCAACAAGATATCCTCCGAAGAAAGAGGACTCTAATGAGAAGGATCAAAGATACAAAGTGACATGGGCAAAGCCAAGGCACCATAACATGCATGAAATGGAATATCATTAACATTTCAAACAAAATTAGATACAAAAATAATAATAGAAGATATTAAATTAATTATGATTTTTTAATGTATTTTCTACGTTTTAGTAATTTGCATTTTCGAGGGCCTCTGGAGCAGAATTTGAGGTCGAAACTTGAGTCAGTTCTTAAAATTTGATTGTCGAAGGCACTAGTATTTTAGGGACTAAACTAGTTCTCTAGAAGACCTTTCAAATGGTGCAAATGGTTATGAATTCTGAGCACCGAGTCAAAAGTTATGACCCCGCCAAGTAGGGGTAAATAAATTCCTAGTTTTTGAAGAAAATTGTTCTTCACGTCGGGTTCACCAAAATGTAGAGAAGGGGGATTTGCTACTCATGAATTCACTTTACTCAGAGATCCTCATGGGGTGAACTACCCTAAACTACCTCAAAGAACAACAACGAGAGTTTTAGAACCAGAAAGAGTAGGTCACATAGATTTTTTGGACGAACTGACAAGCTCTCGGCCAGAGGACATCAGCGCAGAATGCATACAATAACATGGCGTACTGGCGTCCCCAAGGTGTGTTGGCACCTTGTACAAACCGGAAATTGAATATGTCATAGAAAATGGCAAAGTGAATTCTACTAAGTTGATTTATGAGAACTCCTAGAATGTGATAAAGTGACATAATGTAGTAGAACTAGAATGAAAATGATAAAGACAAGGAGAAGGGAAAGGAAATGCTTACGACTGTGCGGGTGATGAAGCTTCCATCTTGTGACTCTTTAACATCTGCACACAAGAGAGAGAGAGAGAGAGAGAGAGAGAGAGAGAGAGAGAGAGAGAGAGAGAGAGAGAGAGAGAGAGAGAGAGAGAGAGAGAGAGAGAGAGAGAGAGAGAGAGAGAGAGAGAGAGAGAGAGAGTGTTGGGGCTGTATAGGGGTTTGCCTCAGTCAAACGCCTCTGCAGGTTCCAGATGCAGGAATCTGTCAGGGATGTTTGCACACCGCATGAATGTCTCCGCACCGCATGGGCGTCTCCGACAAAAACGCCTCCACTGACACACAAAGCAGGCACCAAGTGGAACAAATGCAATAGGCTCAGGTGGAATTAAGCCTCCGCCTTTGGCTTTCTAAAGTGGAAAGGGGGTAAAGGGGAATTTACGTTAGGGGTGCAAATTCTCTCCTATACACAATCAATTATCTCCAAATGTATATGTCATTACTCTTATGAATAAAAAATGATCAAGGGTAATTTTTTTTCATCAATGCTTATACTACAAATGAATGTTTCTTATATGGCTTCTATTCAAGTAAGAGGTCAAATTTTCTATGTTTGAAATATTGAGAGTCCTAACATATTTAGGTATTGCTAAGTAGAATTGATTGTAACTTTTAAAGGAATATCACTATAAGGCAATGATATATGAGATTTCATGGATTTTTTTTTAATCTGTTGTTTAAAAGTTAATTACATTTATTTTTTTACTTTGTAACCCAGGTTTAAGGTACCAATCTAAGTATGAGTACTGGTTATATGTTCATGATCAATACATTCCAAACCAATTTCCCATTTATGTTGTAATTTATTTCTTAAGATTATTTCATGTTCTTAGAGCCAATAAAGTGATAATCACCAAGAATCTTTCCAATTAGGTTTGATACAACTTTAATTCTTGGCCTATTTTATGAGAGAATTTTTGTTTGAACAATATCTTGGTATAAAGTGTAAATCCATTTTATATTGTTAAGGATCACCCTCCTAGGTCTTGCAGGACCTGAAGTGCAGAGGAGAAAATTATTTAATCAATCTCTTGTTCCTTGGCCAACTCCTTGAAACATTCGAGCATAAGAGCTAGTAAATTCTTTAGATAGTTTCAAGAATAAGTTGGGAATTAAAAGAACAAAAAACGGGTTTATCAATGGAAAAACAACGCAAATATCCTTCTGAGTTACATTTATTCATAATTTTTTTTGGCCATCTGATTGTGGATGATATGAGGAACTATGTGTTACTTTTTTACCCCATGTTGTAAATGAGTTTGTCCAAAATATGCTAGTGAAGATAGGGTCACAATCAATCACTATAATTTTATGAATTACATAAAGTTTTTGTACATTTTCCATGAATATTTTGGCCATAATATTGACATGAAATGGATGAGAGGGTCCACAAAAATGTGCATACTTGGTGAGTTTTTCCACAACAACCAAAATTGCACCAAGATTATTAGATTTTGGTAGACTGTAATGAAGTCCATTGATATTTCCTCCCAATGTTGTGTTGGAATGACTAATGGTTGTAAGAGGTCCAAAGTCTTTATTGTTTCACTTATATTTCTTTGGCATATAAAAAATTCAACCACAAATTTCTTGGCATCTCCTTTTAGACATTCCCAAAAGAAACCTTTCTTTATATGATGATAGGTCTTTAAAACCCTGAATGTTCTCCTATTAGTGAATCATACATTTGAGATAATATGTCTTCTTTTAAATGAGAATTTTTACATAAAAATAATATATCTTTGTACCATAATAAATATTCTTTCCAAACATACTTATCGAAAGAAGATAAGTCATGTTGAAGTTTTAGAATGAGATTATCTATTTGAGGATCATGTTTCCACTCTTTTCGTGCAATTTCTAACCATTTTGGTTGTATTAAGGAAATGGCATAAATATTTGTTTCATTTACTTCTTGTCAAGAAAGGGCATCAATTACAATATTTTCTTTACTCTTTTTATAAATTATTTCAAAATCATATCCTACCATCTTGGTAACACATTTTTTTAATGAGGATAGTCATTGCTCCAAAAATATTTTAGACTATCATGATCAATCTTGACTTTGAAATGCCTTCCCATTAAATATTGACATTATTTTTAATTGCATGATGGATAATATTTCCCTCTCATATGTGAGCCTCAATAAGTTTTTTCCTCTGATTTGTTGAATCTCAAATGCTAATGGACGCCCTTCTTGCATTAGTACTACCCCAATTCCATGTCCATAGTCATCTCATTCTACCAATTTTTTTTAGAGAAGTTTATGGTAACTAGTATTGGGGTTGAAGTGAGAGCTTCTTTTAATTGTTGGAAGGCTTGAGTGGCTAGCTCTGAACATGAAAATGAATCATTCTTTAATAATATTGTTAAGGGTGTTGTGATATGAGTATAATTATGATAAATATTCTATAGTAACTTGTTAGACCCAAAAATCCTCTCAATCCTTTGATATTTTTAGGTTTTGGTCATTATTTTATTGTAAGAATATTCTTGGGGTTTACTTTAACACCTTCATGTGACACCACATGTCCTAAGAATTCTATTTATTTTACCCCAAAGACACATTTGGAATACTTTGCATAGATTTTATTATCTTTCAAAACTTGTAATATCTTCTTTGCATGTTATGATTGTTCTTCCCATGGTTTATAATAGATAATGATATCATCAAAGAAATCCACCACAAATTTATGAATAAATGGGTGAAGTACCGAGTTCATGAGGCTTTGAAAATTTGATGGGGTATTAGTTAAACCAAATGGAATTACTAAGAATTCATAATTTTCCTCATGTGTTCTAAAGGCAGTTTTATGTATATCTTCTTCCTTTATAAAAATTTGACGAAAAGCAAAACATAAATCTAACTTAGTAAAAAAAATGCATCATTTAATTCATCTAATAATTCATCAATAGTAGGAATAAGAAACTTATCCTTAAGAGTGAGCTTATTGAGTTCCCTATAATCAGGACATATTCTCCATGACCCATCCTTCCTTTCAATGATAACCGCTAGAGATGAATAGGTACTTTTACTAGAATGAATAATTCTCGAACCCAACATTTTCTTGACTATTTTTTCAATTTCTATCTTTTGTTCATAAGGATAATGATAAGGTCCAATGTTAGGAGGGATTCTTCTAGGTATTAATTTAATGGCATGATCATTGTCTCTTAGGTTCTATAAAATTTTGTTGGTATTTTTGAATGATCTCTTGAAGTTCTTGTAAATGTTGGGTTTTCACATGTTGTGCTTCTATGAAATTTAGTTGTGCCACCAGACCATAGGAAACTTTCTTAAGTAATTTTTCCATCCTATGAGAGCTAATGATTTGAATTAGTGGTGATGTTAATCCTATAAGTTTATAATTTTGTCCATTAGAGTTGAAAGTCATAAATAATTCTTGAAAATTGAAGGACATTATTCCCAATTGTTTAAGCCATTATACTCCTAAAACTACATTTGATCCTCCTATTGAAATTGTAATGCCCCGCCAAGTAACCTTAAAGGAAGTTGCAATTAACATCATAAGCGAACCAATTTTTTTTTTATAAAGTGCATTTAACATACACATTCACTTGCTAATTATCAACAACCTCTAAGGCTACAAGGTTAGGATTACTTAAAGCCACATATACATATTACATATAACCATAGCCTTATGAACTTTATGAAATCACCATCATACATCATAAGAATATCACATAACATAATAAGATAATCAACCAAGATATAATCTCATAAACATTATCTTAAACCAATAGTTACATCACTCACTCCCAGAATGAGACACTAGTACAAAAGATTACAATTACAAAATTCCACCTCATAAACATAAGAGGGATAAAATAACTTATACAAGTTAAAATATTACAATACAAGATAATTACAACAAGAACCGCGAGCTGTCCATCTGGATGTCTCGCCACCAAGTACTGAAGATCGATGGGGACCCAATGGTTTTGGTGCATGTTCCACCCTACCAATGTGGTACCCGAAGGCCCACCCCCTATGCTAAGAAATAGTAACAAAGTAACATGGACAAAGATTCTACTACCTCTAACCAAAGGCAAACTCAAACTGACTCATACTGTTATAACCAACCAAATGAATTAACAAGTACAACTCATTCACCATACAAGTATGAATAAAGTACAATTCAAGTATAATACAAGTACAACTCCAACATCACTGACATAGGTCACATTGCTTCCAGACATAAAATAGATCAAGTATGTTCATAGAACCATACACATAAAACAATTAACAATAGTTGTCCTAGATAGAGTGTCATCGCAAGGTTTGTCATGAGATTTTCTCTGGGCATTCTTCATAGGCTCCGGCACAAGTAATCTTGGTGGCCTCAACCGAATCCTGGCACTCAGACTCACTCATGCGGAATCAACTACCTCTCACAAGAATAAGATAGTTGATCTTGCCATTCCAGGCCTTCTCACTCATCCCAAGTCTAAACAAGCCCTTGTGTCTATGAGTGAGGATTAAATTATCTTGATTAGTGTGAACTGCATCCTAATCATCTAAGTACATTAATTTAATTATCTCTTGATTAACTCACTTTTGAAGGTTACCCGGTTTACCACTTTGGGCTCCGGCCCCTAACAAAAGCCACTCTTCTATTCGACAACACACACCCAAACAATCCACCAAGGGAAAACACAAGTGCATACCAACAAGGCATCAAACCACTCCAACACAAGGAGGATACAAATAATAAAACTCACTCCAAACATCTTGGAGGCAACAAATACATAGTCCACTCATTTCATAGGAGGTACAAAAAAAATCTCACTCCAAACATCTTGGAGGCAACAACACATAGTCCACTCCTTTCACAGGAGGCAACAAGATGAAACCATATAACAAGGTCATTCCATACAAGGACACATGGATCCCATAATCCGCTCCTAAACCAAGGAGGTGCAAACATCCCCGTTCATGAAAATCGGATAAAACTGAAAAGACGCTATGCACTACCCAAGGGAAAACAACTGAATGACATAAAGATTCAACAACCCTTATCCTCTAAGTTCTTCTGGAAGACTTATAATTTAGGACTAACGCTAAATCCCAAAACCAACAATGCAGCTTGACGACATAGCAACGAAAACATTCAAGTCATCAATCAAATCTAATATTTGGATTTCTTAAATCCATACTCATTCAATAGGTAGTGTTGACAAAGTGAAAGACATGATAAGTAGATCATCTAAAATAATCATCACCCCTATTTCCCTTTTCATTATTGGAAATCTAAAACAATTAAACTTACTTCCCTTTACTGAATACAGAGAATTAAATCCTTTAAGATAATCATGAGGAAGATACTACTTTTGGATATACTAAATCCATATCTCTTTCATAATCCAATCACAATGATTCAATTAATCTAAATAGAAATTAATAAATAACATAATTGATTGCTTCCTCAATAAAACAACTTCTTAATTTACTTTTAAATCGACACAAATCCATGCAAGTAAACTCTTTCCATTTCCTAACCAAATCTTACATCTCATTCAATTTTCTATTTAACACATTCAATCACTTTAATATAATAACATATTGTTTCTCTATCCATTTTCCATATACACTAATCAATCCAATTTTAAATCTCTATTCAATAATATATTGCATACATCTTATAAAAATGAAATACGATAATGAATTTACCCTTAACATATTTTACATGCTCCATATTATATATACACCAAACATATATATTAATAAACTCAATTATATAGATTCTTTAATATTCCAATCACAACAATTAATTTGTTCTATGAAAATAAAACATAATAACTATTTGCCTTTTTCAATAGAGTTAGTTCTTAAATTTACTTCTAATGCAAACTAACACTATTGCAAACAATCTTTTCAATTTTCTATCTGGAATCTATGTCTCTTCAACTATTCATTTAAAACATGCAATTTCATTAATGTATAAAAATATCTTTTGGCTTATCTCTTTGACTACGCATTCAAAACTTATCTTTTAAAATTTTCATGCAAAACTAACTCACACGCACTTAAATAAAACAAGGTAAATACTGATTGAAAATACTCATGGATATATATATATATATACATCACAATATATTTTCTTCAAACATATTAACAAAAGAAATATTTTCTTTTAAATCAATTAATTACTTCTATTAAAAAAAACATCTTCCTTTACACATTTTCTACACATACTAATTATTTCTTTGAGAACACTAATAATACCCAATTTACAAACAACAGAATAAAATAATATAAAATATTATTTATTCTCTCAAATGGATATATACCTTCACTATATATATACTAAATATAAATTAATATATTTAAATATATTTAATCATTAACATATCTTCTATCTTTTGCAGAATATCAAATTGATTAATTCAAAATAAAATATCCTTTATCATCAATATTCTAAAATATAAATATATTTTTTCAGTTAAATCAAATTAATAATTGGACCTTTTACATATGAATTTAAATTCCACAATTCAATTTTAAATTATGCATTCTTTAAATCAAATATTTAACTCCTTCAATTAAACTTTTACATGCCATTTTACAATAAACAATAATTTCCCCATACGTTTATAATTTTAATTCCACTAATCTAATATACAAATCTTATTTAAAATAATATAAATAAATATAATACTTTAGTATTATAAATTATAATATAAAATATTATTAAATAATATTTTAATATTATAATAACAATACCTAAAATATTAATATTTATAAATATCAATTTATTATTATTTTATTTTCAGAACAGCCATGAGAAAATAACTTAACAGCAGTCTCATGTTTTAAGCATAACTCAAAAACTGCGATTTGGGTATTTGAGATTTTTGGACAGGGGTTAGAAAATTGCAAAATGCAAAAACCTTTTAAATTTCTTGAAAACCCAGTTTGTGAAAGTAAAGTTATAGGCGACGCAATCAGACCATTTTACCATGAAAATATAATTATACTGCAGATTTTAAAATCCGATTTTTAATACTAAACAGAGGGTTTCATTTTCTAAAAAACATTCTAAATGCATTGTTCAATCTCTATGTTTGATTTCAATAACAGCAAAATTGATTTCCCCAAATAATTTAAATTCAACTAAGGTTTTCACAATTTTCACTCAAGAATTTTCACAAGCAAAGGCTGTAAATTTGTTTAATTCTTTTCATCTAATATCAAATCTATTTTCTAAAACAGATTTAACAAACAAATCTTTAATCATTACTATTTTAAAGAAAACAATCAAGAACAATAAAACACAAAGAGGAAAACCTGGTACAAGAAGCTACAAGAAGAGATGAATTTCTGATGCAAGCCTCCTCCAAAGATTTCCTGAATTTTCTTCAATCCTTCAATGAATCCAATTCAAAATCCAACAAATACCAACAATCTTTCCTTCAATCAATTCTACAATCAAACTTTCTTCAAACCCTTGTGCAAATTTTCTAAAATTTCTTCCTTGCTGTAAAAATGAATTTTCCTAAAGACTTTTCTGCCCTAAAATTAAAACATGTATTCTTTATAAAACAAAAATACCTAATACACCCTAATTCACATTACATGCAAATTATATATTTCAATTTGAATTTGAATTTCAATATTTACAACCCTAATTCACATTACATGCAATTTAGATATTTCAATTTCAATTTCAATTTCAATTTCACTTTCAATTTCAAATTTCAATTTCAATTTAAATTTCACTTTTGGAAAACCCACTTTCAATTTAAAATGCAATTTCAAATAATAAATTAATTTCCAAAGTTGCAACCAATTTCCCAAATAAATATTTAATTACAATTTCTAATTTAATTCTCACACGTTGGAATTAAATTCCAAAATTAATTCTAATACTTTTATTTCCTTTCATTCTTTTGCATCACATTTAATTAATTAATTTAATTATTTAATAACTAAACTCAACCCCCTTGGGTTAAATTTAATTAATTAAATAATTTAAATATAATTAATTAATTTAAATATAAACTTTTATCCACATTGCATTATTTAAATTAAATAACCATCAACATGATTTAAATGCAATTATTCTAAATATCTATTTCCAAATCAAGAATTCTTCAGAATTAAATAACATCAAAGTAAGATAGACAATGGCTCAACACACACGACTAACGACACACTAAGGCTAGGGTGTAAACTTGACACATGTTACCTAGCTACTATCTCCCGTTCAACTTAACCGTTGGATCGACACACTCAAACTTGTGAAACCAGGTGGAGTCGATGTCATGTACCTGCAATCCTGCAACCAAGTAAACAACATCATACAATATATCCAGCATATAATACACACCGTGAAGAAGAAATTACGGATTCGTAGGGCGCTCGCAAGCGAGTGATGCGAAACCGTCCTCTTCACCAATACACTCATCGAAACTGACACTTCCATCATAATCCAATAATCTCGTAATAACATCTCATGTTAACTCTACAACATCATTAATCCATAATGCATGTGAAACAATAATCAGATAACTACATCCCACAATAATGTTGTCGCTCAATAGTAGAAATCAAAACATTATAACAAAATGTATCCAGTATCAAAGTAATAGCAACCAAACATAGCATAAAGCAACTTGAACAAGAATCAAAACGGAGGGGTATTACAGAAATAGCAAAAAAAATTGAATCTAGATCGTAATTTCCCATTAAATTTTTTATATGATGACACTTACCACCACAAGAGATTTTTTCCATCATCTATCATGAATTGGAAGTAAGAGACCAAATATACAAAATAATTGAGCTCATGAGATAATATTATATTAATAAGTTATGTGTACTACCCGTATCAATCAACATTGTTACCTTTCTCTTTTTTATAAATATTAAGGTGTTCTAATATCCCATCTTATCAATCAATCATAATAGGGATTCAATTCTTATCATAGACTCACTAGATAGTTTCAACATAAAAATGTTACAAGTTCATTGCACACATTGAGAAGTTCATACTTAGGATGGTTTTCACAAATACACTTGTGCAACTAAGCAAACATGCTCTCACAAATGCTTTATTTTATGCACATATTTTTTGTAATAGCATTAACTTGACATAGTACTATGTGATTACACATTGTATAATAAAACACAAAAATGGTTTGGTTCCTATATCTCTCTTCTAAGTAGTTCCCAACTTTATCATAGTTCAATTTTAGAGAATGATGAAATCTAGTGCTAGATTTTAAAATTGAGCAATTAATTAAAGATTATGCCAAGCTCTTCTCCTTATACTAGTCTAATTTTCCTTGTGCCTAAGAAGGATGACAAAATTTAACTCTAAATAAACTATTCCATGCTCAACAAGATATCAATGAAGAACATGTATTCCCTTCTATGTATTGGTTACCTCCTAGACCATCTCCATGAGGTTTCTACTTCAATATAAGTGATATTAAATCAGAATATCATTATGTTTGAGTTCAACTAGAATAAATCTATGACTATTATTAAAAATATAAAAATTACTCTATGAGTGAATGATTATATCTCTTTTCCTAACCAATTCCCCTGCAACATTTATGTATCTAATGAATAATATATTATGTGAATTCACTAGGTCCATTATTTTCTACTTTGATGACATGAAGATAAGGAGAAGCATGTACGACGTATTTTACATTAGAAACTCTATGCCAATAAAACCTGTAAGTCAAACTCAACATACACTTTTGGCTCATATAGATCTATTACCTTTGTTATATTATTAATCATTCCAACATTCATGTTAATTTAGAGAATATCAAGGTGATTCAAGACTAAATTTTTCCATAGAATCTCATATAATTATGTATCTTCCTTAGGCTTGCGAATGTCTACCAAAGGTTCATCCTTGGGTTCTCACAAGCTACTTGGTCCCTTAACTATATAATGCACACCAAGGAATATTCTAATGGAATCTTAAAAAATAACATTCCTTTAATGAGCTCAAGTAATACCTTTACTCCATGCTATTACTAGCCTTGTCAAGTATCATGCATTTATTTAAGATTTAGACACATTTTATTATACACTCAAATTAATGCCACTTTGACATGGCCATTATGTCACCTATCAGTCAAGGACATTTAATGATACCATGTGGCAATACACCACTTATGAGAAGTAGCTATATTCCATTATATAAACTATCAAGTCATGGTTCTATTATATTCTTGATAAATAATCTATCATTCACTAGATGATTATTAGTTACTTTGATTCCCATACACACAACACAAAATGGAAAATATGTGGCATATGAAGTGGATGATCTACTTGCAGCAATTATACCTAGTGATCAAGCATAATAAAGGGCATAAAAATAAGGCTACAAACTATCTTAATTAACCACCAACCATTTTCTTACCACCACACTAGAATAAAACATCCGAAAAATTCATAATTTAGGATCACTACAATCAATAGATAAATTTTGCACATCCATTCAATGCACTCACACAAGGTACACCTATTGGAAAATTCTACATGTCTAACAAGATTCTCAAATTTGAGATAATAGAGACCATTTCTTCTCAAGAAAATGTGAATGAATTAAGTGCACTTGTGTGCATAGCCTTAGTCTCATAAATTCACATAAATTGCATACTTGTCTCTATTCAACATGTGCCACATAGTCCCAATACAACTCTATGGATCACTATATCATTAAGAAAAACTTTGGACACTTCTCCAAGTATAATTTTTATGCATCTTTGTATAACATTACTCATCCACATAACACAACCTTTTGATATGGGTGCACATTCCTTCACCCATTTATCACCATAATTGTTTCACATGTGGTCTTTCCTATACCACATGATTATTCCAAACAACTAGGATTATATGAATTTGACACCTAGTGCCATTATATATGATGGTATAACTTTCACCATGTGGGTTTAAAACCTAGAACACCTCTATCCACATACAAATCATAGTATACACTCATGAAATTTGTCATTAAAACATATTGTTAAGGGCCTAGATAATAGCCACTTGTATAAATACCTACCCTATATAAGTTATAGATAAATAAGTTCTAACCAATAAAATGGGTGCATAATATTTTATAGATCTTATTTTATGTAATACAATGACATTGTAATTCTTATGATTATCTTGAATGTTCAAATTAAATAATCATTTATGGTTTTATTTACATATATTATAAATCTTATATATTACACTACTATGTAGATTTTTCCCCTAATCCACTTGAGAATTAGATCATGTATCATGCTTCTAAATATTTGAGAGGCATGTGACACCTTGTGCACGCATAATAAATATGATATATTTTCTTTCATGTGGTGGTAGCTAGCAAGATTAATAAGTTGCTTTCACAATATAAGAGTTTGAATGAAATATTAATATTTCTTTCTAACACGTACATATACATACCTTTTTACATTTGAGTATATATTTGGTTGCATACATATTTATTCTTTTATCTTTGTTTATATTTCCATATTCATACATCTTTCCTTTCTATTGGTATTTATTTGTACTCATATTCCCATTCTTTTTTATAATTTTAGATACTATTACTTACATTCTATATAATCTCATTTACATGTGTGTATGTGTGCATGTATTTTCATGAGCCACTTATACATTTTTATATATTTAGCTAATCATGCATTGATTATATCATGAGTTGTATATATTATGCCTTTGTATTTTCTTATATACTCATGTTTATATAAACACATAATTATGGACATGGATACGTATACACATTATTTATATTCATAGATATATTTTTATGCATCTATATTGTAATGCATTATCTCTCATAAAATTATGGTCATATAATTTTATGTGCATATGTATGCATTAATCATGCATATATTCTCATATATCTACATATACTTATTTTCTCATCTTTTTGGTTTGCACTATTGCATTTGCCTATTCATTATCATTTATATATTACATGCTCATATTCATGAATTGGCAACTCATATTGATAAATATTTATTTAATTGGTTGCATATACCTTTATCCAACTTTCACTTACCTATATATATACATAGATATAATCAAATATATGTAGGCATATATTCTTATTCATTGACTATATATATGTATGCATACTATACTCCAAATTTGTTATAAATACTAGTTTACTTTATAGAATTGTCTTATTTACTAGTATTTGATTTTTTTTAATCTTTTTGGGCCCATCATATTTCCCCCTCTTTCCTCTTTATTTGTGCTTCATTTTTTAGTCCTCACCTCAACTCCTTTCCCTACCTCTTTTTAAGGTCAATTTTATAATCCAATCTATCATGCTCCTCTTCCTAATGATGGATCACTAAGTGTAATCTAAAATGTTGATTGAAAAAAATAAAAAAATGAAAAATGAAAGAAATCATACATGAAGAATCATACATATTCTTCATGGGCCATGGAAAAATTGGATCCTTCTCATGGAATAGTTTTGAGAGGCGAAAAAATTTCTTACTAGTATTTTTATAAAATTTAAATGATATGTCAAATTTTAACTTGATTCAAATAGCATGAGGTTTTGAAAGGTGCTTTGACTGAGGTATTCCAGATTGAATACATGTTTAACCTTGTCATTGACCTTGACATAACTTTAACATGCTTGAGTTTCAATGAGATTATGTTAGCTATTAGCACAATAACAAAGGTGGGATGAAGTGGATTTCAATTCACATATTACAAAAAAGTGGTGTTGAAATGAACACAAAATCTAAACTATAGAAGGATACAAGGTATGAAAAAAGGGTGCAATCTAATATGAAAACTCAAAAAATTAAAAATACTCATATAATATAAAATAAATTTAGAAATAAAACTTAAAGGCCAAAACCTAAGGGCGTGTGAGATTGTTTACATTCATCGAAATGAAAGGAAATAACATAAAATTTCATTTAACATATCTAGAGTAAATAAAATAATAAGTAATAATTAGTAATATCATCTAGATAAAATAAATGAGACAATAATTGTTATACAAATATACTTTTTTAAATGACAAAGAGGGAAAAAGGACTTAGCTTTGATTTTAGCAATGGGGTACTTTCTCAAAGACTACTCTTAATGATCTAAAATGACACTTTTCCATTAGATCTAAAACTAATAATTTGGATGACAAATAATTAAGTGTTCTATATTTACTCTATTTTGAACTCATGCTTTCAAAAATGAAATCAAGTCATCTATGGGTTCAATCTATAATTGTGGAAATATCATGCATAAGTTTTAATGTCTAGGACCTACTCAACCTGGTATTAAAAGTATGTCTAAAAAAGAGGCGGTACCGATGAATTCTTTTGGGATTTTGGTAAGTGAGGGTCTTCTCTTTATGTCAAACCCTTGGATTTGAATTAATAGCTGGGAAGAAAGATTGAAGACACAATCAAACATGGAATATGCTCTGAACTATCACTAAATGTACATGCTAATGTAAGCTCATGATGTAATATGTTGATGTGGTTTTGAAATATTCTCTCTCAATTTTTTTGATTTTTAAACCAAACATTTACAATAGAATCAATCACCCATTAAGGTTAGCATAACCAAAACGTACATGAAAGAACTCTAACCAAGAATGCACCCTAAAACCACTTAAGGAGGAGGGGCGAGCATATGGTTAGAGGATCCCTAGGATCTACTGATTCAACAAGTACAAGATTATACTGAAAGAGAAATATTAAACTTGACACCAAGGATGTGCACTCAAGATCCCTTTGCAAGCGAGGTGCTAACATATGGTGGAGTACTACTGCTAAATTGAAATAACAACAAGGCGGATAACTAGCCAATGAACTTTCCACACTACCACCAAACAGTGGGGGGAAAAGATTACAACATTAAGACTTCTTCTGCTGCGGCAGACATCCACTGAAATGTGGGAATTCTCCACTTGAAGTGGGTATGAAGAGGTTACAAACAGATTGCCCTCACTAGAGATAAACCATCTAGGGGTGCTTAGTGTGAAATTAATTAAATAGAGCAGCGATAATAAAACTAAAACAATACTACTGTTAGCAACTTGTACAAAAGAGAAGGCTGCAATTTACAATGCCAATTTCACCAATATTCAAGCACCTTGTTATACATTATATCTCTGTTAGAATATAACGAGAAAAGAAGGAGAAATATAGAAAACAAAAATTGATTTTAATTCTGATCAGCGAACTGTAATTCTGGAAATGTATATCAACAACTATAGAAATTCATAAATTGCTCACAACTCAATCAATTGTACCTCTAATGTGCGTGAAGTCAAAAGCATAGATCAATTGGGAGATAGGCGCCCCTATTGAGAAATAGAAAACAACTCCAAACACCTGCAATAATTAATGACACACTTCCCAATGCAATGCTGAAAAGTACAACCCTTGAGAGGGGCAATTTTTCATTATAAAAATGCACACTTCAAAATAAAATCTGAAATTGCTTGGAGATGGTCGCCTAGACCTTAGGAATCTTATTATCAAATGCCTAGAACAATACAAAATTCGTACATTCAACCATGAGCAAAAACAACATTCAGCTATATGCAAACAACAACTGTAAAACTGGAAAATACATCAAATTTTCACCTTGAAACACAATCTGCTAGTCTGGATGAGAAGCAACAATAATTCAACTAGGTGTTGTCTTGCAAACACGAAATTGAAGGAAGAACTAGGAGGTCAGCATTCCTTGAAGTATAAAATGATAAATAATTTTGACAGCATAACTTTAGCAAAATAATGGATAATCAAATGCTGGAGCCAAGCCTCACTTTTAAAGGAAAATAAGAGACTGTTCCAATCCTCTAAGAAGGTAGGCCAAAAGCCAAGCCTTTCCAAATTTCCAAAAAGAATTATAATTCCTTCTCAAAATACGCCCCACTTAAGACAAAGAAGAATTAATAAAAAACTTTAAATTTCCTTCATGAGGCGCCACCCTTGAAGTCCCCTTTTTAAAAATAACTTAAGTTAATACCTTAGGCCAAGGGGTCAACTGCAAATTAGAATAATTTGCCTTTTTAATGAAGAGGTTCATTAAAATGATATTTTTAAATGACCAAGGCTTAATACTGAAAACTGCTTCCAATGACGTGATGAACTGAAGGCTGACAACTGCTAACTGCCAAAAATAGTATTTACTATAAATAGTAAATAATGAGGAATGAACACAATTCTTCCAAAACTGGAACCCTTTGAAACACCTCAACGAGCCTACAGGATTCCAGAATAGGCTGATGAGCCGCTAACAAGATTACTGCCAAAAGGGGAACATTACAGGTTTTCTCTTTTAGATTCTAGATGTATATACAAGTGAATTGGGGTGTCCTTTTATACAACACCTTAGCACAAAAATAACATGTTTAATGCTTAACTTGGCAAGTAGTGACTAATAGGAAGGGATGTGGCTTGGACCCATTTTAAAAATTGAATTTAGAAATACCACATGTTCATTTATGCACCCATTTATTCAACCCAAAGAAATAAATGGATAAAATACATATTGTAACTAGATTCCAAAATGTGTGAATGTCTGATTAAGATAGACTCAACATAATTATCAACTTTTACACAAAATATACCATTTTGTACACTAATCACCACATTAAAAAGTTCATAAAAAGGCTCAAATAACTACTAAATAATATAGTGGATATGTAATCCAAATTCTTTCAAATGAATTTACAACTTACATTGTTTGGTCACTTGAACCCCTTTAGTAAATACCATTTCATTGGGGACAACCCAATTAAATTGAATCCAAAATGAATAGGAAAAAGTGCAAGGTATTGTAATATAGTGTAGGACATAACAAGTTAAAATGAATTGAGCAATCCAATTTGAGAGTGAAAAGTTCAAAGCTCTTTAAATATTTTAAAATTCTTTATCAAAATCTAAAATGAGATCTTACATTATGTATAATTGTTTGTATCTTTATAGCAATAATTATCTTATATTCTTAATTGATATTTAGGTTTTGTGATAGATACAATTGTAAATCTATTTGTGAAGATCATAAAAAAAATATTGTTGAAAATTTTGTAGCATGCAATGGTTGAGATTATAAAAGCTTGACAATATAAGATCTCATTAAGTTATCAAAATCTAAAACAAGGTCTTATAATATACATAATTATTTGCACTTTTATTACAATAGTTATATTATATTCTTAATTAATATCTAAGTTATCTGATTAATGCAATTATGATTTTTTTATGAAAATCGTATAAAATGTTGAAGGTTTTGTAGTGTATAATGATTGAGAATATAAAAACTTTACAATATACTATTGATTAAATATATTTATTAGATTCTTTATTTTTAAAAAAATCCAAATCCTTTTAACCAAAAACCACATCTTCTATCCAATATACTAGATATACATTTAAGTCATATAACCATGTTATAGGTAACTTAATTATGTAGAAATAAATTAGTTGTATAGAGGAGATTTAAAACCTTGGTCTTGTGTTTGGATTGTGGAGTAATGAGCATTAATTTCAAGCTTCGAAGATTGTGGGAAAAAGTGAAGCTTTTACAACCTTATCATTATTACTTATCATCTCTTAAAATAGCAAAACTTTTGTATTTTTTTAAATGTCATGAAGAGATGTTTTTCAAATGTCATTTAAGAACATTTTTTTAATTTGATGGAAATCATCCATAAATTATTCCACAAATTATTTGTTACTATTAGAAACATGAACCTTTTTTAACTGAACCTCTTCGATTAAAAACCAAACGAATCTCATGAATTGCTTATCCTAAGTGTTGGTTTTGTTTTGAAAGCTGGCAGTCCTCGACAGATTACCACTGCACATTTTTCACACTCCAATTGCAATCATAAAATGTCATTCCCATCTGCTACCTGTCTCAATCTCATGGCATTATGTTGAAGAAGACGCTACACATTCTGCTTACTACACACAACTTCCCTGAAGACTACTCTACATATCTTCAAATATTGCAGACCTGCAATCTGAAGATAGCGCTTTCACAAGGTAAAAAAAACCACTCTTGCATCGCTCGCAGGTCATTCGTATTTGCTGCAAACCCAATTTTTCATAATAAGCTTATTCACATGTATGCCAAGTGTGAAAATTTGGTTGATGCCCGTAAAATGTTTGACCTAATGAAAGAATGAGACAGCGTCTCATGGAATACGATTATTGCAGCGTACAGAAGACATGGGTTTCCTCACGAGGCATTCACTGTTTCACCAAATGCAACGAACAGGTCTCCAACCCGATCAGTTCACGTTTGCTAGCGTACTCGCAGCCTGTGCCAACATGGGAGCTTTAGAACAAGGTATGGACATCCATCAAAGCATAGAGTATACGGGAATTTTGTCAGATGTTATAGTTGCAAGTGCCCTGTTAGACATGTATGCAAAATGTGGAAGCATAGAAAAGGCACGTGAATTGTTTGACAGAATGCCTCAAAGAGATGTTTTCCCGTGCACTGCAATGATTGCAGGATATGCACAAAATGGATTTATCGTTGAGGCTTTAGAAGCTTTCAAGCAAATGCAATTTGTAGGCGTAAAGCCAAATTCCACAACCTTTTCCAGCATCCTCGCAGCCTGTGATAAAATGGGAGCTTTGGAACAGGGTATGGTCATCCATCAAAGCATAAACGAATGGGAATTATTTTCAGATATTGTAGTTGCAACTACCCTAGTAGACATGTATGCAAAATGTGGAAGTATACACAAGGCACAAGAACTGTTTGACAGAATGACTGAAAGAAATGTGGTCTCACGGAATGTCATGATTGCAGGGTATGCACAAAATGGATTTGTTGAAAAAGCTTTATAACCTTTTAAGCAAATGCAATTGGCAGTTGTAAAGCCAAATTCCACAACCTTTGCCAGCATCCTCTCTGCCTGTGCCAAAATGGGAGCTTTGGAATAGGGTATGGACATCCATCGAAGCATAATGGAAGGAGGCTTTTTGTCAGATATTATAGTTGGAAATGCTCTGGTAGACATGTATGCAAAATGCGGAAGCGTAGACAAAGCATGTGAAGTATTTAACAGAATGCCTCAAAGAAATGTAGTCTCATGGACTGCAACAATTGCAGGATACGCACAAAATGGATATTTAGAAAAAGCCCTAGAAACTTTCAAGAAAATGCAATTGGCAGGTGTAAAGCCAGATTCAACAACTTTTGCTAGCATCCTCCCTGCCTGCGCCAAAATGGGAACTTTGGAACAGGGTATGAACATCCATAAAAGTATAATGGAAGAAGGATTTTTGTCTGATACTGTACTTGGAAATGCTGTGGTAGACGTGTATGCAAAATGTGGAAGCTTAGACAAGGCACGAGAACTGTTTGATAGAATGCCTCAAAGAAATGTGGTCTCATGGAATGTCATGATTGCAGGATATGCACAAAATGGATTTGTTGCAAAGGCTTTAGAAATTTTCAAGCAAATGCAATTGGCAGGTGTAAAGCCAGATTCCACAACCTTTGCCAGCATCTTCCCTGCGTGTGCCAAAATAGGAGCTTTGAAGCAGGGTATGGACATACATCAGAGCATAAGCGAAGGGGGATTTTTGTCAATATTATGGTTGCAAATGCTCTGGTAGACATGCACGCAAAATGTGGAAGCATAGACAAGACACGTGAACTGTTTGACAGAATGCCTCAAAGAAATGTGATCTCATGGAATGCCATGATTGCAGGATATGCACAAAATGGATTTGCTGAAAACGCTTTAGAAACTTTCAAGCAAATACAATTGGCAGGTGTAATGCCAAATTCCACAACCTTTTCCAGCATCCTCACTGCCTGTGCCAAAATGGGAGCTTTGGAACAGGTTATGGTCATCCATCAACGCATAAAGGAAGGGGAACTTTTGTCAGATGTTGTAGTTGTGACTGCCCTCGTAGATATGTATGCAAAATGTGGAAGCATAGACAAGGCACTTCAACTGTTTGTCAGAATGCTTCAAAGAAATGTGGTCTCATGGAATGCAATGATTGCAGGATATGCACAAAATGGATTTATTGAAAAGGCCTTAGAAACTTTCAAGCAAATGCAATTTGCAGGTGTGAAGCCAATTTCCTCAACCTTTGCCAGCGTTCTCCCTGCCTGTGCCAAAATGGGAGCTTTGGAACAGGGCATGGACATTCATCAAAGCATAATGGAAAGGGGCTTTTTGTCAGATATAATTGTTGGAAATGCTCTGATAGACATGTATGCCAAATGTGGAAGCATAGACAAGGCACGTGGACTGTTTTGAGAAAATACCCCAAAGAGATGTCATCTCATGGAATGCAATGATTGCAGGATATGCACAAAATGGGTTTTGCGAGAATGCTCTCAAAATCTTTGAATTAATGAAGCACTTTGGAACATATCCTGACGTGGTTAGCTTTGCTTGTGTTCTATGTGCATGCAGCCATGCAGGTTTAGTGCATGAGGGTTGTGTATACTTCAACCACATGAGTAACCTTTATTACATTACACCTGCAGTTGATCATTATCTGTGCATGGTTGACCTTTTTGGCCGTGCTGGCTATCTTGAGGACACCCTCAACTTTATCATTAAGATGCCAATTAAACCTGTGGTAGTTGTGTGGATGTGTTTTCTTGGTGCCTGTAGATCACATATGAATATAAGCTTAAGAGTATTTACTGCCACACTGCTTTTCAATTTGGATCCAAAAAATGTTGCAGCTTATATTCTTCTCTCCAACATCTATGCAGAGGTTTGCAGAATGGGGTGAGGTTCAAATGGTAAGGAGATTGATGAAAGATAGAGGAATTAAAAAGATACCTGGATGTAGTTGGATTGAAGGCCATAAAATGGTACATGCTATTTGTGTAGGAGATAGGTCACATCCACAGACAAAGGAGATCTATGCAAGGTTGGAGAAATTAGCTTGGGAGATGAAGGAAGCAGGCTATTTACCAAATTGAAGACATTTCCTTAATGATGTAGAAGAGGAGGAAAAATAATTATTTCTCTGCCACCATAGTGAAAAGTTGGTAATTGCATTTGGTTTGTTAAACACACCTCTTGGAACAACTATTAGAGTTGTTAAAGAACCTTCAAGTATGTGCTGATTTCCATACTGCAACGAAATTTATCTCCAAGATTGTTACAAGAGATTGTTGTGAGAGATACTAGTCGTTTCCATCCTTTTGTGGAGATTATTGGTGATGCTAAATGTAGTAATCTGAAAAATAGGCTTGTACTATAATAATGTACACCCTGTCAGAACTAGAGTAATAATGAATGAATAAGGTTTTTGTTTTGTTTTGAGTATTAGGCAATCTAAACCATGCTGTTGGCTTTCTAAAATTAGACACATAGAGTGCAATGCAGATCAGTGCTTATATACACTGTTGGGATATCTGTCAAAAATTTGTTTGATGATAACATGGACATTTCATTGTATTGTTTTCAGGAAATTTGCATATATATGAAATAAGAAGTTGGAAGAGGAAGTGGAGATTAGGGAAAGAAAAAGGTGAAGTGCACTCTAGTAAATGGAAAGATGCTTGATCAATAGGAAATGAAAGAGAAGGGCTCGCAACCAATCCTTGCCATTTTTTAGAGTTCTTTTGTTTGGAATAATTACCTATGCCAACCATTTAAAATTAAATTACATATTTCTTATTAGTTATATATTGTAAGTGCATGCTGATTTGGTCTCATTTATGGTTAGATATTTCTAATGTTGCTTCACATCCTTTTGCTTAGCAAGATAGCTAATAAAATTGCAAATTCACAAATATTTTTAATTTAAGTTGATTTCAATCTGTCTGGTTTTGATTAGAAATAAACTATTATAACTTATGTGTGAAGTAAACAAAAATATTACAATTGTGTTTATGTTATAAATAGTGGATATGCATGACACTTGACAATCTCACATGATGGAGTTTACAATGTTAGAGAGAAGAGAATAACATTTGTATATGTAAAAATAAAACCATAATTTATATTGCATTATATTTGCACAATCATGGCATTAAAAAAATGTGCATGATGAGATATATAAATTGATACAAGTGAGAAGAGGGTTTGAAGGTAGTTAGGAAAGAGCTAAATAAATCATTTTATAAGTTTAGAACAAAAGGACCTCAAAAGGTTTAGGGCTAGGTAGAAAGATCTTAAAAAATTAAAATACAATGATTGAAGTTGATCCATGGTGTTCATAGATCAAATCGAATGTAAAGGTTCAAAGTATTAAAGATATGGTTGGATACAAAATATCTTAAGGTCTTGGTTTTGTTATTTAAATTTGAATGTTAATTATATGTATCAACAATTTTAAAATCTGATTATTTTACCTCTTCCACAATAAATGTAGTTGTGCAACTTATTGATTCTCATATAGTCTATTTTCTAAGATTTATAATTTAGTGGATGGCATGATGCACCATCGTCTTCAATATATGTCATAAATAGCGACTTTAAAATAAAGATACTCATATTCACATGTAATTGTATTAAAAAAGAGAGTTGGTAAAACTTTCACCACCATATGTATTAAACATTAAACAAATGTATACAATACTTATGAATTGCCCCCAATCCTTATTGAGAAAATAATGAACTCTTCAATTAAAGGTAATTCTTTTATATTTAAAAAGTATAAAATAAATAAAATTTTATGATTTCAATGTTGCATAATTGAAGTGACTTAAAATAAAAAGTATTTTGGGTCTATTATTTAACATATTTGCACATCTTTCTAAAATTATACTATCAATGGTATATCCACATAAAAGACAATGCATATCTAACCCATTTCTTACTACAATTTGTACCCTTCTTTCCCATGCCAAATATTTACAAAAGCTTACATTTCTTGTAAATTTTATTTTTATTTACATAACACACTCATTGCACATATCTATCAACATGCCCCTTACACAATAATTGAATTTAGATTTAGATGAAAAAATATTAATATTTCTAATTCATTTTTTTTTAAATGCCTTCACATTACCTTAAATTTTGATAAATGAGAGTTTTAAATTTGTAAACAATATATAAATTTTATTTTAAATTTTTCTTAAATTCTCTTCAAAAACTAAAAAACTTTTTTTTATCAATTTTTTATAAATATATTTTTTACTTTATTATATAATTTTTTTAATTTAATTTTTTGACTTTTTCATTATCAATTAAAAACTAAACAAATTTTATTTTTTATTTTTAAAACCAAGTCATATTTAATTTAAATTCAAATTATATTAATTATTTAATTTTCTAATCATACATTTATTTATATTATAGTTAAATATTCTATACATATATAATACACAAATTATTATTTTTAATTACAAATTTGATCAAATAACAAACAATTATAAATAGCATGAATAATTAAATACCACTAATAATACTTCAAACCCATAAATCAAAAGCTTTATCATTTTTATAATTACCAATATGAAAATGAAATTTCATATGAATAAGACACTAGAATACATACAAAACATTAGAAAAGCTCACTACAAAACATTGAGAGCTTTTCTAACTAATACAAAAATATTGAAGAACTTTCTTTTTATATTGATCAAAGTTAAAAAAATTACAATGAAAATAAATGGTACTCCAAAAAGAGGACTGCCCAGGAGAAGAGCATAAATAGACTATGGAGAGCGTGGGATCAACAAAATCATAGTATTAACCAGCCAATATCTTCAAAATAACAAAAAGAACTAATACAACAAGCTATACCATTAGCAAAGTCTTAAATATAGTAACGTAACACAAATTATAGCTCCATAAATAGGAGTTCCGATGATAGATACAAAACATTTTTAACATTGGAGAACCTATATAAGTAATATTAGTAATATGAATTATTGGAGCTGTTTATTAGAAGACATAGGAGATGTCTCTCATAGTAGTTAGTTGAAGACATAGGAGAGTTCACGTTATTACATTAAAAAAGTGGACATATTAATTTAAGGGCAGGAGGATAACCTCAAGGTTGGACGAGCGAGAAGGTCAACACTCCTGGATATGCTGGATCCAAACAATTCTGTCATATCTAAATCTCCTTCCACATTCCACTCAAAACAGTGAATGAGTTGAGCCAAAACAAGATTAATGGTCACAATGGCCATGTCTGCCCCTGGGCATCCTCTCCTTCCTGCTCCAAACGGCACCATATCAAACAAGTTTTTGTCTCTCACAATATCAACATTTTTACCCATAAATCTCTCTGGCTTGAATGCGAGAGGATCTTCCCACAAGGATGGATCTCTTCCAATAGCCCAAGCATTGATGATAAGCCTGCTTCTCTCAGGAATGAAGTATCCCCCAACTGTGCAATTTTGTGTGGATTCATGCGGAAGCAGCAAAGGTACCACTGGATATAACCTCAGCGTCTCCTTCACCACACACTGCACGTACTCCATGCTTTCTAAATCAGACTCACTTACTATTCTCTCTCTTCCTACCACTGATTCAATTTCCTCTTGCATTTTCTTTGCCACACCAAGGTTTTTAAGAATCGCACTCCTTGCCCAACCTAATGTAGTAGATGTTGTTTCAATTCCAGCCACGAAAATATCCTTTAATATTTAAACAACTTGGTTAGATAAAAAAAATAAAAAGTATCAAGATTCAGTTTTGTAGTTTTGAATCAAACTTCTTATTTATATTTTATGAGCAGTGGTTTACATGAATGTATATCTAATGAGAATGTATGGTCTACTTAGCACTCATAGCATCCAGGCAATACTCATAGGGATGAAACATCAAGACTTCCCAGAAAATCATCCATCCTAATTCTATTCCAACTAAAGCATGCTTAATCATGGAGTTCCCCCCAAATCAAACCCACTTAGCTTATTACCCCATTTGCTTGAATCGGAATAGTACAAGGATGGGTGACCTCTTGAGAAATCCCAATGTTTCTCCCCTATGAACATCATCTAGCTGCAATATGTGCTAAGTGGACCATTCATTCTCATTAGATATGGATTCATGTGAATCATTACTCATAAAATATGGATCAGAAATTTGATTCAAAACTACAAAATTGATTTCTGATATTGATATCAAAATTTGATACACGAAAAATTTCTCTACTTAATAGAAGTACAATTTTTTTAAAAAAAATATAGAATTGTATTATAAATAAGAAGTGAATACTTACAAAAACAATGGCTTTAATGTTTTCCTCTGTGATTTCCATTCCATCAAAACTCTCCATTTCTAACAGCACATCAATGATGTCCTTAGTAGCAAGCTGCTGCTCATGCTCCTTGTCTGATTCCCTCCTGCGCTGCCGGTGTTCCTCTATAATCTTTCTTATCACTCGGTCGATAGAATTGTGTACCTCTTTCATGCGCCGCTTCACTCCTTGCAAGTCCAGCCAGTCTAAGTAAGGAATGAAGTCCCCGATATTGACAGCTCCTACTGTGGCTGCCAGTTCTGCTGCAATCTTCTTTATCTCTTCGCCATGACCATCCAGATGACCGTCACTGCCCAAAGAAATTTTGGTACCGGAAAGGATTCGCCACATGACTGCCTACACAAACGATATAAACATGTTGGTGAGATTAACAGGAGTCCTACCGTGCCCAGACATCTCCCACACCGAACGAACAGCGAAAAGCAGTTCTTCCTCTCGTACACATCTGAAAGAGTCGATCCTTTTGCTATTGAGCAATTCTAACACGCACAGCTTCCTCATGTGTCTCCAATAAGCCCCGTAAGGAGCAAGTATCAGATCCTTGTAATTATATCCAATGTATTTTCCTGCAGCAGTAAGAGGTCGGCTGGCAAAAACCAAATCGTGGGTTTTCAAGAATTCCTTCGCCATTGCAGAAGAAGAAACCACAACAGTGGGAACAGAACCCAATTTCAACAACATAATGGGCCCGTACTTTTTACCAAGTTCATGAAGATCACGATGAGGAAGCCTTTTCAGCTGGTTCAGATTTCCGATAACAGGCCATGCAAACGGTCCAGGGGGCGATCTCAATCTCAAAGTGTTTATCTTTTGCACACTAAATCTATACAAAACCCACAAGAAAACAATAAGTGCACATACTGTAGCTATTGCAGGAGCATATGGACCGTCTTTTATTATATTTGTTTCTGGCAAAAACACACTAAACTCAGAGAAAGCCATGTCGAACAAATATGCAAGACGCTTTCTCTATCTCAGAGACACCACTTCAGTAATGAATTTGTTAAAAAGAAAAAAGCTTATGAGGTAGACAACCATGTGCTGTGACGGTGCCTAATTAAGCAACCAAAGATAAACTGACAACACCGTCCTTCGTAGGTACAAAAGTCAGTGGTCGTCGGACTGAGAACAGTAATGATCGCACCCGGGTGATGGTAGAGTCGTAGAGAAGAGAAAGAGCGCACTAAAATACGAAGACTTTTGGCGTGAGCTTATCTAATTTGCACCAAGTCTTAAGCAATCCATTTCATCTGATTACAACATAATAAAGATTACGAGTGTTTTCCAGCTACGACAACAGTCGCGAGAAAGCAGATATTCCACTTATGGTAAAGTCGTGGAGAAGGGCAACAGGGCATTAAAATACAGACTTATCTAATTCGCATCAAGTCTTAGCACGTTCCAAGACTCATCTGTTTCATCTGATTACAATACGACTTTTTCCAGTTACGAAAAAGCTCTAGATGTCGGGGAGAAAGCAAAACAAACGCGATAGATCTGTTGATGTGTATTCCACGTGTGCACACGCTATTGGAAGATAAATTGCCGACGTTGAATATGAGATGTTTAATTGTATTGCGAGTGGTCGCTGGTTCGAGTCCCTCGGCATGCGTACTCTTATGGCAGAGATTTATTATATTGACTAGCAGTTGCATCAGGAGGGGTGTAATGGGTACAACGAAAGAGAAGTATATGTAAGTCAACATACTAAGAAGTGTATCTATATAGCGTTTATATAAATTTGTAATAATAATATATTGTAAAAAATTAAAATAATAAAATAAATCTTAAATAAATGATAATAAAATAATTATGAAATAAGATTAAATAATTTTAATAAAACAAATAACTAAAGATCATCACTCTCTATATTTTTATTATATCTATAACACTTAACATTTAATTCAATATAATCTCAATTATCATTCATATATTAATAACTAAAATGGTTTTGCTGGCAAATGTGACTTTACAAATTTCAGAAAACGAAAACGAAATCACAAAAATTGGAATTCACTAAATCAAAAACAAAAAGTGAAGACTTCAGGACAAAAGACCAAGATGAGTTAAGAAGAGAGAAAAATAATTCAAAACAAGATAGCAGGAAAGAGAGATCTTCTTTTGGATTTTTTCAAAGAGTGAGACGAAGAATAGAAAGAGACAAGCCAAAGATCGATTTCAAAGTACCATATTATATCACTTGGCCCAACAACCTGACTTGATAAACCCTAAAAAAGAAAGCAATCAGATGTAGCCAAGGAGAACTATGAGAGAAAAGATACCAAGGAGAAAGTAAAAGATAAGAAAAAGCCCCAACAACAAAGGGCTAAACATTCAATGGAATCCGAGAATAATGATAAAAGAAAAAATGAAACTTTCCTGGAAAAAAAGACAAAGAAACCTTCCAACAAGGAGGACGATAATCAAAAGAAAACCAGATCCAAGCAGGAGAAAAGAATAGAAACATCGAGAGAAAAAAAATCAAAGAAAACTCAATAGAAGTTGATTTAGAAGATGTGACGACAAAAGACACAAAAATCCTATGAAAAGTGGCCATAATTTGTAGAATTATTGGCCCAAGGAAAGGAAGAGAAGCGGTTGAGAAATGGACAAAAGAAAGAATAGATCGAAATCACGGATTGAAGTTCCTACCAAACAACTACTTCGTAATCATCTTTCTTAAGGAGGATGATAGGAATTATATATGGGAAAAAGGTCCACTAGAATATGAAGACAACCTGATCTATATGTAGAAGTGGGTACCAAACTTCAATCCAACAATTTTGACACCCTACAACGAAGCCATATGGGTAAAGATTATATAATCTATTGATGGAATACTAGTAAGAAGAAAGTTTAGAGAAGATCAATAGCACAATGGGAACTCTAGTGGAAATTGACACTAAATTGCTGAAGGGTAACTCTTATCTCTATGTCAAAATTAAAATAGCAGCAATAAAAAAAATTCCAAAGAATATCATGTTGAAATCCAAAGCATGAATTTGGCAACAAATGGTGGAAATTGAGAGCAAACAATTATATTGCAAACGATGTAAAAAATGGGATCATAAAATAGAAGAGTGTAGAACTCAACAAAAGATGAAAAAAATCTGGAGGACGAAGGCACTGGAGGAAAGGAAAGAGGCAACCCTAAAAGAAACAGATTGCAAAGAATAGAATAAAGGGACTCTCTACTTAAAGTATAAAAAGGAAGGAGTCAACACCGAGGAAACAGAAAACAAGGCAAAAATTTCAAAAGAAAAGAAGATGAATCTATTGGCAATAGAAGACAAACTAAATGAACAAATAAGAAAGGAAGAAGAAGAATTTTTTTCTGAAAGCGAGAATGAAGACTATGAGGACTTGGATATAATAAAAAATAGGAATATATCTTAGACAACAACATAGATGTTGGATCTAATAATACTAAAAGGAAAAAAGAAAAAGGGCAGGAAAACAAACAAACAAAAAAGAGAAGTGCTTGCACAAGAAAAAGAAATTAAAACTATCAAAAAATTTCTTCAAATGAAAATGGGAAAGGAGCACTCCCAAAAGGAAAAATTATGAAAATAATAACTTGGAATGTTAGGGGATTGAATGCCCCTAACAAAAGGCGACTGATAAAGTGTCAAATAGAAAAAACAAAAGCATATATCATACTACTACAAGAAACAAAAAATGAAGATTAAGACATAAATATAATATAGATAAGAGACTGGGAGGCTTCCTTTGCAAAATCATATGGAACAATAGGAGGATTGGGGATCCCTTGGAAAAAGAATTTGACCATGGTAAGTACAATGATAAAAGAGACCAATTGGCTATTATGTGAAGTGAAGATTTTGAAAAATAATATGAAATTCTATCTATTCAATATCTATGACCCAATAAGAAATAATGACAAAGATATCCTCTGGAACACCCTAAGTCAGAGTATTTCTAATTTAGCCCGAGTAAGAGGATAATATTTGGGGGAGACTATAAAGCAATCCCTAATATAGAAGAAAAGCTTGGGGGAAGGAGAGTGATAACTCCCTCAATGGAAGTCTTTGGATGATTCTTAGCACATAATAATCTGATAGAAGCTCAAACAAGGAATGGCTCCTTCAAATGGTCAAATAAAAGAGCAAGGGGAGGATGCATTAAAGAAAAGCTTGACAGATTTATCTACTCCCAAGATTGGCTAGCAGAAAAACTAAAATTGGAAGCAACAATAATTCCATTAGCTGGATCAAACCATTTACCAGTAAGGCTAACAATCTTTGAAGAAGAACCGAAAAGAAAATCCTATTTTAAGATGGAAAAAATATGGTTTCGAAAATAAGGGCTTGTGAAATAGATAGAAAAATGGTGGAAGACTGCTCCAAAATTTGGAGGAAAAAAGAAATTTAATTTCATAAATAAGCTCAAGTACATTAAAGGCAAGCTACAAACTTGGAACAGGGAAGTATTCAAAAACATCTTTGAAAAAGAACTCCTAGAAAAAGAATTGGAGCAACTAAACAACAAAGTAATGGAAATGGGAATGTACCAAGAAGACTACCTAAAGGAAAAAGAGATTATGGCCGAATACAATGAATTGCTGGCAAGAGAGGAGGAATACCAGAGAACTAAATCAAGGGAGTTATGGCTAGTAGAAGTCGATTCCAACACAAAATTCTTCCATAATATAGAAAAAATCAAAAGTAAATATAAGTGAATCGTAGTAATCAAACTCCAAAATGGAAGCATAAAAAAGTTCTAATTCGGGTGATCCCACAATAGTGGTTTACAATTTTTGGCCAAACTGGACACTACAATTATTATTTTTAACTAAATCTTCATATTCGGGAACCTATAGCGGCTAAACCGTGAGGAATTTGAAGATTATGCAAACTAGAGTCTCATCACATTTTGTCTGTAGATTCTAAAAATATATTTTTCAAAATTTTTGGAATTAGATTGCACATTTTTTTCCATCTCCCATGAAAACGGGTCTTTTTCAGAAAACAACATTTTTAAAAAGTGACGCTCACCGTATACAACATAACTTTTTTTGTATGAAAGATAAAATTCTAATTTTTTCGAATTTAGATTTACAACTACGATATCTAGCACTTTTATTTGGTCTCATAGTTTTTTATTGAATATTTTTTCCTTAATCAAGTTTCAAAGTCAAACCAATTGCAATTCAGACATAGGTGGACTGTATACAACATAACTTTTTTTATATGAATCGAAATTCAATTTTTTTTTTTTTAATGGATGAAGGACATCAATACCTAGCCTCAACATATTTTTTAAAATTTTATTTTGATAATCTTCTATTTTTCCACATGTGCAAAACATAGAGTTTTATTTTTAGTGAAAAACCTATGTTTAATAAAACTAAAAAAACACATAAATAATAAAACCAAAACACATTAAAATTTAATTCGTTGGATAGCTCATTCCAAGGACTACCATATTCCAGTTGGGTTTGTGAAGTCTCCTCCATTTTCATCCTCAACCCGAGCTTCGAAGGGCAGAAATCTGCTAAAATTTGGTGGAAGAGGGGGAGAAGGGCAAAAAAGGGGGGTTCGAGCGAACCCCCCTTCGAACGAACCCTCCTTCGTTCGAACCCCCCCTCTTTTTGAATTTTCCATTTGTTTCTATGAAGAAACGTGACATCATAGGGAGCGAACCCACCATGCAAAAGGGGGTTCGCTTGAACTAGGGGTTCGACCGAACCCTTCTTTTGGGTTCGTGCGAACCCCCTAGTTTGAACGAACCCTTAAAAACATGAAATTTTGAATGTGTGAGAATTTTTACAAATTTCCTTCCTCATCAAAATTGTACACCACTATTATGGGTTTACCCATCCTAAAGAAATAAATGAGGAAGCAATCAAATTTTATAAACAACTCTTGTCCCTAGAAGGAGACAATGATGTCCTCAACTATACAAGGATACTAGCTAATATACCAAAGCTAATTACTCTAGAAGAAAATATCCTATTAACAAAACCTTTCTCAAGAGAAGAAATTAAAGTTTCAACACACCAATTAATATCCAGATAAGCCACTGAGACCAGATGGGTTCCCAACCTTCTTCTATCACAAGTGATGGCATTTCCTAGAGGAGGAGATTTGGGAAATATGCAAAGACTTCAAAAAAATAAATAAATTTGTCAAGGATATAAACAACACAATGGTGTCCCTAATTCCTAAGAAAGAGAATTTCTCTACATTTGGAGATTATAGACCAATATCCCTCTGCAGTACTATCTACAAAATAATATCCAAATCACTAGCAAATTGACTGAAGAAACCACTAAAAAAAATAATATCTCCAAATCAAAGTGGATTCACACCAGGGAGGGATATTGTGGATAGTATCATATCGAGAAATGATGCTATACATACTATCAAAAAAGAAAGATTACCAAGCATGATGATAAAAATCGACGTAAGTAAAGCATATGATAAAGTAAGATGGAGATTTCTGATGAAAATAATGGAAAAATTGGGATTCTGCAAGGATTGGATTCAAATGGTTTATCAATGTATTTCATCAATAAGGTACTCAATCCTCATTAATGATAGCCCTTGTGGATTCTTCGAAAGTACAAATGGAATAAGACAGGGGGAGCCTATTTCCCCTTTTTTGTTTGTCATAATGGGTGAAGTATTAAGCAGACATATATATTCACATCAACAACAAAAGTTATGGAAATGAATTCAGATCGCCCAGGGGCTAGAGGAAATAACACATCAATAGTTCATAGATGATACACTTTTGTATGTGGAAGCATCAATTAGAGAAGCAAAAACAATCAAGGTATGCATGGAGGAATATATAAGAATTTCAAGGCAACAAATAAACAAGGAAAAGTCCAAAATTTATTTCTGTTGGAGTGAAAAAGACATTGAGAGGGGGGGGCTAATCAATGATTTTAACTATTTTCACAATTTTAATAAAATTGAAATAAACCAGATGTATGCTCTCATTTATCAATGATAAACTCATTCATGTATTGAATGCAATCACATAAACTGAAATGAGAATTGTAATAGGGAAACATAGCATATTAAAGCATTCATGCACTGAATCAGATGAACCACTGATAAACAAATAAACACAAGATATGTCGAGTGGAAAACCCTCCTGGGGTAGAAAAACCACTCCTTAACCTGCTGCCTTTTTTAGGCTTTCATTTCAATAATCATTTTTGGCAATGTCTCATAGGCTGATTTCTGAGCACCAACTCAAGGAGCACCAACCCCTCATTTAGAGACACCAATCTCAAGGAGCACCAACCCCTTTTCATTTTCCAGTATAACATACAATAATACAAAGGATCTCTCTGTTTCTCTAATTTATGTCAAGTTCCTCTTGACAGACAATGTTTACAATTCTTAAGGTTCAGGTACAACCCTTCAAAATTCTACCCATTGTCAAGCCTTAAGATAGCTTGAGGAAATAACTCATATTTTTTAATTTTCAATCTCAATGCTCAACTTCTCTACAACACAATCACAGTGATATTCTCACACTAGTTTTTCCCTTTCCATTTCATACATTTCTCATAGTTCTTCACAACCAGTTAACTCTTTCTTTTCAAAATTTCCCAGCAAAAATAATAACCTTTTTTTTCACTTTTTGTATTTCTAGGATATTAAAGCCCTAATCTCTCTGTTTTTTTCTTAACACAGATTTCATAATTACATTCAAGGAAGGCTACAATAGTAGCTCGTATTTCAAAAACAATAACAGAGGTGATCACCAGGTTACCAACTTCCAATCGAACAACCTTGCCAGATATTGCAGAGTTCCTGAGAGAAAGATCTTTTCTCCTAACAAGAATAGTAACTTGCAGTATTCAAATATAGAAAGGAGACTGAACATTTTCTCTCATGCAACCTGCATAGACAATGCTTAACGAACCAGCATCAAAACAATATATATCCCATGAAAAATAGCCACTAAAATAGCTGCAACTTTTAAGTAACTGAAAAAATAATGCTCTATAACCGAAATCATATAATCATTCTTTCAAGAACTGTTACTGAAGACTACAGGTAAGTATCTAAAGAGATTCGAAGATTTCAAGATGGCCCATAAACAAAAAACCACCATCTCATAATTATGATATAGTAAAACTATTGTGAAATGCGATTCTGAGCATGCGAAATCATTTTAGTTCTGACCGAGGAAAGAATAAACCTATTCTTCAACTTCCATATGGAAGAAAACACATATCTCTAAGTAACCTTTCCAGTGGAGGTAACGGTTCTGCAAAAAGATAAATAGATGAATACCTGAGAAGACCGAAAGAGACTTTTCCATGAAGCAATTTACCAGATCAATAGAGCAAGGTGAGCAGCTCGTGCATCTTTTCCATTTCGAGCTCTTACCCGATGACAAAAGCCTGATAGAATAGTCGACCATGGTGATGGTCTTTCATGTTTCGCCATACGCTATCCAAGAAGGTCAGAAAGCCAATAAATAACATAGTGAAACAGTTGTGAGTAGGTTTCCATGGTGGCGACCAGAATAGGGTTAGAAACCCATGAGAAATGAAAACATTAAAGTGTTTTCCCTAATCTTCCAAAGAAAACAACTGATATCCTTTACCGATTTTGATAACATTTGAAGTCTGAAAGGACTGATATGATAATACAAAACTGATAATTTCCTTTAAAGTTTGCGGCCTGACCAACTCATTACATTTGAATGCATGCTGACCAATATTCTTATCAATCAACAATTTTTGACCACGTGAAATGCTGACTAAATGATGCCTTGCATAATTGCTACCAAATGTCGATTTCCATTGACATATATGTTTCCAAGTAAACAAACCCAAGTCACTTCCATGGTGATATTATTAGAACTAATCAAAACCATATACCTGTTGTTGGCCTTGAGGCCTAGAGATTTATCCATCATAAGACCGGATACCATATGCAAAAGAATGAGCAATGTGTTTCTCAAAGCCCAAATGCAATTTAATAACCAATGCCATATAATGTGCCAATTATAATATCCAATGCCAAATAATATCCAATGTCTTATGAGGTATAATGAAGGCTAATGTTCAAGTTAAATTCAATATGTCTTTCACCCATGCCAATATTAGTTGTTTAAGGAAACCCGATAGGGTTTTCTTAAAACATGAAAAACCAACTACATTTTATAAACCAGGAACCAAAAAGTAATTGAAGGCAATACCTGACAGAATCTGAGTAGAGAGGTACACCTTCGAGATGTTCAGAAAACAAAATGTATGAATGTCATAATGATAGAAAGACTGAATAAGCCAACATCATATAATTCTATAGATCATTGAATAATCCAATATTAAATAATCAAGTGTTTTATAGAGAGCTGAATAAGTCAATATCAAGTGAATCACTGTAGCAAAAAATTTAAAATCAGAAACATGTCACCTGATCAAAGGAACATAAACCTATAACCAAGATTCCTTAACCGAGATTTGTAGATGGAGTCAATAGATCAATGCCACCAAAGATAATATCATAAATGAAGTAAATATGCCAATCAAAATCGAAGCAGTTCAACTAAGAAAACAACCACCAAGATGCCAAACTATAACACATATTGTCATCAAGGACAAATAGCAAAAGAGAAGTTCAACAATTTCTTCCATATAAAGAAAGTTGCAAAAAATAATAGCCAAAAATTTAGGGTATTCCATTGGCAAAATACAATGAAAATACTTACTTGGTTTCCTCTATTCAAAGGGGCCATAAGATCCTCCATGTGGGAACAGATTAAAGAAAAGTGGAGAGAAATCCCAAAGTTGGAGAGGCAAGTGGTTGAATTTGGCAAGAAGAATAACCATGATAAAATCAGTCCTATCAACTATTCCTACTTACTTAATGTCTTGCATGCAACTAACAATCAAGGTAGCTGCAGGAATAGAAAGCATACTTAAATTTTTTTTATGGGAGGGATCAAATGAAGACCATAAAATCCCTTTGATTCATTGGGAAATAGTGTGCAAATCACAGGTGGAAGGTGGCATAGGTATCAGGAACATATCAAAGTGCAGAACCTAGCCTTGGGAGAAAAGCTAATTTGGAAAATGTACGAGAAGCCTTCACTATTATGGTGTAAAGTTTTACAAATAAAATATTTAGACAACCTAAATCCAGAGAGAATCTTAACAATTGCAAATGTTGGGATAGGATCACATATATGAAATTTCATATCAAATTGCAGATCCCTAATAGCAAACAATTTGACATGGAAAGTTAACAAAGAGGATAGAGCATATTTTTGGAAAGATTCATGGGGAGGCTATAAGCCTCTTATAGAATATCCAGAACTGGTCCCTCACATTGCATTTAGATAAGTAGAAAATTTGGATATGCGGTCCAAACCTATGTAAAAGTAGAAAAGAATGGAACAAATAGTTGGTTCAACTTTGAAGATAATACAATAAATGAAGGGATAAAAGCTTGGTTGAAAGAAATTATGTACCCAAAAGAAAAGTTTTCTTAAATAATCAATTGGATAAGATTATTTGGTGTGATGCAAAAATCAAGGAATTACACAACAAAATTGGGCTACTTAATCCAAATCAAATAGGAAGAAAGTAGTTGGCCGAAAAGACTATGCTGGGGAAAGTGGATCTTACCCAAAGCAGGAGCATTCACTTGGTCGACTCTACATGACATAATACTAACAGGTGATAGGTTAAAAAAACAACATTGAGGGACTGCAATTGTGTGTCATGTGTAAAAATAGTGCATAAGATGCAGATCACTTATTATTAAACTGCCCATTTGCTACATAAGGCTGGGATTGGTTACAAAACAAGTTGGGTTGGGCATCACCAATGGGAAACAAATTAAAATATTTCTTCACCACCTGGCCCATCCATAAAAGAAGGATTTTTGGGGCCAAATATGGCAAATGACCCCCTCAATCTTTATCTAGAATATTTGAAAAGAACATAAGAGAAGGATATTTCAAGACAAATATAAGGTAGAAAAATAAGTATGGAAAATGACAGAAGGTAATATATTCGAATGGATGAATACACACATAAAAACACAAAAGAAAGCAAAATTTACAATCTGGGATAATGAATTAATGAGAAGATAGAAAGCACTAAAAGTCCCACCTTTCTTCCAATTAGCAATAGAAACAAGGAGCAAAATACTTAAAGAAAAATGGAAGCCCCCCCCAAAAAAGGGAGATTGAAACTAAACACCGATGGAGCAATTAGGGGAAATCCCAACTTAATAGGGGTAGGATGTATGATTCGAGATGAACATGGAAACCTTGTAATAGATCTATAAAAAAAAATACCAACAATAAATAACAATGCAATATAAATAGAAGGTTTACTACAAGGGCTGCAAATGTGCAAAGAAAAAGGACTGAGTATTGAGATTGAATGTGACTCCATAATATGCATAAATGCTATGCTAAGTGGAAAAATTAGAGATTGGAGTATGCAGACCAAACTAAATTGAATCAGGGAATTGATGTAGGAAGTTGAGGTCCATAGTGTGAAACACATCTATCGGGAGGCAAACAAAGTAGCGACCTACTTGCAAATCAAGGAATTGATCAAAATATCAATATCAATACAGGAAATCAAGCAATCCTATGGGAAGGGCTGGAAGGAATCATACAAGATTACAAGGAGGTAATTATTTGTGAAAGTCAAACAATAATTGCCTGAACAAGAGAACAAGCAATAATTCAACAAGGGTTAGGAATAAAGGATGGTAAGAAGTATTATGGCTCAAGTAAGTAACATTTGGCAAAGGTACACATCGATGAACCTTAACTCATGAATCAATAGGATCTCAAATCAACGACCCACTGATTAAACTAGTTTGGTTCCAAATAGGAAAAACTAGTTTAAAGAATGGAAATAAGGTATAACCATGTATGAAAACAAAGAAAATCTCATAATTAAATACACATAATTAAAATTCCGTGAAAAAAGATAATATACCAACTTATGAAGTGGAGATTAATAATTGACCCAAAAAGAATTGCATTGGATGGAAACATAAAAAGTAATCATAGTAAAACAAGCAAAATTTTGAAACAAACACACATATGCTAATAACGACTCATTCACCTTCGAAAACAACGTAGCCTACCTATACTTCACCTAAATGAATTAGTGTTCTTTATAACTAGGGCTTCAAAAGAAACAAAATTACATTCCATTATTATCGAATCCCTTCATCAAATTAAGAAAAATTCAAAAGTGAAAATCCAAAACGGATCGGTTCAAGCAATTAACTGATAAACATGTTTCTTTAGCAAGAATAACAAACTTATAAATCACACCTGGTAGAGTGATATCATTATAAAAGTTACAAAAGAAGCTTTATCTTGCACATATTTATTCAATACATCAAGATAAATAACCAATGTTTGGAAGATGTTTAAAACATTATTGCACTAAGCCTAGATATAAATATTGTCTATAAGCTAAATCGACCATACATCTGACACATAAATGATCAACTGAAACTGAAACGTTTTCCATTAGGACAACTCAATACTGAACAAGTATATAAACTACTATTTACAAAATGCAAAAACAAGATGGAAACTGTGCTCCTTATGCCTTATACCTTATAAGGAATAAAATGTGCACTCCATTTCGAATCCTTCACAGGCTTGAGCTGATATAAACGCTTGAGAAATAAATGTTTTTAATACGAAAACGATGTACCTAATAATCTGAATCATTAGCATTGGATACAAAAGGAAGAAGTTTGATGGTGGCATGGTCTGGAAGAAACAAATTGCGTGGGCGGGGAATCCCCTCTCCCAAGCGAGAAGTGCCAACACCACGTCTAAACCTTGGAGAAAAGAAAGTTTGAAAACTCTTTGTGTCAGTTGAAAAATAATTTCTTTGTTGGCATGAAAATCCAGTAAGGAGACCACAAAGCGAGAGGTGATATCAATATTCACCCAGTACCTCTTTCTAGTGGCTACGAACCTCCTTCCCAACCCCATTTTCATAACCTTAATGGTAAGGGAATCTAGGTTCTGCAATAAATCTTTTAAACGTTTGTCAAAAATTGGCCAAAAAAATGCTAATTGAGCTTTGGTACAACTTGAAAAAATGGGGGTTTTCATAACTAGCACTCTACCCAACCAGTGTCAAAACAAGAACACACAAATGAAAAACAAATGACCCACCTAGAAATAACAAACATTATAGAAACCAAGTCCGGATAGCCAGAACGTTGTGCACATGCAGTGGGCTGTTTCAAGCTCATTACCACCAAATCATCACAAACATTTTAGGGAAATTACAAAGGTGAAATAATCATTCTCAAGGCAAGAGGCATGATTAAAAGTGGTGCACAAACACAGAGATAATCTTAACGCACCTAAGGGATGGCTCAAGAATAAAAGACATATGTGTAGGTGGCATATCCCCAACAGGAAGGATGGAAAATTGCTGGAAAAAAGAAAGTAGTTAAAGATATAAAAAGCAAAATAATTTTTGTTGACACTAAATAAAATCAGAGCCGGGCAATACGAACCCCTTCAAAAAACAAGGTCCAAATGGACCCTGAACAGACAAAGTGACCTCATAAATATGAAGGTCCCAAAGACGTCACATTAAACCACGATAATTAAGTTAAAATTTCAAGATTAGATAACTATTAAAATCAAGAGTCAAATTAACCTGAAAAGAAGAAAGCAATAGTACAAGAAGAAAATAACCATACCGAGGAGAAAATATTAATAACATATCCATATATTAATAAGAGTATCAACCTTAAGGAAGCATCTTTTTCAACATGTTATCTTAAACTGGAAATAGGGTTCTTTCCCTACTGTACCAGAACATCCTCAAAATATCAAACAGGAGAGATATGTACAAAATATTCTTCCATTGTAACAAACGATGTAACAGTATCAAAACTGTAACCCTACGCTATACGGTCCATTATAACCATTTTTGCCTAAAATACTCCCAACCCTTTAAAATATCCTAGGAGTATCTTATCTGGGATCATGTCAAAATCTGGAAGCACATCTTCAGTCATTCTTCAAAGATCTCAAATTCGTTGAGCCACTTGAAGTCTTCAACGGGCTCGAACAGGTACAACTTGTGAAGGAACTGATAGGCAATGAGGGTGCGACCACGATGAACCAGGAGCTCCACGTCCTTGATATCCAACAAAAAAGAGTAATAACATGGAACCCCAACTGGGAAATGGAGATCCCATGGACGGGGGATTCCAACCCCAAGCTGAGCAACATACAAAACAACATCCAACTCTCCAAGCAAATAAGGGAAAAATAATTTGTGGGTTAATCGACCAATGACATTTTTGGGCATTCGCAGATCAAGGAGAGAAGCCACAAAGTGGGCTGGTATATCCGTATTAACCCAGTGACATTCCTCTGAAACCAATTTTTTTTTCCCTAGAATGAGTTGAACTGCCTTCATTTTCAATAACTCTCTTTCAACTAACACAAATTTCAAATGTTGATCAGTAATGTGGCCTAGGAAAGCCAATTGGCTCCGGTCACTGGTTAACAGAATAGGAGTCTCCAGTGAAGATGCAAACTCTAAATTATTCATCTAGCTTCCCATCTAACGTAGTCTTATTAAATCTCTAACGTGTGAAATCATATGGAGGTAATCTGAATCCCCTATAATGAATTTGAGTACTGAAGCACACGAGTAAGGTAAAAACTAATTATTCCTCGACAAGCCAAGGCATATGGGAATAGTGGGTAAGTAATTACCATCAACACTGAAAGGAAGTAAGGTCCATGCGAAGAGGAACACGTCTAAATCTGGCTTAGAAACCATAAGAATGTGTGGCAAGGTAAACTAAATGTATAGTTCATAGTGACAACATGGCCACCACCAACACACTGCAACAAACAAGAGACAATGCCACGTAATTTAAGGCATGTTTCTAAAAAGATGGGAAATACCACGCAAAAGATGGGAAATAGAATAAAGGTTGGATATTTCATTATCCAAATATAATTAAAGCTTGAAAGGCCTAATCAAAATTAGAAGAACATGAATTAGTCAAATTTAAACCAAGGGCTCTAACAATATGGACACACCTTTAAAGGTTCTTATGAAAAGACAATATGGGCGAATGGAACATCATCCATTATGTAGGATACACAAAACTTCGATGGGTGTTACCCCCTTATTCAGTAACGCTTACTTTAAAAAATAAATTATCATTCATGTATTTAATTAATGAATATATGAACCTATATATATATATATATATCATTCATAAAATCAATAAAATATTACATAAATATACTCTCTAAAAATAAAAGATTAATTGACCTAAAAATAAAGGATTAATAAATCTAAAGTAATCGATAAAGTAAGTCTATTTTTGTTTGGACAGGTGGGACTGTGGGTAAACTTTGGAATCCTCTCCACACATTTGAAAAATTATAAAATAGAGGTCGTGCTTTTCAAATAAAAATGTAAACAATATATCTTAATGCGCACAAGCTAAAAAATTCACTATTTAAGAGATTTAAAGAACAAAATCATAACACACCAAGGTTAAGATTGGCTAGAAAGTATTTGTGTTGTGTCAAACAACTTTGCCTTTGGGCTAATATATGTAATTTCTTCTTTTCTATTTTCTGGGCAGATCTTTGTTGAATTGCTGTAATTTATTTTTTTGTAATATCTCATGCTTTGATTAATACAAAAAAGGTTAAGTTGGCATGATTTAATCTTACGAGGATTCAAAATCAACAAAAATCCATTGCTTGCTCCTCTTCCAGCTTGACAATTGCAGAAGTCTCAAATCTATCCATTAAATGATGGGCATATAGATCTTTCATTGGGGAGTAGTACTCTGCACTTCAACTTTCAGACATCTTTTAAAAGATGACCTTGTATTGGTAAAATAATTAAAATTTTCCCCGCTTTTCCATTCTAGGTAAAGTAATTTCTACAATCATAGCTTATTAGTTTGTCACTTGACTTTATAATATGGTGGCTTAAAAAATTGGTAACATTTTGGTCAATTGACTTATGAAATAAGTAACACACCATGATTTATGAGTTATTCAATTTTTTGAAAGGAAGTTTTATTTTCATAGGTGAATGCTATCAATGGAAGCTTTGAACAAGTAGGAGAATAGGTGGAAAGAGAAGCAAGAATGACTACATGCAAGAAAACTATACATGTGTCAATATTTTTGCCACCGAGATTGGAGATGAACACCCTTGATAAGAAGACGTGTCAACTAAAAATAACTTGTGATCATAATAGTGCAAAATGGAGGGAATGTGTGCTCCCCATTATGCATAGACAATGGTGTATGTGAAGGATGTGAAAAAATTTGTTGATTTCTACTCCAAAGCCTTGTCGATTGTTTTGTTAAAATGTTTTAACATGCATTTCTCTTCATATTGAGCACAAATTACCGACCATTTCTTTTCCAATTAATAAAATTCATTTGAATTGGTGTAATAGAATGACTACAATTTCCTTCACACCATAGAACAACATGAGATACAGATAACAAAAAATGGTGAAGAGCATGATAGGCTGTATGATCTTCAAATGAACAAAATGGAACTCTGCTTCACCTATCATGACCCCAATGCTACTTTCAAGGCAATCACATTTAAATTTTCTTTGGAATTGGTTTCTTTTTATTTATGGAGAATGTATACACCTAAAATTGGTTTGGATAATTAATTAAATACAAGTTATTTAATTAATGACTTTTTAATTCATCTACTTATAAATAGATATAAATATTTATTTATATAGTTCTTTTTTTCTAAATTCTTCTATATTAAATCATTTTCTTCTAGTTTTAATTAAATAAATAAATTCAATTAAGTTTGTTTTATTTAATTAATTCCCTTTCATTGAATTCAAATTTTATATTTGAATTTAGTCACATTTCTACAACTTCTTACCTCCACCTCATCATGTGTCTCACAAATTTAAATATTTCTAATATTGAAATTGGTAATTAGCTGCAACAAATTTCTAACAAATTCTAGACGCATGGCTCCTTCTTCCATTTGATGCTCTTCAACACTTGGCAAGGTTTTTCCATGAAAGGGAATATTCTCCATGATTTCCTCTAACTTCTTCATCTTCCACCATTCATCCGTCCATATCAAATCTAAACCGTTGAATCATGCCTCATCATTTTATGCCTTGGAAAATTCATAAATACAACATCATTCTACAGTAAATGGATCCAAACTTTGAGTAAATTTACTCTGCAAAATATCACTTGAGCATTTTTGAGCACTTTTAGCATTTGAGTGCAAATAGCAAATAGCAATTAGAATAGTTTAGCATTATTATGGATTTCATAATAGCTGCATCCTAGTTATTCCAGTAGTTTAATTACACTACTTAGCTTCATATCAATTATTATAGTATCATAGCATCACATTGTCATTATGGAATTTAGTTTATACATCATGTAGGAATATAATTCTTGCATATTCCAACCTCTCGTTCTTTTAGGTTGTCATTCCAAGATCATAGTGCATTATCTAAATTTGAGAGCCACATTATGATTTAAAGGAATCCCTGAGGATAGAGAGCAATGGGATAGTTTTGAGGATTTGGATTATCTTGGTCTATTTGTTTATTTGAATCCCTTAATGTAATATCTCATTGATGTTAATGTATTGATATCCATACTTGTTTATTCACTTTACAAATACATTTAGCATACAAAATGTAATGGGTTTAGCAGTGTGAATATGGGTGCAGTGTGCAATGGAGAGAGGAGTTGCAATGGTGGCAGAGCTAGAAGAGAAAGAGCAGGGTTGGAAACTAGGCTATGTTCGTGACGGTCATATTGTACACTTGAGAAGTGTGGTTATGGAACCCAAAAAATGTTTTTTTTCTTAGTCTTAGTCTCATGATTACTATGGATCTTTGAGTTGTCTAGACACTGATATTTCATGGATCACTTAAATATCAACTCAATACATACATATCAAATATTTTAATATATTCTTTAATTTTCATAAAATTATTGATTATAGTGGATCTTTGAATTATCCATGTTTTGTGTAATTTTTCATGGATCTATTATGACTTCAATTACAAGCTTCCTTATGGTATGTTGTAGTTTTCAATATTTCTTTGTTTTCTTATAGTTGTTGATCATGGCGGATCTTTGAGATACCTATATCTTCATTAGGATTTCCTTTAACATGTTGAGTACTCAAGACCATTCTAACTAAACCATAATTTCTTACAACTAAACTAAATTATGATTATTTTTGTTGGGAAGATTTTTAAGAGGATAGAAAAGATCCTTTTTGGGGGGGAATCATAGCTATGTTATCTCATAGATAGCCAAAGTATTGCTAGCAATTATCATAAGTCTACAGAAGAAAAATATGGTTTCCCTTATCACATTCAACAAGCATATGATTGGCCAAGGTCCCACTTCACCTGAATAATAGACTTGGATAGACACAAAAGGTCCCAATCTCCAAGAATGTTGGGACCTAAATGTGTTTGTAGAAATTCATTTATGTAACTCAGGATCCTCAATGCCTTCCTTTAGGACTCTTTCCCAATCTCCCATAGAAACCTCTACATTGATTCTAGTAATGCCTTTCACAGTGTTATTTTCCTATATTCCTTAATATTTTTTCATAATTTAACAACTTCAATAATAGATGGAAGCCCATGTCCCTGCTTTTTCTCAAATGGTACTTTACAAATCAACACCAGTTGAATCCCAATAGCAAGCCAAACTCATGAAGTTGTTCCTTGTGTACTTACATCTGGCACCCCCATAAAAAATATGAAGTCAATACTAATAAAATAATAATAATGCTAGCCTATGAAGCCTACCAAATCAGTAATATGAGGCAAGATTTATCCATGGATTCAATAGCCTATAATTTTGTTATAACATCTAAGAGCACAAGTTAATTATATTCTTGACTAAAAATTATGCTTCTCTTCTAGAGGTGCTTATTGAGAAGTCAAGAATGATTTATTATTCTCTACTGGAAATAGCTCTTGAACAAAATGGATTCCATTTGGAAAAAATATGATGTACAGATTGGGCACACCAACCTTGTGTTGATTGCTATTGATATGTGTTTCTATTCTCAAAAACTTGAGAAAATAATCTTTGGTGCCCATGATAAGAAGGGTGGGAGCTTTTACAACAAATTTGATCAAATCAAACAAAACCTCCCAAGTCTTGTAAATTAACATCCAAAATCAAAAGAGAAATCGTCAAGATTAGCTCTATGTTAAAACAATATTTTAATTGTAGTTTTCCTCATGTAGGTAACTCAAGCACATTGAATATGGGTTTTGTAGGCTTGCCTTGGCAAACAATAGTATAGAACTTGCAAAGAAAACTAAAATACAGACTTCTTATATAGACTTGAATACACATTGAGGTCATCTTTAGTGAGCCATTGTGGCATTGGAGTGGAAGGGTCATATAGATCCATAATATTTTTACCCTCTTTTGCAATAGGAACCTCACTTCGAGAGAAAAATGTATAGATGTTCTTCACCAATATTATTACATCATAGCACCCAAAATCTGCCTCTACTCTCCCAACCATCTACACATTAATATGAATTAAATCTCTCTAGAGACATGTTTTTTTTTGGGTGATTAAGGAATCGACTCTCCTACAGGGTATGTTGAATGACACAATACCCTTCACTATATTTGGGTGGAGAAGATCCAGGGTGTATTGAACAACTTCTCCAAAATCCTTGGCTACAATAAACACGTAACCAAATAAAATCAAACAACCTTCATCCAAAGCACCAAGAAATTATCCTACAAAACAAACCAAAGTGAATCTAAATAGTACTACTTGAGATGATTTTTAATAGCCTTTCAAATAAAAATAGTAGTTGCGAGTTAAATTTTGTTTTTAGGCACGAGAATTCTTTCATAGAATGAAATAAAACAAAACAAATAAATTTTCTAGGCAACATATAAATTCCCAAAATAAATCTCATTGAGACCATGGCAAGTGACTTACCTCAAGATTTTGCACAAAGTGTGTTGTCTGTCAATGATGCCGTTGAGAAAAAATGGTTAGTTTGTAAGAAAAATTTAAGAAGCCTTACCACAAAATAAAAATAAAAATAACACAAACTAGAAAAGATCTCCCTACAACCGCTATTTCAATCTATAAATGAAAAGTGATCTCAAAAAATTAGGGTTTTAGGGCTTGTGAAAATCCGATTCAATTAAGAGATCTACATATTAAATGCAAGTCAACGAAAATTTGATATATTAAAGGCAAGACATGAAGGGTAGATCCGATTTCATCTAACAACCACTAAAAACCTATTAACCATTTTTTGTTTGACTACAAGTTCCGAACAATCTTTTTAGAGTGTGAGATAGGTTTTAGGGTGAAACTTCACTCTATATGTAGCTTATCGGCTAATTAAAAAGGTACTTTGGGAGTAATAGACTTCTAAAGGGTGTAAAAGTGGGAAGCGGTTATCCAACTCTTAAAATGAACCTATGACATGGATGTATTTCATACATCCTAATTGTAGTTGATTGTTTCTCATGACTTAATTCATCTTTGGGTGGGTGCAAAAAATTGGGGGCCAAAAAGTGGCCACTTCACTTTTTCAACTTGAAATAGTGAAAACGTGAGCGCATTATAGTAAAATGCACTCACATTATGTGTTGGTAGTGATTGAGCCTAGGATGGGTCATTACCAAGCCAAAATGCAAGCTCGTTATAGCGTGCTCTTGTTATGGTTTGAATTTTTTAAAAAAATGCATTTTTTGAATTGAAAAAAGCATTGCCAAAATGCAAGTGTGTTATAACACGCTCATGTTTTAGTCTACATTGAATTTTTTTCCTTCTATTTTTAAAATCTTTCTTCTTGTTATCTTTCAGGGAAACTATATACATGAAATAAACATTTAAGTATTAGTTTACATTTACATATAAATGTTACACTATACCTTAAGTTATATTTCATGTATATAGTTTCAGGATGTTTGAGAGTGATTTCAAATCTCTAGGAGTTATAATGAAAATTCTAGTTTTTGGAAGATATTTAAAAATTTAAGACAATCAAATTTCAATAATCAACTTGTCAAATTTCAATAATCAAGAGGTCAAATTTTAGTAATCAACAAGTTGTATTATTTCTCTCTCCCCCTCTCTCTATCTCACTCATTATTTATCCCTTACACTCTAAACCTTTCTCTCACTATCTCCATCCCTTTATTTGACTCTCTCTCCCTTGAGGTCAAGAACTGCCCCCATCTCTCTTTGTCTTTGTCTCTATCTCTGTGTCTATCTCTATCTCTCTCTCTCTATTTCTCTTTATCTCCCCTCTCCCTCTCTCTACCTACCTCTCCCTCTATTACTACATACCACTCCCTCTATTTCTCTCTATCTCACCTCTCTTTCACCTCCCTCCCTCTCCTTCCATAATTCTCTCTCCCTCTGTTCTTCCCTATCTAATCTCTATCTCCCAATCATTCTCTCTACCTACCTCTCCATCCATCACACCCTACCACTCTCTATCTCACCTTTCTCTCCCTCCCTACCTCTCCCTCCCTCTATACTTCTCTCTTTCTCTACCTATCCTCCCCTCTCTACTTATCTTTATCTCCTCTATCCCTCTCTCTACCTACCTCTCCCTCCATCACTCTCTTTGTTTCTCTCTATTGAGTACCTCTATCTCTCTCCCTACCTCTCCCTCCCTCTCTACTTATCTATATCTCCCCTCTCCCCCTCTACCTACCTCTCCATCCATCACTGCCTATCACTCTCTCTATATTTATTTGTATCTCACCTCTCTCTCATCTCCCACTCTCTCCATCCATATCTCTCCCTCTCCTCCCCTCTCTACTCTCTATCTCCATAATCCTTCTCTACCTACCTCTCCATCCATCACTCCCTACCACTCTCTCTCTACCTCTTTATCTCACTTCTCTCCCTCCCTCCCTCATTCCCTCTCTACTTCTCTCTCTATCTCTCCCCTCTTCCTCTCTCACCTACCTCTCCCTCCATCACTCCCTATCTCTCTCTTTATTTATCTCTATCTCACCTCTCTCTCACCTCCCTATTGAATAGGAAAACTAAGAGGGGTGTGAATCAGTTGTCACAAATTTAATATTTAATTCATTCACCAGAACTAACTCTTAACACTGCTTAAATGTTTAATCATCAAATGCTAATGCAAAAAATCAAATTCATCACGCAAACACAATAACACCAAATTTATGTGGAAAACCCAATAAGGGAAAAACCACGGCGAGGAATAAATCACATTATAGAGAATATCAAAACTGATTACAAGAGGCTCATTGCCAAAACAAGGACTCACTGTCCAACAAGGCTAATAACTCGACGGGCTCACTACCAAAGATACAAAGAAGATAAAAGAGATATGTTATAGAGAGAGGACAATCTTAATGCAACAGAGAAATCCACCATAATCACTCGTAGACATGCATAAATGATAGAGTACACCTTCTTCTCACTGCATCTGGAAACTCAAAATTTAGGCTTCACACTAACCTGCCACACTTGCATCATAAACACATACTAATTCACATTTATTTCTATTCTCTTTTCGCTCTTGTCTCTTTTCCTTTGTTCTTGCTCATCCTTCCTTAGTAACTCATCCTATATTTATACTTATAGACATGTAAAATTGACTTGACACCTATCACACAACCTTGAATGGTATCAAACAACACTGAACGACATCAAACAACACTTAATGACATCAAACAACATCGAACAACATCGACCAACCTCAAACAATGTCAAACGATATGGAACATCATCTTTGATCATCTCAGAATGGCTCAGAATCATCCTGTAACACTTTAGAATAACTCAGAATCATCTTGTAACACTTTGGAATGACTTAGAATCATCTCGTAACACTGAGGAATGACTCAGAATCATCCTATAACACTTCAAAATGACTCATAATCATTCTGTAACACTTCAGAATGACTCGAAATCATCCTCTAATACTTCAAAAGGACTCAAAATCATCCCACAACACTTTGGAATGACTCGAAATCATCTCGTAACACTTCAGAATGGCTCAGAATCATCTTGTAACACTTCAGAATGACTCAGAATCATCCCGTAACACTTCAGAATGACTCAAAATCATCCTGTAACACCTCATAATAACTCAGAATCATTCATAATGTCTTGAATAATCTCAGAATCACCCCAAAACAGTTCGAAATCATCCTGTAATGTCTTGGATCATCTCACATCATCTCAGAATCATCTTAGAATGCTCAAAATCATACCACAACATTCCCACATCGCATCACATCAAAACGACATCAAAAACCTAAATTCCTCTATTAATTGAATAATACAACATTATTTAATTAATTCACTTGTTCACCATTTCAGAAAAATTTAATAAACTTCATTTATTTAATAAAGTCCCAAAAACCCTAATTCCTCTATTAATTAAATAAAATAACATTATTTTATTAATTCACATTTCATCATTTCAACCAATTAAATAAATCTCATTTATTTAATAAAGTCTTAATCTCAACTTATTTCATCTTGATTGATTAAATAACAACAATTATTTAATTACATCACTAAATCATCTTATTCCCCTAAGTGGATTAAATTATTAAATAATAATTTAATTACAACACTTTCCCTCCACAATTTGAATAATTAAATCAAACTATTCAAAACAATTATCAAAAATCAAATCAAAACTAATGCAACTTTGTTTGCAAAAGTCAAACTTGATTTGCACATTCAAACTCCAAAAAGGAATTAATTAATTAAATCAATTAATTCATATTCCTCACCCACTTTTTGATTGAGCAAATTACAATTGCTGACTAAGCAATCTAATTTGTTAACTAGTCAAATCTATTTTGTTAACTAAAACATCACATTCCTAACTAAGCCATCACAAACTTGATTGATCAATCTATTCTGTTAACTAATCAATCACATCCCTGACTAGCCAATCTATTTCCCAATCACACAAATTGTGCAATCCACTTTGCACAATTCTCTCATGTCTAAATCCTCTCAACACACTCCCACCATTGATATGGATATTCTTCAAAACGATCTTGATCGTCCATTTCAAATCTCATTTTTTTATATAACAAACCTCTCTCCTCACAAAAAAGGATCAAAGAATTAACATACATTGAGCAAGGAAGTGCTGTCAAAATCATCCTTGAGAGAGCTTCATCCATTATCTTCGATCAACCAAACACAACAAGCATTCATCCACACTTTGCACACGAACTTTGGAGGCTTCACTATGATAAGAGCAATCCAACATCAAGCGAATACACTTCACTACGGGATGGTGAAACTATATTTTGTTTTCTATTCATACGATAATCAGTAGGTTCATTATCATGCTTGCAATAGAATAGTTTCAATTTCATATGTGTAGGAGTTTCTAGATTTTAGATTTAAGCTTTTTGGCTGTAGATTAGATTTCTTCGTTAGATTGCTCTAATGTCCCTCTTGGATAATTAATCTAATGTCCTTCTTCCCCCTCACACATTCTGGCATGCCCGATGGGACCCTTTTCCCCTCCTCTAACATTTGTTTGAGCCATTTTTGAAGTTGTAGGTCTCGAAAATGCTTCTGTCACAGTTTTCACACGCTCGTCCTGAAGACTTGAGCATCTGTCTGGAAAGTCTGAGCATTTTTCTGTCAATAAAACTATGCATTTTTCAAAAGAATGACACATTTTTCAGAAGAACTACGCATTTGTCATGGGAATGGTGCATTTGTATGAAACTGGTGCATTTTTAATTTCTTAAGTTAGCATTTGTATGACAAGGTTTTTAAGCACTTGTTTCTGAAATTGTGTAGTTGTTTGAAACCTATGCATTTGTATTTTTTATTTTGAGCAGTTGTTTTGACAGAAAATGCACCAATCTTGCACTCTTGTAATAGGTTCTCACTAACAGGTGTTTTTTTGGATGTGTAGGTAGGAATTGACAGATTTGATGGAGGATTACAACTTTAACATGTTAATTGTAGGGAAGACGATTGGTCCCAATTGTTGAAATTCTTTTTAATTAAACTTAAGAATTTTTATTTTAGTGCTCTAAAAATGAACAACAACAAACTCACACTTGATTTTTGTGTTGTTAAAAAGAACAAATTTTAAGCTTTTTTAACTTAGGAATTTTCATTTTAGTGCTCTAAAAATGAACAACAAACTCACACTTTGATTTTGTTGTTAAAAAGAACAAACTTTAAGCTTTTTTAACTTAGGAATTTTCATTTTAGTGCTTAAAAATGAACAACAACAAACTCACACTTGATTTTGGTGTTGATAAAATGAACAAATTTTAAGCTTTTTAACTTAGGAACTTTCATTTGGTGCTCATAAAAAAGAACAAAAACACTTTATTTTTGGGCTTTAAAAATGAACCCATTTAATGTTTTCATAAGTAGGAACCTTTAATTTTGGTGCATAAAAAGAGAGAACTCATTTTTCATTGTGTTGACGCACACACATTTTTTACATTTGTTGGCCAAGATAGGACAAGGATTTTCCATTCTTAGAAACACCTCCATTGGAGCTCATTAAAATGAACAAATGTTTCTTTATGATATTTCACCATTGCTATCTTAATTGCTTGATGTCTTGAAAATTTCATATTGGTGCGAGTTAAAAAGAACTTTGTTTTGTTTATTCACAAATTTTTGGGGATAACATCGCTCGAGGTGTTTAAAATGAATCAAATTGCTATGGATTGTTTACTATGCATTCATTGATTGGAAAAGATAAGTGTTTTGTTTGCTCCCCTCGCACCCTTTGGAAATCTTGGGTGAGCGAAAGAGCATTTTTGAGCATTGCACTTTATTTTTAAGTTTACCTTATAGAGGGGGCTTGCCTTGAGATACATCCCGCGTTGGAGAACTCATTGCAAGGTCTCAAAGCACATTTACTGACGAGCTATATTAAAGGTTTCGAACTCATAAGAAAGTAGCTTCAAGCCGTGCTGATAATAGACTGCACCTAATCCCATACCTTAAGTGGAATGGGAATGGTTAAAGAGCCTTAAGTGGCCAACGGGTGAGTGTCAGATTTTCACATTCACAATTATCACTAAGAACCAAATTGTTTTAGAAGCCACCCTATTATCCAAAAAAATTCTCTTAAAGTGGTGCATCGGAATTTACTTCCGGGAAGTTACTTGCCATGTCCGACTATAGGCCCATGCCATAAGTTGCATGTAAAATCATATCTTCAGAGCATGAGGCAGGCCTACCTAAGAGAATGGTGTCTATCCCCTAGGGTTGTAATTACTAGTTTATGTTAAACTTAGCCCATTACATTCAAAATAATTTGACATCAAATTCTGTGTTTGAATTAAAGAAAAAGAACACATTCAAAACAAACATTGAACAAGATGATTAAACCAAAAACCCTTTGATTTAATGCACACTTGTGAGAGAAGCCTTATGTTTGAACTCCTTTGAAAGGATATTTCCCTAAAGGTTTTTGAACATTTTGGCTTTGATTTTAGGGTACATTAATCAAAGTAAACATTTTGGAACTATGGCTTGGTTGTTGTGATTTCATAGCCTAAGTTATATACATGAAGGTCACATAAGTCCATGCTTGCCGAGTCAATCTAAGTGTTGTCTTATCACTTGCCATACTACAAAATACAGAGGAAAAGTTGAAAAAGATTTGTTCACAAGATCATTGTTTGAATCATAAAAATTTGGAAAAACAAAAGTTCAGATAGTCCCACATCAATTATTGCCATCCTACCTATTTGAAATAAAAATCAAACAAATCATTAAGGTCATTCCTCCACTCAAGACGTCGATGATATTAACAGTTACTTGGGACTCACAGATAGTACAAGTAGACTTTTCCACAACATATCCTCTAGACAAGGAAGTGGAATATAGACTTTAGTTCTTCAACATTTTGATTTCCAAAAAGTAGTGTCATCCAAAATAACACTCAAACCCTAGGGTCTTGAGCTTCACAACAACCATCCCATAAACACCACCAAACTTTATGACCATTTGGAGGCCAACTACCCTATTTCAACAACTAGATCTTGTAGCATCGATCCTTCAACCTAGTCTCACATATATCAAAGGTGAACAAACTGACATCATAAGTAGCTTAAGAACCTTCATTTTTAGAAGAAAAAAACACCCCACCAATTTCTCACCACATCAATTGTCCTAGATGAAGAGGAAGAGAAAGTTGACATAACATCAAAGAGACCCATATTATCACCACCCATGTGGCAATAATTATCCCATTCATGATCTCACATAAGGTCAAGATCCCTAAGATAAAGACCATAGGTCATCATTTTAGACTCAAGCATCTAAGTCCAAAAGATCTCAAGAAACACCTTTGGGCACTTCACGAAACCAAAACTAGGTTGGTATATAACTTCTACAAATGAGCTTTCCCAAACGATCCAAACTTGTATTCCTTCTACTATTGTCAGAATCCGGGTCTGTTCCAATAGTTCTAGTATCTTACATATAATCTATAGGACAAAATTAGGTCTTTAGAAAATTAAGTCACCTAGAGGGTACACCAATTTCCCATAGGAGACCCAAGCTGTTTATGAAAACCATGAGATCATAGCATAGGAAGAAAAGGGAAGCAAGCAAGAATGACACCAGTATCCCACCAAAAAACACCACAAGTGACAGAAGTGGCCCATGAAGATATAAACCAAGTGACCTTTTGATAGGGTATTAAACATCAAAACATCCCCGAAATTGTAAGTGTGGAAATGGTGAATAAAATCTAAAACACTTCTTAATACGACATTACATCAATGAGTAAACAAATTGAATCAATTCAAAAAAGTAATCAATTGAAAGCGTCCTATTGCTCTCTATCTCCGAAGATTTATTAAATCTAAATTGCTCTCATATTGTGTAAGCAAATAAGACTGTTAAAATGACTATCTAAAGAACGAGATAATGATAATGCAATGCTAAATGATAAATCAATTAAACTAGCATGACATAGATATGAAACAGATAATTGTAGCTACAGGAGGCAACCATTGTTGAAAACTGGATTGATGCTTGATTGTGTAGATACTTGATGCTTGATGTCTGGATTCTTGTAGAGTAAGAGTGCAAAAGCTTGATTATCTGGATCCTTTTCTTGGTTCAATGAGGCTTTATTTATAGATTTCCTGGCTGTAGAAATGCACATGTCGATCTATTACCCAAATCATTCTTATCAAGGGTAACAATATCAAATAGGGCAACAACATCAAGGGTTTCAAAATCCCCATCAAGGAATAAGTCTAGAACATCAAAATGCCCTAGATAAAATTGAGAGAGATCTTGAGGAAATTAAACGAAATAAAAATACAACATATCATCGATGCCATGTGCAAATTCAAGACATTACATATCCAAAACAAATGAGCATCATTCCACAAGCACCTCAACAACACCTCCAATATCAACAATATCAAGGTGTGCCTCAAATGCAGTATCAGGGTGTACCTCAAGTGCAATATCAAGATGTACCTTAGCCACGGTATCAAGAAGTTTCACAACACCAAGGTGTACCTCAAGTACAATATCAAAATATACCCCAAATATAGAATCAAGGAGTTTTAGAAAATCAAGAGCATAACAATCAAGAAAAGCCACTGAGGAAAGATTACCAACCAGGAAGGAAATTCACCCCTTTGGGAGCGACTTTAGAGGTAATCATGCACAAATTAGTACAACAAGAACTTATCAAAATCAATGATAGTCCAACTTATGGTGAACCAAGCTTTAAAGTCCCTTGGTCTAACCAATATGAATGATGTGAGTTCCACAAAATCAAGGGTCACCCAACGAACAAATGTGCTACACTCAAAAACCTCATCCAATAGATTATTGATAAGGGATAAATAGCTATTAAAACTGGTTTTCAAGGGCTATCTACCAATGACAACAATGATAATGTCTCAACCTCAAAATTTGAAAGCAACGATCAAGAGCTATCTATCACCGATCACATTGACAATGTCTCTACGTCATCCAGTGAGCAAGAGGACATACATCAAGAATTTAATCCCAAGCATGATCAAAATCAAGCACCAAAGTCTAGCAATGGTTCAGTCCAAGATATATTGACATCATCCAAAATCATGACAGTACATATTGATGATCAAGAGACTCTTGATCCAACACTTATACACAATGTAGAAAATATAAGCCAAGAGCCATCACCGATAACATTTTGAGGAAATCCAAGGATCCTTTACAAGTAATCCCTTCTTTGAAATTGATCCATGTCAAGAATGTGATCTAAAGAATGTCAAAGATGATACCACACAAAGTCAAGATCAAGAATCCCTATCATCAAAATATTACAAAGGCTTGGAAGATATCTTCCAAGACATCCCATGTTTTCCAAAAGAAGAACAAATCCATATATCGAGCACACATACATAAACCCATGAGATGCTTACTCCTAATGGATATGTAGATGATCTTCATCCAGGACAAGAGTCCCATACTCTTGATATAATTACCAAAGAACAAGAATCTCCTACTCTTAACATCTGCACAAAAGATCAAGAAATAGCAGAAGCTAGAGACATATTAGAAAGGGACAATGAAGAAGACGTATACATAAGTTGTGAATTAGAAACATCCTGTATAGACATATCAGAAGGGGATTAGGAAGAATACTTATACAAAAGTTGTGAATCAAAAATATCCTATGAAGATATATCAAAAATGAATCATAAGGAAGAGTTTTGTGTGGATAGTAAATCAGAAACACCATTTGAAGAAGCATTAAAATCTGATATTTCACAAGATCAAGTTGAAGATATCAATCAAGAAGGTATCCCACATCTGAAGTATCCTGTTAGTGAGGAAGCCAGCACATTTAAAGATCCACAACAGAGAAAAAAAGGATTAACACCTTGTTTCCAAGGTAAGACATATGTAAAGAGCGGAAAAATCTTTAAAAAAACATCGACAATTACTTTAAATAAGATCCATTATATTCAAAATAAAGTTGTCATTCCATTTATTTAGACATCAAGAACTAGTCGATTACAAAACAATGACATAAAAGTCGATAAGTTAAATTCATAACAATTCAGTCTAAATCATACAAGTGTCATAATACACAATTTCAATTATAAATACAATGGATGATAATATATCCAGTTACAATTTGAGACTTAGGCATTCAGTCGCCATAATCTTGTCATTACGTAAATCAAGAATAATTAAAGCATAAAAGAAGATGTCGTCCGTCGATCTTCCATCCAAAAGCAAATCTTCATAAAGAAGACGAGAACAAGGATCAGGCGCTTTTTCCGCCCAACCTCGAAGCTTACGCTTCCCCGAAATTTCTTAGTCAATCAAGAAATACCCGACCCTGCATGAATCGCTTAGCAAAAAGCAATCTACGACCAAGGTGGAATCTGGTGCATGCCTAGTATTACTAGTAAAACCACAAGCATTTTCATTTTTCTAATTCATTTAAGAAATAAGCAAGTTCAATACTAGGATATGGTAGAGAGTTCAATAAATCCATCTGTTTCAATGGTCCATAAATTACTTGGCCAAGTAAAATGTCATGCACGACAATAAAAGCAGTTTTGGAAAAGCAAAACTACACTCTCTAGTTACCCATATTCTACACCCGTCCCAGAAGGTAACTTTCCCAAAAACATAACATGCAGAATCATCTATCATTCATGCATGGTCTAAACAGTCAAACACAATCTTTTGAAAACAACAAACTGAAAACTTGTTTGAAGTGAAAACAGACAAAAAATCATTTCTTTTCCTTGTTTAAATTCATAAAAGACAAAAAGTTAATATTTTAAATTGAGTAATTAAATAATCGAAAAAGTTAAATGAAGGTGTAACTCCAGTATGCAAGTTAAATACATATAAAAATAGAATTAAAAGAGTACACATTCATTCGTTTATACTCATCTAATTAATGCTGTTTCAAATTCGTTCTTGATATTTTTTAATAAAAATCATATTTCAAGTTTAATCATTTTATTTTCAGTTTAACATATTCTCAGAAAATAAATATAATCGTTCATCAGATTTAAAATAACTCATTTATCTATTTTTGTTTGACAGTTTCAATTGAAAGACAAAAATTTCATGTTTAAATAACCTCTGATTCGAAATAGTGTTTAATTTTGAAGTTTATTCTATCAAAGATTTCTTGACAGAGTTTTTGTCAAATTAAATTTAGCTAAATAACTTTCTGTCAGCAAAAATAACAAATTTTAAGTGTAAGATCGTTTTTGGATCTAAATTTAATTGTTGTGTTCTGTTTTGAATCATCTATTTTATTTGTGATTTCAACATCAGATTTTTCTAAAAATCTTATGTTTCTAAACTGCTTAATGTTCTGGAAAATAAATACAGTCCGAATTGTTGAAAGTTTTCAATAAAAAAATAAAGGAATAGATTTTTGCAATCACTTATGTAGATCTTTCTTTTCTAATTTGATTACACAAAATTTCTCTTTTAATTTTATACTAAATTCCATAAACTAGAAAAGAATTGCAAAATCTATTGTAGAATTAATAATTAAATTTACAATTCCTACTTGGTAGTTTCTCAGATCTAAATTTTTTGAATGTGTGCTCCTTTTGTATTCTCTGACTATCTAATCTATGTATTCTATCTTCCTTCCAAATGGATTTTTTTTGTTTTTTTTCTTGGTGTCTCCTTGCTGCCTGGGCACCTGTGAAGATTCTTAGTGACTGAATTTAACTGAAGTGACCTCTCCCTGCTGGTAGCATGGAAAGTCAAGACCTTTCCCTGGCTGTGTGTAGAGTTTAAACTCTCCGCAACTCCCCAAACAAGCCACACCTATCTTCCTTATCAGATGCTTGGAAGAGTGGAGGATTTCCTGGCCGCGTGGGTTCTAAGTTCTCCTAAAAGGTTGCATAGGGAGTGTATATTCCCTTTACCCTACGCCTATTCCTTTACTGGCTGCGCCTCCCTACCTTCCTCCCTGCGGGTGGAGTGTGAGGTGTGTGGAGATTTTGGTTGCATGGAAAGGTGGAAGACCCTCTCCCTTGGCTGCGTATTTCCCTTGTGAAGGGAGCTTGTCCTTGGCCACCTCCCTTCTTCTTGCCTTTCTGAAGCGTGTGTGGTGAGTGGAAATTAATTACCACTGTTCAAAACTAAATAATATCCCCTCCTCTGCGTTTGGGTGAGATCCAGAATAAAATAGACATTGATCTTCAAGATGATTTTTCCTGTGTCCTCCCTAATTTCGGATTTCTTTTTATATATCTTTTTTTTTTTCTTTCATTCATTGATCTAAACAAGGAAAATTGAGATACACTGTTAGTCACTGATCTCCAGATCAATTCTTTGATCTCTCAGTTCTAATTTATTGATTGCTTCCTCTTTTTGAAGATATTTTCTTCCACATGTTAACTGAAGTTTTAATTTTGAATGCAAATTCCAATTTGAACGAATGTTTGATTTTCTATTTCTTTTCAATTTTGTTTTCAATTTCTCCATTTAGCCAATTTAAGACTTAATTCAATTTCTGAATTTAAAAATCTCCTCTTTTCATAATTTCAATATAAAAAGCATTTAATTTATAAAACACTTTATTTCTTTAAATTTTAATCTAATTTCGAAATAAAAATCTATTGCATTTAAATTTCAAAATTCAAATATATTATTTCCAAACAATAAATAAATATTTAAACAATCAATCTAATCATTTAACTTAAGTCAATTTCATCAAATTTAACTAAATCATCATTTAAATACATGCATTTTCACAAGTTGAAGCATTAAATTAATACTTGATTTTCAAAAATTTCAAACAAGATAGCACAAAAAGCATTAAAAAAAATATATCTATGTGATTGTGTGAGATCCCATCTATTCATAAACGTCAATCGGCTAAACAATTCTATTTGATCGTTGTTCTCGCCTTCCATCACGTTCACCTGTTCCTGCGTTCACTTGAACTCGATTTATCATCAGTAATGACAAACCCTTAAATAAATATAAATACAATTCAAATCATAATAATTACATTTCTGTTTCAATTTCAATTTAAATATCATTAAATAATCATTTAATTTCCATTTAAATATCGACATAATGATTAATTCTTGCTTTAAATAAGTCAATGAAATCCATACGTGACAACATATCCCATTGCAAATGAAAAATTTCAAAGGATTTAGTATCAAGGCAGAGGATTAGGTCTACATGAACATGGCATCTTAGAACCAGTGCAGATTATGGGAAATCCTAAGCATCAAGGTCTTGATTATTCAACAACTAAGGGAGCTAAAAACATCAAGGATACCTCCATAATACTGTGGGAAACTCTATGTAATGCAAGCATAAATATAGAGAGCATGAAGAGTCCTTATGATGAAATTGATACCAACACTACAACTAGCCATATCATGAATCGTCATCCTACATATTTCCATTCTCTGATTAGGACAACAACAACAAAAAAACTATATCAAAGAACAAAACAAGTCATTGAAGCAAAATAATCAACAAAAAATAATGGACAAGAAAAATTCAAATGGATACAAAAGAAAATGCAAGAAAATCATCCCTATCAAACTCCATTAGTCAAAAAAACTATGGGGAAAAATCAAAAAGGGAAATTCATCCAGCAAAGATGTCCAACAATACAAAAAAAAGCTTAAAAAATGACTTACAAGGTATATGAAGATGTTGGTCCCAATCGAATCTCCAAATCCACCTATCATTGCTCATCATCCTAAGCTTGGAGAGTCAAAGGTTCCAAACTATCGACCAATCCATCTAAATATCATATCCCTCAATGCATTTTACCATCCATGATATCCAAAACTCACATTGAGCATGTGTTGGTAGCAACTCTTTATCAAAAAGATTCTAAGGGAAATCTATCGTGATGTGCACATCAAGGTAAGGTTAACTCCGATATCAACAAGGATATCATTGATTACATTCAATCACTCGTATCCTAGCAAAACAACTCCTCCAAGCAGGATATCATTGGCACATCATGACAACAACAACGTCTACATCAACACCACTAGGTGGTCCAACATGAGCAAAAACGTGTCACCATGATGAAAACCTAGTAAACATGCGTCTTGTGTGACATAAGAAAAAAAGAAAAAAATCAAGAAAAATAGTCAAGAGAAAAATCGTCTTCCAGTTAAAACCACTATGGTGGCACTTTGGACAAGTACCATAATGAAAACCTGGAAAATAGGCATCATGTGTAGAATCGAACATCTACATGCACCATTTTAGGAGGAGGCATCTCAACTTATCCATAACGAACCCAAGCCATTGTTTCCAAAATCCAACTTATCTTGATCTTGACAAATGTTTCATATACATTTTACACTTGCTTATGGAAAACATCTCGACATGGTTCATTGTCATTGATCCTATCCTATCCAACATTATCTAATCCATGAGGCATTTTCCAAGAGGAATACTCTATCCAAACATGTTATCCTATCACAAGATAATCCATCACCTACATTGCTAGACACTGGGGGCAAATGCTTCCATCTTTCTTTAGAAAAAAAATTGATCTATGTCTTCTAACTCACAGTGTGATCTAGGCATTGTCCCATCAACAATGTATCCTGTTAATGCACTACCAAGGTAACCTTCAAAGATGACAACAACATGGAGTATTCCTTCACTCAAAAATTCTAAGATATCAACAGTTGCTTGAACCCCACAACTAGTTCAAGTAAGTTTTTTTACAACATATCCTCTAGAAAAACAAAGTGAGGTATCAATCTAGGTTTTTAACATCTTACACCCCAAGAAAAAGGGTAAAAAATCCACCAACAACAAGGTATACCCACCAATGAACCACTAGGTTAATCTTCAAAACAGTTCGTCCCAACAACAAGGTGTACCACCAATGCACTACCAAGGTAACCTTCAAAGATGATGACAACTCAGATTATTTCTTCACTCAAAAATTCTAAGATATCGATAGTTGCTTGAACCCCACAACTAGTTCAAGTAAGCTTTTCCACAATATATCCTCTAGAAAAACAAGGTGAAGTATCAATCCAAGTTTTTAACATCTTACCCCCTAGGCAAAAGGATAAAAATCCAAAAACATCTGAAAACATCAAAAAGAAAACAACATCGTTGGGTTATTCCTTCACTCAAACAGTCAAAGATATCAACATTTTCTTGAACCTCACAGCTAGTTCAAGTGAATTTCACACAACATACCCTCTAGACACAGAAACAAGATATCAATCCATGCTATCAATGTTGTTTACCCAAAAATAGTTCATGCTTTGAGTCAAACGATAGAACTACATGGTCTCTGTGTGTACAACGTAGGCAAGGATTTTTAGCCCCCAAGGCCCTAGGTTACTCCCCTTAGGTTTCCAACATGCTTTATTTCAACTTAGTAAAAAAAACAAAATCCAAACAAATTCAAAAATATTCACAAAACAACAAAACCCATGAAATTGATAATCAAATCAAATAGATCCCAAAGTCGTTTCTCCCTCAACTATAGTGGTTTGAGGAAAAACTATAATAATTTTAACCCACGATGTTAGGGTTTCATTCTAAACATGTCAAACAAAAATAAAATGATACAAAACATGATGACAAGTAAAATTTAGGATGACAACAAGCAAATGCTAACATGGTTTAAATGAAACAAAGGAAAATGCAAGATCACAACACCAATGGAAAATTTAACTACACAAAAACTAAAAACCACCTACACCATTGCAAAGATCATGAAATTCTACCCCCATTTTAAAAAAAACACTGAAAGATACTTCCGTATGAGCAAGATATGGTCATTTGAAGATAGGGTAAAATTACAAGTCACAGAGCAAACAAAAGCAAGATTTTAGGACAACTACATGAAACAAAAGCAATATTTTAGGAAAACTGCATGAAACAAAAGTGAGATTTTAGGACAACTGCTTAAAACAAAAGTGCCAATTTAGAACAACTGCACAATTTTCAGAGAACTTCACAGTTTTTGAACAATTGCTTAAACTAAAAGTGCTAGTTTATGACAATAGCACAAATTTCACACAAAAGCATAGTTTTCACAAGTACAAAAGTGCCAAAACCGATGTAGATGCTAAAAAATCACCAAAACTTTTCTATTGACTCAAGAAAATTTGTACACGCATAACAAGAGTGTAACAAAGCGAAATGAGACGCGACAAGGTACATACTACGAAACTGATGCCCAAATGACATCCAAACTCTTGAAATGTATCCATGTGATATGAGGTTCCCTGAATCCTCACCATAGCTCCTTGAAAATCGACAAAACAAAAAAATTCAAATAACTTGAAAACACAATAAAAGCAACATCAAAAAGCACAAAAAACATTTAAAAAATCTAAAAAAAAAGCCTATTTCCACCATTGCTTATCCACAATAAAGGTTCATCCATAATAAAAAGATCGTCACACTCATTCTTTGACAAAACAAACAAACAAAAATAAAAGCCAAAGTATCAACTACCTATCTTTTTAAACAAGTCCCAACAATATCCTGATATATGCCTTAACGGATCTGTTCCTATGATAGACATGATCAACAATGGATAATAGCCCCACCCTAAACAAATATGGCAAGTGATACTGCAACTGTGTTTTTTATCTTTTTATGGTCTTACTTTTTGTTATTTATTTTATTGACTCATTCCCAAGATCTCTCAAGGATGTCCAAAAGGATTTAGAGAAGAAGGAATGGGGGCAATCAAGCGTCATTTTGATTTGTTGTTTGTAAGATATGTTTGTAATATTACCACAATGAATACTTGCTTTTTTGAGTATGGAAGTTGAATTAAAACAGTTCGTGAAGTAGTTACATGTTAGGTGTTCTATACCTCTCTATGTGATTGGTCCAAATTTTTTTCATGCAATCGCCCCTATACTTAAAAAAAACATTTTTGTATGTTTGGTATGAACAAATATACTCTTTTTTTGTAGAGTCAAATTCCACGCAATGGATACGAAGTCACCTTGGTAATTCATACCCTGGTGCATCATATCTATTTGCTACATCAAACATGATTGTTCAAACAATGAAGTATGTAAAGTGAAGCAAAGTCACATCATCAATTCTATCCATCATCATATTTCTACTAACTAACAAACATCATCATATTTCTTCTAATTAACATAATTTTTATCTATCATGATAATTATTCTAAATTAACATTCATCCTACATAACACATCATTAGTACCATATCCATTCTACATCCACAAATGTTATCAAAACATATCATGATGATGATAAACCAATTAAAAACATCATGCAGCATGTATGGGGCATTCATCTATCAACATCGATCACATCATAGAATGAGACAAAGTATGATTCCTACATCTACATCATATCCATACATCAATAAGGCACAAGAACACATAAACATACAATGAGGCCGGATCAAAGAAGGTATATCTCATATATATCATCATCAAAAAGGAATGTCATTAGTACATCCGCAATGCCACAAGTGTGATAGGAAATTACAAAATCATAACATATATATGAGGTCTCGACTAGACCAATGAATATATATATATATATATATATATATATATATATATATATATATATAACACATGTCTACAAAATTCCTCTGCACCATGAAACAACATGAAGATCAAGTCCCAAAAAAGGCAAGACCCCAAAATGCAATCCCTCTGCATTAAGAAAGTCCTGCTCCAATGCATTGAAATGGGCAATTGGATCAAACAAGTGATGAGGATGTCTCTCTCTTGTCATAAGCGGATAGAGATTTTCCTGCAAAAGATATAAACCAAGATTCTAGGGTTTCACTCTAAACAGGCAAGGAAACACAAAATGACACATGCTAGGTGACAAATGACATGTTTAACGGTAAATAAACATAAGCTAAGGTTTTGAACACAAGCATAGTGACAAGTGACATGTTTAATGGTAAATAGACAGAAACTAGGGTTTCACTCTAAACAAGCAAAGAAACATAAAATGACACATGCTAGACGAAAAAAAATGTATGATGCTAAATAGACACAAGCTAGGGTTTACAACACATGCATGGTAACAAAACAATGCTTAAACAGAAAAAAAACACAAACTAGGGTTTCACTCTAAACAAGTGAAGAAACATAAAACAACACTTGTTGGGTAACAAATGATAGTTGAGATGGTAAACAGACACAAGCCAAGGTTTTAAAACGCAAACATGATCAAGAATGACATTCATAATGGTAAAAAAACACATACTAGGGTTTGGACGAAGCTAAGAGAAAAATGACAGATAGAGAGTCAATTACCAAATTTTGAAACAAATGCTCAATAGGAGACAAACAAATGCACTAGTTTTGAACAAATGCCTAGTTTTAGGACAATTGCATAAGATTTTGGGCATAGTTTCCTGACAAGTGCACATTTTTAGGACTAGTACGCAGTTTCTAGACAACTGTGCAGTTTTTGAACAAGTACTCAAAACAAATGTGCCAATTTTGAAAAAATGTGCTAGTTTTGGACAAAAACACCAAAAACACCTAACAAATGCGCCAAAACCTCAAAACCAACTCATTTGTTTGACAAGACTTCACACACGCAAAACGAGAATGAAAACATGACGAAAGCGAAGGGCAAAAATGTATACATCGGGGCACCGATGTCTGAAGGCCGTCTATACTCTCGAAAGAGCTTAGAACGATGTGGGGCAACCTCAAATCTCAACATTCTCCCTCAAAAACTAACAAAATATGGAATCCAGAGACAAGAATTAGCAAATGGAACCAAGCACAAATAATCCAATTTGAAGACAAATTGCCTATATAATTCCTCAAAGAAATCTTCCTACTTACAAATTAGAATATCTAAATGAGAAATGATGCACATTAACATAAAATATTATATCCACAATTATTGAAATGACAATACAATAGTGTCAAGAGCCTAACCTCAAAGCTTGAAATTTTTGGTCAACCTCTCGAGGGGGCAACACAGAGTCCTACCATCATTCCACTGAACATTGGGGCATAGTGGGGCACAAAATATTTTTTCAAAAACTTAATCTTAAAAGGTGCAAAATGTAGACATGTAAAATTGACTTGACACCTATCACACAACCTCAAACGGTATCAAACAAAACTAAACTACATCAAACAACATTGAACGACATCAAACAACACTGAACAACATCGAACAACCTCAAACAACATCAAACAATATGGAACATCATCTCTGATAATCTTAGAATGACTCGAAATCATCCCGTAACACTTTGAAATGACTCAGAATCATCCCGTAACACTTCAGAATGACTCAAAATCATCATGTAACACTTTGAAATGACTCAGAATCATCCCGTAACACTTCAAAATGACTTGGAATCATCTTGTAACACTTTGGAAGGACTCAAAATCATCCAGTAACACTTCAGAATGACTCAGAATCATCCCGTAACACTTTGGAATGACTCAAAATGATCTTGTAACACTTTAGAATGACTCAGACTCATCCCGTAACACTTCAGAATGACTCAGAATCATCCCATAACACTTCAAAATGACTCAAAATCATACTGTAACACTTCAAAATGACTCAGAATCATCCTGTAACACTTCAGAAAGACTTGAAATCATCCCATAGCACTTTAGAATGACTCAGAATCATCTTGTAACACCTCATAATAACTTAGAATCATTCATGATGTCTCAAATCATCTCAGAATCACCCCGAAACTGTTCAAAATCATCCTGTAATGTCTTGGATAGTCTCACATCATCTCAGAATCATCCCGAAATGCTCAAAATCATATTGTAATGTTCTCGCATCATACCACATCACATCACATCACATCAAAATGACATCAAAAACCTAAATTGCTCTATTAATTGAATAATACAACATTATTTAATTAATTCACTTTTTCATCATTTCAGACAAATTTAATAAATTTCATTTATTTAAAAAAGTCCCAAAAACCCTAATTCCTCTATTAATTAAATAAAACAACATTATTTGATTAATTCAAATTTCATCATTTCGACCAATTAAATATATATCATTTATTTAATAAAGTCCTAATCTCAACTTATTTCATCCTGATTGACTAAATAACGCCAATTATTTAATTACGTCGCTAAATCATCTTATTCCCCTAAGTGGATTAAATTATTAAATAATAATTTAATTACAACTCTTTCCCTCCAAAATTTGAATAATTAAATCAAACTATTCAAATCAATTATCAAAAATCAAATCAAAACTAATGCAACTTTGTTTGCAAAAGTCAAACTTGATTTGCGCATTCAAACTCCAAAAAGGAATTAATTAATTAAATCAATTAATTCATATTCCTCACCCACTTTCTGATTAAGAAAATTATGATTGCTGACTAAGTAATCTATCAACTAATCAATCTAATTTGTTAACTAATCAATCTATTTTGTTAACTAAAACATCACATTCCTAACTAAGCCATCACAAACTTGGCTGATCAATCTATTTTGTTAACTAATCAATCACATTCTTGTCTAGCCAATCTATTTCTCAATCACACAAATTGTGCAATCGACTTTGCATAATTCTCTCATGTCTAAATCCTCTCAACACACTCCGACCGTTGATCTGGATATTCTTCTAAATGATGTTGAGCTTCTATTTCAAATCTTATTTTATATATAACAAACCTCTCTCCTCACAAAAGAGGATCGGATAATTAACATACATTGAGCAACGAAGTGTTGTTAAGATCATCCTTGAGAGAGATTCATCCATTGTCTTAGATCAACCAAACACAACAAGCATTCATCCACACTTTACACATGAACTTTGGAGGCTTCGCCGTGATAAGAGCAATCCAACATCAAGCGAATACACTCCACTACGGGATGGTGAAACTATCTTTTGCTTTATGTTCATATGATAATCAGTAGGTTCATTATCATACTTGCAATAGAATAACATCAAGGAAATACACTCTGCTACGGGATGGTACAACTATCTTTTGCTTTATGTTCATATGATAATCAGTAGGTTCATTATCATACTTGCAATATAATAGTTTCAATTTCGTATGTGTAAGAGTTTCTAGATTTTAGATTTAAGCTTTTTGGTTGTAGATTAGATTTCTTCGTCAGATTGCTCTAATATCCCTCTTGAATCATTAATCTAACATCCTTCTTCCCCCTCACACAATACCATCTTCAACTTTGAAACATATCCAAATTCATCCATCCAATATTCAAATTCAAATTAGGTCAGCACCAAACATCCTAGGGTGGAATTAGAATGAGAGAGATCCAAACAAACGCTTCATTGGGACCCAAGTAGATCCACCACACTTGCTCAACTTTGAAGGTAGTGTTCAACACAAGGTCAACCAAACCAATTTAAAACACATAGAACCATTAAGCACGAATCTTCCAGATGTCAAAATTATCTTCAAAAAAATCAAGGAAACACAATTCTAGAACCATAAGTCATAAGAATTTACCAAAGAGAAATCAAACCATCAACATTTCTCCCAGACCTCAGCTAGAAACACAAAAATCCACAGTTCACAACTGGTGAAAATAACTTGCACTGTGCAATGAATCAACAAATAAAAATATGGATATAGCATCTTCTAACAACCATGATCAACATATTTGAACCACAAAAACATAGGAGCAAAACTCAGAGCAACCACCAAACACTTGCAATCTTCCTTGAATACAATTTTCTTAATATCCTCAACATATTACATTCAACAACAACTAGTTGATAACCAATTGACTAGTTGACATCAATGACAACACCTTCATTCCTTTCATTCTTGCAATAATCTCTCCCTTTACCATTGATGGCAACACATGATGTGAAAAACCATCAAAGACAACATACTAGCTCTGAATATACTTCTCAAGATTTTTCTTTCAGTTTCTCCTCGTTAGTAGATAATCTCTTATATTATTCCTTTCCTCTTTTTCACATTCTTACTTTCCTCTCCCCCTTTGACATCAATGGCAAAGGAAAAAGATATTTACATTTATTTCCCCTTTGACAACATAATACTCACAATGACAACACATGACACTACTTGCTCCCCTTGAGAGGTAGCCACCAGACATCAGTCTAGAATAAAGATAGATCCATAGATCCACTGTACTGATGCATCTCCATATGCATCTAGTTCAAGAAAGGAGGGGAAATGAACCCCAAATTCTCTCAAAGATACTCAAAATTATCTTTGGGAAGAGCCTTCATAAGTATATCAGCAATCTAATCCTTCATTGAAATGTACTCAAGCTTTACTTCATTCTCTACAACTTTCTCTCTCAAGAAATGATACCTGATAGATATATGATTTGTCCTTGAGTGCATCATAGGATTCTTTGAAATTTTAATTGCACTTGTGTTATAACAAAAGATAGAGATAGTATCATCATACACCACTTTGATATCTTTCAATATCTATTTCATCCATAGAACTTGTGTACAACAAGATGCAGTAACAATATACTCAGCTTCAACAATAGACAAGGGGACTGAATCTTGATTTTTTCTCAACCATGCCACCAATCTGCAACCAAGAAAGAATGCACCACCACTTGTACTCTTTCTATCATCTACACATCCAACCCAATCTTCATCTATATAGGCACTTAGTGTAAAGTCAGTATCTCTAGGATACCATAACCCATAATCCAAAGTGCCATTCAAATATCTGAAAATTATTTTAACAACAACATGTGTTTCTTTAGGCTTTTCTTGAAATCTAGTAACAAGATATACAACATGCATAATATATGGTATAGTAGTAGTCAAATATAGTAGTCCACCAATCATAGATCTATACTTGCCCTGATCAGCCTTATGTGAATCATTATCTTTACCCAGTTTGCAACCAGTCACCATAGGAGTACATACCAGTTTGGAATCATCCATCCCAAATGTCGTCAACATCTCTTTCACATACTTAGACTATGAAATAAAAATTCATTTATTTGTTTGATTGATCCATAGCCCAAGAAAGAAATTCATCTCTCCAAACATAACATTTTAAATTATTTCTTCATCTCTCCCACAAACATCTTGCCCATATTTTTATTTCCTCCAAAGATAATGTCCTCAACATAAAAAACTACAATCAAGATTTTTTTATTTTCAATCTTAAAATAAATATTACTATCTATCATACCTTTGTTGAAACCTTGTTGAATCAAATACCTATCTAACCTCACATACCAAGCTCTAGGAGCTTTCTTCAATCTCTACACCATATCCAGTCGATCTGATAACTTGAATCCTTCTGGTTGTTCCATGTAGACTTCCTATTCTAGCTCACCATTCAAAAATGTTGATTTGACGTCCATTTGATAGACCTTGAAATATTTATGAGTAGAAAATTCTAAGAACATCCTTTTAGCTTCCATTCTTGCTACTAGAGAAAAAGTATCCTAAAAATCTAGGCCTTCTACTTGCGAGTAACCTTTACACACAAGCCTCACTTTGTTTCTAACCACTTCTCCATTCTCATTCAACTTATTTATGAACACCCACTTTGATCCAATAATGTTTTTATCTACTGGTCTTGGGACCAATTCCCAAGTTTGATTCTTCTCAATCTGCATAAATTCTTCTTTCATAGCTTCCATCTAATGTTCATCTTTACATGTTTCAATTTTAGTCTTTGGTTCAATCTCATAAAGTAAACACAGGTTTACTTCTGTAGCAACTCTACTTCTAGTCAATACACCTTTTGTCTTGTCACCAATAATCTAACTTTATGAATGATTCTTCTGTAAATATCTAGGTGTCTTAGGGGACACCATTAGAGCTTCAAGTCTTCTCTTTTATTCTATTCATCTTGCTTTTCTTGCTCATCCTTTTCTTGTTCTTCCACAATCTCTTCTATTCTTACACAATCAAGTTCATCAGACACATATCCATCAATGTCAATAGAATTATTCATTGTTTCATCAACCTTGAAATTTTCACTCTCTACAATCTTTATCAGTCTTTTATTAAAACATTTGTATGTTTTTCTTTTAGTAGAATATCCAAGAAAAATACCTTCATCACTTCTTGCATCAAACTTTCCCAAAGTTTCTTCATCTCTTATGATATAAATTTTTCTTCCAAATACCTTGAAATACTTAACAGTAGGAATTATTCCATGCCACAACCAACCATCATTAATCTGAGTTATAAAGCATCGTCCATCAACATCCTTCTGTTGATAGATATTTCCTTCAAATTTATTTCTCACAATAATCAATGTTCTAGATCCTTTCCGAATTTCACATCTCTCATCCTTAAACACAAGATCATATCCCTGACTACACATCTGTCCAACACTCAAAATATTATGCCTTAAACCCTTAACATAGTATACATCATCAATGTTATGCTTGCCATAAAAATTTATTGAGCCTATCCCACAAATTTTAGCACCAATATCATCTCCAAACATAACCAAGCCTCCATCATATTTTTCAAGTTTAAAAAACTTACTTTTATCACCAGTCATGTGATGTGAAAGACCACTATCAACAAACCAATAGTTCTTTTCTTGTTTAGCATGTAGGGAAGAGATAACAATACCTTCATTTTTCTCCTTCTCTGCAAGGCTTTCCTTTACATATTTTTGAGAATTAGCAGAAGTAGGTTCATCCTTTATAGCAAGAACAAGAATTCATTGTCATCAGGATCTTTATATTCTAAATCCTCATTAGATATACTAGCATTCTCATTCACAAAATATGCTCTGTTAATCTTCTTTCCTTTCTTTTCTTTCTCATATCCTTGTTTATTCCTTTTAGCTCTTTCTAGACACTTTGCAACATAATGACCTATTTCTCCATAGCTAAAGCATTTAAAGGGTAACTTACCTTCATACTTGTTGGAGCCTTTCCTCATCCTTCTTACAAATTTAGCTTCTATTTCATCAAAGTTTTCTTCATCTGGATCTTTACCTTTTGTAGCCTTAAAATTAATTTTTGATTTGCATGTACATTCCCTAGATTTGGCTTCCTCATCTCATAAGATATCAAAAATCCCAACATCAGATCTTTAGTACAAGTCTTATAATATATACGATGTTCAATAGCATACACCTTCTCACTGTAAGCATCAGGGAGAGTTCTAATAATCTTCTTTACAATCCTAGTTTCATCTATAGTAGCACCAATTCCTTGCATTGTGGCCACTATCTCATACAATCTATGTACATAAGCTTTAACATTCTCATCTTCAGACATATGTAGGAACTCAAACTGTGTTTCCAAATTATGTAATTTTTCCTCTTTTACTCTTTCATCACCTTCATGTGCTCTTTCCAAAGCATTCTAGACTTCTTTAGTAGTCTTCAAATTCTAAACCTTAATCAACTCAGAATGTACTAGACTGTTCTTCAAGATATACTTTGCCTTATTGTTCGCTTCATGTGCTTTGATCTCATCAGGCGCACTCAGACCATTAGAAGGAGGAGTGTAAGGATTCTTGTAAGCTTTCTCCACATCATATCCACAATACTCCAGATATTATTCCATCAATATTTTCTAGATAACATAATTAGTTCTATCAAACCTCAGATAATCATAAACCATTTTTCCAGCCATTCTAGACAATCCTCAAGCAGTTAAGCTCTTCACCAAGGAACCAAGCTCTGATACCAATTGTTGAACATGATAATTGAGAGGGGGGTGAATTAGTTGTCACAAATTTAATCTTTAATTCATTCACTAGAACTAACTCTCAACACTGCTTAAATGATTATTCATCAAATGCTAATACAAAAACTCAAATTCATCACACAAACACAATAACACCAAATTTACGTAGAAAACCTAATAAGGGAAAAACCATGGTGAGGATTAACTCAATATAGAGAATATCATAACTGATTACAAGAGGCTCACTACCTGAGAAATAAGGCTCACTGCCAAGACAAGGACTCACTATCCAACATGACTAACAATCCGAAGGGCTCACTGCCACAAAGATACAAAGAAGGTAAAAGAGATATGCTATAGAGAGATGACAATATCAATGCAACAGAGAAATATACCATAATCACTCATAGACATTCATGAATGATAGAGTACACCTTCTGCTCACTACATCCAAAAACTTAGCATTTAGGCTTCACACTAATCTGCCACACTCATATCATACACACATACTGATTCACATTTATTTCTATTCTCTTTCATCTCTTGTCTCTTTTCATTTTTTCTTGCTCATCCTTCCTTACTAACTCATCCTATATTTATACCATCTTCAAATTTGAAACATATCCAAATTCGGCCATCCAATACTCAAATTCAAACTAGGTCAGCATGAAATATCCTAGGGTGGAATTAGAATGAGGGTGACCCAAACACATGCTTCATAGGGACCCAAATGGATCCAACATGCTTCATCAACTCCGAAGGTAGTGTTCAACACAAGGTTGGAAAAACTAGTGTAAAAAAAATAGAACCATTAAGCACGAATCTTCTAAATGCCAAAATTATCTTCAACAAAATCAAGGCAACTCAATTCTAGAATTGCAAGTCACAAGAATTTACCAAAGAGAAATCAAGACCATCAACATTTCTCTCAAACCTCAACCAAAAACACAAAAATCCACAGTTCACAACTGGTGAATATAACTTGCAATGTACAATGAATCAACAACTAAAAATATGGATATAGCATCTTCTAACAACCATCATCAACATATCTGAATTGCAAAAGCATAGGAGAAAAACCCAAAGCAACCAATGAACACCTATAATATTCCTTCAATATAATTTTCTCAATATTCTCGACATATACAATCAACAACAACCATCTGATAACCAATTGACTAGTTGAAATCAATGACAATACCTTCATTCCTTCCATTCTTGCAACACTCCCTCTCTTCCCTTCATACTTATCTCTCCCTCTTGTCTTCCCTATCTACTCTCTATCTCCCAATCCCTCTCTACCTACTTCTCCATCCATCACACCCTACCACTCTCTCTCTACACCTCTCTATCTCACCTTTCTCCCCCTCCCTACCTCTACCCCCCTCTCATTACCTCTCTACTTCTCTCTATCTCTCCTCTCTTTGTACCTATCCTTCCCTCTCTACTTATCTTTATCTTCGCTCTCCCTCTCCCTACCTACCTCTCCCTCTCCCTCTATCACTTTCTCTTTGTTTCTATCTATCTCACATCCCTCTCCCTCCCTCTCTCTCCCTCCCTCTCTACTTATCTATATCTCTCCTCTCCTTCTCTACCTACCTCTCCATCCATCACTACCTACCACTCTCTCTATTTCTCTCTATCTCACCTCCCATTCTCTCCATCCATACCTCTCCCTCTCCTTCCCTCTCTACCTACCTCTCCATTCGTCACTCCCTACCACTCTCTCTACACCTCTCTATCTCACTTCTCTCTCCCCTTCCTTCATTCCCTCTCTACTCTCTATCTCTCTACCTCTCCTTCCCTCTCTAATTATCTTTATCTCCCCTATCCCTCTCTCTATCTACCTCTCCATCCATAAATCTCTCTCTATGTATATATTTCTCTCTCTCTATATACCTCTCCATCCATAAATCTCTCTCTATGTATATATTTCTCTCCATCCATACCTCTCCCTCTCCTTCCCACTCTACCTACCTCTCCATTCGTCACTCCCTACCACTCTCTCTACACCTCTCTATCTCACTTCTCTCTCCCCCTCCTTCATTCCCTCTCTACTCTCTATCTCTCTCTACCTCTCCTTCCCTCTCTAATTATCTTTATCTCCCCTATCCCTCTCTCTATCTACCTCTCCATCCATAAATCTCTCTCTATGTATATATTTCTCTCTCTATCTCCCTACATCTCCCTCCCTCCTTCCATCTCTTTTCCTCTCTCCCAGTCTCTCCCTCTCTCTCAATCTCCCAACCTCTCTCTCTCTACTCTCTATCTCACCATTATCTCTCTCTCTCTCTACACTTCTCCCTCTTTATCTCTCCTTCCATATATATTTATCTCTATCTCCATCTCTCCATCTCTACCTCTTGCTCCCTCCTTTTATCTCTCCCTCTCTCTCAATCTCCCCAAATTCCTCCTCCTCTCTCTCATATATTTCTCTCTCTCTCTCCTTCCCTCTCTACTCTCTATCGAGCACCATTCTCTCTCTCCCTCTCTCTCTCCCTCCATCCTCTCTCTCTATCTCACCCCTATCTCCCTCCCTCCCTCCTTCCCTATATAATATTCTCTATCTCCCTTTCTCTCTCTTCCTTCCTCCCACTTGTTCCTTCCTCTCTCTCTCTCTCTCAATATCTCTCCCTCCCTCCCTCCCTCCCTCTCTCTCTCTCTCTCTCTCTCTCTTTCCTTCCCTCTCTAATTATCCCTCTCTCTCTCTATCCATCTCACCCTATCTCTCAATCTCCTAAACCCTATACTAAATATCATAAATCCTAATCCCTATACCCTAAACCCTACATCCTCATCCCTCATCCATATACCCTATACCCTCAACCTTATAACCTAAACCTTGAATATTATCCATGAACCATAAACTTAAACCCTAAACCATACATTGAATCTTGTACCCTAAAGCCTCAATACTAAACCCAATACCCTCAACCCTATACCCAAAATTCTAAACCCTAATCCATATACCCTATACACTTAACCCTGTACCCTCAACCTTGAACACTATCCCTCAACCCTCAACCTATACCTTAAACCCTACACCCTCAACCCTTGTCGCTATACCCTATATCCTCAACCTTATACCATAAACCCTAAACATTACCCCTTAACTTTATACCCTCAACCCTATACTTAAACCATAAACTCTACACTCTCAACCCTTAACCCTATTGTTAGAGTAATCATGCATTAGCTAATAATTTATTAGTCTTTAATTGATCATTAGTCTAATTTATTCCCATGTACTTAACTTAAACTTAGGAGTGATTTCATGCTTTTAGGGTTTTTCTCCTATATAGCACTCAACCCTCATTGTAATTATCTCTCGAGATTTCATACCTTTTTGATAGTCTCTTGCTTCTATAGCTTTTTCTTGTTGAGGAATATTACATATATTGTTTACAAATATTTTCATGTAAGGTGTTTTTGTTTGTTGTTTGATCTTGTGGCTCATGTTTTTCATAATTCTAACATGGTATTAGAGCCTTGATTCAGTGAACCCCATTTTAATTCATGAGGTTTTTTTCTTCAACAAGGGTTATAGGCTTCATATTTGAATCCCCTTTACTTTTTTTGAAATTTTTGGAGGTAGGCAATTTTAGGTGTACATTTTGGCTCAAAAATAACCTCATTGTTGGATTTAGAATTGTCGATAAAGTTAGATTTTCCTTTCGTTTGACTTGATTTAAACTCCTGAGGTCATATCTATGAGGGTTTGAAGTAGTTGTTTTTGTCTAGATCTGGAGGGTAGCTATGATTTTGGTGCATTTTAGTGCAAAAAGGACCTCGCCGTTGGATTTAGGAGGCCAATTCGACAAATTTTGACTATAAATTTTCCTTATTTCAACGTTGATAGAATATGAGGTAAAAAAACGTTCACAAGGCCTATACGGCTTCTATATGACCATGCACACAAAAAAAGAAAGAAAAAAAAAGGGTGAAATATTGGTCGACATTTATTTAAAAAAGTAAAACAAAGCAAAAGAAAATTTATAGACCTATTGCGCAGGGTACTGCACATGTAGTACCCTAGTCTAGCGATCAAATCCCTGCTACTAGTAGTCATTTCAAGCTGCCCACTAACTAGCTCTAGAATTTTGGTAAGCGTTTTTTGACAACAAGAAAAATTTCCAATGAAGAAAATCTTCACAATATATTCATACTCTTTTCAAGGAATATTCCATCGCCACAATTTTTCGAAGGGGAATCAATTTTTTTTACCACATAGAATATTCTTTAATTTTTTTTATCAATGTCAACATGTTGGCATCTGTACGGATGTTGACATCAACATGTTGTCAACCATACAAATGCTTGTGTAGTGCCCCTTCAAGACCTCTTTGTGCCCTAAAGGTGGTCTTTTTTTCTTTTGGCCATAACTTGGGTGTACGATGTCAGATTTTGGAAAAAAATATATCATCGAAAAGATGGTTCCGCCAAATTTTCAATGGTGTAGGTCTCATCAGTTCTTCTTTCTACTAGTACATTCTACATCATGTTGAAGACAGAGGTGTTGTTTTTAGCCCTGAGCTCATAAATTTTGACCAGATTCTCCATTTTTCGTAATTTGAGTGGTATTGGAACCATCTTTCAGAGCTCTTCATATCCCTCCATGCAATTTTTTCAGATTTCTCCTTGGGTAAATTTTATGTAGGTTTTTGTTTTTTCACACTCCAGTGAATTACTCTGATGTCTTGGCTCCTAATTTTTTTTGTTTGCATGGGATGACTCGTTTTTGGTTGTTCTACATGTATTTCCAATATTCCATCCTATTTGGGCATTGTTGAAATATTTTTCATGAACATTCTCTTTTGTACACAATGAGATAATTTGTCATTCTGGTGTATATTTTTTGGGTATTTTTCACAACATGTTGTTCCTTTTTGTATTCACATTATGATATAAAGTGTCATGGGGGGGTTGATGTTTGCCTTTGGTTTGTCATCACACCTTTTTTCAAGTGAGTGTCCCTTCCATGACAATAATGAATTATAGTGATTCTTTCCTCATGTGTGTGTGTCTTCATTTGCATACCCTTTTATTTACAGGTTGTTTCTCCTACATGCACTTATTGGTTTCACACAGTTTCAATGTACATGTCTTGGCTCTCCCTTTTTAACATTATGGGGGGGATTTCTATTGTTGCTTCTTTAATGCTTCCTTGGTTTAGTATTGGAGTGATCTATATATCTATTTCTTGTTCCTATGTACTTTTAGATGCAACATACATCAACGGTTGGTTACATGCATTTTAGTGTGTTGGAGAATTTACCATATGGACATTCTTACATTCCTATTTCTTGAGGTAACCTTCCATTTTCATTTGGTCAGAGACTACTAGGTACCTGCATTTTTAACTTGAAGTTTTCATGCATGTTGAGTAGTGTTGGTTTTAGTCACTCATACAGATTCATGTACCACCTATATCTTAGACTTTCAGATGTTTGTATTTTTTCCATCTGATTTGAGTAGTGCCATTATAGACACTCATGAAAATTATTGTCTCTCATGATCAATGTTCTTCAAGCTATTGACACCTATATTTTTAACTTGCATCTTGCATGTTGAGTAGTGTTATTGGGGTCACTCATGTAGATTCATGTACCATATATATCTTTGAATTCCATATGTTTTCCTTTTTTTTCCATGTTATTTGAGTAGTGTCATTGAGAGCACTCATGAAAATTACTATCTCTTTAATCTTGACATTTGTATCTTCGATTTTTAGATGTTTTGCCTTTGTTTTCCATCTAATTTGAGTAGTGTCATTAGGGAGCTCATGTAGATTCTTGTTATCTTGATCCTGATCATCATTTATTCTAGGGGAGCTTCTTCATTTCAACACCATATCAGTCATCTTAGACAACAATCTACTACTTCGTGCTTTTGTGATGTTCTACATGTTCCTCCTTTTTGGGACATTATTTTGGTTGGAGGCTTCTCAGTCCTTCACACCTTGATTTGGAGGCTTTTCATTCCTTCATTTACCTTTCTTAGTTTTGGAGAGGAGTTTTCTCCTATCGTGGTTTTCTCCTTTTGTCCTATTGTGAGATATCTTTTGTTTGTACATGGGTGCTTCACCAGGCCTTGTTTGTCAAAACCAATTATGCATTCCATTTTTAGGTTTCTTAGCTACTCCCTAAGTTCATCTTAAGGGGGGTGTTAGAGTAATCATGCATTAGCTAATAATTGATTAATCTTTTATTAATTATTAGTCTAATTTATTCTCATGCACTTAAGCTAAACTTAGGAGTTCTGTGTATGCTTTTAGGGGTTTTCTCTTATATAGCTCTCAACCTTCATTGTAATTATCTCTCAATATTTCATATCTTTTTGATAATCTCTTGCTTTTGTAGCTTTTTCTTATTAAGGAATATTGCATATTTTGTTTGTCTATCTCTTGTGTGGAAAGTGTCTTTGTTCATTGTTTGATCTTGTGGCTTTTGGTTTTCATAATTTTAACACCTATACCTTATACCCTCAACCCTCAACCCTCAACCCTATACCCAATATGCCAAACCTTAATCCCTATACCCTATACACTTAACCTTGACCCTCAAACCTAAACATTATTGCTCAACAATAAACCCATAGCCTTGAACCTTATACTTAAACCCTAAAACCTATATTCAACCTTGTTCCCTAAACCTTCAACCCTAAACCCTCAAACCTCAACCATATAACCAATATCCTAAACCCTAATCCCTATACCCTATACACTTAACCCTATACCCTAAACCCTGAACATTATCCTTCAACCCTCAACCCTATACCTTAAATTATAAACCCTACACCCTCAACCCTCATCCCTATCTATCTCTCTCTTCCTTCCTCCCATACACCTTCCCTCTACTCTCTATCTAACCTATCCCTATCTACCTCTCTCTTTACCTCCCTCCTCTCTCTCAATCTCTTCACCTTCCCTCCTCTCTCTCCTTCCCTCTCTACTTCTCTCTATCTCACCTCTCTCTCTCTCTCTCTCTCTCTCTCTCTCTCCCTAGCTCTCTCCCTCTCTCTCCCTCCCCACCTCTCTCTCTCTCTTTATATAACATACCCCTCTCTACTTGACTCTCTCTCTCTCCCTCCTCTCTCTCTCAATCTCACTGAAAATGCATGTAACCAACCGTTGATGTACACTACATCCAAAAGTACATAGGAACAAGAAATAGATATGTAGATCACTCAAACACAAAACCAAAGAAGCATTAGAACCAATAGTAGAAACACCCTCATAATGCTAAAAAGGGAGAGACAAGATAGGTACACCTAAACTGTGTGAAGTTAAGAAGTGCATGTAAGAGAAACAACCTACAAATAAAAGGGTGTGACAAACTAAGGTATACATGCATGAGGAAAGAATCACTAGGATTCACTGTTGTCATGGAAGGAAAACTCACTTGACAAAGGTATGATGACAAACCAAAGGAAAACATCAAACCTCCATGACACTTTATGTCATAGTGTGAATACAAAAGGCACAACAAGATGTGCGAAATCCCCAAAAAGTATACACCAAAATGGAACTTTATCTTAGTGCATCTACAAAAGAGAATGTGCATGAAATAGATGTCTATAATGCCCAAATATGACAAAATACTAGAAATACATAGAGAAAAACCAAAATCGAGTCATCCCATGCAAGCGAAAAGGTTCCAAGAGCTAAGATGTCCAAGTAATTCACTATAGTACAAAAGCAAAAAAATGAATAAAATGTACTTGGAGAAATCTAGGAAAAGTGAATGGATGGATGTGAAGATCTTTGAAAGACCGTCTCAACACTATTGGAATCATGAAAAATGGAGAAAGAAGTCAAAATTTATGAGCTTGAGATTGAAAATAACACCTTTGACTTCAATAGGCTATAGAATGCACCAACAAAAACAACAAGTGATGAGACCCACAACACTAGAAAGTTCACAGAACCAACTTTCTGGCAATATCTCATTTTCTAAAATATGATATCATATGCCTAAGTTATGGCCAAAAGAAGAAAAAACACCTCCTTTAAGGCACAAGGAGGGTTCAAAGGGGCTATGCAAGCTGTCTATACCATCGGCGTTAGTGGTGTTGGAAACGCAAGGGCAGAAAACTAAGAGGGGGTGGGTGAATCAGTTGTCACATAAATTTTACTTATTAAACTTATTCTCAGATCTGATAAATAAACATGAAAGCATAAAATATCACCACATCAAAAACACACATAACACCAAGATTTTTACGTGGAAACCCTGTTAGGGGAAAAACCATGGTGGAGGTTAGTCCACAAGATTATACTCTATTAAAATTATTATAAATGGGGAATGTACATGCATTCAAGCACATTGCCTAGAGCTCACTGCTCAAATACAAAAGGCTCACTGCCCAAAGGAAGACTCATTGTCTTACAGTCACATTCGGATTACATCCAAAAGATTTCAAATTGAGAAAATAACATCTTCTAATGCCTGGGTATAGTTTCGGTTAAGGACATAAACACTTTCTTCTACTCACTCTTATTCACACTTTACTTCAGCCTTCAAAATATTAGACCATTGTTCACACACCATGCTCTCAAATGGTATAAATAATCGATCATATATATCCACAACTAAGGATAACATCAACTACATGTCGGCCCAACAAAAAATGAAATGTGTATAAATTGTCGGCCCAAATCAATAAATAATTTATCAATGCAGACCAAACAATGGCGGCCAAAACAACATGTCTCAAACACAAACACCTTAAACAATTATGCCTCGAAGATTTGCAACACGCTACAATCACCCTGTCGGCCATGATCATGAAAAATATGAACTCACAGAAGAAAATCACCAATCCTGAGCACAAAAATCAATGCAAACCAAAAACACAGATAGAGCACGATCTAGAAACATTCACAAGCATAATGAATCACCACAGAAGCATCCACAACAACTCAAATTGGTAGAATCACATCATCTTCTTTCAGGAACACAAACTAAAGCAACATAATAACTCTCAGAACACATATACTAATAACTTAATCAAATCTTCATGTGAACCTCTGAAACTTCATGTGGATAAAATAGATATACTTGTCAAAAAACCCTTTAATCTGCAACTTCTTATCATCAATATACTGAGCTAGCCATCATACTGAACTTCATTGCATCACCGACAACCTGCAAATTATTTTATTACAATTTTCTCAATATCCTTGACATATACAACCTTAAAGACATTAATGGAAATAGTGTTGACATCAATAGAAACCACATATCAACAATATCCAAAAAGTGGAATATTCCTCCCTACTAAAATAATAAGGTCCCAAAAAAAATAAAAATTATCGAAATATGCCTACTAGTAAATGAAATATTCTTGATTCGCCCTTGTCACCGAAAAACTAGCAGGTGGTCAAAAAAAGGGTTTTTTATGCTAGCAATATTTTGGCGAGCGCCTGAAAATGCCATCGGTTAGAAAAAAATTCATGTTGCAGGTAACCTGGGAAAACCAACTCAGTGGGAAGGTTTGGTCACTAGTCGGTATTAAAAAGCCACCGATGCAACCATTGGGGCCTATAGGGTATGACCTGCACACAAAATTAAAGCCTACATAGGCTTTTAAAATCACCGTTCCCTCTATTTTAAGAAAACTTTGCCTTTCTTACCTTTTTAAAAAATTCTAAAAAATAAATTAAAAACAAACAAACGCTGATCTATAAAATTTTTAATGATTTTTTTGATTTTCATGCACAAGAGTTCGTATAGGGGCCATAAGGGCTCCTGCACAATTTTTTGCCTCATAAGCTTTTGATGGCAAAATAAGGCAAATTTATAGTCAAAATTTGTCAATTTAGCCTCCCAAATTTAATGACAAGGTCCTTTTTGTGCCAAAATGCACCAAAATTGTAGCTACCCTCTAGATCCAAAAAAATTAATTGCTTCAAACCCTTGCAGATCTGACCTTGAGAGTCCAAATCAGGCAAAAGAAGTCAAATTTGACTTTCTCAATAGCTTTGAATCCAATGGTGAGGTCTTTTTCACACAAAAATGCACCAAAAAATGCCCACCTCTAGAATTTTCAAAAAAAGGCAAAGGGGATTCCAAATCTGAAGCCTGCAACTTTTGTTGAAGAAAAAACCTTGAATAAATTGAGAAGGGGTTCATTGAATCTAAGCTTTGATACCATGTTAGAATTATTAAAAAACATAATCCACATGATCAAACAATGAACAAAGACACCTTCTACACAAGATATTTGCAAATAATATATGGAATATTCCTCAATAAGAAAAAACTATAGAATGAACCTCAAGAATCTTCAAGGAAAACAAGAGTGCTCAAAGGTTGAGAGTTCAAGAATAAATCTCCAAATAGATAATACAATAAGGGTTGAGCTCTTATAAGAGAAAAAACATAAATGAGAAAGGGATTAGATCATGACAAGTGTCAACATCACATGAGATGAGACAAAATGATCTAATATTACCTCAACTAATAAAAGCATAAAGCACTCCTAAGTTTAGCTTAAGTGCGTGAGAATAAATTAGACTAATAATTAACTAAATATTAATTAATTATTAGCTAATGCATGATTACTCTAACAATTTCTTAAAGACTATGATTTCCTTGAGATGCACCATAAAAATGCATATGCCATGTTCCTATCAAAGGAGGAAACCATTTGATTGATATTTTAGTAGAAATAAGATTCAATGAAGACATCTCATCAATGGGAGAAATATCACATAATATTGAATGTAATTTTAATACACATTTTAAATGATTGAAGCTTAGAAGTTCATAAAATACTAAAGAATTTTACTTGAATAAAACTCGTTTACTTTATTGTTTTGAAGTATTATTTTTATATGATAGTTGATAGATGTATAATTTAATAGATCTTGTTCATGATAACTAGGGAAAAGACCCAATAGTTGTGAGGGTTTTTATTATAAATTAATAGAAGCTTCTTTCTAGTAATTTGACCCCTATTTGAAATAAAAGACATGTTTATATGATACTTGGAGAAGTAATCCAATTTTTTTTATTTCTTGTGGGTTCTCTTGGACTAACTTTTTAAGGGGAAGTTAGGGCCAAGATCTTCAAGCACAAATTTCACTACTTGGCATGGCATGATAAGCAAGTTCCTTCCCTTATGTTTTACATCTTGTTTGGAAGCAAGTGGTTCTTCTCAAAAGAATAGATTGCTGCTATGGAACTTGGCCTTAAAGAAATATGTTTACCATTTATTTGTGTGATGTGTTGTCCTTGTTTTTCTTCATAAAATCATATCACAAGATAAAACAAGAGTGTGAGTGATATTACTAGAGGTATTTAATCTCATGTTAGAAATCTGAAATAGATGCGTAACCAAGGAATTTTTAAGAGAGAGATAAGCTATAAAACTATAAATGAATAACACTAATATAGACCAAAGATTCCAAAGATGTCAAAATATCAAGATGAAAATATTGCATTAAGATCCCACAAAGAGAAGTTGCATAAAAGAATGAAAATGCAACCTAGGAGAATCAAGGAGAGGGTAGAGGTGGAAATACCAACCAATAGGGAGTGACCACCAAGCAATAGTTATATACTCTTTTGTAGGCTAATGACACCTCAATAACCCACCCACTTAATCAAACTCACTTTATTAACCAACACAAGATTAATATAAGTGTATGAGAAACCTAGATAATAAGAAAATAAATAACCCACTAGGAAAATAAAAATCCACACTAACATCTCAAACATGGGAATATGGTATTGTTTAAATTATGTGGGTGCTATATTTATACATATTTTATCACATCCATTGGTGGGGGAATTTTTTAGCCACTAAGGCTAGAGTTACATGGTGGAGGTGATAAAGTCTATGATGAGGCTTGTGTTGTAACCAATAAAAAATTAAGGTTACAATACCACACTTATTGGTGGAGGAGTAAGGAGTTGAGGTAGACGTTAAAACATGTGTTCATTCTTTGAATTCACACATTGTCTCATTTTGTTTTCACCTTCATCAAATTCTATTGGAAATTTCTCATGTAGAAACACACTTCTTATTTTTTTGTCAATCCCTTATGTCACCATGGTTAACAATAAACTCTCATCATTTCTTTATCTTGCGAATGGACTTTCATTTCTAGACATGTTTCCTTCATAGTATAAGAAATTGTAGAGGCTTATATTTTGATATTATTTGAAAATACCTATTTATATGTAGTTCATGCCAATAGTGTTAATATAATGCCCAAGGATATCCAACTTGCTAGTAAAATTCATGGTGAAAGGAATTATGCATGAATTTTTTGTTGGGATTAAATATAAAATTATATTTTGTATTGTGGTATTTTAGTTTCTAGATATACAATTTATTTCTTGATTTTGTTTTTGGAAGGGGGGGGAAGGGGGTAGGAAAGGGTTGGAAACTTGTTATTTTCAAGGAAGAAAGCATCTTTGCTAGATTTGAATAACTAGAGGAAAATAGAAAGGATGACATGTGCTTCAAATTAAATAAAAAAGAAGTTTCATATGGACATGAACATTTTGGAAAAGACATCAAAAATAAGTTGAAAGGTATAACCCACTAGATTTTCATTGTACAATTATTTTACCTTATACAAATGATGAACATAAATCTATGAAAGAAATTGTCTCTTCAAAATAGAAATAGTGTTGGAAAGGAGCCATGAAGGAGGATATGATGGCTTTGGAGAAGTGTAAAACTTGAGATCTAGTTGATCTTCCTAAATGTAGAAAATGTGTAGGTTAGAAATGGGTGTTTAAATAAATTAAACATAGATGGTAAGTTGGGAAAGTGCTAAAAATAAGTTAGAAAAAAATTCTACAATTAATCTAAGAGATAATAGGAACAATAAAAATATATTACAAAGTCTCAATCGAGAATGAATGAAAACACAACCATTACATGATGATGCACCCTTGGGAAATTCTCATTTTGAAGAAAAATAGAGCCTCCAAAAGTCAAACTCATTATATTTACAACAACATCAATATAGTTAAAATACACATCTAGGATCAAACCTTAATAATAGAGTATACTAATATACAAAGTTGAATATATATTTTGTTAGCATAGCAATACCCTGCAATCTAACTACTAAATCTCCATCTCAAGAACTAAATATATAAGAGAAGAAAGCCAAGGAACAATCAAATAATACATGAGAAACCATGAGATAAAGCTACTAAGAGGTATGGTGCCCAAATTCCAAGTCAAAATTTGACGCCCCATACCAAGTTGGGCCTTCAAAATATTTCTAGAATATACTATTATGCATCTTAACTCTATCATAACCACATCCCCAACTTGATATCTCTATTTTTGTTCCATTATCTCCATTTAAAGATTCTTTGTGATGCATCATAAAATGTGTATGTTGGTCAATAATATAATTCCCCTCTTGCATACTCCTAAGTTCATGTCATAAAATTGTCATAAGATCTCTTATTCATCTTAGGATGTTAGAAGATATCTTATTCACCTTAGGATGTCATAAGATGATATTACACATCTCTATGATATTAAACACTATCAAAACTTCTTATATACATCATTTTATACATTACACATGTGGAATTATTAGTGAAGTCAAAGTTTTATGCCTTATTCCATGAGGATACACTAAATTAATGTAAAATAATCCATAAATATAATATTCAATTATTATTTACATAGGACACCTAAAACCAACATTTTCCCAATTGTCCTATACCTACAAGAGAGAACATGGATACCAAAAAATGTCAGCTATTTTCTAGAGGTCACGAGGTTCATAGACTCAATACATCATCTAAAATTATCTATACTAACTAGCTTTGTCAAAGTATCTACATTATCCAAATTATCAACTTTTTCCAAAAACCCATATCATTCTCTACCAAGTCATGAACAAATGATAATAAACATGAATGTGCTTCTGCCATGCATGAAAGGTTAGGTTCTTTACTATGTTGATAGTAATCTTATTATTGTGGTGAGCTTTAACTATTCAATAGCCTAGCCCAACATCTGAACGTGGTTCCAAAATACAAATAACCTTATAATGAGCATGAATAGTTACCATTTACTCTCCCACTATAGTGGATGAAGAAAAAATTACCTTTCACTTACACATCTAGCTAATTGTACCACTAAATAGGCTAAAGCATAGCCATTGATAGGCCTTTTATAATTGAAACACATGGTACTCCCCTCTTGAAAAATTACAAATAAACCAACATTCCTCAATTCTCACAATATTAGATACACATTGACATGGAAATGCTTTGCCCCAACATAATATAGAATTGCAACAAAATAAAATGGATTTATTAATTAGGGGAAACACACTACACATGGTATTCAAATGACCTTTCTCAATTTACACATATCCATATACTTTGATCTTCAATCTAAGTCTTCACTCTTCTCTCCAATCTACACTTCCTTTGTTCGATCTTCTCCATAATATGCTTCTGCACATTTTCTATTTAGATAGCTCGGTCCTTCCTCTCTGCATTACATAAACTTTTCCTATTTCAATGTAGTACTCCATTCTGACATAGTGTTTCCCCTTTATCTCTACTCTATTTTATTAATATGCTTTCCCTTTCTCCTGGTCATGCCTTATGTGAGCTTGGTCTACAAAATTTAAAGGTTTTACTCCTACCACCCTCCTTCACTCATAATCAATTTTTTTAGGAAAATGAAGGTGTCTCAACCTTAGATTTTTCCATAGCAATGATTTTTAAAAAAATTAAATGTTGCTAATTTTCTCACATTGTCTTGTGAGTTACAACTTGCAATTTCTATTCTTAGGACGAGTCAATTTGTAAAGTTGATTTTACAAATGGAGTTGTACATAAAGGCATTTTCTATTTCCGTGTTGAGTTTACATGGAATGTGAGTTTTTGAGGTGCAGTTATTTTGACAAGTGCATATTTTGCAGTGTGTCATATGGTGACAATTGGAAACTTATCGTTATGCATGTGCAATATTTTTGGTACTTTCTATGTTGCATATTTAGCCTTTGGCAGTTGTTTTAGAAATGTCTAATTTATGCATTGTAAGCTCTTATATATTGAGAACTTATATTTTGGAGTTGTAGTTGCTGTATTGAAGTACCATTATGCTACCAAAATTATTCCATAATTTAGAAGAGGTGTGAAGACTCTTGTAAGAGCATAGCTCTGGAATTATATTGTCACTTGTTTATTGTTGCTAAATAATATAATTGAGTTGTGTTTTGGAGTGTGGAGTTTTTCTCTCGAAAGGGTTTTCCCCACATAAAATTCTATGTTATGATTTTATTGTTTATCTGTTTATGATATGTATGTGCATCTAAATCCATAACAGTTAAAGGTGTTTTAGAATTTTTTTGCAACTCTCTCCTGCTCAAATTAGTGTAGGAAGCTTCTTTTGTGCACTTGGCTTCCTTTTAGTTGGTATCAGAGCCTAGCCAAATTTGATTCTATTGTTGGGTTTGAAGAGTTTTTTGAGTTGATATTTGTTCCAGTGGGAGTTTTGTAGAAGGGTATTTCATGACCTTGTTGCAGGAAAGATTTGACAAGCCCATCTAGTGCAATGAAGATAGAGAAGTTTAACAGAGGCAACTTTGAGTTGTGGAAGCTTAAGATGGAAGACATGCCATGATTTGTGGACAACTATTTCTAGAACTATGCCAACAGGCATGAAATAAGAAGATTGGGATCTAATGGATTAGAAAGCTAAGGTTATAATAAGACTCTGTTTAGTTGATTCAATACTCCTAAATTTTCATGAAGAGAAGAGTGTTGCACTTCTTTGGAAGAAACTTGCTCATATTTATTAGGTTAAATCCTTGGTAAATAATTTGTTCCTACGAAAGAAGATGTATTCTCTTAGAATGGAGGAAGGATGATCTGTTGTAGATCATCTAAATGCATTCAATATGCTAGTTGTATAGTTGAACTCTATTGGTGTGAAAATGGAGGAGGAGGATTGTTGCATGAATTTGTTGTGCTCACTACCAAATTCTTAGGACCACCTTATCATGGCCAATGCAAGTACCACTATCACCTTTAATATGGATGAAGTAGTTATATCATTTCTATATGAAAAGATGTGGAGAAAATATTTTGAAATAGCCAAGGAGGATCTAGTGGTTCGAGGAAGAACGAAAGAAAAAGGATAAAAGAAGAGCACAAAGCAAGAAAATTCAGAATCCAAATCCTGTGGGAGATCTAAGTCTTTTGGTAATACCAAGGTGAAATGTTGAAATTACAGAAAATCTAGTCACTTCCACAAATATTGTAAGGAGTAGAAAAAGAAGAAAAATAATTCATTCTCTGATTCTGAATATGATAAATCTTCTCAAGATGATGTAGATGTCTTTGTTTCTTCCTTGGACACACATGCCTCATGAGATGTGTTGCTGATAGACTCTGGTGCTTCTTTCCACATGACTTCACATCAAGATTGGTTTTTTAAGTATGAAAGTTATGATGGTGGGAAGGTGCACCTAAGTGATGAATCTCACCTAAATATTGTTGGCCATGGAAGAGTTAAGATAAGATTCCTAGATGGTAGAGTGAAGAGGATCGATGGTGTCCTGCATATCCCTAGTTTGGCACATAACCTTATTTCTGTAAGTTGAATGATTTGGGTGTGTAGGTTGTCTTCTTGAATGGAGCATGAAAAATGAAAAGAGGAGCTATGGTTCTTGCTAAGGGTGTTCAGATAGGCACTTTGTTTCAACTGGATGCATGCACAGTTCAGTGCAATAGTTCTTTTGTGAAAAAGAAGAAAAAACCTTCTTAGTCAATCCTCACCATTGGAACCAACAACAAAGAAGAAAGTTGCATCCACTTCTGATGGTCATGCTTTCTAGGTACCCAAGGGTGATCATGCTTTGGAGATGAAGTTACCTACCGAGAATACAATGCTTTGACCAAAGACTTGGTCAAATTGGTGAAAAGGGTTTAAGAACCTTGAAAAATAAATGCCTTGCTGAGGAGCTTGATGATTGTAATTTTGAGTTTGATTTTTTTGAACGTTGTATCTATGGAAAGAAAAATCATATTTAGTTTTATCATAGTTCTCACAAATATTCTGGGGTTTTGGACTATGTACACTCTAATGTTTTTGGTCTTGTAAATGTTCCTTCATTATTAAAATGTGTATATTTCATTTCTTTCATAGATGATTACAATAAAAGTACATTCACTTGTTTTCTCAGAAGTAAATCTAAATTCTTCAGTTAGTTTAAGGAGTTTAAGGCCTTGGTAGAAAATCAAACTAGTAGGAAGATTAAGTGTTTGAGGACTGATAACGATGGTGAGTTTTTGTTTCATGGATTTTGATAAGTTATGTAGAGAACATGGGATTGAAATGCATATCAAAAATCCATATACCCCTCAAAAAAATGGAGTTGTAGATAGGATGAACATGATGCTGATGGAGAGGGCTAGGAGTATGCCAAGTGGAGATGGCCTTGAACAAAATTTTTGGGTTGAATTTGTTGCCACTACGTGATATCTAGTTAACAAATCTCCTACATCAACTCTTATTGAGAAGACACCTATGGAGGTGTGGTCGAGAAAGAAGACATCATTGAGACATCTTCATGTGTTTGGTTGTGAAGCATATGCTCATGTGCCAAGGGAGAAAAGGTCAAAGTTGGAAAATAAGGCTGTTAAATGTATCTTCATAGATTATGGTATTGGTGTGAAATGGTACAAGCTTTGGGATCTAGTGGACAAAAAGGTTCTCTATAGTCAAAGTGTTATCTTCAAAGAGATGAAACCTTCTTCCATTGTTTTGTAGCCTATAAAAGAACAAAAGAAAGAAGATGTGGTTCAACTTCCTCTTGACTCTAAGAAAATTTAACCTGAAGCCCAAAATGGACTTGATGATGATGAGAGCTTGAGAAGCTCTGAAAGTTCTGGAGAAGAAGAAGGAGAGCCTCAACCTCAGCAAGTAAGGAGGTCTATCAGAGATAAACGACAACCTAATAGGTTTGGTTATTCACCTGAAAGGTTTGGTTATTCATTGTTAGATTCCAATTGCATTTTTGCTTTGATTTCTAACATTGATGAGCCTAGGACTGTCATAGAGGCTATGGGTATGAGTGATGTAGATTCCTGGATGAAAGCCATGGATGAGGAGATGGTTGCATTAAAAAAAAATGATACATTGGATCCAATACCTTTGCTTGAAGGATGAAAACTTGTTGGATATAAATGGGTTTTCAAGAGAAAATCTAGTCTAGATGGTAGTGTTGAAAAGTATAAGGCCCGATTGGTTGCTAAGGGGTATTCTCAAGTGAAGGGAATTGACTATGGTGAGATTTTATCTCCTATTGTGAAGCTATCATCTATTTGATTCTTGTTATCACTTGTAGCAGCGTATGATCTAGAAGTGTAATAGATGGATGTGAAGACAATGTTCCTTCATGGTGACTTGGAGGAAGAGATTTATATGTCACAGTCAAATAATTTCATGGTTAAAGGTAAATAAAATCTAGTTTACAAAATGAAAAAGTCTTTGTATGGTCTTAAGCAGTCTCCTAGAATATGGTACGAAAAGTTTGATACCTATGTGTTGTCATTGGGATTTTCGAGATCTAAATCTGACTTGTGTGTATTACAAATCTAATAATGGTCGTATTCTCATCATTGCATTGTACATAGATGATATGTTATTTTTTGAAAATGGTAAAAGTTTGATTTCAAATTTGAAGTCTTAATTTTCAAAATAGTTTGAGATGAAGGATCTAGCTGCAGCGAGGTATATTCTGGGGATGAAGATCAAAAGAGATAGAGCTAACATAAAGCTTTGGTTAAGCTAGAGAAAGTATGTGAGTATAGTGTTGGAGAGGTTCAACATGACAACTTGCAAACAATTAGTTGTTCCTTTAATGTAGGGGACAAAACGTTTTTTGGTTGAGTTTATAAAACATCCTATTGAGATGGACATGACCAGAGTACCATATGGGAGTGATGTTGGTAGTCTTATGTATGCTATGGTCTATATGAGGCCAGACATTTCCCAAGCAGTGGGATTCCAAGTAGTTGGTTTATGGCTAATCTTGGACAGGTGCATTGGGATGCAGTGAAGAGAGTGTTCAAATATTTACAAGGTACTTTTAAGTATTCCTTGTGTTTTCATGGTTATCCTACTGGACCTCGACACTTAGTGAGTATTCATGGATATGTGGATTCAAATTGGGAAGGTGACATTAACAACATAAGATCCACTAGTGGCTATGTGTTCACGATGTATGGAGTTGATATTAGTTGGATGAGTAAGCGGTAGGCTGTAGTCGCTTTGTCCACTACATAAGCAGAGTACATGACAACACCTCATGCTTGTAAGGAATCCATTTGAATTAAGCGTTTGTTTTTTGATATTGGTTTTGATGCAAAATAGATTACTATTTGTTGTGACAGTTAGAGTGCCATTTGCTTGGAAAAGAATCATACTTTCTATGCCAGAACAAAGCACATTTATGTTCAATTTCATTTTGTTTGTGATATGGTGGAAAATGGAGAGTTGAAGTTGGAGAAGGTTGACACCCTAATGAATGTTGCAGATGCATTAACAAAGCCAATGGGCACAAAAAAGCTTAGATGGTGTTCAAAGTCTATGTGCCTCACGACCTCTAACAATTAAATCTTGTTACTTCCATTGACTCTTCAAAGGTGTTCGACAAGTAGGAGAATGTTAGGAAAATGAAGGTGTCTCAACCTTTGATTTTTCAATGGCATTGACTTTTAAAAAATAAATTAAATGTTGCTAATTTTCTTACATTGTCTTGTGAGTTACAACTTGTAGTTTTTATTATGAGGAGTCAAGTTAGAAAGTTGATTTTATAGGTGGAGTTGTGTATAAAGGTATTTTATATTTTTCGTGTTGAGTTTACATAGAATGTGAGTTTTTAGGTGTAGTTATTTTGGCAAGTGTTGATTTTGTAGTGTGGCATCTGGTGATAATTGGAAACTTATCGTTATGCTATGTAGAGTTTTTGGCACTTTCCATGTTGCACCTAAGTTAGCCTCTGGCAATTGTTTTAGAAATGTCTAATTTATGCATTGTAAGCTCTTATATATTAAGCACTTGTATTTTGGAGTTGTAGTTGCTGTTGTATTGAAGTATCGTTATGGTGCCAGAATTACTCTAGAATTGATAAGAAGTGCAAATAATCTTTCAAGAGCATAGCTTTAAAATTATATTGAAATGATGAAACTCTGCAAAATCCTTCTTCGATGATTATTTGAGCTCTTCAAAACTTTCCCAGTGCTAGCATATTTAAATGTGACTCAATATTTTCTCATTGAATGTCTTTGTCAGTTCCAAATTTGCATCCATGTTTTCCTACCAATAGAGAACATCAACCAAAATTGAAGCAAATTAAGATAACACTAACATAACTGAAACACCATCTTTTTGGTTGATGCAGGATTGCACATTTCCTTGGGATGCTCTTGCATCATCTATTGACATTTATTACACAATCTAAATCTAGATATCCTTAAATGTCCATTAAGTGTTACAAGTTCCTAAGGAGTTATCTTCTTGATAACATATAAATTACTTGGATATACCCTACAAATATTTAAAGACCCTCTTCATTGCTACCTAGTGATTCTAACTAAGATTAGCCATGAAATGGCTCATAATCCCAACTTATTAGGCAATGTCTAGTTTGGTACAAACAATAACATACATAGGGATCCAAAATACACCAACATAGGGTATAATACTCATATTATTCATCTCTCTAGATGTTAAAGGACCCAATCATTTAAATGCTTTACTCCCACATAAAAAGGAACACTCATTGGTTTGTTATCAATCATGCTAAAATTCTATAAAATTGAATCAACGTACTTCCTCTAACTTAACCAAAATTTTCTATTAACTCTATCTAGTATAATCTATATGCCTAAGATAAACTTAGAAACTCTTAATTCTTTCATTTTAAACTATAAAGAAAATTAAGATTCAAGTCCCTAAATTATACACTTATAGTTACCAAATACCATGCCTTCAACATATAAAGTGATAAATATAAAATGTTCATCAACCAGTTTGAAATAAACAAAATGATCAAATTTAGACCAGACAAAACCCAACCCAAAAATATGTGAGTCAAAATTCTAGTACCAGATTCTAGGATATTGTTTGAGACCATATAGGGATTGCTTGAATTGACAACTAACTCTTCCTTAGTCTTTTCAATGTAGTACTTTGGCTATGTCGCATAGATCTCTTCCTCCAAGTCATCATGTAGGAAAATTGTATTCCCATTCATCTACTCAACCTCAAGGTCAAATGCAATAGCACAAGATAACAAGAATATAATAGATTCTTAGAAATAGGAGGAAAGACTTCACCAATATCAATTCCTTCAACCTAGGAATATTCTTTTGCAACCAATCCAACTTTATACTTCTCAACACTACCATCTAAACTAAACTTCTTCCTGAAAACTCATTTGCATCCAATAGGTTTTTGACTCTCATGCAACTAAATCAATTCCATGTACTATTCTTTCTTAGTATAACTTATCTATGGTTGTCATTTAAGATATAATGTAATTCATTTCCATTGCCTCCATCATAATTTTAGGCTCATCAATATTAGTACCCAAAGTAAAAATACATCTTAAATCAGGTGGCCTATACCTCTTTAGTTATCTCCTTTGTTAAACTTAACGTTTTCTATTAAGTTGTTTAAGTGGGAAATAAATTATTCTATTTTTTCTTGACCATATTACCAACAAATATTGTCATCATCTATATCATATTTCCACCATCACATTTTGATGGGGAACGAGTTATGAATAGTTTCTTTGAAATACTCTATAAAGAGATTGGTTAATATATGTGAAAGAGGTGACCCCATGACAACACCATTAGCTTATTTGTAGATGGCTCCTTGAAAAGCAAAGAAAGTCCTTTAGACATGTGACTCCACCGAAGAAGCCATCTTGACATAACTTATGTCCAAACAAAATTATGAATGGGAGCTTTGATGAAGAGGGACATAATGTTGAATTGACAATAATGTCATCATTTACATTTTGACCTTGATGAATTCAACAAAGTGTGAGGATTCTTTGATAAAGGAACTTGTCTTCTCTATAAAAGGACTGATTTTCTCGATGAAGAAGGCTATTGATTTATAAGTTGGGGAGTTGATAGTGTGAACAATAGATCCTACAAAATGTCATCTTTATAGATTTTGAGAGAGTGACCCCCTTATCATTTGAGTGAAAATTGATTGATGGCTTGCTTTTCTCATAAATTTAGACATGCCATTGGAGTCCAAAGAAATGTAATATCCAATATTCTACGACTTCTTGTTTTACTTTACTGTTCCATTGAACAGTATTTGTAGCCTGATTGTCTGCTATCATGGGAAAATGCTCTCGGGCTTGCCACTGGCTATGCAATTGTGGTAGAGGTAGACTGAAAAACACTGCATATTTTACAATCATATAATGCCATTGCCATCCACTATTCGTCTCAATCTCAGAGAATTATGTTGAAGGAGGCGCTGCATAGTCTGCTTACTACACACAACCCCCCTGAAGAATGCTCTACATATCTTCACTTACTGCAGACCTGTATTCTCAAGAACGCGCTTTCACAAGGGAAAGAAGTCCACTCTTTCATCTCTCACAGGCGATTTGCCTTTGCTACACGCATAACTTTTCATAATAGGCTTATTTACATGTATGTCAAGTGCGGAAGTTTGGTGGATGCCAGAAAAGTCTTTGACCACATGAAAGAACGAGACAGCGTCTCATGGAATACGATTATTACAGCATACAGAAGACATGGGTATCCTGAAGAGGCAGTCACTCTGTTTCACCATATGCAACAAATAGGTTTCCAACCGGATCAATTTACTTTTGCCAGCGTACTCCCAGCCTGTGCCAAAATGGGAGCTTTGGAACAGGGCATACACATTCATGAAATCATAAAGGATAGAGGATTTTTGTCGAATGTTGTAGTTGCAACTGCCCTGGTAGACATGTATGCAAAGTGTGGAAGCATAAACCAAGCCCGTGAACTGTTTGACAAAATAACTCAGAAAAATGTGATCTCGTGGAATGCCATGATTGCAGGGTATGCACAAAATGGATTTGTTGAGAAGGCTTTAGAAACTTTCAAGCAAATGCAATTGACAGGTTTAAAGCCAGACTCTACAACCTATGTTAGCATCCTCCCTGCCTGTGCCAAAATGGAAGCTTTGGAACAAGGTATGGACATCCATCAAAGCATAAAGGATAGAGGAATTTTGTCAGATGTTGTAGTTGCAACAGCTCTTGTAGACATGTATGCGAAATGTGGAAGCATAGACAAGGCACGTGAACTATTTGACACAATCCCTCAAAGAAATGTGGTCTCATGGAATGCCATGATTGCAGGATATGTGCAAAATGGATTTGTTGAAAAGGCTTTAGAAATTTTCAACCAAATGCAATTGGCAGGTGTAAAGCCAAATTCTACAACCTTTGCCAGTGTCCTCCCTGCCTGTGCCAAAATGGGAACTTTGGAACGGGGTATGGAAATCCATCAAAGCATAAAGGATAGAGGAATTTTGTCAGATGCTGTAGTTTCAACTGCCCTGGTAGACATGTATGCAAAATGCGGAAGCATAGATAAGGCTTGTGAACTGTTTGACAAAATCTCTCAAAGAAATGTGGTCTCGTGGACTGCAATGATTGCAGGATATGCACAAAATGGATTTTTTCAAAGGGCTTTAGAAACTTTCAAGCACATGCAATTGGCACGTGTAAAGCCAGACTCCACAACCTTTGTCAGCATCCTCCCTGCCTGTGCCAAAATGGGAGCTTTGGAACATGGTATGGACATCCATCAAAGCATAATGGAAGGGGGATTTTTGTCAGATATTGTAGTTGGAAATGCTCTGGTAGACATGTATGCAAAATGTGGAAGTATAGACAAGGCACGTGAACTGTTTGAGAGAATGCCTCAAAGAGATGTTGCCTCATGGAATGCAATGATTGCAGGATATGCACAAAATGGATTTGTTGAGAAGGCTTTGGAAACTTTCTACCAAATGCAATTGGCAGGCGTAAAGCCAAATTCCACAACCTTTGCTAGCATCCTCCCTGCCTGTGGCAAAATGGGAGCTTTGGAACAGGGTATGAACATCCATGAAAGCATAACGAATAAAGGAATTTTGTCAGATGGTATAGTTGCAACATCCTTGGTAGACATGTACGCAAAGTGTGGAATTATAGACAAGGCACGTGAAATGTTTGACAGAATGCCTCAAAGAGATGTCATCTCATGGAATGCAATGATTGCCGGATATACACAAAATGGATTTGTTGAAAAGGCTTTAGAAACTTTCAAACAAATGCAATTGGCAGGAGTAAAGCCAAATTCTGCAACCTTTGTTAGCATCCTCCCTGCCTGTGCCAAAATGGGAGCCTTGGAACAGGGTATGAACATCCACCAAAGCATAATGGAAGGGGGGTTTTTATTAGATATTATAGTTGGTAATGCTCTGGTGGACATGTATGCAAAATGCGGAAGCATAGACAAGGCACGTGAACTGTTTGATAGAATGCCTAAAAGAGATGTTATCTCATGGAATGCAATGATTGCAGGATATGGACAAAATGGGTTTTGCAAGGATGCTCTCAAAATATTTGAATTAATGAAGCACTCTGGAACATATCCTGACATTGTAAGTTTTGCTTGTGTTTTATGCGCATGCAGTCATGTAGGTTTAGTGGATGAAGGCTGTACCTACTTCAATCAGATGAGTAACCCTTATTGTATTACACGTACAGTTGATCATTATGTGTGCATGGTTGACCTTCTTGCCCGTGCTGGCTATCTTGACGACACCTTAAACTTTATCATTAAGATGCCAGTTAGACCTGTCGCAGTTGTGTGGCTTTGTTTTCTTGGTGCTTGTCGATCACATATGAACATAGGCTTAGGAGTATTTACAGCAACACTGCTTTTTGATTTGGATCCTAAAAATGCTGCGATTTATGTTCTTCTCTCAAACATCTATGCAGAAGTGGGCTGGTGGTGTGAGGTTCAAATGGTAAGGAGGTTGATGAAAGATAGAGGAATTAATAAGATCCCTGGATGTAGTTGGATTGAAGGCCATAAAATGGTACATGCTTTTTCTGTAGGAGACAGATCACATCCACAGACACAGGAGATCTATGCATTGTTGGAGAAATTGGCTTGGGAGATGAAAGTGGCAGGGTATTTTCCAGATTCAAGACAATTACTTAATGATGTGGAAGAGGAGGAAAAGGAATTATTTCTCTGCCACCATAGTGAAAAATTGGCAATTGCATTTGGTTTGTTAAACACACACCATGGAACAACTATTAGAATTGTTAAGAACCTTCGAATATGTGTTGATTGTCATACTGCAACGAAAGTTATCTCCGAGATTGTTGGAAGAGAAATTGTCGTGAGAGATGTGAACCGTTTCCATCATTTTAAACAGGGACAATGTTCTTGTGGAGATTATTGGTGATGCTAAATGAATCAATGCTGATCACTGCTTATAAATAGAGTGCAATGCTGATCATCGCTATATATACTGTTGGGGTATCTATCAAAGACATGTTTTATTATAAACATGGATATTTCATCAAATTATAAACATGGATATTTCATCAAATTATTTTCACACTGCGAATGTATGAAATGAAAAGGTAGATGAGGAAGTGGAGAATGGGAATAAATAGATGGCGAGAAACACTTCAAGAAAATGGAAAGATTCTTGATCTACAAGAAACGAAAGAGAGTTCACAATCATCCTTTCTCATTTTATAGAGTTTTTTTTTTTGGATTAAATGTATTCTCTTTTGCCTATATTAGATTGACGATTTGATATTAAATTACAAATTCCAGATTAGGCAGTAATTTTATAGAAGTATATGTAGATTTTACCTCATTTATGGTTAGATTATTATAATGTTGCTTTACATCCCTTTGTTTGGTGAGGTAGCTTATAGATTTGTGAATTCACAAATTTTTTTTAATTTAATTTGATTTCAACCCATTTGGTTTTAATTTGAAATAAACCAAAACTATTAAAAGTTTATATGAAGTAAAAAATTTAATTGTATTTATATTGTAACTAGTAAATACGCATGACACTTGAAAAAATCACATAATGATATTTATAAATTGATGTTAGAGAGAAGAGAATAACATTTGTATTTGTAAAAATAAAATCATAATCTATATTGCATTGTATTGGTGTTAGAGAGAATAGAATAGCATTTTTATATGTTAAAAATAAAATCACAATTTATATTGCATTGTAATGGCATATTCATGGTATTATAAAATTGTGCACGATGAGATTATATATTAATCCTAATGAGAGGAGGATTGGAAGGTGATTGGGAGAAAGCTAAATAAGAGATTTCATAATTGTTTGGATTGATAATAAGCATAAACAAGAGGAAGTCAAAAGGATTACGACTATAATAATTTCAAAGAAACACAATGGGAGACATCTATAGGATTAAAAGGAATATTACAATTATGATTATAATATGGTCAAATTAACTACTTTATTCACATGTGGCGAACCGGCATGAGCAACACCTTCTCAGACAATTTGCTTATGTGTAACTAATGAAACATTCTTTGTTGTTCCATAGACACCCATTTTGGCGTAGGCAGGGAGTATATTAGGAGACGTGGAGAGATGATTCGTGGATGACAATATCATTTTATGAAACATTCTTTGCTATTCTCTTTGAGATATTATGTCAAATAGTTCACGTGCCTAGTCTGTGCTTCCACATTTTGGACAGACGTTTAGCAAAGCATTTCCAACTTTCAACCAAATTTAGGTGTAGAATAATAATCTTTTTATTTTTTTTTGAAATTGTAATGTTTATTGAAAAGAAGAGAAAAAACTAAAATTTGTATGTGAAATCAATTGAGTAGCTCAAGATCAAGAGGAGAATGAGGTTGTGGGATAAATAGAGAAAAAATGATAAATGATCAAAAAAATAGGTTAATTCAAATTTTAAAGCCTGGTTTGCATTGCCATTAATACCCACCATATAATTCTCAAGTATCACTAGGGTTTGAAATTTATCACCCCATAGTTTGGAGAATTGGAGTATTTAGTAATCTAGCATATAAAATAGGTTTATGTTTATAAATTTTATTATTTTTTGTGTTTTATAAGATCTAACAATTTTTTCACTTATCTAGACACCAACTTGGATGGAATGCTAGTAAAGAGTAGACATAATACTTTGATTGGGTGGAGTCACTCCGAAGAGTAGATCAAGTTATCCTCTAGTTGAGTTGGACTAATGAGGGTGGCATAACGTTTTCATTGTTTGAATCTCACCATTCATATATTTTGACATCCTCACTTATTGGGACATAGACCAAAACACTTTTTGGTTTCTTGGACCTTTAGGAGAGTGGAACACAAATTTCTCTTAGGTATATCACATAATGGGTGTCCTTGTATGAATGGATAGACTTGTATTGTAAGAAATATTTATAGGATGAGAGACAAGACTAGGTAATTTTGATGGGAGATGATAACCCAAAGGATACATTTAGGATCCAACTTACTTTAGTTCCTTCATGTCCCATTCCATCCCTATGAAAGGTTGCTATTGATTTAATTTTCACCCACTTTTCAAGAGACAAGAATACAACCATGCTTAGATGGTGAAGGTAGTGATCATTGAGTAGAGTGAGAAATTTAGTCTTTACTTAGGGGTTGATACAATAGGGAGTTGATCATCCTACACTTCTTAGGGTCATAAGGTGGCATAAAATTCACCACTTTGATATGGTCACATGAGCACTTGCGACTTTAATTAGGTGGGGACTAAATTATAAACCCTTAAATAAAAATGTACCAAAGATGGATAGGAGATCAAGCTATACAAGTCTACTATTGAGTGGTGAGATCTATGATAGATATAAATTGCCTAGTCAAGACTTATATAATCTATTGGCAACAAGGCTAGGAACAACATACCAAATGGATTGCCATGAATAAAAAGTATAAGGCAACATATATATTCGATAAACTTAGAAAAATAACTAAAAGATTTAAGAAGAATATTTTATCATCAAAAGAAAAGGAGGTTAATGATGTTGAGAGAGAGCTGCAATCTAGAAGACATGTGAAGTTGAGAAAATAAAAACATTGGAAGGTGTTGTTTATAAAGAAAGGTGCATGGATATATTAGAAAAAAATAACGGTTGCAAGAATCTAAGGTAATTTAGAAGTTGAAGGCTGATATTAGGCACCTTAAGGCTCAATTAGGAAATGCTCAATTTACCTATAATGATCTTGTAAAGCATTTTGATATATCAAAAGTGAAAGGTGTTGTTGCACAACTTATAAAAGTTCAAACTACATTAATGGTAAATTTTGAAGGTGCCTTTCATTACACTCATGCCGTGTACATAACAAAAGGTCTTAATTTCATTAATATTGTTTTCTAAATTTGGAGGTTGGAAAATACTGGGTGTTATGGAACCTGCAACACACATGCTGTTTAAAAACCTATACACATAACAACTCAATTGGTTAGCCACCCCTCAGGTCAATTTTATTAGTTTTATCTATTCCTCCCTCACCTAGAACTCCTTCCCAATCTCTCCTCCCTTGAGCTTAGAACAAGCACAATGCAAAATAAGAAAATGTTTTCATTACAATAATTATAGGTTGGAAAATGCTGGTTATGAAACTTGCAACCCACATACAATTGTAAAACCCTCTTCACATAACAACCCAATTGGTTAGTCACCTACAACTCCTCCTTGAGCTCTCCACCCTTGAGCTTAAAATAACAAGAATGCAATCACTCACAACACACTATGTTTTCCAACCTACAATTATTTTTGCATCATATGAGGAAATTGAAATGTAATTTTTACTCTCAGTAACATTTGTGGTAAATTTTGAAATTTCCTTTCATTACATTCGTACTCTCTAAATAAGAGAATGTTTTTTCATTACAACAATTGCAGGTTGGAGAATACTAGGTGTTATGAAACTGCAACCCACATGGTGCTGTAAAACCCTCTACATGTAACAACCCAATTGGTTAGTCACACCTCAGGTCAATTTGTCTAGTTTTATGTATCCCCCACCTACAAATCCTTCTCCTGCTCTTGACCACTTATATTTAAATGTACAAAATGAAATAACTCAAAACCCAATGTGTTTTCCAACTTGTAATTATTTTGAGCATTTTTTAATCAATCATATGAAGAAATTGAAATACATTTGCTACTCTAACTAAGAGTTGTAAATTTTCAAGGTGCATTACATTGTTACCCTGATTGTTGTGGGGAGGGGAATAAGTGCTAGATCAATGGCCACTTTACACAATTCTCATGTGTACAAGAACCTTTTTCATTTGGTGTAGTTCAATGTCAACAACCCACATTTTCTCATTATGCAAGGGCACATCACTAAAGTTTTGAACATGAAGCCTCTTGAGATCTTGTCGATGCCAACTGGAGCAATAGGTACTAGAATGTATGAAATGAAAAAGGAATCTGATCTAAAAATACTTGAAAAGAAGCAGACCAAAGTGAATGAGATAGATAATGTATTGGTTACAAGTTTCATTAACCATCTACTCAAAACCCATAGTGTTTTCCAACTTGCAATTATACTATGCATTCATTTTTTGAACATATGAAGAAATTGAAACACAATTTTTACTCTAAGACTTGTTATAAATTTTGAAGGTGAACTTCATTATATTCCTACTATGTAACTAACAAAAGGTTTTTCATTACATTCTTATTATTTTTTAAAATTGCAGGTTGGAAAACATCGCGTGTTATGAAATGTGCAACCCACGTACTGTTGTAAAACCCTCTACACATAACAATCCAACTGGTTAGTCACCCCTCAAGTCAATCTAATTAGTTTTATGTACCCCCCACCTACAACTCCTCCCCGGGCTCTCCACCCTTGAGATGCTCAATGTCAACAACCCACATTTTCTCATTATGCAAGGGCACATCACTAAGTTTCGAACATGAAGCCTCCTGAGATCTTGTCGATGCCAATTGGAGCAACATGTACTAGAATGTATGAAATGAAAAAGGAATCTGCTCTATAAACACTTAAAAAGAAGCAAACCAATGTGAATGAGATAGATCATGTATTGGTTACAAGTTTCATTAACCATCTACTCAAAACCCACTATGTTTTCCAACCTGCAATTATACTATGCATTCATTTTTTGAACATATGAAGAAATTGAAACACAATTTTTACTCTAACTAAGACTTGTTTATAAATTTTGAAGCTGAATTTCATTGCATGCCTACTATGTAAATAACAAAAGGTTTTTCATTACATTCTTATTATTTTGTAAAATTATAGGTTGAAAACACCATGTGTTATGAAATGTGCAACCCATGTACTGTTGTAAAACCCTCTACATGTAACAATCTAATTGGTTAGTCACCCCTCCAGTCAATTTGATTATTTTTATGTATCCCCCACCTACAACTCCTCCCAGGGCTCTCCATCCTTGAGCTTAGAACAAGCACAATCATATCACTCACGACCCACTGTGTTTTTTTCCAACCTATGACTATTTTGTATATTTATTTTTTTATCATATGAGGAAATTAAAACATAGTTTTTACTCTAAGTAACAATTATGGTAGATTTTAAAAGTGTCTTTCATTACATTCATACTCTCTAAATAAGAAAATGTTTTCATTAAAACAATTGCAAGTTGAAAACACTAGGTGTTATGAAACCTGCAACCCACAAGTTGTTGTAAAACACCGTAGACGTAACAAACTAATTGGTTAGTGACCCCTCAGGTCAATTTGATTAGTTTTATGTATCCCCCACCTGCAACTCCTCCCCAATCTCTCCACCCTTGATCTTAGAACAAGAAAAATGAAATGACTCACAACCTGTTGTGTTTTTTCAATCTATGATTATTTTGTGCATTTATTTTTTCATCATATGAGGAAATTGAAATGCAATTTTTACTCTAAGTGTAAGAGAGGGGGACCAACCACTGCAAGGCCCTAGGTCACGAAAGGCCAAGAGCAGAAAGGCTGCCATAACTTACCTGAGTTTAAAGGAAGGTTAGGATGGACGAGATGAGAATGATGAGGATTATGAATTCCTTTGATCACTTTGCAATCTCGAGAATTGAAGGGAAACTAGGTGAGTCGCTTTTTAAGGTCAAATCTGAGTCTCAAGTAGTTCTCTGTCAAAGGACAAAAGTACGATTTTGAGACAACAGCGCGAAGTGCCAGGGCATCTCATAGGTGCGTTGGCATCCATACGACTAGAAAACCAGAGAGACGAGGTTAAATCCTCAAGAAAGGACTACTAGCCTAGTTTAGAGGTTTTCTGAACAAGAGAATGAGATTAAGAAGAATGAAACATAAATATGAATGTGATAAAATAAATGTATTACTGTAAGGGTGACAAAGATAATTTCGTAGAACAATCCTCTTGCCAACGTGCTTCAAGATCTCTCCACCTGCACACAGAAAAAGGGGGAAATGTTGGGGCTGTTTAGGGGCTTGCCTCAGTCAGACCCCTATTTTGGTGTTTCCACCTCCATGGACAACCAAGTTTGCAATGATAGTAATAAAGATAAATAAAGGAATACAAGCTACGTAAACAAAATACACTACAAAACAGTACGTGCTTACTCAACCAAGACGATAGAGAAGATGAGAGGAGCTTACCACCTTCGTCCAAAGCGCTCAAGGCTTGTGGAGGAGAAAAATGAGAGGAACTCAAGCCTTTGCTGCAATGGTGTGTGTCTTGCGCTTGCACTATCGGAGTGATGGAGTGGTAGATTGCTGCAATGGTGTGTGTCTTGCACTTGCACTATTGGAGTGATGGAGTGGTAGATTGTTGCAATGGAGTGTAGAATGCTGCTACAAAGCTTTAAGTGAATGAATGGAATGGAGAGAGTGCTCAAACCATCTTGCAAAACTTCTATTGAAGAGAACAATGGATGAATGGATGAAGAATATGAAGGAAAGGATGAAAAATGGCCATATTCGGGTCAACCAGCTGAAGGGAGGCGTTACTCTTCGACTTCCAATCAAAAGTGTAACATCTTTGCAGTCTCTAGCTGTAGGATCTGCCAGGGACATCTGCGCGCCACACGGGCATCCTTGACAGAAACACCCCCATTGACATGCAAAATAGGTACCAAGTGGAATGTGGACAATAGGTTTAAGTGGAATTAAGCCTCCGCCTTAGGTTTTCTAAAGTGCAAGGGGTAAAAGGGAATTTGTGTGAGGGGTGCAAATTCATGCTTATACATTTTTCCCCCACTTTAGCGAGCATGAATACTAATGAGTGATTCGATAAAGTAGAGTAGTAAGGAAGTAAAGAAGTAAGAGAAGTATACCTGAATTGACGAGGAAGAAGAGCACGGTCTGGAAAACTCAGAAGTGCAGGAAAGGACTCCATAGTTCCACGGAACTATAGAGCTGAAAAATGAAAGTGCCTCACAAGCTCACGGTCTTGCAAGGGAGGTATCCCCAAAGAAATCCCACATGAGGGAGACCGAGCGAAGGGGACTCTACAGAGTCAGAGAAGGCGACATGCTTACCCACAAATAGAACATATTAGGATGTGGTTGCATAGGCTAGTGAACAAACAATCACGCAGACCATCGCTAAGTTGTAAGAATTTCAAAGGGGTCCCTCGGGAACCTTTCAAAAGGAAGGAGGGTCCACTCAAGGGATGCACTATTTGAAAAGTGAATTCTAGTCGGGTTGTCCCCAAGCTAGATGTAAGGATGCAATGTAGGTCTAGTCAGGCTACTCTCAGACTAGACGTGAAGAAGTGAAACCGGTCTAGTCAGGTTGCCCCCGAGCTAGATGCAAGGATGTGAAACTGGTTTAGTTGGGCTACCGCTGACCTAGAAACCATAGAATTTGTTGAAAGCTTTCGAAGGGATTGCTTGAAAAACCAACGTGAAAGGGAGGGATCCACTCAAGGGACACGCTATCCAAAAGCTACCGTCTTCTCTCTTGAATCGATTCATCATCAAGGAATCCTTTCGAAAGATGTTCACTTCATCAAGGAATTCAAAAGGAAAGACATGCGCCCACATGAGGGGAAGACTAAGACCATTCCCGCTTCAGAGGAGGGTTTCCAAGTCCTTTCTTTACGAACCCATGATGAAGGGAACATGTTCTGTTAGGGTTTCAAGTCGAGAATGCAATTCTAACAAAGGAATGTGTGAAGGGTCTTGAGAAAATATTTGTTGGAAACAAATGTGTTTTCCAAAGACCGAATGATGTAGGAGTGGCATTGTCACACATGAGAGGGACAACTCAAGCAAAGAAGAGCGAAAGATAAAGGGAAAGGTAAAAGAAAAGAGATCCCACACAAAGGGCACAAGGGGATTTGGTTTTTTCAGGGCCAGATCTGCCTTTATTTATATGTATTTGAGGTAGCCATGGTAGGAGGTGAAAGATCATCAATCCCCAACCAGATCAGGAAGAATGCATGAAAGACAAAGTAAAAATAAAAAAACTGCGTCAACATGGAAGGAGGCCTAAATGCTCCTGACGCTTTGCATCATCCCCAATTTACTGAAAGCCAATCACAAACATGGAAGAATGAAGATACACATAGAGGAAGGTTTACAACACAAACACCATGCTTGTATCCAATCACCAATAGGGGTGATGAGGGTCATCCAAGCACATATAGCACGATCACGAGGGAACATGTCACAACATACACACCTAATCTAAAGATCAAGAAGAAGGTCTCCCCCTAACACTGGTCGACCAAAAGGTCATCAACTTCCCACTCTAGATCATCATAGGGAAGGGTGACGAGTCTGAAATAATGTAATGTTAAGGGGAGGAGCTTTCGATCCTCTCGCAACAAAGGCTAAGGCAGAGGGACCAGTGAGGTCTCCATCGCTCAACTCTTGTGGGTCTAAGGTCAATGACTTCACGAAGATCGTTGACAAGGTCAAAACTTGATCCATCGAGTTAAACATACACTTGACAAGAGTGTTGTGTTTCAACTCAACGGACGAAGGGGTTTGCACCTGAGGTTCATTGCTAGGCTCACTGAGAGATTCAAGAGTGGTGACAAACTCGGGGGAGGCCGTGACTCGTTCCATCACAAGGACATAACAAGTCAGTGTCAGGACACCTTTCGGAGAAGGCAGGCTCTTCTTACTTCCTCCCTTGTTGGAGGGACCACGCTCTACCTTCTTCTTCATCGAAGGAGGTGAACTCCCCACAGATGAAGCAAGATGGATAGAAGAGGATAAAACCACAGTGGATACAACTAAAGTATTAATCATATCCATGGGTTTTAGGAAAGGTGAGACATCCAGAACGGAAGTTAGCAGAGGCAGCTCCATAGAAGGAGTGAAAAACACCTGCACCCTTTCGAGCGCATGTGCACTCACAACGGGAGCCGAAAGAGATTCAAAACTAGTTAGATCAGAGGAAGAAGAGGGGAAAGAAGACATAGTATGAGGTGTCGTCTTCTCCTCCTCGTTCTTCTGTGAGGAGGGTTGCTCAACTAGGAGAGCCTTTCATTGATGCTTACGCTCACACGCAAGGTGGTTCCTACGACTCTTCAAACCAGGAGCTGGAGTTTGCAAAGGGATGGAAGGATTCATTTCAGCCATGGGAGTGTCTTCCACAACTTTTTCTAGTGAAAGGACAAAATATTGAGTGGGAGCATAAGGGGCAGGTTCAGAAATGATGGGAGGAATCGAATCTAGCCTCTTAATAGTGGGCCTCTTCCCATTCACTGTTTTGAGGACAAGAACTGTAGCAGGTCGCAAAGGCCAAGATAAAGAGGACTCTCTACGGGGGGCTTTCTGTCTTCCATACCAAATGGGACTAGGCTCTGTGGGTAAGACAAGAAGCTCAAATTCAGGATGCTTGGCCTTTCACCAAGCGGGCACCATGGGATTCTCTCACAAGCACGAGACAAAAGTAGATGGCACCGTGATAGGGCGAGAGGAAGCATCAGGCTGAGCAACGAAAGGGGAAGAAGGAGGATCTCAGGATCACTTCTCTTCTTCTCTTCTACGTGCCTTGGCAACATCACTATAATATTTTAAGCAAGCTCTATGTGAAACAACATAAGGCAAAGGAGGGAACCTCACTTTCGGCCTAGCACACGATTTCTTATAGTTTTGATATGTATGATACAAGAGGTCCTTCCTAGGTGGGAGAGGACCAAGAGATGTAGGCCAAAAGTAATGTAGGGTATAGCTGCCACATGCAACCGGTGGTCTATAACCGGTGTCTTGGACAACATGTACCAAACCTCCATGAACAAACTTCAGATACTTGTGCACAACCAAGGGAACTACATTCATAGCTACTAGCCAGGGGATGCCTAGCTTCACTCTGAAGAGTTCAAACCTCAAGATGATGTCGAACTTAAGGATCACAGATTTAGGTCCTATGAGGACTGATAGGACAATACTCCCTATAGGAGGTATGAAATGTTCATCGTGTGTGTAGACGCTAATTTTAGGTGCATCATACCCATCCTTATGCAGGAAATTAATTAGCATGATCTCCTCAGTTATGATATTCACTTGAGATGTCAGATCAATGAGAACACCTGCTACAGTATTCTTGTTTATCCTCGCCGAAATGTAAAGAGGAGATGGTTCTCTATTGAAGTCCATAGGCAGGTCCTGTGAAGTGAAGGTTATGCTAGTACCACTACTCACAGTCTGCAGAAAGGGAATAGGTTGATTTAAGAAAGTGGCCATCATGCACACCAAATAGTACTTCTACAGAGCCTCCTAAGGTTTATGAGATAAGGTAGTGACCCAATTAAGGTTTTGGTACACAATACTTTGGAACCTTCCAACTACGCCTATTAGGGATCGCAGGTTGGGTTGCGAGGTGAAAGAATCACAACACTCACACCTACAACACTCCTAGGATATGAGGAAAGGAGGATACGAGGAAAGGAGCTTTCAATATTGCAAAATGAAACAAAAATGGTTCACGTTGGGCTCACCAAAAATGTAAGAGGGGGACCAACCACTGCGAGGCCCTAGGTCATGAAAGACCAAGAGAAGAAAGGCTTCCCTAACTTACCTCATTTTAAAGGAAGGTTAGGATTGACATGATGAGAATGATGAGGATTATGAAGTCCTTCGATCACTCTGCAATCCTGAGAACTGAAGGGAAACTAGGTGAGTCACTTTTTAAGGTCAACTCTGCGTCTCAAGTAGTTATCTATCAGAGGACATAAGCATGGTTTTGGGATGATAGCGCGGCGTGCTGGCGTCTCATAGGTGCACTGGCGTTCGTACGGCCAAAAAACTAGAGAGACGAGGTTAAATCCTCAAGAAAGGACTACTAGCCTAGTTTAGAGATTTTCTGAACAATATAATGAGATTAAGAAGAATGAAACATAAATACGATTGTGATGAAAGAAATGTATTACCGCAAGGGTGACAAAGATAATTTTGTAGAACAATCCTCTCGCCAACTTTCTTTAAGATCTCTCCACTTGCACACACAAAAAGGGGAAAATGTTGGGGCTATTTAGGGGCCTGCCTCAGTTAGACCCCCATTTTGGTGTTTCCACCTCCACAGACAACCAAGTTTGCAATGATAGGAATAAAGATAAAGAAAGGAATACAAGCTACATAAACAAAATACACTACAAAATAATATGTGCTTACTCAACCAAGACGATAGAGAAGATGAGAGGAGCTTACCACCTCCGTCCAAAGCTCTCAAGGATTGTGGAGGAGAAAAATGAGAGGAACTCAAGCCTCTGCTACAATGGTGTGTATCTTGCGCTTGCACTATCAGAGTGATGAAGTGGTAGATTGCTGCAATGGAGTGTAGAATGCTACTACAAAGCTTGAAGTGAATGAATGAAATGGAGAGAGTGCTCAAATGATTTTGCAAAACTTCTGCTGAAGAGAACAATGGATGAAGAATATGAAGGAAAGGATGAAAAATGGCCATATTCAGGTCGGTCAGCCGAAGGGAGGCGTTACTCTTCGACTTCCAATCAAAAGTGTAATGTCTCTATAGTCTCCAATCACAAGAATCTACCAAGGACGTAAGCGCATTGCGCGAACGTCTATGCGCCATGCGGGCATCCCTGACAGAAACACCTCCACTGACACACAAAACAGGCACCGAGTGGAATGCGGAGAATGGGCTTAAGTGGCATTAAGCCTCCGCCTTAGGTTTTCTAAATTGCAAGGGGGTAAAAGGGAATTTGCGTTAGGGGTGTATATTCACGCTTATACACTAAGTAAAAGTTGTAGTAAATTTTTAAGGTGCCTTTCTTTACATTTGTACTCTCTAAATAAGATTTTTTTTTCATTACAACAATTGCAAGTTGGAAAAAATGGGTGTTATGAAACTTGCAACCCATATACTACTATAAAACCCTCTACACGTAACAACCTAATTGGTTAGTCACCCATCAAGTCAATTTGATTAATTTTATGTATCCCCCACTTGTAAATCCTCCCCAATCTCTCCACCCTTGAGCTTAGAACAAGAAGAATGCAATCACTCACAAACCATTGTGTCCTTGTATGAATGGATAGATTTGTATTTTAAGAAATATTTATAGGATGAGAGACAAGACAAGGTAATTTTTATGGGAGATAGTAACCCAAAGGATACATTTAGGATCCAACTTACTTTATTTCAAGTTCATGTACCATTCCACCCCTATGAAAGGTTGTTATTGATTTATTTTTCACCCACTTTTCAAGAGACAAGAATACAACCATGCTTAGATGGTGAAGGTAGTGATCATTGAGTAGAGAGAAATTTAGTATTTACTTATGGATTTTATACTATAGCACTCGTCTATTGAGACCTTTATTATGTTACACGAGAAAGTGCATTTTCCTTCAAACATTTATCTCTCGTCTCGATCTATGGATTTTAGAGAACATAAAAATATACTAGTAAGTGATGCCTCTAGTAGATCCTACACTTATTAGGGCCATGAGGTGGCATCAAATTTATCACTTTGATATGGCCACATGAGCTCTTGTGACTTTAATTAGATGAGGACTAAATTATAAACCCTTAAATAAAAATGTACCAGAGATTGATAGGAGATTAAGCTATACAAGTATACTATTGAGTGGTGAGATCTATGATAGATATAAATTTCCTAGTCAAGACTTATATAATCTATTAGCAACAAGGCTAGGAACAACATTCCAAATCGATTGCCATGAATAAAAAGTATAAGGCAACATATATATTTAAAAAACTTAGAAAAAGAAGTAAAAGATTTAAGAAGAATATTTTATCATCAAAAGAAAAGGAGGTTAATGATGTTGAGAGAGAGATGCAATCTAGAAGACATGTGAAGTTGAGAAAATAAAGACAACATTGGAAGGTGTTGTTTATAAAGAAAGGTGCATGGATATATTAGAAAAAAATAGTGCTTGCAAGAATCTAAGGTAATTTCTTAGGGCCATGAGGTGGCATAAAATTCATCACTTTGATATGGTCACATGAGAACTTGTGAATTTAATTAGATGAGGACTAAATTATAAACCCTTAAATAAAAATGTACCAGAGATTGATAGGAGATTAAGCTATACAAGTATACTATTGAGTGTTGAGATCTATGATGGATATAAATGGCTTAGTCAAGAATTATATAGTCTATTGATTATTATATAACCAAGTTGGAGATGACTACCTAGAGGAATTTTACCTAGTGTCTCATACTATAATTCTATTTAGGAGGAAACTGAGGCTTAACAAGGAGTACCCTTCTAGATGCTTCTCACTCTTTGTACATCTATTACACAACCATTATGAGGATATGGATAGAGGAAATTATTACCATATAGAGGTTAGCATATTTTTTAAGCAAAGCAGTCTATATGATAAAGAGGATGACAGGTCTAACAATAACCACATTCTTGCCCATTGCACATAGTGCATATGCTCCATCCTTAATTTCTCAAGAGGGAATAATCTCTTAAGTCAATAAATTATGTATTATCATTCTTATAAACCACTTCTCACCACCCCCCTCCATCATACCAACCCAAAAACATTATCCTTATCCATCCTCCATCCTATAAGCCCATTTTGGGTGCCTATTTCCCATAATCCACCATCACATCTCCCCCTCCTACAAAGTCCATTTTAGATCCTTCTATCCCTCCCACCCTACCACTTCTTGTCTCCCTCCTTCCCCCTCTCTCCACATACCCCTCCTTCCTTCCCTCCCTAACTCTCTCTATACCTATCCCTCCCACCCTACCACTCCCTATCTCCCTCCTTCCCTCCCTCCCTAACTCTCTCTATACCTATCCCACCCACCCTACCACTCCCTATCTCCCTCCTTCCCTCTATCCCTCACCCTACCACTCTCTATACCTATCCCTATCTCTATCCTTCCATCTTAATCTCCCTCCATCTTTCCCTTCCACCCTACCACTTCCTATATCTCTCCTTCCCCCTCTCTCTCCCTCCCTCTCTCCCTCCATCTATTATGATCTAGTGATAACTACTTTCAAATATAGATCTTGGTAAAATAGTTTATGCCACTCAAATAGTTTATCAAATCATCCATCCCTAGAGTATGTTTCTTTTTGTCCTTCATCATAGTGTAAGTATTCTCTTTATACAAATGTATGAATTTATTCTCATACTACTATGGCCAAGATTCACAAAAATAAATGACATATATCCTTTAATATGATACAATACTTCCTCATGATATGTACGTATCTTAAATTTTAACAAACATTGCTCACTTACTAGTACGTTATGTTATTTCTACAATTGTGAATTTTTATCAACATATAATGATGTATGCCTATATAAATTTTTATCTACAATCCTAAGTCTATATGACTTTCTTGTATATATGTTAATACTTTTATTGACATATAATGATGTATGCCTATATGGATTTTTAGTTAATACATTTTTTTACCAATGTTGTCCATATTTACATTATAAATGATTCATTAAATAAATTGAATAATGAACTAATGAAACTATAAATGGTTAATGTTATCCATATTTACACTATAATTGATTATTTGAACAATTGAAGAAGGCTCACTTTTACCGTGTAATTGATGCAATTGTCATAATTAATCATTTATAATTTTCCTCAAATGTGTTTATAAGGCATGTGGATGAGAGTTTGAAATATTCAAATGCCTTATAGAAGCTATGAATTATTAAAGAATAAAGTGATAGAGAAACTAGAGTTTTTTTAAACAATGATGGTATCGATAAAGAACTAGTACAAAGGAGAAGTCCCTTTATAAATATATACAAGACTAAACATAAGTGCTATAAATACATTATAAATAATGGTAGTAAAGATATTTAGCGCCAAAAGAGATGGTTGATAAGTTAAAATTGAAAAGGTTACAATATCCAAGTCCATATAAAATTTCACAATTGTAGAAATAAAATAAGGTACTAGTCAGTGAGTGAGGGAGGGAGAGACAGATTTGAAAAGTAGTTATCACTAGATCATAATAGAGGGAGGGAGAGAGGGAAGGAGAGAGAAGGGAAGGAAGGATATAGGAAGTGGTATAGCAGGAGGGATAGAGGGAGGGTTCGAGGGAGAGAAAGAGGGAAGGATAGAGATAGGGAGTTGTAGGGTGGAAGGGATAGAGGGAAGGAGGGAGATAGGGAGTGGTAGGGTGGGAGGGATAGAGGGAGGGAGAGAAAGAGGGAAGGATGGAGATAGAGAGAGGTAGGGTAGGAGAGGTAGGTATAAAGAGAGTTAAGGAGGGAGGAAGGGGTAGGTGGACAAAGGTTGTGTGTATGTGTGAGGGAGAGAGTGAGGGAGGTTATTTCCACCCAATTTATTCTCTCATTGATCCTCATATCTTACCTATCTACACGTGATCCCTAGGTTGCCAAACATGAAATATATTTTTAATTTTTTGATTTTCCTCTTTTCTTTGGTGTTAGTACTACACATATTGCACATGGAATTAAATGTTTTTAAATTAATCTCGTCTTCAATAGTTTGTGTAATTAATCCAATAAATAAATTAGAGAGAGGTGAGTCATTGATCATGAAAATAGTTTTTTAAATTGTGACGGTATTGATAAAGAACTAGTACAAAGGAGAAGTCTCCTTAGAAAGAAAGATTAGGTGTTACAAGCACTCTTTAATATTGATAGAAATACAATAATTTTCATTATTCGATTCTAAAAAATGCCCCAAATTCTGTTTGAGATACCTTGTGAAATGATATTTTAAGGGTAATTGTGTACTAGTCTCCATTTAGTTGTATTTGGTAGAGGAAAAGAAATATTGGACCTAGTATTTTTTATGAAGTACCCTATGGGGAGGCATACCTATTGTTGCTTTATTTTTCTTAAGGTGCTTAATGGATTATTTTTCTATTATAATTTGTTATTGGACTTGATCAACACAATAACCTTGTACAATTTCCTTATTATATAGGAGTAAGCTTCTATTTGTATAGAGAGCAGTGAGAAGTTTGAGAAGTCTTGCTCTAATTAGATCTTTTATTTTTAATAAATAACCACAAATATGTTACAAAAAATAGGGTAGAATTATAATTTTAATATGATAAAAATATTACGAACATTTTTTTTTGATAAAAGGAATAGGCTGCATTATATTATTAGTAAAAACAAAAAACTTACAAAATGCCAGACTTATAATACTGGCAGGAGGGTAATTCATACATAGCATTACCAATAACATTTAGAGGCAACACATATGAAAACCATTAAGCCCCCCAAGAGAAACTGAGAATTTTTACAGCCTTGACTATGTATTTACCTATGTATATCCATTAACTGTGCATATAGAAACAACATATGCAAATACTACCTATATACAAAAGCATAGTATTTGTTATAATACCCGATGCATATGGATATTGAAATCACCAAATTTTACTATGCCAAATTGACTTCATCCATCTTGACGAAGATTTGCAGAGGCTTCATCTTGGTGTCCTTCTTGTGCCATACTGCTTTCACCAATTCCTTCCCTCAACTTGACTTTCTTTTTTGCACGTTCACTAAGTCTTGCCTTTGCTACAAACCTCTATAAAAATATTAAGAAAATTTGATATAAACATAATGAAAACCATATAGTAACAATTATAATATATACATGGTTTGTATTAAATTTGAACCCCTCTCCCTACCCACCCATCTCTCTACCTCTCCCTCCCTCCTCTCTCTCTATCACACACACTAGATCTCTCTCTTTATGCCTCTCCCACCCTACCTTTGTATCTAGATTTACCTACATCTCTCTTTATTCCCCACACCTTACCTCTCTATACCTACACCTCTCTCCCTCACTCTTTCCCTCTCTCTCTCCTTCCCTCCCTCCCTCCCTCTATTTTCACTTACCCTCTCCCTCTTGGCCTACATTTCCCTAAATCCATCCCACCCCACCTCTCTTTCTACCTATCTCTCCCTCCTTCCCAACTTCCCTCCTCTATCTACTTCTATCTTCCCTTCCTTGTCTACTTTCCCTATCTCCCATAAGTCTTTCTACCTACCTCTCTCTCTATTCCTTCAACCTTACCTCTCTCTACCTACCTCTTCATTTCTCTCTCATTTCGTCTCTCTCCCTTTATCCCTCCCATGCTACCTCGCTAGAGCTCTCCCTCCATCTATCCCTCTATAATTGTACTCTAAAAATGCTTGAGAAGAAGTAGACAAAAGTGAATAAGATAGATAATGTATTGATTGAAGAGACTCTTCTTGCTCTTGAGAAGTTGACGAAGGTGCATGTGCAATATGTGCAATGGGAAAATGGCAATACAAAACTGGAGCAATAGGTACTACAATGTATGAAATGAAAATTGAATTACTCTAAAAACACTTGATAAGAAGCAAACCATAGTGAATGAGATAGATACTGTATTGAATGAAGAGATTATTTTTGTAAAAACACAATTTTTACTCTAAGTAATACTTATGGTAAATTTGGAAGTGTCTTTCATTACATTCATATTCTAAATAAGAAAAGGTTTTCATTACAATAATTATAGGTTGGAAAACAATAGGTGTTATAAAACTTGCAACCCACATAGTGTTGTAAAACTCTCTACACGTAACAACCAAATTGGTTAGTAACCCCTTAGATCAACTTGATTAGTTTTACATATCGTCACCTACGAATCCTCCCCAAGCTCTCCACCCTTGAGCTTAAAACAAGGAGAATTCAATCACTCACAACCCATCATGTTTTCCAACCTGTAATTATTTTATGCATTTCTTTTTCCATCATATGAGGAAATTGAAACATAATTTTGAATCTAAGTAACAGTTGTAAAATTTTAAAGTTCCTTTCATTACATTCATACTGTCTAAATAAGAAAAAGGTTTTCATTACAACAATTGTAGGTTGAAAAATATTGGGTGTTATGAAACCTGTAACCCACATACTATTGTAAAACCCTTTACACATAACAAACCAATTGGTTGCTCACCCCTGAAGTCAATTTGATTAGTTTTATGTATCGTCCACCTACAACTCCTCCTCAAGATCTCCACCCTTGAGATTAGAACAAGTACAATCATATCACTCACAAACCACTATGTTATCCAACCTAAAATTATATTTGCAATAGTTGGAAGTGTTGAAACTATATCAAAAAAATGGAAGACTAAAATTAATCACATAGAAAAGGAAGTAAAAGATAAGAATAAGATTTTATCATCAAAAGAAAAGGAGGTTAATTTTTAAGGTTATTTTCATTACATTCATACTCTCTAATTAAGAAAAGGTTTTCATTACTATAATTGCATGTTGGAAAACATTGAGTGTTATGAAACATGCAACCCACATACTATTGTAAAACCCTCTACACATAAAAAATCAATTGGTTAGTTAAACCTTAGGTCACTTTCACTTTATTCCTTTGATTGGAACAAAAAATGCTCACATTATTTGCAATATTGAAAAACAAACTATCCCCTGTTAGTTATTTTATTATGAAAATTTTTTGTTTTAGAACAACTCTTTAGTACAGTAAAAATGACATTTCACTTTCTTCATATGATTGGAACAAAAATAATTCTCACATTATTTGCAATGTTGGAAAACACGCTGTCCCCTATCAATTATTTCCTTATTATTTTTTTTTGTTTCGTACATACCAAAAATGTAATGAAGTCCACCTTCAAATTTTAGAACTCTTTGCTACAATAAAAAAGGTATTTCACTTTCTTCATCTGATTGGAACAAAAATATGCTCACATTATTTGTAGTGTTAGAAAACACACTAGGTGTTATAAAGCCTACAACCCGTGACATACTATTGTAAAACCCTCTACACATAACAACCCACATACTGTTGTAAAACCCTCTACATTATTTTTTTATTTTATTTACATAGTAGGAGATATGCAACCTAAACCCATGTGAGAAAGATACAATGTATGTTCCACAATGATCATAATTCCTTCTTCCACTTACCTAAGACCATTTATATTATAAAAATGTTTAGAAAGCATTATGACACATAATGTGTAATGAGTTTTCCAATTCATAAAAGGGTCTTTTTTATTTGAGTTACAAAATTTTGATAAATTTGGTAAGAGAGAGATGAGGGAAAGAGGGACAATCATATCAATCATATCACTCAAAATTGGTAAGGAAGAGAGGGTAGGAGGGAGTGAAAAATAAAGGGAGGGGTAGATGGAAAGAGAGAGATGGGGGAAATAGGGACAATCAAATCACTCACAACCCCACTGTGTTTTCTAATCATATCATATGGATAACTAATTTGATTTGCTAATTTTTGGCTTTCACATTATATCTTTATGAACCCAATGTTGCATTGATAAAATTAGATTTGCATACTTCTTGGAGCATTAAAATTTGTAATAGTTCACCTTATTTTAACAATATATAATTCAACCCTATATTGCACCTATAAATGAGCCACCCCTTATTGAGAGAAATCCTCACCATTTCATTGCTCCACCTTCTTTACTCACTACACCTTTGGTACCATTTCCTTTTTGAACATAATAACTTATATTTCTTGCAAGCCCCTATAAAGTAACCAACCTTATTTCATTTCATCCAAACATATCCAATGATCATACACACATCATGGTGACCTTCCTAAACATGTCCTATCCATTCCTTTAGAATCTCAATTGATCATCCTAGTTCCTCACATGAATAAGAAAGGTCCTAAGCATTGTCATTCAACACCTCTCTCTTGTGTATATCATTAAGTGATAGTTCATTTTTCTAATCAATGCAAAGAACTAAAACATAAATACAACACCTAATTGACATAGGTGCCATAAATATCTTCTAATAATGTACCCCAACCTTGTTCATATGATGATTATGGTAGATGAACCCAAATTTTTTTGGCACATATTTGGTCAATAATATAAATGTTATTGCCTACCTCTTACATAGAATTTATGTTAGTATATACACATAGTTTTATCCTTCCCCCTCTCTCCCCCTCCCTCTATCCCTCACAAAATTCAACCTCTCTCCACCTACCCCTCACATTATCCCTCCCTTCCTCCCTCCCTCCCTCCTTCCATCTCTCTCACTCTTTCTATGCATACCTCTCCCATACCTTCTCTCTATATGTACCTCTATCCCTCCAAATTTAACACTACATATCTCTCTCCTTCCCCATATCTCTCCCTCACACACACACAACCTCTCTCCACCTACCCATCCCTCTCTCCCCAACTCTCTCTATACCTACCTCTCTCTACCTACACCTCATTCCAACCCTCTTTCCCTCTCTCTCCCTCCCTCTCTCTCTCTATCTCCACTCACCTTCTCCCTATCTACCTAAGTTTCCCTCAATACATCCCACTCCACCTCTCTTTCTACCTACCTCTCACTCCTTCCCAAATTTCCCCCTCTATCTACTTATCTCTCCGCTCCCCTCTCTACTTTCCCTATCTCCCCTCATTCTCTCTACCTACATCTCCCTCTATTCCTTCAACCTTACCTCTCTCTACCTACATCTGCATGTCTCCCTCATTCCCTCTCTCTCCCTTTATCCCTCCCATGCTACCTCGCTAGACATATCCCTCCCACCATCCCTCTATACTTCTCTCTATCTCTCATCTCTCACCATCCCTCCTAACCTTCCTCTCCCTCCCTTTGTCCCTCTTTCCCAGGCTCTCTCTTTCCACCTACCCATCCATTTATCATTCAATCCATCCTTCCCTCTCTCTCTCTCACTCACATACACACAACCTCTCTCCACCTACCCCTCACATTATCCATCCCTCCCTCCCTCCCTCCCTCCCTCCCTCCCTCTCACTCTCTCTATACATACCTCTCCCACCCTCTCTCTATATGTACCTCTATCCCTCCCGCCTTACCACTCATTATCTCTCTCCTCCCCCCTCTCTCCCTTACACACACAAAATCTCTCCACCTACCCCTCCTTCTCTCCCTAACTCTCTCTATACCTACCTCACCTACCCTACCTCTCTCTATCTCCCTCCTTGCCTTTTTCTCTAAAAACACTTGAAAAGAAGTAGATCAAAGTGAATGAGATAGATAATGTATTGACTAAAGAGATCCTTCTTAATCTTGAGAAGTTGATGAAGGAGCATGTGCACTATGTGTAATGGGAAAATGTAAACACAAAAATAGAGGTAGAAGGTACTATAATGTATGAAATTAAAAGGGAATCTACTCTAAAAAAAGTTAAAAAGAACTAGACCAAAGTGAAATAGATAGATAATGTATTGACTGAAGAGATTCTTCCTTCTCTTGAGAAGTTTAGGAAGGTGTGTGTGCAATACATGTGCAATGGGAAAATGGCAATACAAAAGTGGATAAAGTCAAGAGGTTTTATATTGTATATGAATTTTTCCAAGCAAAGAAAGTGAGAGATGATTCTATAAGTGAATTTGAACAAATTAAGTCAAATATTATTGAACTTAAGAATTCCATGGAACAAATACATTTGGAAATACATATCTATATCTCTCATCTCTCACTATCCCTCCTAACCTTCCTCTCCCCCCCCTTTTCAATTTTTCCTCCATCTCTCTCTTTCCATCCACCCCTCCCTTTATTTTTCACTCCCTCCTTCCCTCTCTCCCTTACCAAATTTGAGTGATATGAGTGATATGATTGTTCCTCTTTCTCCCATATCTCTCTTAAAAAAATTATCATAATTTTATAACTCAAATGACTATAAGGTATAATTCTCCAATTAACCACTTATAATTTAAGGTTTCATGTTATAATAATACAAATATGTGTATAAAAAGATGTGTATATTAATACAAAGTCTATGTAATAGGTAGGCAATAAAATCTATATATTGACTATTGGCTAACATATTGGGCACCTTAAGATAATGTTGACTCTTTTCTAGAAAAGGTTCCTCTATTCCCAATAGCTCTAGATAATTGATCTCTTTGAGAAAGAAATCACCCTCTAAATTGAAGAGGTACAACTCCCTCTTATGATTTTCAATGAATTAGGAAAACTGAAAATAAAACCAATGTGTGATTTTAACCAAAAAGCAATAAAGGCTAAACTTGATATAAGAAATATTTCCAATATTAGATGCATTTGAAAGACAATACAAATTCTGGTGCAAAGACCAACTCATTTAAGATAAAATAATAATGAAATGCTTCCTCAATATTATCTGAAAAATGAAATGGATTATAGAGATAAACACATATACATTCACACAAGAATAAGCATAAGCATGAGAAAGAATTAAACACAAAGATTCAAGATCCTCAAACTATCTCCATAAACCAAATGCACACAGACAACTAGTGATTTCAATTAACAGTTAATGCACAAAGATGCATTCAAAGCATATAATATTAGGTCTTTTGAAATACTGACTAGAGAGTTTTCATTCTAAATACAAACATATATATAAGAAAATGAGTAACCATTTTTTTTTCCCATAACTAATAAAAATGTAAAGTCTTTCAAATTATGATAAAGAACAAGAAAGCAACTGAAAAGTTAGGATGGAGGTGCTTCACTTCTAGATTCTGCAAATGAGGCAAGTATTTTTCGTAAGGCTTGGAAAGCCTTTGTGACATGTGGCAGCTCCTTATGGTGGGGAATAGTAATATTTCCCATTCGTAACCTCCATGCCAACTAGCTATCTTGAACAATTTCAGTTCTTTGATCATATGTTCTCATTAGTCTAATTTCTTGGGATAAGATGAGGTCCAACTCACTAAACTTCCTCAAGTGCTCAACATTGAAATATTGGGAGTTGAAGATTCCATCAACTATATTTTGAAAATCATCCCACGAGACTTTAAAATTCTCGTTACCCTCATCTCCTCCCCTATTAGGTTGTAATCCAAGTGCGATAAGGTTTTTATGGACCTCCTTTAAAATCATGTTACATTCAGTTAGTATCTCTTGGAGTTTTTGTAAACCTTTCCTTGTGACCTATAACTTACATTCTACACTTTTATTCCATATCATGCAACATGCGTTAGCAACAATAGGTGTGATTTTCTATGTGGCTAACTTCTCCATCCCAAAAATTAGCCTCACTTTTGATTTCACTTGAGTATTGATTCCATAATGTTTCATCTTTCTCAACACCAACAATCTCTTTTTCAATTTCAGTACTTGAAATATTTACCCTTTGAAGAAATCCAAATGATTTGGAAATAATTTGATTGCCTTTCCTTACTAAGCCACCACTCCATTCTTCAATAGCCTTCCCAAAAGTTTTACAACTTTTCATTTTACTCACTACTTATTTTCCTATCATCTCCATGGGATTAGAGGATGATTCAACTTGAGAAATTGGCTGAGGGAAAAGATTAAAAATTGATTTTAGACATTCCGTTAAAAATTTAACTTGTTTCTTTAATTTTTCATTACTCTTCTTGTCTTTATTATATCTCTCAACCATCCTCACTGTTGATACTTGAAAGTTGTGTACATCTCCATCTCTTGTAGGAGGTCCCAAATTGTGGCACTTCATTGTTTTTGCATGGAAGGTGGTCAAAAACCATCCACCACCTCTACCAAAAATGGTTCTTTATCCCTTGGTGGTTGCACCAATGGATAGGGAACCTCTTGCTTGAAGGGTGTAGAGGTTGATTTGTTTGTGGGTTTGTGAAAAGGGAACACAAATCAAATTTTGTAATTTTTTCATCTTTGAATTGTTTATAAGATAATTTATCTGCATAGAATTGTCTAAAATCTCTCCTCTTATCCAACCAAGTAGTTATTTTCTTGATAATTGAATCTACATTTGATAACATAGATTCAAGTGATTGAGAAAGTGTGGCTCTATGTGAGGTTGAGGAATTACTGGAGGTGTTTCTTTGGGTTGTTCTTCAAAAGGTATTTGGTGTTGAGGTGATTCAAGAGTTTGAGGAGAAGGAGGTTCATTGTCATTTGTTGTAAATTAAATAAATTTATATCAAAAAACATATTAAATCTACCTATTTAGTAACAAATTCACACAACAAAAAACTTACTCCTTCGACCTCCTTGACGCCATGGAAAAATTTTGGCGAATATTGGGCAACGATTCGGAGAAGAAATGGATCTCCAATAACATGAGAACGCTCTTAATGGTTTTCAAGCTATAGGTTATCAAGAAAATGCAAAGGTGAAAATGATGAAATGTTGCTTTTTTATTTATATAAGACATAACATACTTGTGTTATAACGTGAGCACGCTATAACACACTCATGTTATAACAAAAGTGTGTTATGAACTTGGTGTGGTTGAGCCTAAGGGCTAGTCACACGAAGCCATAATGTGAGTGCATTATAATGCGCTCACATTATGAATTTAAAAAAAATTAAATATGGTTGGCCACTTTTTGGCCCCCCATCTTCCTACACCCACCCGCCTATTAGCCTTAAATCCCATTCCACCCCCATTACACTGTTGTGTGGAAAATTTATAATTTTATGATATGTGGATGGGACGACTTGCATGGCATGGATCCATGGATGATCAAGAAGGATTTTATAAGGGGAAGAAGGCCTAGAATCTAACATATAGTATCTATAGTAACTATTCCAACTTCAATGGGTAGCTTTATGGAACCTTTAGGTTCACACTTGGCCTCATCATAATATTTGATCGTAATCTTCTTTTGAGAATAAAAAATTATCATCTGAATATCCCAATTATTTTATTAGATTCAAAATCCAAAGATTAAGTTTGGATCCACCATCTATAAGGACACATTTAATTATGGTTTTATGGATACAAGCTCCAAGATAAAGTGGTTTGTTGTGGGATGGATCGATGGAAGGAAAATATTTAGCAATAAATGTGAGGGATTATGGACAAGATAACTTCCCTATCACGTCTTGGAATTAATCAAGATTACTATAATTTGGGACACAAGATTCTTGGAGGGATTTTTCGAGAAGCTCTTTGTGCACGGGAGATTTTTGAAGTAGCTCAAGAATGGATATTTGTGATGAAGTTTTTCTTAATTGGTCAGGGATATTATATTTGTGTTTATACAGGGAGGTGGGTGAGGCTCCTTGGATGGTGACTTGACCATGTTAGGTAGTGATGACACAATTAGCTATTTTGATAATTACAATGGGTACTTAGGAAGAACTTTGATCAATGCAGTTGATAACAAAATCATATAAGATATTATTTCATAGGTATAGGGAGTTGTGTTACAAGATGTGGAATCTTTACCATCATTATATTGAGGGAAAGGTTTCTTGAATATACGTATTTTTTTGTTAGGAGGCTTTTGGCCTATAATGGTGATTTCTCCACAATTGATGAGATCTTAGATTGAGTTTTTAAGTCTCATGAAATTGAATGTTTTATGTCCATGTATGTGGTGATACTCAAATTTTTTTTGTTCTTTATATGAAGAGGGATTAGGCACATCCTCACCAAGTTTTTTGACAACTAGAAGTTACATTATGTTTTCTTGTATGAGTTTTTGGAGGATGGTCTCAATAGGTTCACCCAAGGGAGTGTATTCACATCTAGTATATCACTTAGCTTGACCTTTTGGGATAACCACATTGTGTTGGATACCTTTACTATTTTGAGATGATAATGGTGGTGTTTGGATATTTTGGACATGTTTGGAATTAGTCGTGCACCATCATTGACTATGTTCTTGTTCTTGTTCCAAAAGTGAGATTTGTCACTAGACTGATTATTATCTTTTCTCTCCTTACATATCTTAACTAGTCCTTTTGATATATGTTCTTTCTCTATGGAAACTAATTTTTCTATTATTTAATCAAAGGAGTGAGCACATTGCATCTGTAAATGAAATTCCATTTTAGAATTCAAGTTTTTGGATAATCATTGTGATGAGTTATTTTTTGGGAATGAGCCATGCAAAGTGACTAGTAAGGTGTTTCCATATTTTTAAGAAAGAGGAAAATATTTCACTATTATTTTGTTTTGTGTTAGGGTGATCCCACAATAGTGGTTTACAATTTTTGGCCAAACTGGACACTGAACTGATTTTTTCTAACTAAATCTTCACTTTCAGGCACTTATAGCGGCTAAACTGTGAGGAATTTGAAGATGATGCAAACTAGTGATTTGTGACATTTTGTTTGTAGATTCTAAATATATTTTTTTCAAATTTTTTGGAATCATATTACACTTCTTTTTCCATCTCCTTCAAAAACTAGTTTTTTTAGTAAGCACCATTTTTAAGGAGTGACACTCACCATATACAACATAAATTTTTTTCCATGAAGGATAAAATTCTAATTTTTTCGAATTTAGATTTGTAATTACAATATATAGTGCTTCCAATTGGTTTCATAGTGTTTTATTGAATATTTTTTCCTTAGTCAAGTTTTGAAGTCAAACCAATTATAATTTAGACATATGAGAACCATATACAACATAACGTTTTTTGTATGTATCAAAATTCAATTTTTTTTGTTGGATCAAGGACTTCAATATCTAGTGCACTGATATTTTTCAATTTTTTTGTTGATAATCTGCTATTTTTCCACATGTGCAGAACAAAGAGCTTGATTTTCAATGAAAAAGCTATGTTTAATCAAACTAAAAAAACAAATACATAATAAAATCAAAACAAATTAAAATTATATTCGTTGGATAGATCGTTCTGAGGACTACCATCATTTAGTTGGGTCTGTGAAGTCTCCATTTTTATCCTCAACTCGAGCTTCGAAGGGAAAAAATTTGGAGTTTTAAATAGTGCCAGAGGGGGAGAAGGGGGGAAAAGGGGGGTTCGAGGAAACCCCCCTTGGAGGTTCGCCCGAACCAGGGTTCGCTCAAACCTAAGTTTGAGCAAACCTCCTTTCTATAACCCTTTCCTTTGATTTTTTCCTGGGAAATATGGGACCCAACATTTAATGGGTTCGCTTGAAGGGGGGTTTTAGTGAACCTCCTTTGGGTTTGCTTGAACCAGATGTTTTTTTGAACCCCTAAAAACCAATTTTTTTGCATGGGGGCAATTTTTGCAACTTTTCCTTCCTGATTGGAACTATAAACCAGTTTTGTGGGTTTACCCGTTTCATAGGTTCATCATTCTTGATGCTATAGGATAAATGTGTGATAAATTTCATGGCTAGCATAGAAAAGATGGTGATTGTCCCATGAGGAAGGTGTGCAAACTAGTCTAGGGATTTTCCATGCAAGCTTTTAGGGAATAGTCTCAAGAGGTATGAATCGAGATAATAAATCTATTGGCATGTGATGTAAATTTACTTAAGGTGTTCCCTAGGATCTCTCTTTTCTTTGTATTTATAAAATTTAGGCATTTCAAGATTTTGGGAAAGGGGATCATGGTGATGAATTTGTCAAAAATATAAGGACATAAATCTTGGAAGGTATATCTTTTCTTTTGATGTCCTAATTGAAGTCTTTTAAGGGTGTCTTTTTTTTGAACTTCTTGTACCAAAGAGATTGTGATATTAAGTGAAGGTGGTTAATAAATGGATGTTGAAGGTTTTTAGTATGATATATGTAGGTTTTAGTAAATGGATGAAATTGAGTTTGAAGTTTGGAGGGGGTTGTTGTGTTTAATGGGATGGATGTTGAAATGTGAGGCAAAGGGATGAAAATTGGAGGTCGTGGGATGTGAGTTGAAATATTTTCAATGTTAGATGGGATTTTTATATGCAACTGTATTGTGGACTTGTGGGATTGGTGGTTTGAAACAAAATATGAGGATTAAAAAAAGATGTAATGTATGTGGGATCATGATGATTAGAATTTTGTAGTGTCAAAGGAAGGTGTTGTGTGAATTGGGATATGTTCAATTCATGAGGTAATTTGGCACATTTCTAAGCTAGTATAAGGATGAATTGATTGGGATACTTCATGACATATCGATGCATTAAATTTATGGCTTGGGTGTCTTGGTACAATCCTTATAATGTGGGTGAACCTAAGTCATATAAATATTGATCTTCCTCATGTATGATGTGGTATGGAAATGGGAATGTGTTCTCCAAGGGGACTTGATGAACCACTTCTTTAAAGAATATTTCATTGGATGATGGAGATGGAAATTTGTTTTAGGTTGTGATTTGTTTTCTAGCTTGTGACCCTGTGATAGATATACAAGAAAAAGACCTAGGAATGATGAGATTGGGTAAAAATGATTGATGATGATGGGATAAGGGGATGAAGGGTAGACCTTAGATATGAATATATGGATTGGAATGATTGGATTTGAAAGGATGATGATGGATTGAAAGGGGTTATGATGAATTGGATGATTGGATTTAAAAGGGATAATGATGGATACCACTTGGAAATGCTATGGATAACTAAAAGGTGACAAGGGGATACAACTTGGAAAATATTTATAACCAAGAAGTAAAGATGGATACAACTTGGAAACATTATGGATATCCAAGAGGTGATATAAGGATACAATACCAATGTTGTTGTAAGTAAATCTAGATCCTTGATAGATGGGGATGATTTGGTTACTTAGGGTAGACAAGTGCCTAAAAAAGGCTTGGATGGGGATTTTGGTTGATAGCTTACATTAGCCAAGTTACCAAGCTAGGGAAACCAAAATGATAAAGGCTAATTCAATATACTACTTAAGATAGGAAAGTTCTCAAGAAATATACAACCTAGGTAGTGGATAAAAGGGGATTATGATATACATTTGACTCTTAACAAGATTAATTTTGTTATAGATATGGATATGCATATGGATTAGATGATGATATAGGCCGATCATTAAAGATAATGGGTGGGAAGAAGGGATAGATCAATGATGAAAGATTATGGATTAGAAAGATAGCATAGATTAATAATGATGGAAAATGGATGTTTGTTTTTTGGTCCAAGTTCGAAGGATGATGAAAGTGATTTTTAGGTTATGAAAATGGATGAAAATGGTGAGATGAAGGGATGATGGGGGTTTCTGGATGGATAGAATGAAAATGGCTGATGTTTTGGGTGAAATTATGGATTGAGAGGGGTCTCCTATGTCTAACTTAGGCCTATAAAGGTCAAACTTTCAGTTTAGGGATCTAAAGTGATTAAATGAAGGTAGATTTTCTAGGCACAAATTTATGGAACAAAGGCACCTTTATGTGAAAAAAGGTGAATTTGCACAAAAAAATATGCAAAAGCACCTTAAGATGAAACATAGGTGGCTAGGGATGAAATAAAAGTGTTGAATGATAGTTTGGGATGAATTTGATGATTTTTGGCAAGATATTCACAAGAACAAAGACACAATGACTGACTTGAATTTCAAGGTAATAAGGATAAATAGATTTCTCTAGTTTTGCACATGAAGACATGCAAAAACATGAGGAAAATCCTATAATTAGTCAAGTATGTGTGTATACTTAATGTGGGCCTACCATCCGAAGGATAACACCTCAAGATTAGTGTGAGATGCTTCTCTTTTAAGAGTTAGTACCTAGGGATCTAGTGGCATAAGGGCTCACATTTTTTTTCCTTGGAGGTCCTAAGACCTTTCCCAAAGAGATTCTACCTCTACTTAGGGAGATACATGGTGAGTAAATTTGGGTATGATATTGTACCCTATATCGCACTAAGAAAAAAATTGAATGGTCTTAAAGGATTATAAAAACAAGGTGTTTACTAGATTTATGAATAGTGAGCTCATTTGCTAGTTCCCAAGATTATGAGAGTCTGTCCTTCTCTCATCACTGAACTATTAGGATAGGTGACATTATAATTGCTATCATAAGTTGATTTATGTGTCTCCACATTCTTTGGAAAGTGTTCTAGAGGACATGAGGGAAAAATATTTATAATTTATTTTCCTATGATAAATTGTAATTGCATTCAAAGAGGTGGACCCACTACAATGACGATTATAGAGCATCTTGAGAGAATATTCCTTTTGGGCATCCACTTAATGGGTGGGGACCACCTAGAAGTGCACGTTCTTACATGTTATTTGTGTGTTATCCTAGGTTGGGTGCCTAGGCTTGCATGTTCTGGTTTTGAGCCATCAATGTCGTCAGAGAGTTATGGAGCACTTGGTATTGACCAACTTCGATTGGCTATGGGTTAGGTTCCCATGTGAAGGTCATTTGATCATTTAATTATTTTCACCATGTTTCTAAGTTGTCCACTAAGGGGGGTATGGGTTTTTCCAAGTGGTTTTACTTGTTGTTTTAGGATACCATATGTGATATTCTCTCCCAAAAAAATTTATACATTCTAGAGCATTGCGATGGTGGTTTTATAGAGTTTGTGCATTGGTTGTTAGAGTAACAAAGTGCCATTGACATTCATAGATGAGTGTTTTATTGTGTATCTCTTTTAAAGATCAATAAAAGAATTGCATCTCTTTGGGTATGTATTTTTCCCTTAAGGGTTTCTCCATGTATATCTTGTGTCACGTGTGATTCCCAACTTGTGGTATTTCTGATTTTCTTTCATTGTTTCAATTGTTAATCATATAATCACATAATTGGTAATATTGCATACATATTTTCATATTTAAAAACACATATTTAAGTTCACATTTATGAAATTTTCACCTTGGATTTCCAACACTTGGTATTAGAGCTAGCAATTTTATTGAGAGAGGGATGCCTTTCTCTTAAGTGTTGAATGTTTTTTTAGTTGCAGTGAGAGCTTGTGCATTGCACACTTTTAAGATTTGTGAAGAAAATTGAAAAATATGGCTTCTACCTCCCATTTATATATTGGGAAATCAATGGAATTGGTTATGATATGTGAAAGTTGAAGATGGAGGATCTCCTTGAAGCGACAAATCAGTGGTTGGTAGTTTCAAATGAAAAGAAACTAGATTCAACGTCTAATGAATATTGGAAGAAAATGGAAAATAAGGCATGAGGAACCTTTCAATTATGTCTTAAAAATTCCTTCCTCTTGAATGTTTTAGAAGAATCTACCATATACAAGTTGTGGAGGTGGATAGGTGATATTTACCAACCTAAAAGTCTAACAAATAATTTGTATCTCAAAAGATGTTTGTATTCTTTAAAAATGAAGGACTGTGTTTCTATTGGAAAAAAATCAAATACTTTTAATATGATTATAAGTCAGCTTGCATCTATAGATGTTAAGATAAAAGAAGAAGATAAATGTATTTTTTTGCTTTGTTCTTTACCCGAATCTTGGGAAAATCTACTTGTTTCCATAAGTGGCACTGGTGGTACAAAATCAAAGATGGATAGTCTCAAATTTCTATACTTCTTTTAGAAGAGATAGAAGAAATTCCATGAATGCGAGCTCCCAAAGTGCCTTGCATGTGTGAGGAAGGTCCAAAGAAAAAGGAGGGCCTAAAGTAGACAAAAGGAGAGACAAGTGTAAAGGATGTTATAAAACCATGGGAAGAGTAGAGAAAAGTGTTGGAATTTTGGTATGAGGGGACATGTGAAGGAGTGGAGAATCAAGAAAAGGAGTTCAAATACCTCCACATAAATGTCCTTAGAAGATGGTGAGTCTAGTGCTTTGTTTATTTTTTCTAACACTATCAGTAATGATGCTTGTCCTATTGATTTAGGTTTCTCCTACCATATGAATCCTCACAAGGAGTTGTTTAATTCATAGTAAACTTATGATGAGGGAGAATTTTTCCTTGGTGATAACAAAAAAAATAAGATTATTGATAAGGGAAAGGTAAAGTTGTGTTTCAGTGATGGAAGGGTTAAAACCCTTGATCATCTTTTACATATTCTAGAACTTATGATAAATTTACTTTCAGTATCCAAGTTAAATGATTATGTAATGTATGTGACATTTGATGTCTGGTTGTAGGTTGGTGAGAGGGAGTTTGGTGATTGCTAAAGGATCTCAGATAGGGACTTTGTTTAGGCTTAATACCTCCACTTTTTATAACTCTGCCAATGTAACTGGTATTGAAAACATATGTATGTTGTGGCACCATAGATTGGGTCACATAAGTGAAAAGGGTCTTAAGACCATTTTGAATAAAAAGTTGGTTGACAGTATTTCTAATTACTCTATTGGTAAAAATGATTTTTGTGAGCATTGTGTTTTTGGTAAAAACATTATATCATCATTTCCTAATGGAACTAATAGAGCTAATATATTATTAGAGATCATTCATTTAGATGTGTTTGGACTAGTGGATGTTGTCTCTTTTGGAAAATATTGTTATTATGTTGCTTTTGTTGATGATGTCTCAAGATACACTTGGATTTATTTATGCATGCAAAATATGAGGTTTTCACTAAATTTAAGGAATTTAAAGCCTTATTTGAGAAAAAAATAGATTATAAGATAAGGGTGTTGAGATCTAACAATAGGGGTGAATATTGGTATATGGAATTTGATGAGTTTTGTAAGCATGCAGGTATTTTTTGAAAAAACGACTAGTCCTTACACACCTCAACAAAATTTGGTAGCAGAAAGAATGAAAAAAACCTTGATGGAAAGAGATAGGATCATATTGAGTGGTGCTAAGATTGATAGATGCTTTTGGGTCTAGAAGTTGTAAGTACTACATATTATTTGATTAATAGATCTCCTTATTCAGCTCTTGTTGAGAAAAATCCTTATTCAAAGTGTGGATAGGTAGAAATCCTTTTGTTTCGCATTTAATGGTATTTGGATGTGAGAATTTTGTTCATGTGCCTCAAGAGAAGTGATCTAATTTGGATCCAAAAGCATATAAATATATCTTTGTTGGTTATGGTGAGAATGTAAAAGGTTACAAGCTTTGGAATCTACTAACTGATAAAATGGATTTCTCTAGAGATGTGATTTTTAGGGAGTTGACAACTTATTCAAGTGAAGAACAACCAAAGGAGAAAGATAAGACAAAGATAGTGCACTTCAAGACAAATATTGAGAAATAGGAAGGTGCTTATGTGGGAAAACAACTAGATGGATTAGAAGATGGAGAAGAATAAGAGGGTTCCAATATTTCAGATGATGTGCATGATGAGCATACATAAGAAGAAGAATAGAAAGAGCTCCTTACTCCTACATTATTACCATTATTTATTTTCTTTATTGAGTATTGATAATGAACCTAGATCCTACAAGGAGGCCCTTTCTTCAAAAGGAAGTGAGTCTTGGATGCGAGCCATGTAAGAGGAGATGATGGCCTTAGATAGTTGTGATACTTGGGATATTGTTAGTTTTCCCAAAGGAAAGAAGCCCATTGGTTGTAAGTGGGTATTTAAAAATAAATTTGGTGCATATGGTCAGTTAGAGCAATACAAGGCTAGATTGGTGGCAAAGGGATACTCCTAAAGAGAGGGAGTTGATTTTGGTGAATTTTTCTTTCCTTAATATAAGTTAACTTCTATTAGATTCCTATTATCTATTGTTGTTGCTTATAATTTTGAAATGGAGAAAATAGATGTTAAAATTTCTTTCATGCATGGGGATATTGAGGAAGAGATTTATATGTGACAACCTGATGATTTTGTTATGAAAGGAAAAAGAATTTGGTTTGTAGGTTAAAATGGTCATTATATCTAGTTTGAAACAATCACTTAGGATGTGGTACCAAAATTTTGATGCCTTTGCATTGAAGTTGGGTTTTCTTAGAATCAAAGAGGATCATTGTGTTTATATTAAGGTTATTGATGATTAGATACTAATCATTATCTTATATATTGATGACATGTTTTTTGTAACAATAAGGTGATGATTAGGAAGCTTAAGAAACAACTTTATAGCATGTTTAATATATGAAGGAGTTGGGGGATGAAAAGTATATCCTTGGGATGTGGATTAGTAGGGATCAAGTTCACAAAAAGGTTTGGTTAATTCAAAGTAAGTATGTTGATACCATTTTATAGAGGTTTAATATTCATGATTGTAAACCAATAAATTTTGCATTTTCAATTGATACTAAGTTGTTTAGAAATGTACCCTGATTCTAATGATAATTTTGAAGATATTTCCAATTTTTGTTATTCTACTATCATTGGTAATTTGATGTATGCAATGGTTTGACCTAGACCAGATATAGTCCAAGCAATGTAAGTTTTGAGCAAGTTTATGTCTAATCCTGGTAGAGAGCATTGGAATTTTGTTAAGAGGGTGTTTATATATTTGTAAGCCATTTCTAATTATTGTTTGGTTTATCATGGTACTGATGATGTGGTTAACTCATTGGACATACAAGTTTTTGTTGATGTAGATTGGGTAGGTGGCTTGGACAATCTAAGGTCCACTAGTGGCTATGTGTTTACTTTTTTTGGAGGTGTGATGAGTTGGATGAGTAAAATACAACCTACGATTGCATTGTCTACCACTGAAGTAGAGTATATGGTTGGTACACATGATTCTAAGGAGACGGTATGGTTATAAATACTTGGTAATGGCATTGGTTTTGATTGTGAGATAGTGAGGTTTGGATGTGATAGTTAGAGTGTCATATGTTTAGCCAAAAATCGTATGTGTAGTGTAGGAAAACGTATCCCTTTTCCAAACTTAATTTAGAAATAATTAATAATAAAATGAGCTTAATTATGCCTTAATTTAGTGTTGTAATATGTTTTATATATTCACATTAAGTTTAGGGACCTTTTAAATAAAATAGACTTAATTATGCCTTATTTTTGGTGTTGTAAGGTGTACCTTTACACTTTCACACTAACCTATAGCTTTATTAATTAATTGAGGTTAATTATGCCTTAATTGGCCCCTTTAATTCAAATTCAAGCCTATTTAATTGCATTTTTCAAGGGATAAAACCTGGCATTCAGAAATACCATTACACAACACTTAAATTTGGAAGATGTGTGTCCTAGGTAAGTGACCTAGGACTTGAATGGGTCCTCACTTAGACCTAGGACCCCACTTTAAAATATGTTTTTGGTGGTATTTTAATGATTTCAAATCCATAATTCAATGTTGGCTTGTGATATTTGAATTTCGGGAATTAATGTTAAGATATGTATAAATACAAGGTTATTTCACTAAGTTTCATCCTAACAAGACTTTCAAGCATCCTAGAATTTCAAGAGAGAATTCCTAATTGAAATTTTATGAGATCAAGAGCAATTCAAGAGTGATTTCAAGGCATTCAAGGTTAGAATTATTGAAGATTATTGCAACATTCAATATTCCTATCATCATGTCAAAGATTTATTGCATCACACATGTTGTTTGAGCTAATATGGTGATGTAGAGTTCAAGATCTATTAAATCATTCAAGTAATTTTTTTTTAATCAAGTTTCATGATCAAGATCCACATCTATTGAAGCCAATTCATGCAAGTTGTAGATCTACAAATCTAAGGTTCAAACAAAGGTTTGGTGAGTTGTGACATTATTTTTTCATTCATCATTCCTTCTTTCATGTTTCATTTAATTATAAGGATTAATTACCAAAATGGGGTTTGCCTTCATCTAACAAACACCATTTTTCTCTCTTTGATGTGTGTTTACAAATTTTAGGTGAAAGATCCTTTGAAGAGAAAAATAGAAGAAAGTTGAAAAGTTGTCAAAGTTGCAAGAAAAGTTGTCATTTCACATAAACTCTTCTACAAAATTTATTTCCAGTCGTCTGATAATGAAAATTGGGAATTTGGGAGTGCAAACATAGCAGAAGAGAAGCCATCAAGTATTTTTAGGAACCCTAGACAGAACCCATTCACCATAGGGTGAATGAGTCCTTAGTGAGCTTCAAAATGTGACTTTTGGTGAAAGGTACACATTATTTTCCCCTTTCCAGATCAGCCTTTTGATTTTTGTTTTTGTTAGTGTTGAGTATTGTACTTCATTTGCATTTTATAGCCTTGCATTTTGGAGTTTGTTTGATGGTTTTAATCTTTCTCCCCAAATTTCTATTTGACTCACACCCCCATCCTTGCATAAAGGAGAAATTTGTTGATTCATACCTTGATTTGACTCACCTTTTGATTGAAAACCACTTCATTGTTTGGATCTCATTTCTTGAATGAAATAGTGGAGAATAGGGTTATTTGTTATCATTTTGGTGAATCCCCGTTTATATAACCCCATTTTTCTTCATTTCACTATGTATCATGTTTGTACTAAGCATGTTGATGTTCAGTATTACTTTGTGCAAGATATGGTTGAGAATGACAAGGTCTTGATTGAGAAGGTTGACACTTTTCATAATGTTGCAAATTCTCTCATAAAGCCAATGGACACAAGTAAGTTCTCTTGGTGTAGGAAGGCCATGGGCCTTGATCACTATACTTGATTATATTTGTAATGTATCTTATGGATGTAATTGCAATATATAATGTCAAGTGGGAGAATGTTAGGATATGTGATATTATTATTTCTATCCTAAGATGATTCATGTGTCTCGACGTTCTTTAGAAAGTGTTCTAGAGGACATGAGTGGGAAATATTTACAATTTATTTTCCTATGATAAATTGTAATTGCATTCAAAGAGGTGGACCCACTACGGTAATGATTACAAAGCATCCTAGGAGAATATTCCTTTTGGGCATCCAATTTCTAGGTGGGGACCACCCAAAAGTGCATGTTCTTGCATGCTATTTTCTTGTTATCCTAGGTTGGGCACCCAAGCTTGCATGTTTCAAGGTTTGAGCCGTCAGAGTCATCAGAGAGTTATGGAGCACTCAGTATTGACCAAATTTGATTAGATATGGGTTAGGTGACCATGTGAAGGTCATGTGAGAATTTAATTATTTTCCCCATGCTTCTAGGTTGTCCACTAAAGGGAGTGTGGGTTTTTCCAGGTGGTTTTACTTGTTGTTTCAAGATACCATATGTGGTATTCTCTCCCACAAACTTCTATATATTGGAGCATTGAGATGGTGGTTTTATATTTTTTTTATAGGTTGTTAGAGTAATGAAGTGTTGTTGAGATTCAAAGAGGAGTTTTGTATTGTGTATCTCTTTTGAAGATTAATACAATATTGTATCTCTTTGGGTGTGGAGGTTTTTTTGCAAGGATTTCTCCATGTATATCTTGTGCCACTTGTGATTTTCAACTTGTGGTATTGCTGATTTTATTGATTGTTACAATTTCTAATCATATAATCTCATAATTGGTAATATTGCATACACATTTTCAGATTTGCACACATATTTAAGTTCACATTGCTACAAGTTTCACCTTGGATTTTCAACATAAAAAAATCATAATGGGCCAAGGGTCTTGCATCTTGGCTTGAATTATTCTAACCACACTTTGAGGTAAAAATTTCCCTCTCCCCCCTATGTATACCCTACCAAAAAATATGGTTGATCTCATTCTTGAGGTGATCAAGTCCCCAAGAAATCCTCCTAATGGGAAATAATATACTAGGCTTTTTTGATCACCCATGATTGTGCTAAGCACAAGGGGAGAGAATACCAAAAAAGAAGTAAGCTTAGATATAAAATAGAACATAAAAGGTGAATAAGTGTGACATTTTTGACCTCCAATATTGCACTAAGTGCAAGGAGAGAGCATATGTCTACATACCCTTCCAAACATGACAAGAAATATTCATTAACCCACTAAACTAGCTTGAAATGCCAAGATTAGTGAGAAAAAAAGTCTTAGTAATCTTGGTGACAATGATCTTTGACTAACATTTATACTTTGTACCACTTGTTAGTTAACCAAAAATGCAAGTTAGAAGCCAAAACAAGCTCAAAAACCCAAGGAATTGCAAATTGAAATGAAGAAACAACTTTACTAGATAGAGTTACCACTTTATGTTTTAGAGGTACCTTATAATGATGTAGAGGTTCAATTTTTTGTAGTAAAGGTGCCTTTCTATTCAAAATAGAGGTTAAATTTCATAAACAAGGCTCTAAATCATGGCTCGAGGTCCAAAATGTTAGTGTAATTAATATTTAATTACACTTGCATAACTTTACTTAGGTTGAGCTAATTTTAGGTCAACATTAGGGTTGCATACTTTGCTTTTATAAAGCAATTCATCTCATTGTAACATTGAATTCTTGAATATATCTTTTTGCACATTGACATGCAAAGCTCTGCTTTTTTATGTTTTCTCTTCTGTGGAAGGTGTTTAGGTTTGCATGTCTGATCTAGGGTTTCTAACATGGTATCAGAGCCTTGACATGCAGCCCCTTCTCAAATTTTGGAGAAAACCATTGCAGATTTCGTTCTGGGTTCCTCGAGGATTTTTTGCCTTGAGTTCATTTATGCATGCATTTTGGATCAGATCGGGCTTCACCATTGGATTCGAGAGCACTGGAAAAAGTCAGGTTTGGCTTTTATTTTGCAGATTTTGGTCATCATTTGCCATATCTATGAGGGTTTCAGTTTTGGTGTTTTTTTGCAAGCTCTGAGGTAGCCGTTTTTTTGAAGCATTTTGAGCAGAAACGGAGGTCACCATTGCGTTCGCAGCGGCCAAAACCCTAAAATCGCCTTTCCTTTCGTCGATTTTGTGAAGTTGATCCGGAAGGCAAAAATTTTTTGCCAGGGAAGCCGTACGGCTTCCCCAGCATCATTTCGAGCAGATTTTTGCTCGAAAATGAGGAAAAGGATGAAGATTTCATTGGTTTCTGCGCCTCCAGTTTTAAAAAAATGCGCCACCCGGGGGCCGCCGATGCGCCACCACCGGGCGGTGCCGCCAAATCCCACCGCTTCCCGAGCTCAGCCCCCGCGGGCTCTTGCAGCCAGGCCATCGGTCCTATGGGGGACCAGGTGCTATGCGCCCAGCCCCCGGCCGGCCTTCCAGCCCACTTGCAGGTCATATGGGCGACCAGGGGCTCCGCCCCAGCCCCCTTTCCGCCAGCCCCTGGTCGTATGCAGGACCAGGGGCCGAAATTTTTTAGCCCCCTGGGCTGCCTGCAGGCCTTATTGGCCTTTCTAGAGCACTTTTATGAAATCGGGTATAACTTTTGCGTACGGTGTCCTTTTTTTGCAAACGAGATATCGTTGGAAAGCTAATTCCGACGCCAATCTATTCAACATTTCAGTTTTTCTAGATTCTGCTCCAGATTTTTTTTGCAGGTCCTTGAACTCAGATGTTGTTGTTTTCACTCCGGAGGGCATATCTTTTGACTCGGTGATCCTTTTTTCGCCATTCTTGCGGCATTGGAAAGCTGGTTTAGTCCTCTACAAAGATCTGAGATATTTTTTCATTTTATGTTTATGCATGTTAGGAATTTTCTCTTTTTGCAGTCATTGGGGATTGTAATAAATGAACTATTATAAAGTTCCTTTGGGGGGGTTTCTTGCATAATAATCTTCATCATGTTTTGATGACAAATCGCATGGGTTGTAATCTGGTCTCTTAGTTTCTTTTGGTCATTTTTGTCTTAGCTTGACACATACCAGATTCATTTTGGTTCACACTTTAGATTGAGAGCCTATGGTTAGTGATCTGCATCGGATCCATCTCAGTTTGAGGGCCACTAAATTTGTGGTTATTGTTCCGAGTCTGTATGGTACTTTTTCCCATGGAAGAGTTTCAGTCTTAGTTTTGGCATCGGCATCGAGATTCACGGCTTCTAGATTCTATCATCACCATACCATCTACTGTTGCTTTATGGATTCCAAGGTTGTTCCAGTTTGGAGTGTTCGAGTGTTCCGTGGCATCGGGTCTGCTGTCACATTATTATGATTCCGATATGGTTTCTTGTAGACAGAAGTATCTTTCCTTGCTTGCCGGATTGTGGTTCCAGTGTTACTCCACAGTGTTCTTCCAGTGCTTCTTTGCAGCAGTCATCTCATTGTAGGGGGGGTTGTCCCACTGGGTTTTCCTTCTCTACCTCATTTTTGCATTTGTACATGGGTTCTTGATCAGGCCTTGTTGCCGGGACCCATTCATGCTTTCTTGCATTCATCTTAGTTTTAGGTGCATGCTTATCTAGTCTCCCTAAGTTGCACTTATGGGGGGGTGTTAGTGTAATTAATATTTAATTACACTTGCATAACTTTACTTAGGTTGAGCTAATTTTAGGTCAACATTAGGGTTGCATACTTTGCTTTTATAAAGCAATTCATCTCATTGTAACATTGAATTCCTGAATATATCTTTTTGCACATTGACATGCAAAGCTCTGCTTTTTTATGTTTTCTCTTCTGTGGAAGGTGTTTAGGTTTGCATGTCTGATCTAGGGTTTCTAACACAAAAATGATGGTCTTGATCAACCCATCTTGGAGACCTACAAGATGAGATTATGAAACAAGGGAAAATACACATATATTGCAAAAATAGGTTAGATAATAAGCCCAAAAGATCATAAGATGATTAAAAATTCAAATCTCTTTGTAAGCTTCAACGAAACCCTAGGTTAGAGAAACCATAGAAAACCTATTAAAAAAAAGAGTGTTAGAGAGATGGTATCCTACAAAAAAGCTCCAATGATTAGTCAAACCCTATAAGAAACCTTAATTGATTAAATTAAATGCACACAATAGAGGTGCAAATTTGTGAAGCATAGGAGCCTTAGGACGGCATATAGGAAAAAATGTATGTAATAGCTTGGTACCTTTCTATGAAACAAAGGAACATTTTCATAGTATAAGACCTAAAAACAATTTTTGCATCACAAAAACTCAACAAAATTCACCAAAAAGGTTAAAATAGGGGCATGGATCCCACCAAGAATGCCAAAGTGAAGAAGGAAAATAATTGAAGTTGAAAAACATAACATAATGCATGAAAATCAAATGTATACCTCAAAAATATCCATCCTCCAAGATGAGCGGAAATGGAATGCACCCTAGTTCCATTTGATTTGCCCTTATGATAATGATAAGTTGTGGACTGCTCAATATTCTATCATAACCTTGGTATGATTGCTTTAATGAGATAGAAAATGGAAGCATAAGGGCATGATAGCTTGAAAAATCAGATTATGATGAAGGACGAGAGCTTGTAGATGTAGAGCTTTCAAGAGGAAAAATCAAGGGCTAAGATAGATTGATTATGGATGGCTATGATTGAATGAGGATAAGGGTTAGGATCAAAGATGAAGTTGCATGACAAGTGACACATGAGGGATATGATATAGGTTTAAGATTGGGGTAAGGAAAAAATTCTTATGTGAATGTCTATGATTAAGAGGTGGGGTTGAAATGAGTGGATAAGATGGAAAGTTTGTTTAACTTCTGGGTAGGTGCCTAGGTTTAATGAATCTAGATAAGGAGTTAGACATGTGAAGGGGACACTTGTAACATAGTGAAAATTTCAGATTATGATCCATGTGAATAAGTTGGAGGGCTAGGATTGAATAAACAAGGATAAAGAATAAAGGGGAATTAATTAAATAAAAAGTAAATATTTATATTTAATTAATGAGATCATGTGAGGGGAAAACAATTAAATAAATGATTAGGATTAAGATAAGGAAAAATCAAATAATTAGGTGTGGTTGGGTAATGTTAGATTTTAGGTGTGATTGGGTAACGTCATATTTCAGGTGTCTACACATAACCATGTAACAATGATGATTTCCACACAATAACTACCAAATTATGAATGTAAAAACCTTGGAAAAAAGTACATAGAACTATAAACCTTAAAACACAAACCTTAGATGAACTATCTCATATTGGATTGATTATCACCTAAGTTTAATTTCAAGGATTTATTGTTAGTATCACCTTAATTATTAGATGTTATTTTTATTTTTATTTAGTAACGTAGCTTATTACACAACCTATTGTATAGATGATTGTCGTTGCACCAAAATATCGACCTGTTAATGCTTGATACAACCACTAGAGTTAATTAATCCATGAGAGGCAATTAAGCCATGTCATGAATGTGAGTGGTACATTGCATAGCACAAGGAGACCAAGGGCACACGCCTTGCAAAAATACCCCCCAACACAAGCGAGGGGTTCGAACCTAGGCTCTGATACTAATTATTGCGTAGGCAATTATCGTTGCACCAAAAGATCGACCTGCTAATACCTAATACAACCGAGAGATTTAATGAATCCATGGGAGGCGGTTAATCCATGTCATGAAATTGAGCACCACGTTGCACGACACAAGGAGACCAAGGGTGCACACCTTGCAAGATAATCATTAGTATGAGATAATCCCCTACCAATCCTCTCATATTTACTCCTCTATTACACACATCACACCAAATCTAGGTATAGATATTATCCCACCACAACATTTTTGTGCCATCCAATTTTATTTTTTACTTTGTAACCATCAACAACATCTTGATTTAAATATATAAATTCATACTAATTTATACATTTGGACCTATCAAAAATCACAAATAAAATTCTTCCAAATGATCTAAATCATTTAATTTTTCCATTGTGTTTATCAAAAAAATATTTCTTGTCATATGATAATCAATGCTACCAAAAGGAAATTGTCTCTATAGTTTTCTCTAAGTGGTTTATACTAAATTATAATGATATATATTTTTTAATGAGTAGTTCATTTTTATAACATCTAAATGTAGGTTTATATCATTTATCCATTGGAAAAGCTATGCTTATTTTTATAATTAGAGATCAAATTCGTTTCAGTATATATTTAAAATATTTAGAATCCCTCAAAATGTTGCCCAAAAGTTGTTTATTAGTAATTAATAAAGCTTTCGTATTTGAATTTGTGCATCTTAAAGTAATTCAAATTTTTCTCCATTTACTAGGTAATAAAGTATTAATATTTATTTAAAATTATACTTGTAAGAGTATGTTTAGTCATACTTCTATTAAATTATTAATTATGTTTAAGAAGGTTCTTAAGCTATTTATTGGAATAGTTGTAACTAATTTGAACTATTAATCATATGTATCATATTTTGGTAGTCCCCAAACTAAATTGATCAAATTATTATCATATAATATTTTTAATTTATTTTTACTTGCTGATTATGCTAACTTGAATTAGGGTTTTATTTAATAATTTATTTGAATACTTAATATTTTTGTAATTGCAAGGATTGAGTATAATTTGAGGATTGTAAAAGAAATCAATATTTCTCAATAGTTATCTTTGCTAGTGACTAATCTTTGAAAATTAAACCTTGCATTTCACAACGATCCATCCAACAGAAATATTAAAGTAAGACTAGTCTTTAGTAATAGAAAAATTGTCTACATTATAAAATTATTCATCCTTATCCAAGTAATAAAATTTTACCCGTTCAACTCTATTTCTACCAATAATTAATAAAAATGATCTATATTTTTTTTTATAATTTATATTTTATTAAAACACCATCTAAAAGGTAGTTAAATGAGAAAACCATCATAAAATTTTCATATGAAAAGTAGGGGTGATTTTCAAATTCCAATCTTGATCGAAACATGAGGCATGCTCCTATAACCTTCTAGAAAATATACATAGTGCAAGAACGCTAGAAGAAAATAGAAAAAATGGAGTGGGTTGTAACCAATTGATAACCCGATTATGTGAACTCTACTAAAATATTACACTTTTTAATATTCAATAGCATAATTACACCTCATCATTATCAAAAATTGGTAAATAGATGTCCTAATTTTTTTGACCAATATTTACCTTTGACCATCAAACAAAATATGTTTTAAGCATAGCTGATTATGTACAATAAAAATGTGCATTCTTCTTAAAATCACAGGGATGAATATGGAGAGAGGTTGTGTAATGGAAAATTTTCATTTTGGAGAAAGAAAGTGAATTTCATCCCTCTTGAGAAAGGATTAAAAATAAACTCCCATTCTTTGAGATAGTGTTTGAAGATCTCAATGGTAGTGTCAATAGTTTGAAAGTTTCTCGTCTTTAGTGATTTTCTATGTAGATGAAATAATGAATAGTACATATAATTAACCCCAAGTTATAGTTTCATATTGAACTTTTGAGGGGCTCCATTTACACAAAATATTCACGCCTAGTGGTTGGCTCCACTCATTTGACATGGAGAAATTACATGTAAGATTTATCATGCCATTGTGTGGGAGGTGAGTTGTTGGAGATGACGACCTCTTTATTTGATACTCGTAGAGATTCAACTAATGATCAAGCTTGCTGAACTTCCAAAAAGTAACTCATGAAGGTGGATGCATCATGTGAACTCACTTAACGCCCATAATTATTTTTAGAAGGAAATTAGGTTTATAGATTGGAAATACAAGGTGTTGCATAGGTGGCTACTGTTGCACCAAAAGATCGACTTGTTAATGCCCAATACAACCACCAAATTTATACAAGATCCAAGATCTGCAGGAGGTAGTTAAACCATGTCACAGACCCAAGCATCATGCTACACAACACAAGGAGACCGAGGGAGAAACTCTTGCAACAATCCCCTCAGCGCAAGTGAGGGGTTCAAACTTGTGACCTCGACTCTAATATCAATTGTTGCAAAGGCGGTTGTCTTTACACCAAAAGATTGACATGTTAATGCTTGATACAACCACCAAATTTATACAAGATCCAAGATCCACAGGAGATGGTTAAGCCATGTCACAAACCCAAGCACCGTGTTGCACAACACAAGCAGACCAAGGGCGAAACTCTTGCAACACAAGGTGGATCAAACTCTAGTTATTTTTTATTTTTTAAATTGATGCATTCTTTTTTATTAAGAAGTGTATTAAATAGAATTACTTTTACAAGTTAGTAAAAATCCCTAAAAAATAGTTTTTGAAGAGAGATCAAATTTGAGAAAGTAATATTTGTTAAAAAGAATTGAGTATATATAGTAAAACCTTATAATATTATGTGTTAGGAGAAAGAGATAAACTTTATTATTGGTAAGTGTTGGTAATTTTACTTGTAAATTTGTATTCACCAAAAAAATCCAAACCAAGGTCTTTAGTAAAGCACTTAAAAAAATAAATCATTGCATTTAGTAGCACAATAGTTTTTAAAAAGGAAAGAAATTCATATACTTGAGTATAGATTAATATGTGAAGGATTGTTTACATTCAATAGGATGAAACAAATCAAAACGTGAGAACATAGGAAGGTAATTTACATAATAAAAAATATATCCAAAGCTTTAGAAAAGAAATAAGAAAAGATTCAATGAATGAAGTTAAGCTCAATGATTACCTATACATAAGCACAAAATGTTGAAGAGGAAATTTTCCTACATGAAATACATAAGCTTATCTTTAATCACTCATACGCAAAGTGATCATATATTTCAAAAATGATTGATAGACATTGGTGCCTCCATTTACGTTGTCATTTTGTTGGAGTATTTGACAAAAGAAATGTTAGAGCTCATTGACAACACTACTGAGAATTATGAAACTCAATTTAAAGCTTGACAACGCATAAACTCTAAGGATTAATGCTTAAGAGGTTGACAATTGATAGATCAAATATGAGGATATTCAACATAACATTCATTATTAAATTTGATTATGGATATAGAATAAATCTCTAACTATAATTTAATGTTTAAATAAATGGAATCAAATTTAATTTCTATAATAAATTAATGAATTAAATATATATACACTTTATTTCCAAAGCTTTTTGTTTACATTTTTATGTTTTCCAAATTATTTAACAATGACATAACTTGTCAAGCTCTATCAGCAGACTCGCTGCAGCCTTAGGGAGATTGTTGGTATAGGAAAATTCTTGATAAGAGTGAAGAAAATTATATACGTAGAGGTGGGGAAAGGGCTATTAATATTGACATGTACGGTGAAAGCCGGCATACCATTTCATTGTCATGTCCATCTCATTATATGGAGAGCGTGACTGTAAAATAGTATAAATTCTACAAGTCAAAGGATCATAGCCCTAATATTAAGGGTCCATCTCCTTCACCTTGCAATTTGAGAATATAACCATCAAAATATATGTACACGTGTGTTTAACTTCTCTCTATGGATAAGAAAAATTCAATATCTAGATATAACTAACAACTAATCATTTAATGCTCCCTTTTCTTATAATTATAAATATCTATTTTTTTTTAATAAAAAAATATTTTCTCATTGGCTTTTAAAGCATTAATCTTTAAATGGTAAGTTTATAAAATAGAAATCAAATATTTTAAAAGATGAAATTTTAAACAAACATAAATTCAAAGGTAAGAACACTTTCACACACAACTCTCTTTTCATGGCCTATATACCTTTTCACATAAAAATATTAAATACTTACTTTCAACATATAAGTAACATGAAGTTGACATAGCAATCTTTTCACCATTATTTATTTTGGAAAGAAAACTAAACCTCTTCTTTTCATAGAAAATAATTTAGAAGTTGGTAGAGTGTGTGGGATACTTGCAATTTGAAGCAGGGAAACCACCAAAAAAATATTGAGCAAGAGTGAAGATGTTAGTGTTAGCTCATGTGGAAAAAACCCAACATTGTCTCCTCTCTACCCAACTCGTTTGGCATCACCATACCCTTCAAAGTGTCTCTCAACATTGAATGTAACATGACTTGGCTCCTCTAGCATTACTTTATCCTTCAAAGTGTCTCTCAACACTAACTACAACATGATAATTTGAATGTGATAACTTGTAGTGAACTCTGCAAATAATACAAGAACTATACCTCCTCTTCTTTGTTGGATCCACAAAATATGCAATCTACAATTACTAAACCACTCATACATGCATGCTTTAGATTAGATCCAATACTAGATGAAGGCATTTATAATATAACAATGGTGATTTGCTAATAAGAAAATAATCAAATATGTATAAGCCCAAACTACCTTGATAGAAGAAAAGGTAGGGAATCTACTATACAAAATTTTAAATTAAAAGCGAGCATAACGAAACACAATCATATTCACCAATATCACAACTACATTAATAATTACATGCAATAATAAAAACAACAAATTCAAAAAAGGTAGTCCAATGAACATTATTATTGTCAATAAAAGAGTATAGTGTTCCTCTTCTCCCCACAGGCTTAAGTGGAAGTTCAAGTTATTTAACCTTAAGTTCACTAAGACCCCCTAATAGCACAAAATTATGGGAAGGTTCAAATCTAGTATGAAGTTCAAAATTGTCAAGAAAGATATGAAAATTTATTAGAGTACTAATATGAACCAAGATGTTAATTATTCTTTGTTTAACTAAATTCAAGGTGAATTCTCTATTTATTAAGAGGTTGTGAAAGAGAAACTATAGATTGATGCATTATGAGTGAAGAGATGGAAGCAATTATACAAATTATATATTGAAATTAGTGTAGTTTCTAAACTATAAATGGGTGGTTGTTGTCAAATGGATTTACAAGATAAAAAGCCACATTGGTGGTTCTATGAAATAGCAAAAGGCAATATAGTTGCCATAAGTTTATCACAAACACCTAGAGTATATCATTCAAAAAACTTCACTCCAATTGCAAGGTTTGATACCATTAATATTATCTTAGCAATTTTTATACAATACAAGTGGCTTGTATATTAGATGGAGGTAAAATCCACCTTCCATAATGGTTACATAGATGATGAAGTCTACGTGGAACAATGCATGTGCTATGAAACTCCAAGAAAATAACAATTGGCTTGTAAATTGAAGAAAGCTCTATATAGGTTGAAGGAGGCCCCTTTTGCCTAGTATGCAAGGATTGATAATTATTTCTTGAAGAAGATTTCAATAAAAATCCACTTAAATCCAACATTGTATGTTAAAAATATTGATAGTAAAATTTTCATTGTTTGCACTTTATGTTGATGATCTTATTTATACAGGTAATAGAAAAACTCAAATGCAAAAATTTTAAGCTTAAATAAAATAAGAATTTGAAATATAAATTTAGGGCTCATGTATTATTTTATTGGTTTTGAAGTGCAACAATAATCAAAAGGTATATTCATCTCTCAATCCAATTATGTAGTAGATTTATTGAAATTTTTCAAAATGATGACATGTACGGTAGTTGCTACTCCCTTAGCCCTTAGTGATAAATTGACCAAGGAAGTTACAAGTTCCAAGTTGGGTGCTACTTTATATATGTTTATTTGGGAGCCTTATGAACTTCAGTATAGTTCTAGACTTGATATTATGTATGTTGTGACTCTCCTTTCTTAGTTCATACATGATCCACATGAAAGGTATTGGCATGTTGCCAAGATAATATTAAGGGCTTTGAGTGGTAAAATTTTTTTTGGTAGCTATTATTCTTCCACTAAAAAAAATGAATTAATTGGCTACAATTTTTTTGATTGGATTGGTTCAATAGTTGGTATAAAATGAAAATCTAGTTACATTTTCTCACTTGAATCATACCTTGGAGAAGTAAGAAGAAAGAAGTTTTGTGGCTTTATCTTCAACTAAAGATAAATTTATTGTTGTCATAGTAGTAAGTTGACAAGCCATTTAGATTGAAAGGATTTTGGATGATTTACATCTATTGCAAAATACAGCTACTATTTTTTATGATAATAGTGACACTAGTGTAATAAAAAAACAAACCATATGTTTCATGTTAGATTGAAACAAATAAATATCTGGAATCATTTCATTAAAAAAATTGTCCAGCATGGGCAATTTGAACTATAGTTTTGTCCCAAGTATAAGAAAAAAGCTAAAAAAAATCACCAAAACTCTTCCATGTATATAGTTTTATAGCTTTGAGACACCATTTATGACTCACCCTCATTGATCATTACAAAATTTGGTATAAAATGCTCTATACCATGTAAAGTTTGGTTGAATATGTAGCCAACCAAGATCTAGGAGCCTTTCTCTTTATTTTTATTTTTTTTCAATATATTTAAAAAAATAAATTATTTAATAACATAAGGCCCGTGAGCCAATTTAATCATTTCCAATAACAAGCTATCATTAAACTTACAAAATTAATACTCATTTAATTCAATAAGTTATATTTAATTACTTTCAATAAAATCAATATAATTAACTAAGATTTTAACTAGAGATTTTCCTTTCTTTCCCAATTTTCTCAATTTCTAAAATGCATTAAACACCATTATAAAAAATGATTCATTCCTTAAAATATAAATAGAGCAATTGGGGAATAAGAAACTGTGCATTTATAGACTTAAATACACAACATGTGGATTCATAAATCACCACTAATTCATATCCAACAACAACAACAGCAAAAATTAAGGACTTATCTGGCACTCAAATTAGGTGTAATAGAGGTTATCAAACACATTAACCCAAATTGATATATTTGATTTAACCACCATTGGAAAAATAATTTTGACCTACAAATTAGGTGGAGAAATAACCATGTACTTGCATACTCAAAGCACACATCAAGGGTACTTGCTATATACATGATAGTTGAATCAATGCATAATCATCTAATGGGTACAATGTTATGTCCATCATATATAAGCATGAAAATACGATAAACAATTAATCATCTAGAATAGCCTCACGATGATAACATCATCTCTCTATGTAAACATGTACATATCTATAGAGGCAAATATCAAATGTACATATACAAATAGAAATGGAATAAAAACCCTAATAATCCAATCATGAGAGCATACAATGAGCATCTCAAAGCATACAACATAATCTAAGCATCATTCGAAACATTCAGGAATAAAAAATCTCACACTTTCAATGCATACAATCACTCACAACAATATTTAATAATAAAATTTGTAAAGCTAAAACGTTGACAAGCTCTTAGAGCAACATACATAAGCACTATCTCTATATCATGCAATACATAGTCAAAATACAATGTCGAAAAATAGATATCCCAAGGTAGGAACATGTAGGCATTACATTTTATATTCCAAATGCTAAAGTCCATTTTGTTCCAATGCAGTTGCTTTACTATTTTGTTCAAATGCAATTGCTTTACCATTTTGTTTGAATGCAGTTGCTTTATTTTTTATATTTATGAAAAAAAGTATACTTTTCAGAAACCTATTTTTTTGCTATTTTTAGCTCCTCACATTATTAGTGAAGTAATTTTCAACATCTAACTTATAAAATAAAAATATATTATCTATTCTTTATGTCATGTTTTTATTAATAACAATAATAATCTCGAAAGCTCGCACCATTTTTCTTGTCATTATGTGATTCTATTGATTTTTAATACCAAAAACAATCATCTCAATACCTATGAACATAAATCAACTTCATTAATAACATTTAATGATTCAATGTAATTAAAATAAGCTTGGATTGATTATATCAAATTTCATTTTCCATCAAATCTCCTTTCAACTCTATATGGATGAGATCAATAACAAACATAAAAGTCGAAAAGAGTTCCAACAAAAAATAATTCATCCTTCTTCATTTTTTACAATCTATTCTCATTAGAACTTTGATACTAATATAAGATTCACAATTAAATCCAAAAAAAAATATAAAAAAACTTACTTTTATAAAATGATATAAAAGAAACATAAAAACATTTATTATATATTATAAAGATTTTCATTTTTAATTGTAGTATTGATAGTTTTTTTAAAATCTTCACTCTTAACTTCTACAACCACTTTTATCTTATGAATAAACTATTACCTATCCAACATAAATTATAAGTTATTAAGCTAACACAACATTATTAAACTATAAGCTCACACTCTGAATCCTATACTTAAGGAATCCATTGAATCTACTTCCTCGATAACCTATTGAATTGTTCATCCCTCGAGATCAGAGACTACGGAATAGGTTTCAGTGACAAAGATACTCTCGTAGACAACACCAGCGAGGGCGCCACCGATGAGAGGGCCGACCCAGTAGACCCAGTACCCCGTCCAATCTCCGCTGGCCAAGGCGGGGCCAAATGAGCGAGCAGGATTCATGGAAGCCCCTGAGAAGGGCCCTCCTGCCATAATATTTGCACCTACCACCAATCCTATGCACAGCGGCGCCGTAGGCCCCACACTTCCCTTCTTCGGATCTACAGCCGTTGCGTACACTATGAACAGCAACGAGAACGTCAACACAATCTCCCATATCACCCCTTCCAAGTACGTCACGCCCGACCCCAATGAATGCACAGGTGTTACCTTCGCACAAAACAAGAAAACACAAGATTATTGTGAACAGTTTTTCGCAAGGAGAAGGATTTTCTTAGCAGAAAAAGATTTTATTTTGGTCTGCTTACCAGGCCACCGGTGATAAAAACAAGCAAGTAGCAGGCAATTCCAGAACCCAGGCACTGTGCAATCCAGTAGAGAAGAGACTTGTAAATAGTGATGTGTCCACCCATTGCTAAGCCCAATGTGACCGCCGGGTTCAGATGTCCTCCTGAGATGTTAAAACCCGCGGAAACGATTGCAAACACTACAAAAGCGTGGGTCAAGGCTACCACTGCTAAGTTTACTGCCTTGGACGCCGACAGGTCGTCTGCAACACATCAAATTTATTCCAAGTTAAAACTCCTATTATTCTTAAAAGGCAGCAATTTTAAAATGTAAAATGAGATAAAGTTGTGGCTTCTAACCCATCGCCATGGCAGATCCAACCCCTGCAAACACAAACAAGAAAGTTAATATCACTTCAGCTAATACTGCTTTCATACATTCCGGGCGAAGGACCTCTCGGGCGTTGCCTAGAGCAATCTTCCACATCTTGATAAGTAAAAGCGTGTTTGTGCGCAGAAGTGGAGTTGAGAGTGCGCAGAAATGGAGTTGAGGGGGGAATTAAAAGGGCATTAGCCCGCTGGCTTCGGCTTATTGGCCGCTATTGCAAGGGTGAAAGAGAATGTTAGTATACGATTTCAGGGTCAAAGTTGTATAAAATACAGTAAATATCGATCTCACGATTTTCTAAAATACACTAAATCTCGATGTCAGAATTGTGTAAAATACTAATATTTTGTTGGAGGTCAATGCTTATGGTGCAAAGCGATAGCCAATAAGTGATTAGAGAAGAAATCACTAAGGGAATGTGGAGCCCTCGAAAAGGAGAAATCCAAGACTGCACATAGTTCTGAGAACCTCACGGCCATGGATGGTGCAGACATCGTTGTCTGCCAGCCAGGTGCAATTGAGAGCCCCGAGATTCCTCCTCAGCAGCCCCTGAATACTCAGCTTGAGGGGGATTGTTCCAACGCCACACCAGAACCCGACAGCAATCATAATAAAGATGTCCCGAATGAAACCCACTCGACCCTTCCCGGCGACAGTGCTGAAGGTAAGATTATTACCTTTGAATTCTCAGATGATATTACTGATGTAATCGCTGAATGTAGAGCTAGAACTGTTATTCTTTTTTTACTTAGAGGAGTCCCATTAGAACAGGATTTCTTTAAATGGACCCGTAACACTGGGAAACAAAGGGTTGGGTAATAGAGTTGTTTAGGGGTTTGGGTAGGGTCTATCTCGCCTATACCTTTGTGGATTCAGAACATGCATAGACAGTTCAATATGATATCAAGTTTTCACAATTCATAATCATGACTCAATTTTTGTTTCTGCCTTTGATTGTGTTTGTGTTTTTGTCATCAACGTTTCGGATCACACTTCATGTTCCATCATCACGATGGGAGAGAGTAAGGAAGAGAAAATCAATTTTTGTTTTTGGCTTTGATTATGTTTGTGTTTTTGTCATCAACGTTTCGGATCACACTCCATGATCCATCATCAGGATTTTCATCTTGATGATGGATCATGGAGTGTGATCTGAAACGTTGATTCATCTTGATGGTGGATCATGGAGTGTGATCCAAAACGTTGATGACAAAAACACAAACACAATAAAAGCCATAAACAAAAATTGATTCAGTCCAATATGGTTCTTGGATAATCTGTGGACAAATGTTTTATATCCACGCTTGGGACATTGATTTCCATCCTAAAGGTATTTGAAAGTCCAAATACCTGATGTGGGTTGAGTTCACGTTCTCGAACCTCACATTTCGACCATTCATGAATGAAATAGCATCCAAACTAGGTAGAGTTTTATGGTACAAGAATAACATTGATAAATGGTCCATCCTATGTGTTCAATCGTGTGCTTGCATAGAAATGGACCTTACCCAACCCCTTCCAAATACCATCAAACTTGTTGGACTAGGATTTGTGTTTGATCAATGAATCTCATACCTGAATAAGCTGAATGATTGCTTCTATTGTCCTTGGGAAGGACACCTTATCTGTGATTATCTTATCTATAAACCACGCTCTATGCCTCCACCTTCTTCCGATTCTTTCCATACCATTCCCTCTCCCTTTGCTTCAAAGCCTAATATTCCCACCTTCAACTCCCCTTCCCCAACATCTACCACTTCCACTCACTCACCCTCTATGAACCCCCATCTTATTGCAACTCCTTCCTCTCCTCTTAAGCCTTCATCTCCCCTCAATCACCTTCCTTTTGGGATATTGCCTTGGGTGATGGCTCAAGAGCAATTAAAAGATAGAAAGATCTCACCTCTTTACTTGTTTTGAACAAATTTCTCCATTGCAGGTAAATCCTCCCATTTGTGCATGGTCACGATCTCGATCTTCTTCTCGTGAATGACCTAACACAACTCAGTCACTATCCCTTCAATCTTTCCAATCTAAAAATTAGTTCAATGCCCTTCTAGTGGACGAGGAAGCCCTCCCCGATTCCTTCCAATGAACTGTAACATCCAATCTTGGAATGCTCGAGGGTTAACAATCCCCTTTCAAAAGTATCATGTTAAGTAGTCATTTAGGTTAATCACATTGATATTATCATGTTGCAAGAAGTGAAGGCTAGTGGCATCCATCTAAAAACCACTCTTGCTTCCATTTGATAGGAGGCCCTCTTCTTCCACACCAACCATTATGAGGGATGTGGTGGTGTTGTTCTTGGCCTTGCCCCTTGGCTTGCAAAACATGTTAGCGTTATTATACATGACATCCTCTATGGATTGTGTTCTATTTATGCTCCCAACACACCCCAAAACGAACTTCTCTTTGGGAGTGGATGCACTCTTACCTCCCTAATGCAGAATGGCTGCTTGGGGGGGATTTCAATATGGTTGAACACTCCATTTATCATAGCTGGGACAACCCTATTCGGTTGCCCAAACTGGAACTTGATGTTGGGACTCTTACTCGTAATGTTTTGGGTGTGCATGATCCATTGTTGGGGAAAAAGTGCCTTCACATGCCTCATTAGTACACCTAGTCTAATTGTCGAGAAGACCTTTTGAGAAAGATGAGCTTCCTTGATAGATTTTATATCTTTCCTGACTGCAATATTGTTCCTTCAAAGTCAGGACATTTAATTCATCTTAACCTCGCTGCCACCCTTTCTGACCACTTCACCATCTTCACTACCCTTTCATTTTCCAAATCTCCACCCCTCCCCAACAATCTCCCCTTTAAACTTAATGTAACCCACCTTCAACAATGAGACTACATTGATGGCCTTTTAGCCACCTGGAATTTTGAGCCTAAACCACAAGAGGATAGATGGATCTGTTGGTGGGAGAGAACTATCACTCGCTACTCCTCTTTCCTTCGTGATTACGGTTGTAGAGTTGTTGCTAAACATAGAAGACTTGAAAAATCTCTAAATAACCAGCTTGTTCGGGGTTGTTCTCTTCTTGCTGCTAACCCCCATGACCTTTCTGTCCAACAATTTATTGCTCATACTAAACATCAACTAAGGAAATTGGTTGTTTACAAAGGTAGACTTGCACAGGTCCACCCTCATCTCCAATGGATGAAGGATGGTGATCATGGTTCAAAATTCTTCTTCTAGTATTTGAAACATAAACACAAAAATGAGAAAATTTTAGTTATTAAATCTATTGATGACACTTTTTAGACCAGCCACTTGAGCATCATGCAAACCTTTTTTGAATATTATAAACACCTTTTCATTGATGAAACTACAAATGACCCCTTGATTTCCATTCTTGATGAAAGTGTAGCGAGGTGTATTCCTTGTAAAATCGATGATGAGTATAGAAAATTTCTTGACAGACCTCTCTCTATGGAAGAAATTGATGAGGCCCTTTTTAGCATGACTATTGAAAAAATCTCTAGTATGGATGGTCTTCGTATTGAATTTTATCGATCTTTGTGGCCATACAGCCGTGAGGAATTCTACTATTTTTACTTCGAAGGAATTGAAATTGGGACCTTGGGACTAGCCATTAACCAAGGCCTTATTAAACTCATCCCTAAAGGAAAAGATGAGGAAACTATGGCTGGTTGGAGACCAATTACCTTAATACCTCCTACAAAATTGTAGCTAATATATTGGCCTGTAGAATCAAATCAATCACTCGAATGATTGTGCAACCTAAACAAATAGGGTTCTTAGGAGGAAGATTTATCCTTGACAATCTTGCACACTCGCATGGGAAACAATTGAATGGGCTCAACAAACTATCTAAGATGATTTTATTGTCAAGTTGGACTTTGACAAAGCTTATGACCGCATTCGTTGGACCTTCATCCTTAACATGATGAAATGGCTGGGATTTGGTCCTAAAATGCGTGGTCGTATCAAAATGCTTTTCATGGATACCGATTCTAGAATTGTTGTTGATGGCGCTCTTTCTCCTCAATTCCCTTTTCAAAGATCTATCTGCCAAGGCTTTCCTCTCACACCTTTCCTATAGGTTTTTTCACCTAATGCTCTTGGCTATTTATTCCATCATGCAAAGGCCAACCGGATCATTCTTGGGATTTCTTTGCCTAATAATGCCATTGCTCTCAACTCACATTTTGTTGATGAGAGCATGCTTTTTATCCAAAACACTATAGATGAGGTAACTAATACCTTGGATACATTAGACACATTGTAGTATTTCTTGTTCCAAGTTGGCTATGCACAAGCCACAATATGTTGTGACTAGCTCCACCCTTCGCCCATCTTGGATTCCTTCTGATTGGAAAGAAATAAAACATGAAACAATCACTAGATATTTGGACATCCCTTTTGGGGTTGGAGTTTCTTTCAAAGACATGTGGACATGGTTCTTGAACAATCTATCAAGATCAAACTCATGAATTGGATCAATAAATTCTTATCTATGACAGGGTGTATCCAAGTGGCAAATAAAATATTGCTTGTTAGCCATGTCTATATATTGTCATGCTGGTCGCCTTCCAAAAACTGTTACAATCAATTAACAACTAATAAAATATTTTTATGGGCCAAATGGGGGAACACAAAAAGAGGATTGCCTACTACTTCATGGAATAACTGTATTCAACCAAAATAAAAAGGAGGATTGGGAATTATTAACTTGTATACACAAGGGATTTGTCTTACATCTAAATGTATAATCAAATCCTTGGAGGGAGATGCTCCTTGGAAATGATTGGTAAAATTTTGCATCCAAACTATTTCATCCAAGCACTCTTGGGACACACTCAGTTGGAAGGACAAGATCATCTTAGCTCCATTCTTTAAAACTCATGTATATGCTCCTTTCAATTCTATTTGGAAAGCTTGACATATCACTTCAAAAAAATTGAGATGGTTTGACTAGTCCCTCAGCCATGGGTTGTTTTCCTTACTCCTCTATTTGGTGGAATTGACTTGTGCAACAAAATGGTTGTCCTTTAGGTACCGTTAATAGGCTTACAGGTAAAAGCCTTTTTAAAATAGGTATTCAATTTATTCGGGATCTATGGGACCCCTCTAACTCCCGTTGAAAGTCATGGATTTTTCTCAAAGCGTAGTTCTGCCTCTTAGCTTGTGATAAACAACCACTTCTTGAAATCCAACTAGTTTCCCCTGAACTTCATACTCTATTATCTCTAGATTGCCATGCCGACCTTATGAATGGTTGGAGATGCCTTAATACTTGCAACATCTGCTTCTTTCCCCTTCAATCCATTTATAAGAAACTTCTTCCTCATATCACCTTTACTTCCTATCTCAATAAGAAATGACATTGCTCCTTCCTTTGGTCTAAGTAGAATAAATTGAGCCATCAAATCTGGAAATCCAGAGTTGATGCTCAATCTCAGCTTGTTACATGGAAACTTCTACATGTTAAGCTGCCTATTGGTAACTATCTTAAATTTATTTACCCTCAATCCATGTGTCCTTTTTATGCCAAAACAGAATCTATAAAGCACACTTTTTGGTTTTGCAGCCATGCTTGTAACTTATGGCGCTTGTTGTTTAGCTCTTTGTCTGCTTTGTTTCCTTGACCCTTGACTTGGAAACCAACTCTCTTGGGTGCTTCTCCTGCTTTGATATATTAGTCCACACTTGTGGACAAGTTATTATAAAATTTCTCTAGAAACTTTGTTGTCTTATTGTGTTCTCCAACACCATTTTCCCCCTTAGATAGAACTCCAAATGATTTGTGGTTAGTTGTCCATCCAAATAGTTAATCTTCAAAATGTTTGACTTTCTATTGGTCCAGACAAGAGCTTACACAACCTTTGTCTTCAGTTGCAAAAATTTAGCATTGATAATGGATCGAATAATGCATAATTTCAGTTGCACTTTGCTCATCATTAACATGGCAATTTACTTTCTCATAGTTTGGAAGTGTTGGCAAATGGTCAACGCTCCCTTCGGGATTCATGACATGGAGTAACTGCCTCCTATGGATCCGTTAACTTTGGCAGTTGTATTGGGCATCAATAGTTCAATCTTTTGGTGCAATGACAACTGTGGGCGAACAAGTGGTATCAGAGCCAAAGGTGTCGGGTTTGAATCCCCTCGGGTAACGCTGAGGGGGAGTTTTTTGGTAGATGGCCAGTGCTCCCTTCGAGATTTTTGACATGGACTAACTGCCTCCCATGGATCCATTAACTATGGTAGTTGTATTGGGCATTAACAGGTCGATCTTTTGATGCAACGACAACTATGGGCCAACATGAAGATCATTCAAGGAGGGGATCTACAACAAGTTTGTGAATTGTTCCATAGAGAGAACCATACACCTTAGAGGAATGACATATTCTTTCAGACTCCACATTGTTGGCTAGGTGAAATATAGTTCTATTAGACATATTATAGAATTCTTTGCTATAATGGTGAAGATATCACCTTTTTTATCTATGCATCACCCAAATAGAGGTCCCTGTTCCATGCAACATACTTCTTTATGGGATTATATTAGGATTTTTTGAGATCTAATTAGAATCAAATGGGAGTGGTCCCTTGACTATGAGAAAGATCAAGAAAGCAATGCATGAGAAAATAAAGAGCACAAAAAATCATCCCAACTATTATACAACATTTAAAGCCACAAAAGATCATCCCAACTATTGTACAACATCCAAATTTTATACAAAGCATCTCTTGCCACTCCCAGTAAGGGAAACATGAGAAATGAAAGAGCACTGAGCATATTAGCCATTTGCCTATCCTCATTGGTACCAAATATGTTTCTATCATACCAAATTCATAGACCAAGGAGGAAATCAATGTTACATGTATAGTGGAGGAGAATATCAATGAATTTTGTAGCAAAAGAAGTGACGTCAACGTTACATGAACAATGGAGGAGAATATTCGAAATGATTTTTGTAGTAGCAATATATTCTAAGTGTTTCTTTAAGGCATCTTCTTACTACCCATTTGTTTTTAGCTAGTTTTAGCTTCTTGACTACTACAAAAGGCTATATTTGTTGTTTTTATTCATGTAAATTTTATATTTTTTTCTACTTATTCAATAAAAAAAATGATTAGAGAAAATAAGAGATTGTTTAAGTTGAATCACATTTCAAGTTGAAAGATTCCTCACCAAACTAGGAGAGAGGGGCTATAGTCGGAACTCTTTAGAATTTAGAATTAGAATTTAATTTTTATAAAATTATTTTTAAAAACGGGGTGAGGTAGAAGATACATTTTCAATGTTTAAAAAATATGTTATTAATTTTATTTAAAAAATAATGATTTAATAAAAGATGTATATGTATATGTATATTTGTATATATACATATGCATAAATATAATTAAAAAAATTAATAAAAAATTTATATGTCAAATTTATCTATTTATTTTAAATGGATAATAGTTATAGTCTTTTTAATTTATAAAATAAAAAATATTGAATTATTTTTTAAAAAGGGGTGGGGATAGAAGGCACACTTTTAAAATTTATGATTATGTCGAGTCAAGTCTAAACAATATGATTAAGTAACAATAAAATAAATTTTGTAAGTAGTAAGAGCTACACCAATAAGAGGAGAAGGGGGGTCCTAGTCATCTAGTTATCCCCATACATCAATGTGACCAATTCCATTAGTGACAAGATTCCAACCAATAATATCACCCTTGTTTTCATTTTCATCCTCTACAAGCTAAGTAGCATGAACAAGAGAAATAGCTAAATCCAAGCATGAGAATTTTCCAAAATCTAGGCAACAAGGAGCTCCTCAATCATGTGGTTGGATGGAGGCTAAATGTGGACAAGATGGCTGAGATCACCCACAAGTAGATTGGCCCATAGATCTTATAAAAGGAGGTTGGAAAGCATGTGAGTAGGATTCATGACCTCCCCAAGCTATTTGACTATGTCCACGTTGGCATCCACAAGGAGTGGAGTGACCCCTATGGGTAGCTAAAGGTGACAAGGCTATAACAATTGTAAATGAAGCGCATCACCTTGGTGATCTAATAGCACTTGTAGACATTCAAATTTATTGGCTTGCTTATGTATTTGTATAAGCACATTAAAATTTAAAAGAGACTCTTAGTTTAAAGAAATAAGTGGATATCAACAAAACTACTAGTAAAATAGAAAAAATCTTATATTTATAAATGCTAAGAATAATATCCAATGCAAAATCATGCCAATTAACAAGTAATCTAATTCAATCACCTAGAAAGACTACCTTCCATGAGAAAGGCCTTACTTTGAAGGGATTGAAAGGTCATGAAACCAATTTCAAGCTTATTAAGCTTTGGAGTAACACTAGAAAAGGTGCCTGAATGTCCCATGTCCACAAAATGAGCAATGAGGATTGAAAAATTCTAGATGAGTCAATTTAATACCAATAGGAGGTCCCTAATGAATAATACATGAACTAAAATGGGCAAGCTTTTGTTCAAGACTTGTGAACCAAATAGTCTAAAATATGTGATGCCATGTACCCAAAAAGACTAGAGATACCATCTAGATGATTCATCTAGGGAACCATGAGAAGGTGGAGAGAAAGTTGAAAGTAAGCTAGGTGAGCGGAAATAGCTTCCTACACTAATCTAAGTAGGGGAGAGTTACAAAAATTTATTTTTAGCACCTTATCCAATTACAATAAGAGAAAAACATAGAGAAAAATAGAATAGAATAGCAAGTACACAAATACAACAAACACTAGATATACGTGGGGAAAACCCTTTTGGGTAAAAACCCCACCCTTGAAAATCACAGTACTATTGTATTAATTCAAAAAGGAGTTACAATAAAGCCCCAAGTACACAACTTTCTTCAACAAGTGTTTCATCACAAACACCTATCTTAGAGTAAACCTAGCAACACTTTGTTAGCCACAAACAAAACTATGCATTCTACAATGCAAGGCACTCAATATATAGAGAGATAAAAGCTTCAAAAAGCATCTATAAGGAGAGGGGTATCCAAATCCACATGGCACATTATCCCATGCCATGAACATGCATTTGGACACATGTACAACATTCCCTTACACCCCTTACAAGTGTCATTACATGGAATATTCTTTCTCCAAGCTTGGGCACATAGAATATGCTAAAAATAGGCCATGAAAGATTCCTTACACATCTCATAGCTGTCATAGAATCTATCATAACTGACAACACTTTCAACTGTAAGAGAATCTATCATAACTGACAAATAATACTTGATTCTCTTACAACCTATCATAACCCAACTTGGGCACCAACTTTCTCTATGAAACAAAATGCCTTATGACGCATCATAGAATATTTCATAGGTCAAAGATTCCAAAGTGGGATGCCTATGTCCACTTGGAATGATTATGTGCCATCCAGTCACCTCCAATGGGGATGCTACCTAGCCAGTGGGTCCCAATTTGTGACATGACACCATAGGCAACTAAATAATACAAATAAATACTTGATAATACATCAATTAAAACAATATTAGGACTCTAAGGTTGAGACACCTTAATCCCAAATAAATAATACATGAACCAAAAATAAGAAATCTTTGGTTCAGGACTTGTGAGCCAAATAGTCTAAAATATGTGATGCCATGCACCTAGAAAGACTAGAGATGCCATCTAGATTATTCAACTAGGAAACCATGAGAAGGTGGAGAGAAATTCAAGCATATCCCTTGTGGGCTCTATTGTCAAATGATGTTTTTGGATACCATTTTCAATATATCCACAAAGTATTTAATGTTCTAACAAATTTTGTGAATAATATTGGAGGAACTAAATCAATGATTGTTTAGTAAGTCTCAAAATATTGATTAAACAACCTAAATTTCACTTTGGCTTCTAACCAAGAAAATAAATTCTTCGTAATCTTGGAAAAGAGGTTGGGAAAATTATTGATCTCCTTGTTATATGATTTCAACATGAACCCACAAAGCCTCCATAAGTGAGAAGCTTTGACAAGAAATAACTAGACACCACAAAATAAACTATTGATTAATAAATACCCCCTTACGAAATTCATTACCATACCACTAAATCAATGGTTTTATGCCTCTCTAATATTTCCAAATAATTTTTAATGAAAAATACCTTGAATCTAATTGGGTTCTTTCATGATAAGAAGGGTATAGAACTCAAGTCCCTTCCAAGTTGGGAACCTAGTGGGCACATAAAAATAATATGTAATACGAAACTAAGAAAATCTCTCTTATTTTAGTAGAAGATAACAATAACAATAACCAAAATTTTACCCAAAAGAAACAAATAGGGATGCCACGTAAGATTCCCATATGGAAGAGATATATAATTAATTTCTAGAACCATTATTTGGAAAGTTTTCTCAACCTTAATATTATTGTCAAAATTAAAAACAAAAGCAATTTTTGGGTTATAAAATAGAAAAACTCATTTTTTTTTGTTATAGAGTTGGTTTTTGACCAAAATACATATTGTGGGTTGTTCAACACTACTAAGAGAATGCTTGTCACACATGTCTCTTTGAGCTCTATAATTTTAGAAAATGGTCTCAATTGACCTTCTAGATAAAATATTATGGTCTTCAAAAGTTTCCATAAAAAAGGTAAAACATGTTGGACACATACAAAGAGCTATAAGGGGGAGTTACACTTGTTGATAAAATTATGATGTGTTTTATAATATCATATTGCATCTTTGATTAGATATAAAGGAACCAAAATAAATCACGTAATTTGTTTAGTGGATTATTTCAAGGTCAGGGATAACTTTAAGAATCCCCCGGTAGGGAAAGGTATAAAAACATGGCGAATCTTATATTATTCCAAAAAAAATAAAAATTTATTGGCGATTTTTTTTTCTTGGGAAAAAATATAAATTTTCAATTGGTGAATCTTTGGTAATCACTAGAAGTTTGTAGAAAATCTTGGAAAATTAAACTTGTTTTCAAACCAATCAAATATTTTAATTGGTGAATTAAACCTATTTTCAAATCAATCAAATATTTTCATTGGTAAATTAAACCTTTTTTAAACCAATAAAATATTTTCATGGCGAATTAAACCTATGTTAAAACGAGTAAAAAATTTATGTTGGTAAATTAAACGTATGTTGAAACCAATAAAATATTTCTATTGGCGAATTATACATGTACTCAAACCGATAAAATATTTTTATTGGTGAATTAAACCTATTTTCAAACCAATAATTTTCGTTGGTGAATTGAACTTGTATTCATTTACCAATAAAATATTTTCATGGTGAATTAAACTTATATATGAGTAAAAATCATAGTGTGGGCAGTGAAAACATCTAATGCTAAATGATAATGAATAAGTTAGTGAATTTATAAGTTCTGATTAGAAGTGAGTGAAATTTATTGTGAGTTGATATTGATAATGATTAAGGTAGAGCAAGCCATTTAATTCTCATATCTTTTGAATGCTTCAAAGTACTCTGCTTGAAGACATATATCAATCCAAATAACATTTCTAATGGATCTTCCATGTGCTGACAAAGTGTGAATGCAACAATTGGCTGACCCTTTAGCTTCAATTTTCCTACCCTTAATTACATACCTTTTTCGATGTGAATTTAATTATTATTTTGAAAAAAATAAATTTCTCCTTTTGAGTTTACAATCATTTTGTTCCACTTTCTAGAAAATAACCATAACTCATATGAAGCTTCCACATAATTTTAAATTTAAAACATGTAAATCGAGGTACAATAACAAGATGAAGGTCCTTGATCAGATTATGCAATATATTTTACATTAAATTTTTTAACTATCGGCTCGTGCTTCACCATAATGGGATGCAAAACCCAAATTTTCTATAAATACAACTAGCATTATTAATGAAGTTCATTATAATCTTGATTAAAGCTAGATAGTTTGAAAAGTTGTATGGATACACCAATTTGTCTAACCAATCCTCAATGAAAACAAAACCTTCCTAGGAGCAATTACTAGCCATAGACTTAGAAATATTTTTAGGATGTATAGTATATGGAATAGAGTCTTTATCAATATGGTGCTAGGCTTTGAATTTATAGAAGATGCGGATAGATATCGAGTGAATATTGATATTTCCTCATAGTTCATGGATTATTTACTAGGCATTGGAGTTTTGTAGGTTGATGTGTTGTCATTGGTGATTCGTATGGTTCACAAGGATTATCTAAGAGCACTAGGGGATTTTTTGGCTTTTTCACACATTGGAGTGAGAATCCTTATGCGAAGGGATATTCCACACTTCTTAAATGAAGGATCCATTGTAACCTAGCATCCTTTTGTGTCAAATTTCCATAATGTCTCTTTAGTGGAACATCATCAATTGGCCACTGCGGGATATGATTTTCTTAGGAATGAAGTTTTACAATAAGGTTAGGAAGAGCAAGGAGTGAACAAAAATTGTATAATTTTGATATATGTATGTGAGTATTACCTTTTGTTACTAGCAAGATTTGGTAACTTTCATATGTACATTTTCTCAACACCTTTATACATACTACATTATCAAAGATGTAAATTTTGACATGTATACATTTATATTATTTCTATTAATAGTAGATTATATTTTACATCTTTATTCTATGTTACCTTAATGTAACAATTCAATTTTATGTTATTTTAATGTAATAATTCCATAAATATCTTAATTTGTTAGAATTAAACTTGTGTGTAAATAAACATCATAGTGTGGGTGGTGAAAATATCAAATGCTAAATATCGTTCTATTTTGAGATGAATTTTACACACACCCAAATTCATACATAAAGTCTTTGGAATGGAGATAAGTGCTAGCATATTTCAATGTTAAAAATTTTCGGTTTGTTCCTATTTTCTTAAGTTGTAATAAAAAATTAAAATTAATGTACAAAAATATTTCACCATTTGATGAACACTCGATAGATGACTGTAGTTGCATTTCGAAATGAAATGTGCATAGTACTAGACTTGAAAACTCAAACCTTCATAAACACCCTAGAGCCGTTAGATTTACAAAGATCAACGTTTGACCTTTTATTCATATGCATTACTAAAACCCCTAAGTCTTAATGATATGTCATGCCAGTTGTGACCCAAATGTTTTTATATTTCATCATTAGATGAATGTTTGATGCGTGACAATAGTTGCATTTTAGAATGAAATGTTTGAAGTGGTACTATTGTGAACTCAAACCTCCAAAATCACCCTAGAGCCATTAGATTTATAAAGATCTATGTTTGAAATTTTATTCTTGTGTATTCTTAAAACACTTAAGTCATTTTTTGTGCCCAATAGAATGGTCCCTACCACATTCTAGTTGTCACAAAAACATTCTAGCTTACCATTTTTTTATAATAATATTATGTCACATCAACTTATGCATCTTGTGGTGAATTAAATGCTGAAGTGCTAAGACAAGGATGTAATAATATAATTTAATATAATTTAAATTATAATTCAATAATAATAATATAATAATAAATTATATATTAATAATAATATAGTACTAATTCTTCTAGTCCACTATATAGATCATAAAAGCATAGATTTTTTAATCTCAATAGATTTTATACTCTACTTGAAGCAATCTATGTTAAATAAAAAACATTTGTCATTTGTTGGAGATGCCTCCAAAATAAAGGAATTATCTTCTAGAGTGTGTGTGTGTCCTAGATTTTTAGCTTTCAAGGAAGGCTCTACAAGTATCCAAATCACACATACTTTGAATATGTAATGATCACTGATAATTAATGATCAAGAACTAGGTTAACCTCAAAAAATTTCTATAAAGAGGGATGGTGAATTCACTTGAAGTCATTTTAAGTCCATAATATGTTTTTGAGTACAATTTTTAAAATTATAAGAAGTCTTTGACTCACTTGTGAGTTGTGAGGTAAATAAGGATGATGCAATAATATTATTGGGGATACTCTAAATTCTCTTGACTCTACTTATGCAGTTTCATAGTAAATGAGAGGCCAATTACCTTCAGAGAATCATAATGGGTGGAATTAGAATGAAGTTGATCTAGTTCACTTGGCTCTTGAGCCAAAATTTGAATTGAGATAAGGAGCTTTGATTGAGATAAGTGCTTTCACTAGGTGTACAAGAGTAGAAGTTTTTCAATCATTTCCCATTAAAACTTGTCAATTTCTCATACTCCATTTTGATAGAGGCTCTCATAGAGGAGTTATGGATTTTGTATGCCATTTTGATCATTTCTAGTGTCTTGGTCCTAGTTGATGGCTAGGGTAGCATATTTTCTACCACTTTAGCATATTCTCAAAACCTCCAATTGGTATCAAGATGTCAATCTCATTTATAAACACCTTGATATTCAAAAATCTAGGACATTTACATTGTCTATGTTTACAACTCCTAAGCATGTTTGGAAAACCTTATGGTCTAAGGATATTATCTACTTCACATCGAAACACTCGTCCACCACTACCAACCTCCAAACTAGTATCCATTGTGTCAAATGATAAAGTGACATTGTGATTCGTACAAGGGCTTGCATTATCTACTCATCTTTAAGAAGGGATGTAACATGGTAATTAATTTGTAATATAATAAATAATTGTATTTTTATTTGCTATTAGTTTGTAGCAAATAATTATTATGTTTTTTTAGTACCTATTCAAGTTACAAGTAATAGACTAATAGTATATAATATCTTTCATTGAGAGTAATTAGAATTAATGTTCTTAGAATTCCACAATCCATGATACAATCACTTTTACCATCTTTCAATTACTTAAGTTATATTTTTAAGTGGAACTAAAAGATAAAATAAAAATTCAATCCATTAATTAATAAAAGATATAAAAGAAACATTTAGTTACACTAAAAATGCATATATGAATATTAAAATATCCTTAATTGATTTTATTCATAAGACAAACAAGTTGTACATTTGAGATAATTGTCTTTGAATAATTCACAATATATCCATATCTTTGAATGTGTATGTTGATATAAAAAAGATACATTTTCATTTTCTTTCTTCCTTGAGAAACCTAATCAAAACCAAGAAAAGCTAAATTCTTGGCTCTTTGAATTTTGAAATCCTCTAATTTTTTTCTAAATGGTCATATTTGATAGGGTTTTGAAAAACCCTAAACCTTTTTCAAACACCTCTTGCACTTTATCATGTTTTCTCGTTGACCACTAGCTCTGATATCCCAATCACTTAAGTGTTTATTCATGGATTTTGTTCCATTTTCCAACCAGACCCGCTTTTATGGCTTACCGATTATGTATCCTAGCACACTTTGAAACAACTTTAAAATACATGTTTGAATTCATTACTAAGCACTTTGGTAATTTATGGACCCCACACAAGAAACTTGGATCCTTCTCATTCTAGTTCTAAATCCCTTTTGCAACACAATTTGTAATGCCTAGCATAATTTTGATATCATAAGGTTATTGGCCCCCTACATTATTTGCTAGTGACTGCTTGTTTGAATTATTACATATGTATATTAATAAGACTTAAGTGAATCTATGCTAATACCTTTAGTGGTACCATCGGTTGCCATGTGTCATGTTTCCATTATTTTCCACAAGTCCATGGGCTACATTTTATTAAGAAAAAGTGAAGCTACGAAATAGCAGAAAGGTGGCATATGTCCTCTTTCTCATTGGTTTCAGCATGTCTGAAGAAGCTTGTTCAATAATTACAAAATGAGATGTAGAACCAAATAAAGGTTAACACCTGCTATTGTTTGGCATGGTCTTACAAGTCTGTGGAATCCTCAAAGTGAGCCTAGTTTTTAAGTACATAATCTTAGGAAAGCAACATGTGGACATATTTCATAGATATTATGAATCCACAAGCTCTTTAAGGTGGATGCCATTTCAATTTGTGAAACTATAGAATATTCTCATGTGGAATTGTAGCTGGCATCACTAAATTTTTTGAAGGTTCTCTTCTCAATGAACCCACTCAGATGACATGTAAAGTGACATGACATGGAGTGTGTTTATTGGTTGAGATTTTTCAAAGCTTTTCAAAATATTCAAATATTGTCAAATAAATCTAGATTTTCCTATCTCTACAGATCGATGACACACATTTAAACTTGAGAAATGGTTCATAATCATCACTCACCAAGTAGTTGAATGTTCCTAGCTCATGCAAATGAAGATCATTTATGTTCATCATAGTCCTATTGTGCAAATGAATGTTTCTAATTATCATATAGATTTTTTCAGGGTAATGGATTAAATTTATTTTTTCTTATTGATCACCTACTCTATTATCCTAATAACTTAAGTGTTGCAAATATGGTTGCAATTTCACCAAAATATTGACCTATTAATTCCCTATACAACCGCCATAGTTAATGAATCCACATGAGGCGGTCAAGCCATGCCATGAACCCAAGCACTACATTGCACAAAACAAGGAGAACAAGGGAGCACACCTTGCAACAACCCTGCTTTGTTCAAGTGATGGGTTTGAAATTGTGACCTAGGCTCTAATACCAATTTTTGTAAAGATGGTGAACTAGTTGCACCAAAAGATCAAATTTTTAATGCTTGATACAACCACTAGAGTTAATGAATCTGTGGGAGGTGGTTAATCCATGTCACAAACCTAAGCATTGTACTCCACAACACAAGGAGACCAAAGGTGCACACCTTGCAACATTAAGTTTCTTACTCATGGCCTTTGTTTCATTTCCCAATCGACCCCCTATTACCACTTATTGATTAAATTTATGTAAGTAGTTAATCACGTGCTCTTGTTAATTATGTAATATTTTATAATTAATATTTTAATTTAATATTGATATGACATATATTATTCCTTAGAGAATTAGAAAAAATGTATCAAATTAATCAACTATTCAATTAACGTTTGATGGATGGTCATAGTTGAATTTTGAAATGAAATGCACAGAGTGCTAGACTTGTGAACTCAAACATCTAGAATCACCGTACTGTTAGATTTGAAAAGATTAATAGTTAAGAATTTATTTGAGATGGAACATTGGAATGACGTTGCTCTCGCTAAAAGTGATCAATTATTTGAATTTGCAAAAATGCAAGATAAATTTTTAATTTAGTTTGAACTATCAGTACTAAATTGAAATGTACTAATTATGTAGTTTGGAGGTAACATGTTTCATTCACTTCAATATTCAAAAAATGGCAAAAAAAAAGAAGTAAACTTGCTACTGTAAAGTGGTTTTATTTTGAAGTGAGAGGGTTGGGACATAGGGATATTTCTCATTATAGTGCACCAAGGATATTTTGTGCATGTCAGTGTCTATGCATTTATCTTTTCAAGAATCAAATTCTAGGTAAGTGAAAGATAAAAATCCTACGTTTCTCATTGTTTCATAATTTTTCAATCTTGGGGTTTAGGGTTGAGACTTCACACTATACAAGCATGTCTAACACCAATACCAAACTAGCTATTTGAAAAGAGAAAGAAAAATCAAATAAAAAAAGATATGTCAAACTACTTAAAACCTTAGGTTTCACAGATGAATACTATGATATTTATGATCTTATAATCTATGATAGGCTTATCTCAGAATAGATATTCATGTGAGAATAAGGTTGCAAAGAAAATGAAAATTGTCAATAGTAACACAATACCAATTAATAGTATCATTGCACTATGGTTAGTTGGATTGGGATGCATGGTGTTACATGAGGTTTTCCCTTTCCCAAAAATTATCATGGTCTACACCCACAATTATGATGATAAAATAATTTTTAATAAATATAGAAAATAAGAAATGTTACCCATTACTACCAAAGAATTTAGAAATGTGTTGGGGTTTACAATGAAATATTTTGAAAAAGTCCACACTAACCAAGAAAACTTAAATTCTTTTCTAAATAAAGTAGAAGTGGATAATAACTTGTTTAAAGATAATCATAAGTCTCCTTATAAATTGGATATTTTTAAACCATGGGTTCATGATACTATTTCCATGTTAGCATTTTACCTCGAACTAGATAGCAATCGAGAAGTGGGTGAAAACTTCCTTAAAATGGTATATAAAATCTTTTATGCTACTCCACCTGTCAAATATAACTTTCTTGAGCACATTGTACAATCCATGCATTTTTTTTAATGATTAAAGGATGTTCCACTAAGAAATTTATGTTCACAACCTACTTGTGCTATTTATTTCTATTCAAATTTAGTCAATCTTTCTAGACAAAAAGCTTCAGATTCAACCCTATACGAATACTAAGGAAAAAAAATGGATCCATTATATGATTAGACCACTAAGATAAGGATGCATGGTACTCAAAGGAACTAAAATTATTTTATAGACTAGTTTTTGGCTCCATTGTATCAAGTAATTATAAATACTCCAATACCTTGACTTCTTGAGTCTTGTAGAGATTACATTCAAACGGGATAAAAAATACAATTGGTTAACTGGTACTTCATGGAAGAATATAATGTGCTAAGATTTTATGGATCAAGAGTACAGTCATACAAATTTCCAATACATGTGACAAAGAGGGTTTTGCATTGGAATATGTAAGGTAGACATTGGGGAGTACATATCAACTAGACTTTGTCAGTCAACAAAAGAAGAGCATATTTCCTTCTTTACCTTTTTCATGTGGAGGTTTCACATTTGAGAGAAAGGGATTCATTTGTGTACATGAACTTTTTAATTTTTTTTAATTGGATACTATCTCTCACTAGCAATATGACCCATGTGACATCATCAATCAAAATGTTGTAAGTAGAATTCCACATGAAAGTAAATCCTTGCTTGAAATATTGAAAAAAAAAAAATTCTTAGAATGAGGTCAAAAAGTAATGGAGGAAATCATTGCTGAGAAAGGTATTGCTTTTGTACAATTTTTAGCAAAAATAATAGTATTGCACCAATAGAGAGAAGTAGAGAAGAAAATTAGGAGGTACAATAATTTTTATGAAAAAGGTGATCGACCATCTACTTCAATAAAAAATACCACATTCTCTAATAAGGGCTTGTAGAGAAGAAAAATGGACACAATAAAAAATTATTGTCTTTTGGTCTATGAGGAAGGATCTAGGTGAACAAAAAATACTACAGCGTTTCAAGAGATCCAAGAATATAATGAGTTTAGCTATTTGTGGAATACTGAGCATCTCTCTAAATTTGAAGAAAATGATAATGAATCTAATGATAGGGAATATAAAAGTGTACAATATGCAAGTAAATTCAAATGTGGTTTATGTGAGACCACAAAATAAACATATACTTTAGGAGCAATCGTGCCGAAAAAAATGGGTTATGAAGGTAGTGGTTTGTGGTCCAAAGGGCAAGAAATTTGGGAATCAATAGAGGTAGGACCTAATTATTTTTAAGGCATTGGATCTGATATAAAATCCCATGGGAATATAAGGATAGGTGAAATGATTCATTTTTATAGCTTCAGTTCCTCATGGTAGATATAGTCACAACCAAGACATGATGGAGAATCTAGTGCAATTGCCAAATTTTGATTGATGGAAATGGTATGGGTAGTAGTACTAGTAGTGGTCAACATGTGCTACAATAATACATTATACACAAGAGGCCAATAGTACAAGATACTACACAACCACCTAGTGATCAAGAAACTCTAAAGAAGAAAATGATTATGACAAGTCCAAAGGAGTTATTTAAAGGCACTCCTCTAGTTGTTACTATGATTGCAATAAAAATGGCTAATCCTCAACCTCGATCTTAGATAACTAGAGATGTTTCCATCACAAGTACTTTTCCGTTCAAGCATTTCATTGTGTCTGTGGCCCCAAATTTTGATTACAATAAATTGAGTTTAAAAAGAAATTAGAAATGTATAAAAATAAAGGAAGAAAATGATAGAGAGTACATATAATGTAACTTCAGAGCCTGTAAGGGTATTACCTGCATTTGACCCAAATAAATAAACTATAAAATACATGTTTTTTCCCAAAGTTCAAAATATATTAGAGAATTTGATGGATAACTCTGAATTTTAGGTGAGCAATATCCAAATGGATTTTTTTGACAAAATTAATGTATCATATAGAACAACGAATTTTTGTACACTTCACTACTAGAGCGAGAGCTAGAAAAAATGGGTTGTAGATTCAAATAGAAAAGTTATAGGTATACCTAGCAAATGAAAAAGGAAAGAGGAAGGCAGTAGATACCAAGAGTAATGAATTAGAAAAAAATAATAAAACAATCTACCTCTACATCTACAAGAAAAGAGGATGAAAAAACAAAGGTGGAACTGAAACTGAATGAAATGAAGAAAAGGTTAGACGAGAACATAAAAAAATATGATGATGAAAAATCCACTTCAAACAAATTAAAACAAAACCTCATGAAAGCCAATGAATTAGCAAAAAAATTAAAAGTCAATTTGGAAGAAAAGAAACAAAGTGCAAAATATTGGGAACAAAAAGTGGACAAATAGAGAAAAAACAATGAAAAAATGGTGTGTGAACCAGTCTAGGGATTGTCCACCCAAGATTCTAGGGAATAGTATAGAGAGGTATGCATCAAGATAATAAATCTCTTGGCATGCTATGTAATATTCATTAAGTTGTTCCTTAGGATCCACCTTTGCTTTTTGTTTATTGAATTTAGGAATTTTAATGTTTTTGGGAAAGGGGATTATACTGATGGATTGGTCAAAAATATAAGGAAACAGGTCTTGGAAGGTATAGCTTTTATTTTGATGTCCTAATTGAAGTCCTTTAAGGATGTCTTGTATTTTTTGAATATCTTGTGACAAAGAGCTTGTGATATTAAGTGATGGTAGTTGATAAATGGATGTTGGAGGTTGTGAGAATGATATGTGTAGGTGTTGGTGAAAGGATGAAATTGGGGTTGAATTTTGGAGGGGATGTGTTGTGTTTAATGGGATGGATGTTGGAATATGAGGGGAATAGATGGAAGTTTGAGGTTGTGGGATGTGACTTGAAATGTTTTGAATTTTTGATGGGATTTTGATGCACAACTGCATTGCAGATGTGACATTGGTGGTTTGAGATGAAATAGGAGGATTTTAAGAATATGGAAGGTATGTGGGATCATGATGATTATAATTTGTTGATGTGGAAGGAGGTTATTGTGTGATTTGGGAGATATCAAATTCATAAGGTAATTTGGCACCTTTCTTATCAAGGATAAGGATGTATTGATTGGGATACTTCATGATGTATCAATGCATTATTTATCTAAAACTTGGGTGTCTTGGGAATAGCCCTGTAATGTGGCCAAATCTAAGTCATTTAAATATTGATCTTCCTCATGTATGATGTGATATGGAAATGGGAGTGTGTTCTCCAAGGGGAATTGATGAACCACTTCTTCAAATAATATGTCATTGGATGAAGAAGATGGAAATTACTTTTAGGTCATGGTTTTTTTTCTATCTTGTGACCTTGTGATAGGAATACAAGAAAGAGACCTAAGAATGATGGGATTGGATGAAAATTATTGATGATGATGGGATAAAGGTACACGAAGAGTAGACCTTAGATATGACGATATGGACTAGAAGGATTGGATTTGAAAATATGATGATGGATTGAAAGAGATTACAACATGAATTGGACGATTGCATTTGAAAGGGATGATGATGAATATCACTTGGCAATGGATAACCAAGAGGTGACAAAAGAATACAACTTGGAAATTTTCTATTGATAACCAAGAAGTGAAGATGGATACAAATTGCAAATGATATGGATATAAGCATGAGTAGATAAAATGATATAATACCAATGTTGTTGCAAGGAAATCTAGATCCTTGATAGATGGGGATGATTTGAATACTTAGGGAAGACAAGTTCCTAAGAAAGGCTTGGATGGGGATTTTTGTAGCTAACTTGGGGTGGCCAAGTTCCCAAGCCGGGGAAACCAAAATGATAAAGGCTAACTCAATATACTGTACTTAATATAGGAAACTTGTCAAGGAACATACAAGCTAGTGGATAAAAGGGGGTTATGATCTATACTTGACTCTTAACAAGATTGATTTTTCTATGGATATGGATATGAATTTATATTGAATGATGAGATAGATCAATGATTAAAGAAAATTTATTGGAATAAGGGATATACCAATTATGAAAGATGATAGATTGGAAAGGTAGGATGGATCAGTGATGATGGAAAATAGATGTTTTTTGCTTGGTCCAAGGTCTAAAGATGATGATAGTGATGTTTAGGTTATGAAAAAGGATGAAAATGATGAGATCAAGGGATGAATGAGGTTTTTTGGATGGATAGGATAAAAATGGCTGATGTTTATGGTGAATTGAGGGTTGAGAGGGATCTCCTAAGTCTAACTCAGGTCCATAAAGGTCAAAATTTTAGTTTAGGGATCTAAAATGGTTAAATGAAGGTAGATTTTCATAGGTACAAATTTATGGAATAGAGGCACTTTGATATAAAATAAAGGTGCAATTTCATAAAAAACTATGCCCATGCACCTTAGTATGAAACATAGGTGCCTAGGGTTGAAATGAAAGCATTGAATGACAGTTTGGGGTGATTTGGATAATTTTTGGCAAGAGATTGACAAGCACAAAGACACAATGGTTGACTTGAATTTCAAGGTGATAGCCTGATAAATATATTTCACTAGTTTTGTATATGAAGATATACCAAAAGAATGATCATAATCCTAGAATTTTTCAAGTAGGTGTGTATACTTAATTTGGGCCCATCGACTAAAGGATAATACATCAAGATTAGTGTGAGACAATTCTATTTTAATATTTTCTAACTAAAGATCCAGTGACATAAGGGCTCAAATTTTATGTTTCCTTAGAGGTCTTAATACCTTTCCCAAAGAGCTTCTACCTCTACTCAAGGAGATACAAGGTGAGTAACTTCAAGTGTGATACTATACCCTACACAACACTAAGAAACAATCGAATGGTCTTAAAGGATTTCAAAAACATGGTATTTACTTGATCTTTGAATAGTGAGCTCATCTTATAGTGCCTAATATTAGGAGGGTCTTTTCTCTCATCACTAAAAACATCACGATGGATCAAGGATATTACAACTTGGCTTGAATGATACTAGCCACTCTTTGTGGTACAAATTTCAGTCTCCCCACTTTGTATACCCTAAAAAAAACATGGTTGAACTCATCCATGAGGTGATCAAATCCCAAAGTAGGTCTCCTAATAGGAAATATTATACTAGGTGTTTTTGATCACCCAAGATCACACAAAGCACAAGGGGAGAGCATACAAAAAACTAGTAAGCCTTGGGATATAACATAGAATATAAAATGTGAAGAAGTGTGAGATTTTTGATCTCCAAGATTGCACTAAGCACAAAGAGAGAGCATATGTCTACACATCCTTCTAATCATATTTAGTAAAGTTCATTAACCCACTAAACTAACTTTAAATCCCTAGATTAGTGAGAAAAAAATCTTGGACCAATTAAAATTACATAAAACCATTATTAATCTTGATGAAATTATCTTTGACCAACATTTACAAGTTGCACTTGTTAGTCAACCAAAAATGCAAGCTAGAAGTGAAAACAAGCTCAAAAACCCTAGAAATTACAAACTAAAATGGAGGCACAACTTTAATAGATAGAGGTGCCACTTTATATTGCAGAGGTGCCAGGTTATAATGATGTAGATGTGCAAATTTGTGCAACAAATGTGCCTTTTGTGAAATATAAGCTAAATTTCATAGATAAGACCTTAAAACATGGCTCGAGGTCCAAAAAATGAGGGTTTTGATCAACCTAGCTTGAAAACCTACAAGATGAGATTATGACACAAGGGAAAACACACATATTTCAAAAATAGGCTACATAATTAGCCCACAAAATCATATGATGATTGTAAAGTCAAATCTCCTAAAAATCTTCAAGGAAACCCCAAGTTAGAGAAACCCTATAAAACCTATTTTTTGCAATCAAAAAGTTAAACAACCTACAAAAAAGAGTGTTAGAGAGATTATATCCTACAAAGAAAGTCTGCAATAATTAGTCAAACCCTGTAACAAACCCTAGTTGATTAAATCAAATGCATAGAATAGAGGCACAACTATCTAAAGCATATGATCCTTAGGATGACACATAGGCACAAATCTATGCAATAGAGGTGCCTTTCTATAAAATAAATACACCTTTTCACAATATGAGACCTAAAAATTATAAAGAATAAAAAAACCTCAATAAACTTCACACCGAAAAGATGAAAATAGGGACATTGGTCCCATCGAGCATGCAAAAATGAAGATGAAGCAAAATGATTGAATTTGAAGGAACATAATATAATGCATGGAAATAAAATGTATACCTCAAAAAATCTCCATGCTCCTATAGGAGTGAAAATGGAATGAACCCGGGATTGGGGGCCTAGCTCGATTGGCTAAAGCATCCTGTTGCAAGCAAGAGGTCACAAGGTCTAATATCCTCCTCATCCCCATGGTACTCAAGGGTGTGTCATGCTAGCATCACTAGTCATGTGAATTTTTTTACCAGAAACACTATAGTTTATAGGGGGCTACTTGATTCTTCCAGTCTAAAAATTAAAAAAAGAAGGAATGAACCCTAGTTTCATTTGATTTGCTCTTATGTTAATGATAAGATGTGGAGTGCTCAATATTATAGCATAACCTTTGTATGATTAGTGGAATGAGATAGAAAAATGGCAGCATAAGGGTATGATAGCTTTAAAAATCAGATTATGATGAAGGATGAGAGCCTCTAGAAATAGATCTTTCAAGAGGCAAAATCAAGGGCTAGTATACATTTAGTATGGATGTCTAACATTGAATGAGGATAAGGATTAGGATCAAAGATGTAGTTGTATGCATGCAAAAATGGTGTAAGCATCACATTAATTAAATACTGGCTATTTGATTAATATTCTTAATTCCTCTGCTATTATAAATAAATTGTGAAATTTATTTATATGGTTCATATTCTAATTCTTCTTTTCCAAAATTCACATTCTTGTTGGGAATTATGCCTCAACTTTCTGGTGACCCCCTTTGAAGACTTAGGCAAATTCTCTTGTTTCCTTGGCAAAGTCTTTTGTTTTGGCGGAGGCGGAACCGGGATGGAACTTGGCATTGTTCTGTTTGCCTTGTTCCGGGTCTTGTTCCCGTCTCCGTCTCCAACTCCGGTCCCTGCTTTCTTGGTTCTTCGAGTTTTGTTCTGGCGGAGGGGGATCCGGATTGGAACCTGGAATTGTTCCTTTTGTCATGTTCCGGGTTTGGCTCTGGATTCGGCTCCAGCTCTAGCTTCGGCAGTCTGTTTCTCTTCGCTTGGTTCTGGCGGAGGCAGAACCAGTTTTGGAAGTTGGCAATGTTTGTTTGCCATGTTCCTGTTTCTGTTCCTATTCCGACTCTTGCTTTTGTGATCCAGTTCCTCTGGATGTTTGGATTCTCCTTGGGGTGTTTTCCTTCGCTTTGTCCATGTTCTGGATTGTTGTTTCTTGCAATTGGCGGAGAAGGAACCAGAACCAGATTGGTTCTTGATCTTGGACTTTTGGTAAAGTCCTGTTTATGTTCCTGTTCCGTCCCCAACTCTGACTCCAATCTTTTGTGCTCCCATCTTGGTTTGACCCTGGGTTGACTTTACCCGGTCAGTTTTGTTTCTGATGTGTTCCCCTTTGCCGCGGGCGGACGTGGAACCGAATTGGTTCCTGAACCTGTAATTTCGGTGGAGTCTTGTTTCGGCTCCAGTTTCGTCTCCGTCTCCGACTCTGACTCTGGTAGTGTGATTTTTCGGTGGAGTCCTGTTTCAACTCCGGCTCCGACAGTGTTAGATTTGGCTTGAAGTCTTGGACGTGCTTGATGTCTGTTTGACCATTTTGGTTGCTCTGTCAACTGCGATTGCTGATGGGTCTTGGACGTGTGGCACCTGGTTGAATAGTGTTTGGATGGTTACCTAACTTGTGCTGCATGTTTAGTCAATGAAGGTTGGCGGAGCTGAACCCATTTTTGGAATGGCATTGAATGCTTGGCTGGCTCGTTGCAGGGAGATTTGTTAGATTTGACCAGATGCGTGATTTGCAGATGGTCTTCTTTGCTCTTGTTGAGTCGATTACATTGGTATGAGAGATGTGTTATTTCTCAGGATGGTGAAGGAGAGGAGCTAGACGTGAGTTTGCGAGTCAAGGGTTTAGTCGTGTATTGCAGAGCAAGTGCGAGATGCACGACCATGAGGCTGCAAGCATAATGCATGATGCATGATGCATGATGCGAGATTGTAGCAGTTGGACTTACAGGTTAGAGAGCCGAAGTTGTGAAGAGATTTGTAGAGAGATGGAGAGGGTGTTCAAGTAGTTTGCTTAGGCAATGTAACTGTGAACACTCTATCTCTCGGATCTGGGCATGGGAATCTTTGGAGGCTGAATGATTGGGCTGGCCATGAGGCTGGCTGTGACAGTCATCTGAGGAGCTGTGAGGAATCTTGTGGGTACCTTTTACTTCTCCAGTAGAACAAGATGTAACTCCTGTATTGGCTTTGAGCCTAATATTGTATTGTAACTGGTTTTGTGTTGCTGAATAATACAATGGCTCATTATTTTGGAGTGTGGAGTTTTTACCTGAAAGGGTTTTCCCCATGTATATCTTTGTGTATTCTTTTTTTCTTTCATGGTATCTGTTTATGTTGAATCTGTTTCTTGTTGCATTCACTTCTCTCAGAGGATCAATGGGGGATCAACTGTGCTTGTTTCCGCTTTATAGCATAGTTGGTTGTGTCTTTGTTGTGATTTTGAATTGAAATCACTAAGGCACTACTGTCTTAGATGCCTATCTTGATGACAGACATAATCCTTATCCCCGACAAGTGGTATCAAAGCTGGTAGCTTGTTGCTTGTGATACCAACAAGTGGTATCAGAGCATGTTTAAGGGAGGTTGTGGCTTGATGATACCGACAGTGGTATCAGAACCTTCTCCTGGTTGCTGAAGTTTTGGGTTTTCTCCTGTGGTGATTTCTTAGCCTGGAAAGCTTGAGGAAGTCTGGAGAAATCAGTTGGTGATTGGTCCTTCGGTGAGTGGAAGTGTGTGCTTCATTGATTCAACATACAATTTGAAAGGTGCTGGAAAAGTATGGAGTGGGTCATGTTGTGGTAAGATGATCTGAAGCTCCTGACTGGTAACATTGTTCCTGATGCAAAGGGCATGAGATGTGTTCATGGTTGTGTTGCAGCAAAGCGTGGTGTTCATACTGGGCATCTGTGTGAGAGACTCCTTGGTGGTATGGACTAGCTTGTGTCGTTGTTTAGCTATGGATTGTTGTGCTTGTGCTGGGTGTTTCTGACTTAGCACTAAAGGCATTTTCTCTAGTGCTCTGATTGCATGGAGGCTATGAGGTGACCTTGGTGGTCTGCAACTTCTGGATAGCCTGGCTCTTCCTTGTGCTTGTGCATGATTGTGGCATTGGAACTGGTCTGAAACGGACCTGTTGTTCCTGTGTGCCTCTTTCTTGCACTTGCATGGTACAGATTCATGTCTTTGGCTCTGAAGGTTTTGTGTAGATTTTCCTAAAACGTCTACGGTGCATTCTCTTGTTCTTTCATTGTTCTGGTTTACTGTGATGGTTGTGTATAGACTCCTGAGTTGTCCAAATGAGCAGTGAATATGGAGGTGCATGGGTGTTTTGGAAACACTGTGGTTTTTTGCAGGTTTAGCACGGTCAAGGAAAACCTGTGTTTTGTGGAACTGTTGTTTGTTATTTTTCTAGATCTTGGTTTCTGGGGTGGGACTGGATGAGATAGATGCAGTTCGACTGGTTTGAGGAGTGTTGTCTACTCTGCATGGGAGTGTTGGTATGTTTCTCCTTCAGCATTCTTGTGGTATGCTTTGATGGTTTTCTAGACTTTGGTGCTTGGGCTGTGGACGTGACTGGCAAATCAGATCTATTGCTGATCTGGTGTTTGAGTCATGATTGTCTGCTTTGGCAGTTCTCTTTGATTATCTCAATTTTGCAGTTTCCAGTGCAATGATAGATTTGTAGGTTTACTTTTGGTTGCATCCACCGGTTGTACAATATTGTAGGCTATCCTTACCTACATGCTTGTTGTGAGATAGCTCGGAAGTGGACTGTTTATATCCATGAGGGTGTAATCGTGTTGTGCAGATCTATTAGCTAACCTTGTCTATGGTCACTTGTGCATTGGTGTGGCTGTTTTGAGATGAGAGGAGGAATGGCGTTTGAGTACCTGAATAGTCAGTGATGGGGATCTGAAGCATGTGGATCATGATGTCATGGAGAGCTAGGTACACTAGCATAGTGTAAGCTTTTGACAGTGATGGTGTGGTCAGTCATGGTGCTTGGAAGGCTCAGTGTCACATTTTAGTGGGAGCTTTAGCAATGATTGGTGTCTTCTTTGGTGTTGCAGAATTTGCATCTGCATGTTCACTATTTGAAGATGTGCAACACTTTGGAGCCATGAAGGACCTTGGTAGTCTTTGGCTGAGTTGTTGGTGGTGCTTGATAGGTGATGTTGGTTTAGAGTTGTTTGCTTTATGTCATAGTGTACTCTTGCTTGTGCATTAGAGTTTTGGCATGTTGTTTTGCTCTTGAAGACCATGGACAGTTTACTTGAAGCATGGTATCTCCCTTGGAGATGTGTAGATCATGGTGTCATGATAAGTTCCTGTTCTAGGTTATGGAACTTTGACAGTGGTCTGGGGGTTCTCTTTACTTTGAGTACATTGGTCATATGCTAGAGGAATTCATGGTTATTGCAGTGCTGCAGTTTGGAGTTAGCATGAGATGATAGGTGTTGATACTCATGGATGCATGGAGAATAAAGGTGAGGCTTGAATTCTTAAGTGAATGTTGTTGTTACAACTAAAAGTCCGAGAAGCTTGCACTTTGGTTGAATGTAAATTCAACAGAGATCTTGAAGGAGAATGCTCTTAGGTTAGCCATGGTGGCTTGTATATCTTGGATGAGCATGTTTCTCTTTTCTTCTTGATCTGCTTGGCAGTGGTGTCATTGTGAAAGGTATTTACCCATTATACTTTTCAAGTGCTTTATGTTTTATCTTTCATGTTATGAATCTTGAGTTGGTTTAGATTTTGGAGGATTCATAATGAAAGGTTGGAAAACATAGTTTATCTCCTTGTGCTTTTGAGGACTGAAAGGAGATGGTTATATGGGTAGTTCTGATCTTCTTTGAGGAGCTTACATCCATGTTTTGTTGGATGTTGTCAAGGCTTTTCCCTTTGGGATGTAAAGAAGATCATTCTTGACACAGCTAGCATTTAGAAGTGTTTGTAGAAGGACATGTTTCTTGTTGATTTGCAATTTCTCTCTTATCTGGTCTTGTTCTTCTTGATTGCTCTTGTGACTTTAGATGTGAGTTGCCTTTGTGGTACCGGGTTGGTCACTATTTGTGGTCATGTGTTGTCACCTAGGTGATGAAACGAAGGTGCTTGTGCTTCTTTCTTTAGTCAGCTTTGGAGGGGTTTGGAAGAACTGTGGAAGACAGTTGAGAGAAATTTTTCTTGCAACAGGTGGTTGCAGATGTTGCAAATCAGTATGGATGTTCCTTGGAACTACATGGTTACATTTCTTTATGCTGGGTTTGGTGGACTTGGTATGCCTAGATCATTTGTGATGGTGCTCTGTTTGCCCTCATCTGGACAGTGCCCTTGCAGTGAGAGTACTTGGATGTGTTTGGTCTATGACTGGTTGACACAGGGTGCTTGTTTGCTGCTGAGATGGGTTGGTTTCTTTTGATGGCATGAGTTCACTTTTAGGTCATACCTTTAAGGTATGGGTGGTTGGATGTTTCAACATGAGCTGTGGGTGCTGGTTTTCAGTCACGTGGGTTTGATCAGTTGGATGAGGGCAGTCAGTTCATGGTTGCCTTTCTAGCTGGTCAGTTTTTTCTTGTTTTGGAGTTTGGTTGGAGTGGTGCTTTGCTATTTTTTTCCTTTGTCGTTTGGAGGATCTTTTGCTTTCATTCCTGAGACTGTTACTGTTTCACTTTGGTGTGTTCCTGTGTTTGGAGTTGTTGCTTAAGGTGGTGGAAATCTTTCTGATGTTGTTGCAGTGGTCTTGATTGGAGTGTGAGAGCATGTGTTGGTCCTTGTTCGGGTTGGTTTAGAGGATGCCTGAAAGTCTTCGGCAAGTGGGAGATTGTTGGGAATTATGCCTCAACTTTCTGGTGACCCCCTTTGAAGACTTAGGTGAATTCTCTTGTTTCCTTGGCAAAGTCTTTTGTTCTGGCAGAGGCGGAACCAGGATGGAACTTGGCATTGTTTTGTTTGCCTTGTTCCGAGTCTTGTTCCTGTTCCGTCTCCAGCTCTGCTCCCCGCTTTCTTGGTTCTTCGAGTTTTGTTCTGGCAGAGGGGGATCCAGATTGGAACCTGGCATTGTTCCTTTTGTCATGTTCCAGGTTTGGCTCTGGATCCGGCTTCAACTCCGGCTCCAGCAGTCTGTTGCTCTCCACTTGGTTTTGGCGGAGGCGAAACCAGTTTTGGAAGTTTGCAATGTCTGTTTGCCATGTTCCTATTTCTGTTCCTGTTCCGACTCCGGGTCTGACTCCTGCTTTTGTGATCCAGTTCCTCTGGATGTTTGGATTCTCCTCGGGGTGTTTGCCTCTGCTTTTTCCATGTTCTGGATTGTTGTTTCTTGCAGTTGGTGGAGGAGGAACCGAAACCGGATTGGTTCCTGATCTTGGAATTTTGGTAAAGTCCTATTTCTGTTCCTATTCCGTCCCCGACACCGACTCCGATCTTTTGTGCTCCCATCTTGGTTTGACCCCAGGTTGAATTTACCTGGTCAGTTCTATTTCCGATGTGTTCCCCTTTGCTGCGGGCGGACGCAGAACCGAATTGGTTCCTAAACCTGTAATTTCGGTGGAGTCTTGTTTCGACTCCAGTTCCATCTCCGTCTCCGACTCCGACTCCGACAGTGTGCTTTTTCGGTGGAGTCCTATTTCGACTCCGGCTCTGGCAGTGTTAGATTTGGCTTGAAGTCTTGGACGCGCCCGATGTCTGTTTGACCTTTTTGGTTGCTCTGTCAGCTGCGATTGCTAATGGGTCTTAGACGCGTGGCACCTGGTTGAATAGTGTTTGGATGGTTACCTAACTTATTGTGCTGCATGTTTAGTCAACAAAGGTTGGCAGAGCTGAACCCGTTTTTGGAATGGCATTGAATGCCTGGTCGGCTCGTTGCAGGGAGATCTGTCAGATCCGACCAGATGCGTGATTTGTGGATGGTCTTCTTTGCTTTTGTTGAGTCGGTTACATTGGTATGAGAGATGTGTTATTTCTCAGGATGGTGAAGGAGAAGAGACAGACGTGAGTTTGCGAGTCAAGGTTTTAGTCGTGTATTGCAGAGCAAGTGTGAGATGTGCGACCATGAGGCTGCAAGCATAATGCATGATGCATGATGCAAGATTGCAGTAGTTGGACTTACAGGTTGGAGAGCCGAAGCTGTGAAGAGATTTGTAGAGAGATGGAGAGGGTGTTCGAGCAGTTTGCTTAGGCAATGTAACTATGAACACTCTATCTCTCAGATCTGGGCATGGGAATCTTTGGAGGCCAAATGACTGGGCTGGCCATGAGGCTGGTTGTGACAGTCATCTGAGGAGCTGTGAGGAATCTTGCGGGTACCTGTTACTTCTCCAGTAGAACAAGATGTAGCTCCTGTATTGGCTTTGAGCCTGATATTGTATTGTAACTGGTTTTGTGTTGCTGAATAATACAATGGCTCATTATTTTGGAGTGTGGGGTTTTTACCTGAAAGGGTTTTCCCCATGTATATCTTTGTGTATTCTTTTTGCCTTTTATGGTATCTGTTTATGTTGAATCTGTTTCTCGTTGCATTCACTTCTCTCAGAGGATCAATGGGGGATCAACTGTGCTTGTTTCCGCTTTATAGCATAGTTGGTTGTGTCTTTGTTGTGATTTTGAATTGAAATCACTAAGGCACTACTGTCTTAGATGCCTATCTTGATGATAGACCGAATCCTTATCCCCGACAATTCTTTCTAAAATTAATTAAAAAGAAAAATTAATCAATTTGTTATCTAATTGATTTTCCCTCTTCCTTTTAAATTTGAATTTTTAAATTCAAATTGGCATATTCTTCTAAAATTGGTTAAAATGCACAAAAGAATTTATTTGTCATTTACTAATTTACCCTCTCATATTAAATTGAATTTTTAATTCAATTTAAGCACATTTCTACAAATTTCTTCTAACCACCTCCAACTCACCTGCCACCTCATCATGTGTCTCACAAATGAATTTTTATAAATTTGAAAATATGAAATATCTCCAACAAATTTGAAACCAATTTTGAACAAAGTGAGACACATGGCTCCTCCTTCTCTATGATTCATTTTAACACTTGGCAATTTGTCTTGTGGAAGGGAACCATCTCCCCGATTTCCTCTAACCTCCTGATGCTCTGTCGTTGATGTCGCAGGATCACAATCCTGGCTGTCTGTTGTTTCCACACTACCTTGAGGCTTAGAAAATATATAAATAGCACCCTTTGCTACAACATTTCATAGAGGAAGATTTAGAAAATTTTATGCTACTGAATTTTAGTGCATTTGTGAGAGAATTTTAGTTTAGTTTGCATTTTTAGCTCATTTTTAGTGTTATAATGGAATTTTCTTTTGGATAGTTTAGTTATTTACATATTTCCATTTAGCATTTACATTTCATCATAATTATCATTTCAACACTTAGATTATAGCACCATTCCATCCTACGATCATTTAGCTTCTATGCATCAAGTTATTAAAAATCCAAAAAACATAGGCATGTAGATTCATCATAGCATCTCATTTCTTGAGTTGTCAATCTTTGCAGGTTAATGTGCAGCAATAATAATATCTCAAAGCATAATTTGCAGGATTCCTTGGGATTAGAGAACCATGGGATGGGTTAGAAGGATAAGCCCAACTTCATTAACAAAAATGGAAAACCCCAGCTTCATTAAGTTTTTCGAAGAGAGACAAATCAAATTTTCTTGGTTGTATGTGGATATGCCAGGAATAGATCCAAACCTCATAATGCACCATTTGTCCCTTCTTTCAAGAATCAAACTATTTAAACAAAAGTTGAGGAAAATGCATCTACACATCGCTTTATTGGCGAAGGTTGAACTGAAGAAGTTGTTGGATGTCGGATTCATCAAGCCCATTGACTATGCAGAGTGGATGTCAAATATTGTACCTATCTCAAAACCTAATAATAGCATAAGGATTTGCACTAATTTTAGAGATCTCAACAAGGCTTTCCCAAAAGATGATTTCCCCTTACCTAACATAGACATCATTGTGGACTTGATAGCAGGACGCGACATGTTATCACTGATGGATGGTTTTTTTGGGTACAATCAAATTAAGATAGCTCCTAAAAATCAAGATAAGAAAACTTTCACATGTCCATGGGGAACCTTTAGTTGGAATGTCATGCCCTTCAGGTTGAAAAATGCAGGGGCCACATACCAGAGAGCTATGACAACCATCTTCCATGACATGATGCATACCTTCATGGAAGATTATGTGGACGAATTGTTGGCGAAATACCACACTAATGAAGGACATCTGGAGAGATTAGAAAAACTATTTATCCACCTAGAGAAATTTACTATTTGTCTCAATCCAAAGAAATGTGTATTTGGCGTAACATCAGAAAAACTACTGGGGTATATAGTTTCAGACAAGGGTATTGAAATGGACCTCACAAAGGTAAAAGCTATAATGGAGATGCCTCCCCCTAAAAACATCAGTCAACTAAGGTCGCTCCAGGGTAGATTCCAATCAATCATAAGATTTATCTCACAACTAGTTGATAAGACTCGTCCTTTCACTCATCTCCTACACAAGAATGTTTCTTTTTGATGGGATGAGAAGTGTGAAGCAACTTTCAATAAACTAAAACAATACCTGATGATTCCACCAGTTCTAGCACCTCCAGCAGAAGGGAAGCCTCTTTTATTGTACATTGCCACTACTGACCAATCATTAGGAGCCTTGTTAGCGCATGAAGATTCAACAAGGAAAGAAAGAGAAATTTATTATATCAATAGAACCTTGAATGGATATGAAATCAATTAAACTTCCATTGAGAAAGTTTGTCTAGCTATAGTGTTTTCTACCCAACAATTGTGACACTATATGCTGACTCATACATTTAAGCTCATTGCCAAGATTTATCCACTAAAATATCTCGTAAGCAAAGAAAATCTGACAGGAAGAATGGCCAAGTGGGTAATGATACTTAGTAAATTCGACATCCAATATGTTGACATAAAAGCTATCAAAGGGAAAGCCATTGCTGATGAACTAGATGAGGCACCACTTCATGATGATCATCCACTCCACATTGAATTTCTAGATGCAGATGTCCTGACAGTAACGAAAAAATAATGGGTATTATATTTTGATGGTTCCTTCACCCAACATGGATCAGGAGTAAGAATCATATTCATCACACCCCTAGGGAATAATATTTTGAAATCCTATCGCTTGATGTTTCCTTTTACCAACAATACTATTGAATATGAAGCACTCATTATTGGGATCAAGATAGTCGTGGAATGGAAAATTACAGAGCTCTAGGTTTATGGGGATTCACAACTAGTCATCAATTAGGTCAACAATGATTATCAAACCAAATACAACAAGCTAATGCCTTATAAGAGAATGATTGATGACTTCAAAAAGTATTTTGTCAACATCAAATTTGGTCAAATTCCAAGGAGCGACAACAAGGTTGTCGATGCTATGGCTACTATTGCTTATTTGCTACAGATTTCAAAAACACATGGTCGCTATGAGTTCATGGTGGAGCAACTGTTTACCCCCGCGTATGATGACTATGAATCCCAACTTATTTTCCATCTAGAAATCGAAAATACCTCCCTCTATGAAAAGATCTACGCTTACCTAAAATATAACATCCTTCCTCCTGATCTTTCTCACAACCAAAAGTGAAATTTCATCCACCAATCTACCTATCATACCATAATAGTAGTTTTCCTTTACTGTCGAGGTTTGGATGGAACTCTTTTACGATGTCTAGAAAATGATGAGTTTGAAACAACTTTATGTAATGTCCATGAAGTTATTTGCGGAACTCATTCAAGTGGTTTAACCCTCGCCAAGAAACTCCTTCGTCTGGGATATTATTGGCCGACTATGGAGAGAGGATCCTTTCAATTTGTCAAGACATGTAAAAAATTCTAGATTCACGGTAATCTCATCCATGCCCCAACACAAGAACTACAACCCTTTGCATCAACATGGTCATTTTTTCAATGGGGGATGGATCTTGTGGGTAAAATTCACCCACCTTAATCTAATGGACACAAGTTCATCATCACAACCACATAATACTTCACAAAGTGGGTTGAAGCCGTGCCTCTAATTACCATCATAGGGAAGCAGATTTCCTCATTCATCTTGAACTACATCATTTGTAGATATGTTATCCCTCAATCCATTGTCACTGACAATGGGAGACCTTTCAAGAATCAAGATGTACAAGAAATCTGTGAAAAGTTTGATATCCAACATCGATTTTCTACACCCTACTACCCTCAAGGGAACGGCCAAGCTAAGGCCTCAAATAAAAAAATCTTGAAAATCCTAAAGAAAATTGTCAATGATGTTGGACATGACTGGCATGTTCAATTAGACCTTGCTTTGTGGGCCTATCGTACAAGCATCTGAACACCCACAGGAGCCACACCCTATGCACTCGTCTATGGATCCGAAGTAGTTTTTCCAATTGAAGTTGAGATACCCTCACTCTGGGTATCCCTAAAAGGTCTCATTACAGATGAGGATTACTATGCATCTAGATTGCAGGAGCTTGAGTTGTTGGATGAACGTCGTCAAGTAGCAATGAATCACTTGCAAGTCTATCAACAGAGAATGTCTTGAAGCTATAATCACAAAGTCAAACCTAGAACATTCCAAGTCGGTGATCTAGTACTCAAAGAAAATCCTCACAATCAATAGGATCAGGAAAACAATGGAAAATTTAAACCTAATTGGTTAGGTCCTTTTGTTGTGGTCTCAGTTTTTGGATTGGGGGCATATCAGTTATCTACACCCGAGGGGGGTCTATTTGAAGAACCAACGAACAAACTTCACTTGAAGAAGTTATATACCTGATGCATCCAGTGCATGTTAAAAGTCCCAAAAAAATCCTAAAAAAGTAGAAAATGTCTTGAAAAAATTTGCCACCCTAGTGAAAACCTTGCAAACAGGAATCTTGATGACAGTATAAAAGTTAAAAAAAACATCAAAAAAATTAAAAAAGAGAAAAATAAAAAAAAAGAGTGAAAAATTAAAAAAATGGCCGCCTTGATGAAAACCTAGCAAACAGGTGTCTTGGTAACAACAAAAAAATTATAAAATCTGAAAAGTGCAATAAAAACAAGTGGTGAAAACCTGGTAAACATGCACTATTTGTGATAGGTCAACTTCTCCATCTTTTTGAGCATGTGTTGACCACCCTCTTCTGCCATCCCTACGCATTCATACATATCTTACAACAAGCTTCATGTCCATATCTGGCTAACACGGTCGTCCCACTCTGGCTTGGTTCTCATTGTACATATCCATAATAAATTTGGTTTGTTCTCACTCGAGGCAAAATCCTAATCTCACCCCGGGGGCAAATCACCATTGAGCATAAGTAAACAAGAAAGCAAACAACAAACTGTAACATCAAAGGAATAATTGCAACAACCATTTCAAAATTTGAGCATGGAAAATCAAATCAAACACCGACATCAAACTAGATCATCTCATCACTGAAGGATCATCTTCTGAATCATGGTTGGATTACCTTAGCAAAAATGTTCAAAAGATGTATTGTGATTGTTGTTATAATTTATTAGGAGTACCTCGATGATGTTACTAACTAGAGGCACTGTGATCAAGAATGATATTTTTCTTTGTCTATTTCTTGTGAGTTAATTATTACTACTGTGCAAATTGTCGAGGGACATGCTCTACAAAGTATCATTGATGACATTCTGAATTTGCATAAGAACATGATTAACTCTTGTCTATTTACACAAGTGATGCTTAAGTCATCTCGATCTAATTATACCTAGATGCTTGTGTTATCTTGCATTATCATATCTCAATGGAAGTTGTATGGAAGTTGTACTTAGGTCATCATGGTCTATTTCATTCCATCGATGTTTGTACTAACTTTCAACATAATAAAACACTCAATGATGACAATATGCACAACAAATAAGATTCACAACATTGCATAGATAGAATTGCATTTCATATTAGTCTGGATCTGCACTATAGATTTTCTAAGCTGGTCATCCTCAAGGTTGATTTTATTTCTTTCTACAGGATTTGAGTATACTCGACATAAAAAAAAAATCATTCATTTGCATTTCCATTTCATTCCATATCACACCTTCATTTGCATTTTAAATTTCCAAAAATAAAACATAATACCATCACATCAAGATCATAATAAATGCATCTCTTTCATCCATTCATTCGTAATTCATCCATTTCACACATTTGCATAATAACATAATCATGATCTATTTTACACATTTTCATAATAACATAATCATAATCCATCTCACATATTCGCATTCATAGTCATTATCCATTTCACATAGTTGCATAAAAAATACGCAAAACATGGAAAATTGCATCACATATTTACATCATAACATTCATCCCATAATATCATAGCATAAAAATCATACAACCATACATCTACCTTGCATTAAATTTGCATCCATAAACCATCCATAATCATCCATTTGCAATTCATAATAAAACCATTTGCATCCATAAATCAATATACATGTGAGAAAATAACAAAAGTCACATGTCATTTGCATTCATACCATTCATCTCATAAATCCATCCATCCATAATAAAAGCATCATTATCCATCCATGCATCCATAACATAATCATATCAAAACATAGCATAATCATATAGAACACAAATTAAATGCATCCATCCATAATAGAGCATCAACACATAAACTCATCAAATGTCGATACATTTCATATAACCTCATGAAAATATGTCAAGTATACAATGATAAATTTGAGAAAGTGATACATCAAAAATGTGGCACAAAGGCTGAGTCTATAAATCAAAATATAAAATGAAGTCTTCCCAGGAGATCCTATGGTGCTATCACCTGATGTGGTCGGTCTTTGTCCTATCCCTAAGGGCCCTACCCCTGATCATCCTGTCACTGGTGGTGGAGGTCCACCTGGCGGAAGTGGTTGAGTAACCCCTCTGCTGGTGGTGTGCGAATGTGTACGACCAGATCTAGATCTAGCATAGTTGACCCGCTGCTCAGCCGACATGACCTCATAGTAGCTACCCCTATAGTATTCCTCCTCCTTGGCAGATGCTCTCAACTCTCTCACCAAATCAATGGTACCTGTACCCTGAGCTAGAGTTTGTACCCTATCAGCCACGACCACGACTTGTGCTTCCTACCTCCTTGTCGCATCTCTCTCGGTTGTAAGTGTAGCTACCTAGGCCTATAGTTGTACTATCTGATCCTACATTTGGACCTGAGCCGGAACCTGTGCTTGAACTTGTGCTTGGGCCTAGGAAAACTAGCCCTAAAGTGCTTGAACCTGTGCCTGTAAAATCTGTACCTACCCCTGTAGCCTGACAATTTGCATCTGTTGTCTCTATGAAGGCATCCATACTATTAACGACTGCTACCCAACTGGTCTCGATTGTCGCCTCTTGGGGATAACCCCAAATATTGGCACATCTCCTCCACCACCACCACCATCATCTCCTCCACCACCACCACCATCATCCCCTCCACCTCCTCCATCATCCCCTCCTCCTCCACCATCATCCTCACCTCCCCCTCCTCCTCTATCTCCTCTCTTGGGCTGCACAACTAGTCCTACTCTCCTCCCCACCTCCAAAATCAATGTTGGCTTGTCGAGACTAGAAATCCAAGGAACAAAATGTAGCTAGAAATATTATGCATAATATGGTGTCATTTGTGCATCTATAATCTCTAGATGATATGCCCAAAATATCGATTGTAATCCATAAAACTCTTCACAGGCCGCATCGTAATCTATGGTTGGCCCCCACTCAGGTATGTCCTGTCTACACCGGGCTTAATGAGCAACTCCCTATGCCATCCCCTGGATGCGCCTATACTACCGATGCACCCGACCGAACATGAACCTCTGTAGAATATATGGTGTCTAGCTTATCAAATATCTACTACAAAAAGTATAAGGTAACTCTATACCATCCGCTGCCCATGGCTCATAGTCCAAATAAGGCCGCCATATCATTGAGTCAAGATCATCCAAAACACATTGCCAATACTCTAACTTGCCCAACTTATGCTAGACAAATGGCCCTGTGTATCCAAAAGCATATGGCCGCCCTGCTAGCCACGCCTTGTCCCCCACTAGCCATGTAATGACAATATGCTCCCAGGCCCAGAGCTGTAGAAGTGCGCAACCGATTGAAAAAATTCTCACCCAAAGATATACAACCTGGTGAAGATCATGATACAAGTGTGCTAGGATGCACAAACCCCAAGCATACCTAGTACCATGGGCAATCATGTTGTCAAGAATTTGTCCCTAGCCCACTAAGAAGCCCTTCGACCTACGGTCAAGGTAGAGAAATCCTCCAATGAAGCCAGTGAGAACACAAGGTAATGCTCACTGAGTTGCAATTAAATCCCGCAATGCAATCTCATAGCCCAAAAATTGATCATCATGAAAGATCTGACATATGGTATATGTGCCTCCTTGCTCCTTGTTATCATACACAATAAGATCACCAACAACCAGTATCCTTAGTATATAGTATACATCCTCTAGGGTGACCATCATCTCTCCCATTAGTAGGTGAAATGTGTTGTGGTCGCTATGCCACCTTTTTGCGAGTGCTATCAGTAGCCCCCGGTTAATCCGGTACTAGGGCATGTCTATCAGTGAACTCAAGCCACATTGGTATATAACATAAAGATCTACCAGAGTCAGTTGTGGGATCATGTCCCACATCCCTGGAAAGCGCTCACGAACCTGAAAGTTCCCTAAGCCACCCTCCTAGAATAAAATCAAAACATCAAGTTAGAAAATCATTCAATCAACCTATCAATCAAGCATATCATCTAATCAAATCAACTCACGTGAGATTCTGATCAAATCTCGAGGACCATCTAACCTATCTTTCGATTCTTATTTGTAATGAGATCGATCAATCAACCTATCCTAATTCATCGTTCCTCGCCTATCATGAGGATGATCATCAATCAATCAATCAACATCAATCTATTTTGTCATCATTCCTTGCCTATCATGAGGATCATTATCAATCAATCGATCAATCAACCTATCCTAAATTCATCATTCCTTGCCTATCATGAGGATGATCATCAACCTATCAATCAACGTCATTTTATCATTGGATGACATGATAAAAAATCATCAAAATCCAGGAGGAATTCATCAAAATCACCAATTTTGGTTGGATGCACTAAAACAACATTTCTATACGCTGGTTTACTAGATGCACTGGAAGATCTGCTGGATGTGTCAAAATAAAGTCTTGATGCGCTATTTCATTGATGCATCAAAAAATGAAACATATGTGCTAGAACAGAGTCCCGATGCCCTGCTTAATCAACCTTATGTGCGACTCTATCACACCTATGCGCTATTTTCCAAATGCACTAATGTATTGACCTGATGTGTTGAAGTGGAAGCTGGATGCTCCGAACTAATTTGGCGGTCCTAACCTAACAAGATGCGCTACTATAGGTTCCCTATGCACTGAAGTGGGTGCCCTATGTGCTAATTCACCTACCCTATGCACTAAAACATGGGAAAAATTCAAATTTTTAAAAGCAAATTAAGGTGCAAAAATCAACACTTGAAATTTAAAAAAGTGGTTTTCGGGGTACATACTAGAGATCCATACACAGCTGAACGTTGGTGACAGCGAACTCACTCGAATTGGTGCGTGTGGCATGAAATTTTGTCCATCTTTGCTCTTGAGGCTCTCACTCTTCAAAATGCTAAGGTTACAAATGAACTTAACTTTTACCCTTTTACCCCTTTTAAAGGTTAATTAAGGGGTAATAATGGTGGCATTTTATTTAATTTTTCAAAGGGGTCTTTTATCAACTAATCAATAGTATGGCGAATCTCTTCTAATTTTTGAGAGATAAATCAGGTTATCCTTATCAAATTTATCGATAATCAACACATTATCAAAATATCATTTAAATCATCAAAACAATTCAAAAATCATCAAAAACTCAAAAATCCTTGATTTACCTCCCGAGGGGGCATCCTTTCATCATCATTGTAAAATCAAAGTCTGAGGCATGTCGATTTTTTTTATCATCATGGTCGAAAAATTTATTCTTTGAAGAAATGCGACTGTGTACATCACTTTAGAGGGGAAAAATGTATGCACACAAAAATGGTCTGAGCATCACATTAATTTAATACTGGCTATTTGATTAATATTCTTAATTCCTCTGCTATTATAAATAAATTATAAAATTTATTTATATGGTTCATATTCTAATTCTTCTTTTCCAAAATTCACATTCTTTCTAAAATTAATTAAAAGGACAAATCAATCAATTTGTTATTTAATTGATTTTCCCTCTTCCTTTTAAATTTGAATTTTTAAATTCAAATTGGCATATTCTTTTAAAATTGGTTAAAATGCACAAAGGAATTTATTTGTCATTTTACTAATTTACCCTCTCCTATTAAATTGAATTTTTAATTCAATTTAAGCACATTTTTACAACTTTCTTCTAACCACCTCCAACTCACCCGCCACCTCATCATGTGTCTCACAAATGAATTTTTGTAAATTGGAAAATATGAAATATCTCCAACAAATTTGCAACCAATTTTGAATAAATTGAGACACATGGCTCCTCCTTCTCCGTGATTCCTTTTAACACTTGGCAATTTGTCTCATGGAAGGGAACCATCTCCCTGATTCCCTCTAACCTCCTGATGCTTTGTCGTTGATGCCACATGATCACAATACTGGTCGTCCGTTGTTGCCACATCACCTTGAGGCTTAGAAAATCTATAAATAGAGCCCTTTGCTACAACATTTCATAGAGGAAGATTTAGACAAACTTATGTTGTTGAATTTTAGTGTGCATTTGTGAGAGGATTTGGAGAGCATTTTAGTTTAGTTTGCATTTTTAGCTCATTTTTAGTGTTATAATGGCATTTTCATTTGGATAGTTTATTTATTTCCATCTTTCCATTTAGCGTTTACATTTCATCATCAATATCATTTCAACACTTAGATTCTAGCACCATTCCATCCTAGGATCATTTAGCTTCTATGCATCAAGTTATTGAAAAATCCAAAAAAGCATAGGCATGTAGATTCATCGTAGCATCTCATTTCTTGAGTTATCAATCTTTGCAGGTTAATGTGCAACAATAATAAGATCTGAGAGCATAATTTGCGGGATTCCTTGGGATTAGAGAACTATGGGATGAGTTAGAAGGATAAGTTGTAGTTTCATTTATGTTACTTTTGATTTCCTTTTAAGTAATGCGTTCCATGAAGGTGTGTTATACTAACATTGTAGGACATACTTTATACCAAACAATAGTCATGTGACAAGTGGCACAGGCACATGATGTATAGGATCTAGGTTTAAGGATGGGATAAGGACAAAATCCTTCTGTGAATGTCTAGGATTAAGAGGTGGGATTGAAATGAGTGGATAATATAGAAAGTTATTTTGACTTCTAGGTAGGTGGCTAGGTTTAATGAATCTAGATAAGGAGTTAGTTAAACATGTGAAGGAGACACTTGTCACATAATATCAATTTTAGATTATGATCCATGTGAACAAGTTGGAGAGCTAGGATTGAATGGACAAGGATAAAGGATAAAGGGGAATTAATTAAATAAATAGTAATTATTTATTTAATTAATGGGATGATGTGAGGGGCAAATAATTAAATAAATTTGATAAATATTTATTTAATTAAATGATTAGGATTAAGATAGAGAAAGATCGAATAATTAAAGAAATAATAAATACTTATTTAATAAACAACTTCTAGGATAGGTTAAAATTGGGTGTGGTTGGTTGACGCTAGATTTTAGGTTTCTAAACATAACCACAATGATTATTTCCACACCATAATTATCAAATTATGGATTATAAACCTCGGAAAAAGTACCTAGAACTATAAACCTTAAAATACAAACCTTGGATGGACTCTCTTATATTGGATCAATTATCACCAAAGTTTGAATTCTAAGATTTATTGTCATTATCACCTTAATTATTAGATGCTAGTTATAATTTTTCTTTAGTTACATAGCTTGTTGGACAACCATCACCATGAGATGATACCCTAACAATTCTCTCATCTTTACTCCTCTAGTACACACATTACACCAAATCTGGGTATAGATATTGTCCCACCACAACACTTTTTAGTCATCCAATTTTACGACTCACTATGTAACCATCAACATCATCTTGTTTTATACATCTAAATTCATAATAATTTATGCATTTGGACCTACCATAACTCACAAATTTGCTTCCAAATGATGTAATTCATCTAATTTTTTTATTTTGTTTATCAAAATAATTTTGTTTGTCATAATGTAATCAATATGGCCAAATACAAATTGTCTCTATATTTTTCTCTAAGTAGTTTATACTACATCATAATGATATAAATGATATATTTTTAATGGATAGTTCATTACTATTAACATCTAAATGTAGGTTTATATCATTTATTTGTTAGAAAATCTATTCTTATTTTATAATTAGAGATCAACTTTATTGGAATGTGTGTGTGTGCGTGGGTGTGTGTGTCTGTGCATGCGTATAACAGTAAAAATCCATCAAAATGTCACCCAAATTTTGTCTATTATTAATTAATAAGGCTTTCGTATTTGAATTTTTGCATCTTAAAGTAATTCATTTTTTTATCCATTTACAAGGTAATATAGTATTAATATTTATTTAAAATTATACTTCTAAGAGTATGTTTAGTCATATTTCTATTAAATTATTAATTATGTTTAAGAAGGTTGTTAAGCTATTTATTGGAATAGTTGTGACTAATCTAAAGCATTAATCATATGTATCATATTTTGGTAGTTCTCAAACTAAATCAACTAAATTTTTATCATATAATATTTTTAATATATTTTTACCTATTGATTATGCTTAGCTAACTTGAATTAGGATTTTATTTAATAATTTATTTAAATGCTTCTTATTTTTGTAATTGCAAGGATTGAGTAGAACTTGAGGATTGTCAAATAAATAAGTATTTCTTAATAGTTATCATTGCTAGTGACTAATCTTTGAAAATTAAATCTTACATTTCACAACGATCCCTTTGAAAGAAATATCAAAGTAAGACTAGTATTTAGTAATAGAAAAATGACAAGGGTGATTTTCAAATTCCAATCTTGATCGAAACATGAGGAAAGCTCCTATAACCTTCTAAAAAATATACATAGTGCAAGAATGGTAGAAGAAAATAGAAAAATAGAGTGGGTTGCTTAACCTGATTATGTGCACTCTACTAAAATATCACTTTTCAATAATACAATTTTACACCTCGTCATTACCAAAAAGTGGTAAATAGATGTCTTACTTTTATTGACCAATATTTACCTTTGACCATTAAACTAAATGTGTTTTAGAAGTAGCTAATTATGTAAAATAAAATGCACATTCTTCTTAAAAACAAAGGGATGAATATGAACAAAGGTTGAACAACGTTTTTTTTTCATTTTAGACAGTGAAAGTGAATTTTTTCTCTCTTGAGAAAGGATTGAAAATGAAATCCCATTATTTGAGATAATTTTTGAATATCTCAATGATAGTGTCAATAGTTAGATTTTGTTTTGTGTTTGGTGATTTTCTATGTAAAGGAAATAATGAATATCCATTTTAGCTAGTTTTAGTCCATATAATTAGCCCCAAGTTTGAGTTTCATATTGGACTTTTGGGGGCTCCATTTGCAAAAAATATTCACACCTAGTGGTTGGCTCCATTCATTTGACATGGAGAAATTATATGTAAAATGTATCATGCCACTCTGTGGGAGGTGAGTGGTTGGAGACAATGACCTCTTTATTCCATGCTCATATAAATTGCACTGAAAAGCTTGCTCAACTTCCAAAAAGTAACACATGAAGGTGGATACATCATGTGAACTCACTTAAAGCCCACCAATATTTTGAGAAAGAAATTAGGCTCATTGATTGGACATACAAGGTGGATCAAACTCTAGTTATTTTTAATTTTTGAATTGATGTGTAATTTTTTAATGAGAAGTTTATAAAAGAAGTGCTACAACTCATTGACAACACTACCAAGAATTATGAAACTCAATTTAAAGTTTGACAATTTTTAAAGTCTAAGAATTAATGCTCGACAGATTGACAATTGATAAATCAAACATAAAAATTGTCAACATAACATTCAATATTAAATTTGATTATAGATAAAGACTAAATGTCTAAGTTTAAATATATTGAATCGAATTTAATTCCCATAATAAATTAATGAATTAAATATATATTCACTTTATGTCCAAACTTTTTGTTTAATTTTTATGTTTTCCAAATTAATTAACAATTGCATAACTTTGTCAAACTCTCCAAGCATATAGGAAAATTCTGGATAAGAGTGAAGAAAATTATATAGGAAGAAGTGGGGAAAGGAGTATTAATGTACTTGTAAGGCGTGCGCTTTCTCTGCCTATGAAAGGTAATGCTTACATGTACAGTGAAAGCCGGCATACCCTTTCATTGTCTATGTCCATCTCATTATAGGGTATATATGGAGAGCGTGACTGTAAAAAGAGTATAATTTTTAGAAGTCAATGGATCATAGCTCTAATATTAAGGGACCATCTCCTTCACCTCGCAAGTTTTAGAATATAAACATCAAAATCTATGTACGAGTGTGTTTGACTTCAATCTATGGATAAGCACGTATAATTGTGTGCACTAAGGTGTCTTACATAGGCTATTAAATTTAAATATTAACAAGTATTGCCAAGTGATTAGTTTCTCCTTTTAATATGAAAGATTCTATGGTTAATAATTAATTAAAAGTATTGAAAAATAATAACCATTATAATTTTTAAATTGGATAAATAATTTTTATATTGAATAAAAATGATTAATATATGTATCTAATTTAATTGTTAAGATTTTTCATATATTTTTTTTAAGATTTTAATTATCATAATCTTTAAACTACATTTATTTATAATAATATTTATATATTATTAATATATTAGATAATAATTATTAGTATAATATTTATATTATGTATAATTAATGAAGAATGTTGACATGATACTAAATTTTATATTAATTAGAGAAATAAAACAGTGAGTGAATAATAAATATTTTAGATACTTCTAATCATAATAAATAAGAGATAATAGTAACTACTATAGATATCTTAAATACATCTACTTAAAAGACCATGTATAGAGGGGCAAATATGAAATTTGTTATTTAGGATGAATAAACATTTAGAGAATATTCTATTATGAGGCTAGACTTAAACCCCATGCAACACCACCCCTTTGCACCCTAATGCTTCCATGAGATTCCTAATACCATTGTACTTTAATTCCTTTCATCCAAATTGATAAATAAATGCTCAATAAATGTCATATGTAAAGAACATCCAAAACCAACGTACTATACATTATTTTCACTAAATTTTACATTGAATTAAGAAATAAACATTTTACTTTTTATTTTATTTTATCTTCAATAGAATTGTGAGCATTTATTTTTTGTTTCACCTTATTAGCTCCAACATTATGATGCATAGTGTTCAAAATTATTGCAATGAAATAATTGGACATTTATTTTATTATTGTCCCCCCTATTATTTCTACATCTTCCTCTTCTCGTTCCTATAACATTATTTTGTATTCCTCTAAAACTACTAGGTTCACCTTTTTATTCATTTTTATGGCTATAGGGTGATCCCACAATAGTGGTTTACAATTTTTGGCCAAACTGGACACTTCAATTATTATTTTTAACTAAATCTTCATATTCGGGAACCTATAGCGGCTAAACCGTGAGGAATCTGAAGATGATGAAAACTAGAGTCATCACATTTTGTCTGTAGATTCTAAAAATTATTTTTTCAAAATTTTTGGAATCAGATTGCACCTTTTTTTCCATCTCCCATGAAAACTGATTTTTTTGAGAAAACAACATTTTTAAAAAGTGACGCTCACCGTATACAACATAATTTTTTTTGTATAAAGGATAAAATTCTAATTTTTTCAAATTTAGATTTGTAACTACGATATCTAGCACTTGCATTTGGTCTCATAGTTTTTAATTGAGTATTTTTTCCTTAATCAAGTTTCGAAGTCAAACCAATTTCAATTCAGACATAGGCGGACTGTATACAACATAACTTTTTCTGTATGTATCGAAATTCATTTTTATTTTTTTTTAATGGATCAAAGACATCAATACCCAGCCTCAACGTATTTTTTAAAATTTTATTTTGATAATCTGCTATTTTTCCACATGTGCAAAATAGAGAGCTTGACTTTCAGTGAAAAACCTATGTTTAATAAAACTAAAAAAATAGATACATAATAAAACCAAAATATATTAAAATTTAATTCATTGGATAGCTCATTTTGAGGACTACCATCTTCCCGTTGGGTTTGTGAAGTCTCCATTTTCATCCTCAACCCAAGCTTCGAAGGGCAGAAATCTGGTAAAATTTTGTGGAAGAGGGGGAGAAGGGAAAAAAAAGGGGGTTCGAGCGAACCCCCCTTCGAACGAAGCCCCCTTCGCTCGAAAGGGTAAAGGGGGGTTCGTTCGAAGGGGGGTTCACTCGAACCCCCCTTTTTTTTGAATTCCCCCTAAGGAAACGTGGCTTCATGGGGTTCGAGCAAACCAACCATGCAAAAGGGGGTTCGCTCGAACCCCTCTTTTGGGTTCGTGCGAACCCCCTAGTTCGAACGAACCCTTTAAAACATGAAATTTAGTATGCGTGCGAATTTTCTCAAATTTCCTTCCTGATAGAAATTGTTCACCACTATTATGGGTTTACCCTATAGTCACATTTATTATGATTCTTGAAGAATGTTTTTTCTTTTTCCTCATATATTTTCTTTAGAGAAAAAATCTCTCTCTAAGATTTCTTCATTATTTTTTATTATTTCTTCAATTGTTAAAAAAAATCTACTTAGTTCATCTATTTCCATAGTTTGAAATCTATAGAAAATTCAACTATAAAGACAACACCATCAAATTTGGGAATCAATATCCTTCATATTTTCTCAATTACATGCATGTCATCTACATCTTCCCCCAAAATTTTTATTTGACTTACTACACCTTCTACCTTTGTTAGAAAATTATCCATAGATTCACTAGTAGTCATCTTTACATTTTCAAAAAACTCACAATGTTTGTAATTTTATAGTATGTGTATCTTGATATACATTATTGGGTATTTTTCATGATTTATTAGAACAAATAGCACCACTTATCCTAGGAAAAAATTCTTTATTAATTGCACCTTAAATTAGAAACAAGGCTTTATTATATTTCTTTAAGATATTCTTAGACTAGTTTTTTCTTGATCATTTAATGAATTTAAAACTACTATTTCTACATACCCTTGTTGTACAATTTCTTGGAGTAGGTTTTTCAACCTACAACACCAATATGTAAAATTGTCTCCTTCAAATATGGGAATTAGTATACTAACATTACTTTTCCTACAATATTTTCCTTAAAAGAAATGAGCGCAATGACCCAAAAGCTCAACACTATTTTTGGAAAAATCTTTACAAACAGGTATTGCCTCTTATCCCTTCATATGGGACTTACAAATAAAATATCTTTATATTATTTTATTTTTCATCAATTTCAACCATTAATGAACTTATTTACAAAATATTAATTTAGTACTTTAGAGAAAAAAAATTGAATTTTAAGAGATATAAAAATATAAACCCTATAGAGAAAATTTCAATATCGAGATATAACTAAAAACTAATCATTTAATGCACCCTTTTCTTATAATCACAAATATCTATTTTTTATTCAATAAGAAAATATTCTCCCATAGACAAGTTTAAAGCATTAATCTTTAATCTCTTAAAACATAACCTTTTTAAAAATATGGCAAGTTTATTTAAAATAGGGGTCAAATATTTTAAAAGATGAAGCTTTAAAAGAACATAAAATTTCACACAAAATTCAAAGGTAAGAAAAGTTTTACTCACAAATTTCTTTTTTCATGGCTTATAAACCTTGCCACACAAAAATACTAAATACTTTCTTTCAAGTTACAAATAACACAAAGTTCACATAGTAATATTTCTACAACAATTTATTTTGGAAAGAAAATAAAACCTCTTATTTTCATAGAAAATGATCCATAAGTTGGTAGAGTGTGTGGGATACTTGAAATCTGAAACATGGAAACCACCAAAAAACTATTGGGAAAGAGTGAAGATGTTAGTTTTATCTATTGTGGAAAAATCCCAACATTGTCGCCTCTCTACCTAGCTTGTTTGGCATCACTCTACCATTTAAAGTGTCTCTCAACATTAAATACAAAATGATAAGTTGAATGTGATGACTTGTAGCTAGCTCTCCGAAAAACATAATAACTATACCTCCTCTTCTTTGTTGGATCCACTAGATATGTAATCTAAAACTACTAAACCACTCATACATACATATAGGAGTTTGCAAAGTCCTATTGAATATTTTTTGTGGGGTGGCGGATATAGGATCCGACCTATAGCTGCAAAGGACTTGTGTAAAGATGGCAAGAAGAAGAAATGGTAGAGGAAATGGAGCACGTGTAAATGAAGACCCAGTTGTGATAGAGATGTTGAGAGGAATTGTTTTCAAATTAGAAGTAGTTGAAATGGACCAAAGGAGAGGTTGACCAATTGATGATGTGAGTGATGAAGAGGTAGAAGAACAAGAAGAAGAATAAAGAGGAAATCAACTTGGCCTTGATTAGGGAGAAGAAAGGTTCATAAGAGCCCTAACTAGAGTGAATACTAAACCACATTTCAATCCATTGGATTATAATGGTAAGTTGGATTAAGATGAATTGCTTGATTGGATAATAGAGATGGAGAAGTATTTTGATTTTGAAGGTACCACTGAAGATAAGAAGGTGAAATTTTCTTGTACAAATTTGAAAGAACATGCATCCCTTTGGTGGGAACATTTGTTGAGTGATTTATTCCCTAACAAAAAATGTAATATATACATAATTACACCAAGAAATTAGACTTTAAAATTATAGGCATTCTTTCCAAAAATCAATCTAAAAATTAATCAATTACAAAACTTAATATCTTTTAAAAGCTACTACTTCCACTTCTAGTGTACACTAATTAACTTTGACAATTATTATCTAAGAATGTTCTCATGAAAAATACTTGTGTTTTAATATTTTCTTACATGGCTAAGGCAAAAATAGTATTACTTCATTACAAAATAAATACACAATTGCCACAAACTCGAAACCTAGAGCACTAATATGCCTACTTGTTCACAACTTCATTTCCTCTACAAAAGTGGAGAACCATTTTATATCTATAAGTTTAGAGTCATTAAAGTCCACATTAAGATGATTCCATTCCCAACTCCTCCTCATAGGACTCATTGAACTACAATTTAAAGTCCATTTAAATTCTTCAATATGAATGCTAAAGGCTATTAAGTAAATAAGACAATTACATCAAGCTTAAATCTTGACAAGCTTTTCAACTTGACATTGTACATAAAATAGGTTGTCCTAACTTATCAAATAATTAAATGTAAGAGCCTTGGATGGTGATGCTCCTTGGAAATATCTTGTGCGCCACCGTATCCAAACAACTACTGCTGGATATTTGGTGGCGCACAAGATATTTCCAAGGAGCATCACCATCCAAGGCTCTTACATTTAATTATTTGATAAGTTAGGACAACCTATTTTATGTACAATGTCAAGTTGAAAAGATTATCAAGATTTAAGCTTGATGTAATTGTCTTATTTACTTAATAGCCTTTAGCATTCATATTGAAGAATTTAAATGGACTTTAAATTGTAGTTCAATGAGTCTTATGAGGAGGAGTTGGGAATGGAATCATCTTAATGTGGACTTTAATGACTCTAAACTTATAGATATAAAATGGTTCTCCACTTTTGTAGAGGAAATGAAGTTGTGAACAAGTAGGCATATTAGTGCTCTAGGTTTCGAGTTTGTGGCAATTGTGTATTTATTTTGTAATGAAGTAATACTATTTTTGCCTTAGCCATGTAAGAAAATATTAAAACACAAGTATTTTTCAAGAGAACATTCTTAGATAATAATTGTCAAAGTTAATTAGTGTACACTAGAAGTGGAAGTAGTAGCTTTTAAAAGATATTAAGTTTTGTAATTGATTAATTTTTAGATTGAATCCAATATTAGATGAACAGATTACAATGGTGATATGCTAATCACAAAATAACCAAATATGTACAAGCCTAAACTACCTTGATATAAGAAAAGGCAATGAATCCACAATATAGACTTTCAAATCAAAAGTGAGCATTATGAGACACAATCATATTCACCAACATCACAACTATATTATTAATTACATACAAGAAGATAAACTTAAATTAACTCTACTATTGTTGTTGTGCATACGTTGGATTTCAAATTTATGTGTTGTTGCTTCAGCCATGTTGAAGCTGGGTGGGGGCCCCCAGCTGGTTTCCCCTTCAAGGACTTTTTTCTCTTTGACAAGTAGCAATGCTAACACCTCGACTTTGTTTTCTCACTCCTTAGGGTCAAAAGATTTCATGGTGAATGTTAAGTCTCATGATGATGGTACTGTTGGTATTCTAAAAGGGATTTATTCTCCTCCTTTGAGATAAATGAGTTATGCAGTGGAGGGTCCAAAAGTGTTTGTAATAGAAGAAATTATGGATGAATATGTTGCTAGCCTTCAAATGTCGTTGGTTGGGAGGTTCTTATTATTTAAGCCCAATATTAACTAGGTACGCAACTGGATGGATTCTATCTTGACTCTTAAAAGAGAGGCTAGTGTGAGTGTTATATCAAATGGCCTTTTCCTTTTTAGATTTAACAACTAGGAAGATCTAGTCTCAGTTCTTATGGTAGGTCCTTGGCCATTTGGGAAAAACTTTAAGAATTTTTTGGTGTTGTGTAAATGGAAACTCGGCTTAGACCCCTCTAGGGACTTGGGATTTTTTGCTCCTACCTGGGTTAGGATTCTAGGTTTACCCCTTAAGTTATAGAATAATAAGATGTTTCAAGGGATTGATAACACCTTCAAAAGTCTATTGGCTATGGAAAAAGTCACTTTGTAGAGATCTAGGCTTGTATTTGCGAGAATTTATGTTAACATTGTTGTTAATAGAATTCTTCCCACTTCCATCACCTTGAAGTATAAGTTCGGGTCCTGGACGCAAGTTTTAGAATATGAGAATGCAAGGCTATATTGTCATCTTTACCAAAAGTTTGGCCATCTCAGTAACACCTATAAGAAGATGCCTCTCAAAAAAATAAGGAGGTTGTTGTTTGCTCTCCTCATGTTTACTCCCCAAAGCCAATTGGGGTCAAGGATGAGGCTCTGGAGGGGCTTCTTGAGAAGGGAGTTGGAAAAAAAGAAGCCAAGCTTGTCTCATTGGTTGGTGCTACTTACCCCTCTCCGGTGGGTCAAATCATCTTTGTAGGTGAACCTACGATGAAGGTGAGCCCCTTCTCTCCTTTAGATTCTAGAGTTTTAGATAAAGGCCGAGACCTAAGTGTTTATTTGAACAAGGAGGACTCGTCCCCTCAAGAGTCATTACATGTGAAGATGCAAGAGTCACTGGCTATCCCAATTTTTATAGAGTTGGCTCCTTCATTACCTCCTACAAATGATGTTAATAAAGACCCATGGACTCAAGTGAATTGAAAATACAAGAAGAAGAAGAAAATAGTTGTGGGGAACAACTCAAAAGTGGGAAGAGTGAATAATAAGGAGGTTAGACTGAGAGAACTAGCAAGGGATATTGACTTAGGGAAGTAGAGGACCTTGGAGGGTCTCTCAAATGGGTTCAAATCAAAGAATTAATTGAGGAGTCTCCTCTTCTTGGGCCAGGGAAAGGTTTTGTTGGTCCCTTTTAATATTTGTCATGAAGATTCTATCGTGGAAAATAAGGGGACTTAATAGTCCTCTCAAACATTATATTCTGAAGAAAACTAATTAACCTAAAAATTGATGTTCTCTTAATACAAGAGACCAAGATGAGAAAGATAATTTTTGATAAGATGGTGAAAACTGTTTGGCCTAAAGCTCATTATTGTGTTTGTGATGCTAAAGGTGCTTCAAGAAGAATTTTTACCCTCTGGAATCTAGATAGATTGATTGGTAAGGAAGGTTTAAGTAACCAAAACTATTTAGAATTTTCTTTTTAAGATTGTAGAATAGGGTTGGTGTGATACCTTGTCAATGTTTATGCTCCTAGCTCTAGAGTTGCTAGGAACCAGTTGTGGGATTCACTATTTGTTCTCCTATCTAACAACTTGAATGAGAAGTGGATGCTTTCTGGAGACTTTAATACCCCCATCTACCCTTCAAAAAAGCTTAGAGTTTTAGAGGATTTCTTTGATAGTATGTTTGATTTTTCCAATTTCATCTCCAATCAGGGTCTTCTTGATGTGGAGTTTTTAGGTTCTAAATTCACTTGGTTGAACATACATAATGGTCAAAATATTATCCTGGTGAAATTTTCCATCGAGTTTTGATCTTCAGAGAATGAGATATTTTTTCCAAACTTTAGTTATTTACTTTTCCAAGGTCTACCTCAAACCACAATGCCTTGGATTTAAATTGGGAGGAAAAGAGGAAGTCTAACCCCCTCCCCTTTGGATAGAAAATAATGTGGAATCTACACCCGAAATTCAAAGACCTTATCAAGTTGTGATGGAATTCATCATGTCAAGGTACCCCTATGTTTAGAACAACTCAAATTTTTTTTAAGAATAAGGTGTAATGTCCAAGGTTGGAATAGAGTAACATTTGGAAATATCTTCCAGACTAAGAAAAATGTCCTCCAAGAGCTTAAATATATCCAAGATAAGATGGAAGTTTTAACTGTTTATGAGGAAACAACTATTAGAGAAAAGGAATTAATAAATGAATGGTTTTAAATTTCTAGGAAAGAGGATATTTTTTGGAAACAAAAGTTTAGGGTGTAGTGGTTGAACGAAGGTGATAGGAATACAAAGTTCTTTCACCTATCGACACTTAAGCATAGAAGAAAAAATTAGATCTGCTCTCCTATTAAGGATAACGAGGAAATCCTAACTAAAGATGAAGAAGTAGAATTAGAAGCCATCTCTTTCTTCAAAAATTAGGGTAGACTTCAACACCCCTCACTTGATGATCTAGACTCTCCATTGGAGGTCATACTAAGCTGATTGGTGCAGGGGCACCTAGTCCATTTGTGCAATTTTGGTTTAATGTTGAATTTTGGCTGTTTTGAGTAATTTTGGATGTAATAAGGTCATAATATACTATTTTAAATGTATTGGGTCCCATGGGGTCAGTTTGAGTATATTTTGTCATGTTTTGTAAATGATGTCAAAAGTTACTTTGCAACTTTGCAAATTTTGTCATGTCAGAAATTTGAATGGTCATGTAGTTCAAAGGTTGCAATGAGCCATTGGTTTATGGTTACACAAGTGTAAATATTCCTCCCAAACTTTGAGGAAATTTTTTGGAACTCATTTTGATGCACAAGCAATAATACAACTTCAATTTTTGTGTGTTTTCTTTGAAATCTACTGCTATAGGAAACTTGTATGGCCTGTACAACCTAGTAATGATGTGAATCTATTTGGGTTTGAGGTAGGAAGATGGTAGGAAATTTTTGGTTTTGGTTTGAAGCATTTTCATAGAATTTGAAGTATTTGACAAGCAAATTACTGGAAATGGGTTAGAAACACTGAATTTGAGGGTTTGTAGACAAAGTATGGAATAAAATCCCATTCCATTGGTGAAACTCTTTGTAACTCGATGGAACTCTTTGTAACTTAGTGGACTAGCACTATATAGGGCGTTCTTCATGTTCAGTAAGAAGGTAGATACAGGGGATGGAGTTAGGGCCCTCTTTTTGCAAGCCCTAGCCTAATATCTGCAAGTATTAGGCCAAATTTGATAGGTAGAAGTGGGGTTTGGTAAATAGGTGACATGGAGATCATTCCTATTGATGGAAATTGAATTTTTAGACCTCATGTGACTTCTTATAAGTCTTGGAGTAGAGTTTGGGATTTTGGTGTTTGAAAAGCATAGACTTTCTTTGTAAATGAAGCCTAATTGGGCTTAAGGGCAACGTAGCAGTCCAAATTTGGAGGTGATGTTCTGAAGCAACCTTAGGCACTAATCTGATATGTTGAATAAGTCCATAAAGGGTATCTTATATGGTGGTTGGTTCATGGGTTTACATCCTTCTCTAAAAGATATGCCCAAATTTCATGGTTTGATGTGCTACAAGGGAATATGAGTGAATTGTGAGTTAGACACCAAGTTGGGGTTTCAAAGATTGAAAGGTTGTTAAAATTTGTTTGAATTGTGTTTGGGAAGAGACATCCACCCCTACTCTATATCAATTGGTATCAAATCATAGGTTCTGATTGAGAAGTGGGAAAGAGGTTGAAGGTTGGAATAAGCAAGATGCCTCCAAAGAGAAATCCAATAGCTAAAGAAGTTAGAGAGTTGAAGGAGCAACATGTTAAGGAGTTGAGACAAGTTAAGGAGTCTCATGAAGCTTCCCTTTCTAGAATTTTAGCATTGGAATCTAACCAAAGTAGAGGTGTGGTCACAAGAGACCAAAGTGACCAAGAGGAAGAGGGTGAGAGTGAAAATTCTTAAAGAGGAGTCCAAGATAGTGAAGAGGAAGTGGACCCTGAGGAAGAAAGAATGGTTAGGATGTTGAAGGCTATGAAGGGAGACACTCCTGAGGTGCATATATGGAATTTTCCATGTATGGTGGGAAGACATATAGTGTAGAAGTGTTGGGTTGGATAAATGCTCTTGACAATTACTTTGAGTATGAGGAGGTATCAGATGACAAGAAGGTGAAACTTGCAAAAACCAAGTTGAAAGGCCCTACCCTAACATGGTGGAACTATGTGAAATAGGAGAGAGTAAAGAAGGGAAAGACAAATATAAGCTCATGGGATAGAATGGTAGCTAAGGTGAAAGGACAATTTCTACCTACAAACTATGCCATTCAGACCTTTAGAAAGCTACAAAATCTAAAACAAAAGGAGTTAGATGTCATGACATACACTGAGGAGATCCATAAGCTAAGCATCAGAGTAGGACATGTTAAAGATGAAGTAGAAAAGGTGGCAAGGTACCTAAATGGCTTAAGGTACAATATACATGATGAAATCAGTCTTACCACTCCTAAGACAGTTGAAGAATGTTTTCAAATGGATTTCAAGGTAGAGGAAAGAATATAAAGGAGACAAGAGCTCAACAAGGAAGAGGCAGAGGAAATAATTTCTGAGGTAGAGGCAACTTTGGTGGAAGTGGAAGAGGACAGTCACAAAAGTAGCAAGGAGAGTCAAGCAACCAACAAGAGAAAAGTGGTGAATCAAGAGGAAATTTCAGAGGTAGAAGACCTAATAGAAGAGGTAGGTTTGGTGGACAAGGGAGAGGGTCAAATACCTTCTTAGGAAGATGCTATCAGTGCAACCAATTTGTTCATCCAACATGGAAGTGCTCAGACAAGCAAGCCTCAAGTTCACATGGAGGTGAAATAATATCCCAAGTGGTGCAAGAAGAAGACATTGAAAGTGTCAATTCCCCTTCCCAACATGCTGCTCTAGAGATAGGTGGCTCTTTGATGATGAGAAGGACACTCATTAAGGTGTCAATAGTCAAAGAGCCTCCACAAAGAAATTAATTGTTTAGGACCTCCTACAAATCACAAGGAAAGGTATGTTAAGTAGTTGTTAATTCAGGATCTACTGATAATTTGGCTTCCTTAGAAATGGTTGAAAAAATAAAGATGAAAATGATTCCACACCCCACACCTTATAAGGTTTCTTGGCTAAATAAGGGTCAACAAGTCTTGGTCAATGAAAAAACATGGGTTGAGTTTAACATTGGTGGTTATAAAGACAATATTTTATGTGACATCATCCCCATGGATGTTTGTCACTTGCTGCTAGGAAGACCCTGGTAGTATGATAGAAATACAAAGCATGATGGAAAAAAAAAACACATATGTGATTGAAAAAGATGGTGTGTCCTTTACCCTCACTCCTTTGCAAGATAACAATGTAGATACACATTTCAAGTCAAATGCCATGTTTGTTGGGGAGAAAGAATTCTTGAAAACCATGAAAGAGGAAGGTGGACAAGGGCATGCAATCATAATTAGACACAAATCTGTTATGACAGCAACAAAACTTGAAGATGTGCCCAAAGAAGTGCAAACTTTGTTGAAAAAGTATCAATACATAGTGGTTGATGAGCTCCCTAGTTTTTTTCCACCTATGAGAGATGTAATCCATCACATAGACCTTATACCTAGTGCAAATTTACCAAATAAATCTACATACAAGATGACTCCAAAACAAAATGTGGAAATAAGAAAGAAGATCCAAGATTTGTTAGATGAAGGCCTAATAAGGGAAATTTTGAGCCCATGTGTTGTCCCTACTATTTTAGCACCTAAAAAGGATGGAGATTGGAGGATGTGTACATAATCAAGGGAAATCAACAAAATCACCATTAGATATAGGTTTCCAATACCTAGAATGGAGGATTTGATGGATTGTTTAGGAGGAGCCTACTATTTTTCAAAAATTGACCTTAAAAGTGGCTATCATCAGATTAGGATCAAAGAGGGAGACGAGTGGAGAACTACTTTTAAAACCAATGAGGGTTTTTATGAATGGATGGTAATTCCATTTGGATTGTCAAATGCTCCAAGCACATTTATGAGACTAATGAATGAAGTTTTGAAGCCTTTCATAGGAAAATTTGTTGTTGTGTATTTGAATGACATGCTTGTGTTTAGTAAGACTAAAGAAGAACACTTGCAACATATTGACCTGGTTTTGCAGAAGTTGAATGAAGATAAATTGATGATAAATCTCAAGAAATGTGAATTCATGAAAGAGGAGCTAGTGTACCTTATTTTTTTCATCTCTAGGGGTTCATTGAAGATGGATCCCACCAAAGTAGAAGAAATTATCAGTTGTCCAACCCCAAAATCAATAGGTGAGGTCAAAAGATTTCATGGATTAACTAGTTTTTATAGGAAATTTATAAAGAATTTCAGTCTTATCTGCTCTCCCATCATTGACACCATCAAAGGGAATAAAAGGAGGAGGTTCCAATGGACTGATGAAGTAGAGAAAATCTTACAATACTTCAAAAATAGAGTGGCACAACAACCCATCCTTGCATTGCTTGATTTCAACAAAGTCTTCACAATAGAGTGTGATGCAAGTGGGTTTGCAATTGGTGCAGTCTTGAGTCAAGAGGGTAGACTTGTAGCATTTTTCAGTGAAAATCTTAATGAAGCCAAAAATAAGTATTCCTCATATGATTTAGAATTGTATGCAATGGTTCAAGCACTGAAAAAGTGGAGACACTATCTCCTTCCCAAGGAATTCATTGTTTTTACTGATAATCATGCTTTGAGTTTCTTGAATAGCTAGGAAAAGTTGAGCCACAAACATGTGAAGTGGGTGGAATACCTACAAAGTTATACTTTTAGCATAAAACAAAAAAAAAAGGACAGTCAAACAAATTGGCAGATGCTTTGAATAGAAGGTCAATGTTGGTGCAATAAATTGAACTTCAAAATGTGGTAATAGATGACTTGAAAGGTAGGTATGAAGGAGATGAGGACTTCAAAGAGCTATATGTTGTTTGTGATCAGTTTAAGGGTTATTTTGATGATGAACATTCTAATTTTATGGTACAAGATGAATTATTGTTCAAGGGTGCTCAATTGTGTATTCCAAAGTGCTCCATGAGAAATAAGTTGATAAAAGAGAAACATTGTGGCAGTTTAGGAGGGCATTTTAGGGTGGATTAAACATTCGAACAAGTAAGGAGATTTTATTATTGGCCAAAGATGCAAGTGGATGTCAAAAAATTTGTGGGAAGTTGTGTAATTTTCCAAAGAGCCAAGGGTTCTAGTTTAAGTGTAGGTCTTTATCAGTCCTTACGAATACCTAATAGACCATGGGAGTCTCTAAGTATGGATTTTGTGTTAGGTTTGCCAAAAAATCGGAGGGGTTATGACAGCGTGTTTGTTGTGATGGATCAATTGAGTAAGATGGAATATTTCATAGCATCTAGGAGCACCGATGATGCCTCGCATATTGTAGGATTTTTTTTCAAGGAGGTGGTCGGAATTCATGGGCTACCATTGACTATAGTTTCAAACAATTATTCAAAGTTTGTAGGTCATGTTTGGAGGACCCTTTGGAAAAATTTGGGTACAAACTTGACCTTTAGTACTGTCTATCATCCACAATATATGGGAAGACTAAAGTTGTCAATATATCACTTAGAAATATGTTGAGATGCCTCACAAAGGAACATGGAAAACAATGGGACTTGGTTCTTCCACAAGCTGAATATGCCTACAATGATTCAATCAATAGAAGTATTGGAAAAATCCCATTTGAGGTGGTGTATGGACTAAAACCTAGAGGTGTGTTTGAGCTTAGGGATTTGAAGGGAATGGAGAAGAAGAATGTTGAGGGAGAAAAATTTGCAGAGGCCATGAGGGAGATACACCAGCAGGTTAGAGAAAATCTTCAAAAAAAGTGTTGAAAAGTACAAGAAACATGCAGATTTGAAAAGAAGGTATGCTTAATCCAAGGTGGGAGATTTAGTACTTTCACACTTGAGGAAGGAAAGGTTTCCAAAGGGAAAAAATGAAAAGCTATAGATGGAAAAGATTGGGCCATGCAAGGTGGTCTATAAGTTTGGTGATAATGATTATGAGATAAAACTCCCTCCTGGAGTTGCTATCTCCCCAATATTTAATGTTTCTGACCTTTATCCTTTGAAAGGATCTATGTTTGTAGGTGAAGAAGTAGGTACATCTGAAGCTCGAGATGAAGATTGGGTCAAAGAACTACCACCAAGTCAACCTTTGAAGCTTGAAAGCATTTTGGACACAAAGGAGGTGAAAAGAACAAGGCACAAAGTATATAATGAATATCTTGTGAAATGGAAAGGTCGACCTCATGAAGATGAAAAATGGATGATAGAGGAGGACATTAAAATGTATTGAACAATTGTTCAAGAGCTGATCTCAAGTGGAGCCTGATATTATTTTCTCCCTAGGTGTATGGTGCAGGGGAACCTAGTCCATTTGTCAAATTTTGGTTTAAAGTTGAATTTTGGGTGTTTCGAGTCATGTTGGATGTAATAAGGTCATAATAGACCATTTTCAATGTATTGGGCCCCATGAGGTTGGTTTGAGTATATTTTTTCATGTTTTGTAAATGTTATGCAAATTTTGTCATGTGTGGAAGTTGAACGGTCATGTAGTTCAAAGGTTTGTTTGAGCCATTTTTTTGTGGTTACATAAGTGTAACTATGCCTCCCAAATTTTGAGGCAATCTTCTGGAACTCATTTTGATGCATAAGCAATAATACAACTTCAATTTCTATGTGTTTTCTTCAAAATCTATTGCTACACGAAACTTGTATGACTTGTACGGCTTGGTAATGATGTGAATCTATTTGGGATTAAGGTAGGAAGGTGGTATGAAAATTTTGGTTTTGGTTTGAAGTTTTTTCATAGCATTTGAAGCATTTGGCAAGCAAATTACTGGAAACAAGTTAGAAACTCTGAATTTGAGGGTTTGTAGACAAAATATGGAAAAAATCCCATTTCACAGGTGAAACTCTCTGTAACTCATTGGAATGGAACTAGATAGGATGGTCCTCATATTAGGTAGGAAGGTAGATGCAGGGGATGGAGTTAGGGCCATGTTTGTGCAAGCCCTAGCCTAATATCTCCAAGTATTAGGCTAGATTTGATAGGTAGAAGTAGGGTTTGGTAAATAGGAAAAGTGGAGATCATTATTGTTGATGGAGATTGCATTTTAGACCTCATGTGACTTGTTGAAAGTCATGGAGTAGAGTCTGGAAGTTTGGTGTTTGAAAAGCATAGAATTTCTTTGTAAAAGAGGCCTAATTGGGCTTAAGGGTAGCGTAGTAGTCCAAATTTGGAGGTGATGCTCTAAAGCAACCTTAGGAACTAGTGTGATATGTTGAAGAAGTCCATAAAGGGTATCTCAGATGGTGACTAGTTCATGGGTTTGCAACCTAATCTAAAAGATATGCCCAAATTTCATGGCTTGATATGCTACAAGGGAATATGAGTGAATTGTGAGTTAGACACCAAGTTTGGGTTTCGAAGATTGAAAGGTTGTTCTAAATTATGTTTGGGAAGAGACCTCCACCCTTGATATACATCACCGATTCTCCAAGAGGACATTAAGACTTTGGAAATAAAGGTGTTTTTCGATCACCAAAGTTTGCGCCTCTCTGACAGTCTTATGGGAAATTCAGTGAGTGGGGGATTAATATGTGCCTCACTGAATACCTCTAGGATTTTTATAGAAAGTAAACTCTTCTCTAAGTTTGGGAAAAGCACAGAAGGAAATGTAAACACAAAACATCAAAATACCGATGCGCCAACGTTTTTACAACATTTCAAGACCTCAAGTTCCTTTCTATGAATGACATGATAGACATAGAACTCCACATCCCTTCATTGTTGGGAAGAGAATGAGTATTAGAGGCTAGATACAAGCATAGTGCAGTCATTCAATCCACCCATATGAAGTGTTCATTAAGATTCGACCAAGCATAGAAGTTTCAGGAGTCAATAGGAAAGCATTCAAAAGCTAGATGAACTCTTCCTCCTAATATAGCATAACATGAAGAAATAATAACCATTAAAATAAATAGAGAAGTCCAAGGAAATAATTGTGTTTTCTATAGATTATAACTTTATCATGCACACATACAACATGGAAATCGAATAATGAAACTATTCAGATTAAGCTAGACATAGTGTTCCATTCTGGATGAAGATATAAAGAAGGAAATATTGATAGAGGAAATGTCATACATAATTTAAAGTATTTCTCCCAAATAACTCATACTTCAAATATCAATTGAACTTTAAAACAAAGATCGGATTCCAATCCAAAAATAGTTTGAATAAAAAAGATATAACATGCCATAGTGAAGAGTGTTTTTGTAATTTTTTATGAAAATACTCCTATAACTATGAAAGCTAAAGAAATTTTTTCCAAACGGAAAACTTCATGAACATTTTCTACATGTTGCCGCTTCCTATTTATTGCTGAAAAAGAGAGACAAATGTTGACTCCATTCATAAGTAATGACTCCTAGGTGTCTACACTTGATAGCTCGAAATCTGATCCTAGATATTTAATTAGGTCGCGACAATGCTTCTCTTCAACTTTCAACTGCCACATTAATATCCTTTAGATGTTTTAATAGGTTTGTCATCCATAAAAGCTTGGATCCTAGAAAATAGATTGGAAAAAGTCTTGTTGACTAATCAAGTGGCTCTAGCAGCACCGAATCACATCCTTTCTTTAGAATAAGGAAATGCGCACTCCAAAAAACTCTGAAAGAAGGTTCTCCCAAGTAAAACTTTTTCTATAGTGAAGAGATGACGTATCAAGTAGGAAAATAGTATCAGATTCATGAAAAGTGCTTTTAAGAAATCTTTCACTAGGCCAAAATGTGGCATGAATCCCATCCAAAAGGAAAGCGATCAATGAAATGCATGCAACCACCACATGGTGCATTGCACACCTTTCAGAAGCTAACTCATTTTTGTGTGAGGATCTTCTTGAAGCCAAAAGTAAAAAAAATAAAAAAGACTATGAAATTTTTTTGCTTCACAGTTCTAGTGACTCACAGGGGGGATTCACTTGCAAAGGAACAAACCTATACCTTTGGCTATTCTTGGAGTTTGTGGAAAGTAGAATGTAGTAGTTCCCAATCTGCATCAGTCAGTTGGACAATATTATAAAAAGATTTGTACGTCTGATCTAGCTCGAAAACTTCTTTGAAAGAAACAAATCCCCATCTTGCCAAAACATCTCCCAAATGATAATATAGATGAGAAAGCGGAAGGACCTCACACTCAACATCTTCAGTGGTGGGTGTTGTTCTTGACTTTGGAAGTTCTGCTGAAGTCTAAACCTTATTTGTGACTTCTTTTGTAATCTGCTCAACTGATAATGTACATCCCCATTTGTTGAAAGGAAGAGAGGTAATTTGAAGTTGTATAAGACACTGAAATCCTGCTTGATTTTAGTGACCCTTTTGTTTAGCACAGCCTGGCGTTCCTTGATTTTTGTTGCTACCTTATGATAGTGGGATAATTTTCTTGCTTTGCTAGAGGTAGCCCTTCGATTTGGAATTCCTGCATTTCCCAGAGCCTCATCTATTGCCACACATAACTTGGAAATCAAACTTTGAAACTCGGCCACTCAAGGGGCATATTCCTACAAAATTTGGTCAGTCAATGGGACAACCCTTTCATTTATCTCCCAATAATCCTTTAGGAATTGTATGGCCAATTTTAGGATGATGAGTGCAATAATGAATTGTTCCCAATAGGTTGATACCAACCTTCTTTTTATAGGAAGGGTCACAAACCTTTGTGCAGCTACAAGCTCTTCATGTAGTTGAGTTTCTTTTTCCTTCATACTCTCCTCCATTTGATTCCTTTTATTAAGAGCATTTTCCAATTTAGAACCCGACTTTCCAACCTCTTAATCATGAGTGTGTAGAGCAGACTCGACTTTTTTCTTTTCACCCCTTAGCTATTTCGCTTCTTCTTGGGCCTTTTACAAGTTGTTGGAGTTCTGAGATCGAACACCATCCAACTCCTTCTTTATGCTTTCCTGAACATGTTGGTATTCTGCATTTGACTGATGCTCAACTACAAGTTCACCCTTTAATATGTCAATTTTGACATACAACCGAATCCACTCATTCTAAATCTCTACAAGAGATCTTGTTGCTTCCTCCTGCTGATCTTGTATTTGCATTATGCAGGTCATTTCAGTATTCTGGGCCTTGAGTTTCAACTACAAACAATTCATTATTTCCTTTACATTTGCCAAATCCACCTCGTGCTTCCTTAACTTTCGATCTAGCCTCTCATAATCTGTATATAATACCTTTTGAGTATTCTTGGCCAGATCTACCTTGCCACATGGGCGAATTTCATTTAAATCCAGACCCACATCCCTGATGTTGTAATCCTCCATCTGCATTTGTCCTTCAGGTTAAGATGTGAGTGACTTCATGGTAGTGATCCATAGATAATTCCACTCTTCATTGAAACATGTTTGAATCTTCTTGGAAGTTGGCAACTCAACTTTCTTCATCCTCATTTTTTGCTTCTTGGCTTGTCGGGTCCACTTAGTTGCGTCAAAATGTTTTTGAGGGGTCTGCAGGGAATCAATGTTCTGTGCTGCAAGAGAAGCACTAGGGGTAGACTAAAAAGAGTAATGAAAGGGGAGACTTCAGATGTATGAGCATGTGGGGAGGAAAATGGGAGAGTAATCATCAAAAGTGGCAGGATGCCAAATTGAAATTTGGGCATTAGAAGGACCAGTTGGGGTAAAAAGAGAAGTAGAAGGAATGTGCGATTTTTGTCCAAATGCAGACAAACCTAGGGTAACGAGTAGCATTGATGGTTTAGATTTATTGATAGGGGCCCTGGATAGGGTGATCAAAGAGTCAATAGCGGATGAAGTGAATAATGATTGCTCAACATGCAGGGGTACATTACTTGGTGTGTTGAAAATGGCAAGGGGTTCATTCAGAACCAAAAGTATGGGGTTTGTGGGCAGAGGATTATTTTCAACCGATGGAGGAAAAGGATTAACTAGAGATGCAAAAGTAGGAAGAAGAGGGGGAGTGAGATTTACCTAGACCATGATTGTCTGAATATTCTATAAAGCAGACTCTACTTCTTCTTCGTGTCTGATTTCTGCATCGGGTGGTCTAGGTCTTGGACTCAACTTTTCTTTGTTCGACCTGAACTGGTGCATCCTGATCCCTTAGTGGATGATCTTGCTAAAGCTTGGCCTTCTTTTTTTATAACCAATTCTCTTGGGGACCGTCGGGTTCTCTTTCCTCTACTTTAGACATTGGTGGAGGATGCAACTTGTGAGTCCTTTTTCCTAGAGCTTCTCTCTCTTTCAGACTCCTATGGTAGGAAGTACGATGTGGGAGTTGCTCCTCTATCATCTGATGGTTGGACTCTGGGTTGTTGTTGTTAGAGTCGACCTCTTGGTCATAAATATCCTTGAACTATTCATCGTATGGGCGAAACTCTCTGAGCAACTTTTGTGTAGCTCCAATCTCTTGTCGAAACCTCCAAAAATCCATCATCTTTCTTTCTGACCATGATTATTACTTCATTTGATTGTTGAGGGTTTTATTTATCTGTCGGTCCCTCTGATACTTTTCCTATAGTGTATAGAAAATCAACCACCTTGGCCTTTTGGTAGGTATGAGGGCCAAGTTGATGTATATTTCTAGCTTTTCTTGAGTTGGATTTTTCTTAGACTCCACATAGTCCTGATTCTCGTGTTTCAGAGGGAAAAAAATCATCAAATTGTAGTCCCATGTGTCATAGATAAGGATAATCCTAGGGCTGCCAAAAGATTTGTAAGCTCCCTCTGTGCTTCCCGCTTCTCTAGTATCACCTTACTATTCACAATACAAAGGGGAATCATATATAGCTTTATTTTGTTTCTTCCTTTGTTGTAGGTGTTGTTGGCAAGAGTTGCCTAATGACATGCCTCAAATGTGAAAACCTTATCCATCACAAATTTGGGGAGTCGAAAAGGCTCTCCGACGAAACCATGATATCTTATAAATGTGAAGTCTTCCCTGAAGAAATAATCCACCAGAGTCAATGAAGTTTTGATCCATTTTTCAACCTCAGGGGAAAAATGACCCATTGGATGTGGCAATAGCTCTTGAAGCACCGATATCAGAAAATGGTTCAAAAACCAATAATAATTACATGTTTTTAATAACACATAGGCCCATATAGAAATTGGCTGACATAAACCCTCTTCATTGAACCTAAAAACCTGTAAATTTCTCTCCAGAAACCCAAAATGTTGATGCAAAATTAAGTGAGCTAAGAAAGAAGAATACCTGAATTTGGACTCGGTTTGGTAATTATTTAGTTGCTCCAACATGTTTGTAGCTACTACATCAGTAAAGTCAAAATCAAGGAAAACTTTAAGAAACCCCCCCCTCAGTGTAGGTGTAAAATCCTGGCGAGTCCTGTATACTTCCCGATGAAAAATATTAATATTATTGGTGATTTTTTTTGTTTAACGGGAAAAAAAAATCCCAATTGGAAAATCTTTTATAATCCCTGGAAGTTCGTGGAAAATCTTGGTGAATCGCAATTTTTTTTAATCGAATAAAATATTTTTCATTGGCGATTAAAACTGTTTTTCAAATCAGTTTTTTTTTTCCATTGGCGATTAAAACCTTTTTTCAAAGCAAGAAATATATTTTCATTGGCGAATTAAAAAGAATCTCAAAATAATAAAAAAATACAGTGGTGAAATAAACAGATATTCCAACAAAAATTCATAGGGGCCGTTCGATGAATGTTCGATGAACGACTGTAGTTGCATTCCGGAAGTAAATCTCTAAAGCACTAGACTTGCGATTTGAAACCTCCAAAATAACACTATAACCATTAGATGCAGACATGTGGCGAGATCAAGGCTCATCGCTCATCACTCATTCTGTCTTTTCAATGCCTCGACATTGTACATTTCATTTAATTGAAATTCTCAATCTTTTTGAAGAAAGTGTGGTTGTTTTACTGCTAGTGCAGGAAGTGGTGGTGATTAATGCCATATGTGATATGAACATCCAAAGCAATTTCTTGGACAACTCATAGATTTAATGAAACAAGATTTGTAATGATTTCATATCATTTGAACTTTGAGTGATTTTGACAGCTTGTCAGCTTGAGCCTTGAGGTACAATTCAAGTTGGCATGTAGCCCGACATCATTTAAATTAAACATTTAAATTATACAGGCTGGTAGTGGCAGTGGTGGCCCATAAATAAGGATAGTGATTAAGTGAATAGTAGATAGTGCCATAAGGGTTTTTATTTTCTAGGGTTGATAAGGATTCAAGAAGAAGATGATGTAGTATTGGGGATAGTATAAATTCTCCTACCTACAGTTATGTAGTTACAGAGTAATCAGTAAAAGATGAATTTCCTTCAAGTTCAGAATGGGTGGAATTGGAAAGAAGTTGATTTGGTTAACCTGAATTCTCAAATGGGTTTTGAACCAGGGTGAGGAGCTATGATGGAGGTAAGTGCTATACCGGTGCATGGAAGCTGCGTGCAAAAGATGAGAGCAGATTTGCTTCTCCTCTTGTATTTTAACAACTCCCAATTCCCCAACATGGCTCTGGTTCTCAAAGGGGATAAGTACATTTTGTATCTTCACGGCTCCCATTTCCCCAGGACTGATTAGAACCCCCTTTCGCCAGCATGGTTGGAAAAACTACTAGCAGAAGCTTGGAATCTTGAATTTATTTTCAGAGCCACATTTGTATTACGTTGTCACCAACAGAAGCTTGGAATCGTCCATTTATTTTTAGAGTTATATTTGTAGTAAGTTTTCAGCAAAACAAGCTTGGAAATTGGAATCAATTTTTAATCCATTGTAACAAGCAACAACTTGGAATAAATTATTAAATTTTGTCTATGTAAAGTACTAAAGTGACACACTAATATATGTTATTTATACAAAATAGGAGCTACAATGCTACTCGTTTGTAAAAAAATATGTAATAATGTGACATTGAAATTCAGTTGCAATAAAATAAATGGTTGTGTTGTGTTATTCTTGATTTGCTTGAATCTTCATTATTTATTTACGCTTAAGAGTAAAGAGTTGTTTTCTGAGTTCGGAACTTTAGTGTCTATTAATAATTAATATATTCAAATCAGATTTTTTCTTTTGAGAAATTAAGTAATATACTTTATGCAATATGCACTTGATAATTTATGGTTATATCGAGCCATCGGGGGAATGCAATCATTCGTTCCATCGATGTTTGTGTTACAGTGTTGTGCTTACTTTTGTTGACTCTATTGGTATATTGGGGAGCACACCTTATGAGTTATGATTCTTCACCTTCGGGCCATCGGTGGGGCTGTGATGTGGGTTCCAACGATAAAGTATTGTTAGGCCAATGCCTATGGTATTGACTTTAAAACACATGTGTCATGTTTATTTTTTAAAGTTAATATCATAAATTACTCAAGTTTCAACCATTGGATGAACATTTGATGTATGGTTGTAGTTGCATTCTGTAATGAAATGAACATAGCGATGAGCTTCCCAACTTAAACCTCTGTAATCATTGTATAACCGTTAGATTTAGAAAGATCAACGGTTAAGATTAAGAATTTGCAACTTGTAGACCTAAGACATGTCATTCACTTTAATGTTCCAATTTTGAGAAACAAAGCATTTAAAGCACTTTGTATTGCTAAGTGTCAACTGTCAAGTGATTAATGTTTAATTTTAAACTTTAAAGTTAATATCATAAATTACTCAAGTTTCAACTATTGGGTGAACATTTGATGTATGGTTGTAGTCGCATTCCATAATGAAATGCACAGAGCGATGGGCTTCCCAACTCAAACCTCTGAAATCACCCTATAACCATTAGATTTAGAAAGATCAACAGTTAAGAATTTGCAACTTGTAGACCTAAGACGTGTCATTCACTTTAATTTTCCAATTTTGAGAAACAAAACATTTAAAGCACTTTGTACTGCTAAGTGTCAACTGTCAAGTGATTAATGTTTATTTTTAAACTTTAAAGTTAATATCATAAATTACTCAAGTTTCAACCATTGGATGAACATTTGATGTATGGTTGTAGTTGCATTCCGTAATGAAATGCACAGAGCGATGGGCTTCCCAACTTAAACCTTTAGAATCACCCTATAAACATTAGATTTAGAAAGATCAATGATTAAGAATTTTCAAATTGTAGTCTTGTAGACCTAACTCCTAAGACGCGCCATTCACTTTAACGTTCCAATTACGAGAAAAAAAACATTTAAAACACTTTGCACTTTGAAATTGTAAAGTGATTTTTAAAGTCTTCACTCTTCAGATTGCTCATTGCAGTGCACCACTCTGTTTTGGATTCCATAGTTCCACTTCCAACAATGCCATTCCAGTTTTCAAGAGTCGGGACTCAGAATCTGGGTAAGTGAAAGAATTCCTACAGCTACGTTTCATCATTTGACATTTCTTAAAATTTTGTTTTTTCAAAGTTTGAAGTTTGGGTTTAGAGACTCAAGAATTCATTAAATTAAGGAGGACTAATAGGTATTACTTATTAGGGATTTCAAATTTCACAACTTCACATTTGTATAAGCATGTCTACTACCAGTACCACTAGATCAATGTCTGATAAAAAAATACATTATGCATAATTGCTTAAAACCCCAAGTTTCACCGATGGGTACCATGATATTTATGATCTTGAAATCTATGGTAGGCATACCTCAGAACTTATATTTTCATCTCAGAATAAGGCTGCAAAGGAAACACAAGTTGATAGAATCAGTGCACCATGGGTAATTGGATTAGGGCACATGATGTTACATGAAGTTTTCCCTTGCCCAAAATTTATCATGGTCTGTGCCGAAAATTATGATGATAAGAAAAGAGCAATTGTTAATAAAGATAACCAAGAAGAATTGTTATCCATTAATGCAAAAGAACTTGGAAAAGTGTTGGGGTTTACAACCAAAGAATTTGGAAACCACCACATTGACCTAGAAAAGATTGCTAGTGATTATGAAGCAGTGGAAGAATGGTTGAAAAATGATTTCTTAACTAAAATAGTTAAGGATAGAAAGAAATTGAAAGGTGATCATAAGCCTCCTTATAATTTGGATATTTTTAAACCATGGGTTCAGGATACTATTTCCATGCTAGCATTTTGCCTCGGTCTAGATAGCAATTTGGAAGTGGGTGCAAGCCTCCTTGAAATGGTATATAATATCCATTATGTTGATGAACATGTCAAATATAATTATACTCAACACATTGTAGAATCCATGCATAAACAATTTTTAATGATTAAAGCAAGTTCCACGAAGACATTTAGGTTCACAACCTACTTGTGCTATCTTTTTCTATTCAAATTTAGAGGAATGTTTCAGACCAACAAGCTTCAAATTGAGCCCTATAGTAATGTAGAGGAAAATAAAATGGCTCTAGTATATGAATGAACCACTGAGATAAGGATGCATGATTCTTGAAGGAACTACAGTCATTTTGTAGACTAATTTTTGGCTCCATTGCATTAAGTAATTACAAATACTCCAATGCCTAGATTGCCTATGTCATGTAGAAACTGTATGCAACTAGGAAAAGAAATACAATTGGCTGATTGGTACTTGATGGAAGAATATACTGTGCTAATGTTTTATGGATCGGGAGTATAGCCATACAAACTTCCAATACATGTGACAAAAAGGGTTTTTGCATTAGAATATGTAAGGCAGGTGCAGAGTGTTGATGAACTACACTTTCTCAGTCATCAAAAGAAGACCTTATTTCCTTCTTTACCTTTTTCATGTGGAGGGTTCACATTCCAGAGAAAAGCATTTAGTGTGGCACATAATCTTTTAAATTTTTTTGACTTTGATGCTATCTGTCACTGGAAGTATGATCCATGTGACATCATTAAATCAATGATTGTGGCCAATAGGAATGCTGCAAATATAATTCAACATCAAAGTAAACCCTTGCTTGAAAACTTGAGAAAAAAGGATTCTTGGGATGAGGTCAAAATAGCAATGGAGAAAAGTGCTGCTGAGAATGGTATTTCTTTTGAATAATTGTCAGCAAAAATTATGGCATTGCACCGGAAGACAATCAGGACATACAACAATTTTTATGTAAAAAGTGATAAACCATCTAGTAGAGTAAAAATTCCTGGTTCTGTAGAGAAGGAAGTTATAGATAAAAATTGGTCACGATAAAAAATTACTGCCTTTTGTTTTATGAGGAAGGACCTAGGTGATCCAAGAGCTCTTGCAGAGTATGGAGCTAATGAAGAAGATAAAGAGTTTATAAAACTGTGGAATATAGAGCATCCTGATCAACGTGGAAGCAAAGGAAGTGATGAATCTAATGATGATATTGATAGGGAAGAAGAATAACAAATCCATGCCAATTAAAAACCTAGTTTAAGTGAGGCCGCAAAAGAAGCATATGCTTCAACATATACTTCAGGAGCAACCATACTTGAAAAAATTGGTTATGAAGGTGGTCCTTTGGGGTCCAAAGGACAAGGCCCAGGGACAATAACAGGTGTTGAGCATAGAAGAACAAGTGATAAATATGGCCTTGGGCTTGGAGGTGAAAAAGTAGACCAAGGGCATACAAGTCAAACTCAATTTGTTAGAGCTTCTAATCCTCATCCTCATGGTCAGATACAATCACAACTAGGACATGCCCTTGGTGTACAACTTAGTGAAACTTGGAGTGCCATTAGTGGCGATGGTATGGGTAGTAGTACTAGTAGTGGCCAACATGTGCTACAACAAAAAATTAAACACAATACTAAGAGGAAAACAATAAAAGATACCACAGAAAAACCAAGTGATCAAGGCAATCAAAAGAGGCAAAGGATTTTGACAGGTCCAAGTCACACTATCAGTGGATCCACCGGTACCACAAAGGATTTATTTCCAGACACTCCCCAAATTCTAGTTAGAGTGGGTGAGACATCATTAGCAACTACAAGTACTCCTATTCATTCGCCATTCAAGCATTCCATTGTTCCTGCCTCCCCAGGTTATGATTTCATTGAAGAGTTTAAAAAGAAATCAGACTTGAATACAAAAGAAAAGAAGCAACTGATGGAGAGTGAGTCTGCTGTAACTTTAGAGCTTGCAACAACCATGGTATTACCCAAATTTGACACAAATAAATAAATCATGGAGTACACAATTGTTGTTCCCATAGTTCAAAAAAAGCCAAAAAATCAGATGGATCGATTTGAATACCAGGTAACCAATTTTCAATTGGATTTTTCTGGCGTGAAAAATACTGACAAAATTAATGTATCAAAGAAGAACAATGAATTGGTGTACACATCATTGCTAAAGCAAGATAGAGAGAAGAAAAGGTTGCATACCAAAATAGAAAAGTTACAGGAAGACCTAGCAAGTGAGAAAGTAAAGAGGAAAGTAGCATATAACAAGAGCAATGAATTAGAAAAAGGAATAATAAAATCTTCCTCTACATCAACAAGCAAAGAGGATAAATCAAATGAGAGAAGTGAATGAACTGAAGCGAAGGCTAGATGAGAGTAACAAGAAATATGATGAGGAAAAATCCACTTTAGAAAAATTAAGACTAAGCATTGCGAATGGAAATGCTTAGAGGGAACAAAAATTGGAGAAACAGAGAAAAAAAAAATGAAAGTTTGGAGACAGAGCTAACGGAAGCAAAAGAAGAAATTAAGTCTTCTCAAAATAAGTTATCTGCATTTTGTAGAGATACAGTGAGGCATATGAAACAAAAGATCTGTGATGAAATAATGCAGAGGTTTGATCATTTGTGTGACATGTTTCAATTGATTGATGCTATTAGACAACATTATAAGAAGCTCAACAAATATTTAGTGGTCAACAAAAAGGTGTTGGAATTAGATAAATCTTCAAATCAAGTTCTACAAACAGTCTACAAAGCCAGTGACAATGATCTGAAATCAAAAGGGATTACTAATCGGATTGAAACCTCAATGAAGTTGTCATCTATCATTGAAAAGTGTTTGGGAATGTGTGGAACAAAGGAATATTTGCATTTGGTTGCAAACAAGATGAAGGTGGTGGATGAAAAGGTAAGGAACTTCACAGAGCTTGGTTTTCCAGATGCTTTTGACACAAATGAGCGATTCATTGGAAAGGATGGTTTTAGAAAGAAGATGGAAGGTGCAAGGAAGATTGATTTGGACCAGTTTTCCTCATAACTCAGATGTGAACTATTTGGATTCCATCAGAACATTGATAACCTTGAATGCAAAATTGATTGAAGAATTCAAGACAGGTTCCATTTCCAATTACAATCTTGAAATGTTAACAAAACTTCAAGTCAAACAACATCAGTTAGAGAAAATGGAAATTCCACCACCTGAAGAGTGGAAGTTGCTAGAAAAGGTGATACAGTGACTTGATTTATTATTTTCAATCTTTGATAATATGAGTTTCGAAGTTCCAACTCAACTCTGTGCAGACTTGTCTTTGGGAATTGGAAAGATTTTGCATTGCCAATGCCAATATGTACTCCTTCATGTGAAATTCAATTAAAAATATCAAATTCAGACTTCAGTAATGTGATGATGTTCAATTATCTAGATTATATATTATTTATTTTATAATTTGAACTAGTGATGAACTGTTAGCTCATTATATTTACTTCTTGGTAGAGCTTCCAAGTTATGGATGTTGAACTGTTAGCTCATTATATTTACTTCTTGGTAGAGCTTCTAAGTTATGGATGTTGAACTGTTAGCTTCTGTTATGTTTTGACTAAAAATCCTGATTAGTATCCACCAACTTACACCTCACCCACATCCCACATACTATAAAAATACACTACATTTGATTTTATGATTAGCACAAATTGCAGAGATTTATGTGACAAGATCCATTTTGTGGCCCACATTACTACTTGATCAATGATCATGTCCATAAATAAATCTAAAAACCCATGGTCACAACCCCTATTCCTGAAGAATTCAAATTCAATGTACTGAAAAATTAAATGTACTTCCACACACTCAATTTGAATAACATAAACAACCACTTTGGAGACAACCAAATAAGTTAATAACTTATAAGCATATGAATCCACAACAGTTGAACACTCGAAAGAAAATCAATAAATATGTGCAACCTTCTCCATTGTATTGATCTTCAAATTTAAAATGATATGCATTATAAAAATAGTTTATGATATGAGATGGATGGGCAAATTGGTGCAATCTATTATCTATCTTCTTACTATTTTCTACTCTAAAGTCTAATTAAAAATGACGCGATGATCTATTGATCTCTTATTTGGGTCTTGATCTCTCTTATATATGAGAGGCAACAAGCTACAAACCCCTTGCAAAAAGTCATGACGTTTGACAACTAAACATAACTCAAATTATAAATAAAGCAATGTCGCAGGTGAATGCACCAATCTATTAATCTCCAAGTAGAATCCCATGACCACTGACCACCTAAGATATGTTCAAGGCTTCTACTCCATGATAGGGCACTCATCATATTGTCGGTTGGCGTTCTTCTTCTGAATTTGATGGTTGTCCCGTTGGATATGATTCTGACACATCTACAGTTTGGCTAATAACAAGATTGATTGTAGAGAGGTGATGGATGTACTCCTGTTCATCATAGGTGTCCATGTTAGAGATCGCCTCTTTCATATCATATTCCATAGACATTATTTTTTGGAGTTTCTTATGAGTGTTTTGTAAAACCATAACCTAATCATTTATTTCTTGCAATGTAGCAGTTAGAATCCCAACAAGCTCTTTCTTCCAATCATCATATTCTCATAGATTTCCAATGCCAAAATGAAGTGTTAGGAGTGGGATTGAATCAAAGTAGTCGAAATCTTCCCTAAGCCTGTTATGATATCCATTATGTGATTCTACCAACTTGTTATACGTCAACAATATTTGTCCTTTCATGACATTCTTATCTACGAGCTCCTTTTTTTTCTCCATCATTCTAGGCTGCAATCATTCATTCTCCACCAATGCAATGCGCGTTTGTTTGAATGCTTCCCAATATTCAATAGTAAATTTCACCATTTTATTGAACCTTTCTTTTATCATTTCAGATACAGTGTTATATTTGATGGTTTTCACTTCTTTCTCCAATTCTTTGCATTTCCCGTGGGATTTCAAATGACAATTCTTCTAGTAGGTTGCATCAACCAATGCATCAAGTACTCTCTTATCTTTTTCAAGCCATGGGGAGTACAACTCTGATGTGGAGGAGGAATATTTTTTTTCTCTTTGATTTGCTAGCTCCTTCTTCAGTTTGTCATTTTCCTTCATCAGTTTTTCGATCTGTACTTTGGTAAATTTTGCAAAATTTATGTTCAATTTTGTTGTCTCCATAGGGTTGGTATCCTCTACTTATTGAACCAAGAGATGACCAAGCACTTGGTTTAGATTAATAATTATAGGTCTTTTATCATGGGGATACAGTGACCAAATAAGCAAGGAGGCTTCGCCTGGGTTGTACCCAGATCCTGAATACATTTTGTCACTTGCTTCTTCTGTTAAGTTCATTGTCGTATCCCCTCTTTTTCTGAAGCTATCAAATACAATTGAAGAGCTAATATACCACCCTAGCAGGAGCAACACTCCATCTTCTTGAAGCAATTCCCTACCTCTTTCAAGAGTGATAGACTTCATTTCCTTTTCTACCTCCCTTTTCAATTCCTCCAGAGCGGTTGCCTCATGTTCAAGAGTGATATCATGTATCTGTTGTCTCATTTTTCTACCTTTATATTCATAAAAAAATGATTTAAATTCAGAAGATTTAACAAAATCACAGTCAAAAATAAATTGTTGTCCAGGCCTGACCCTCACATCATCAGATAGTTCATTTGATGCCTCAAATCTTACAATATTCTTCTCTTGAGGGGGCTCGTACTGTGCAATCACAAGAGAACTGATTTGTTTGACCTGCTCACCCTCTTCATCACCTTTCTCTTCTTCACTTATATCAGTATCTACAGAAAAACATACCTTAGGAGTAGGCTGTGAAGGTATGTAATCCAAGGGCTCTATGTCTTCATCTTGTACTCCTAAATAGGTTGCATGAGGAGCATAAAAAACAACTAGGGGAACATCCTTTACCAGTTCATTGAAATGAGAGATGAGTTGCTCAATTCTTGTTAAAGGATCTTGTATCTCACCAAATTCCTTTGAATAAGATGGGACATTTTTCCTCTTCCATTCCTTTGCAAGCATAATCTTGTTATAGGTGACCATTCTTTCCTTGGTGGAAGCCTCATCATGGTTTCTTATGACATCTTCGATTGAGAACAAATTTTCATACCCTGAGAGCCCCTACAATAATCTCGCCTTGTGAAAAAACCCTCATGCATCAAATTATTTCCTTACATCACCTAGAGGCAGGTTGTACTGTGCTAATTTACCATCAATTTCTCCATATCCTTCATTGGCAACCACTGTAAAGTCTCCGAAACATAAGGTGATGGGAATAATTGATTGTTTGCTATGTCCTTTGAGGTGTTTGGAATCAGATTTTTCCAATTGCCTCACAATTTCTAAAAAAGAAATTCAGCAGGAACTACTCGTGGCATCAAGTGTGGAGCCCCTTCGAACCCATAAACCCTTATCACTGTAAAATAAGGGAAAGAATACTAGTCTCCCCAGTTATGATTCACTTTATTTCTTCGGTCATTTTCCTTTGGTCTTAGAAATCTTTGTACTTCTAGGGATAGGTTATAATTGCATGGATACCCCAACAACTTCATCAATGGTTTTACAAAAAATTCTTCAAAATAAAGGTAATGAGACCTACCAAATCGGTTGTTCCACAATGAAGTCCACACTTGTATAGGTTTAAAATCTCCATTTTCATCTGTATCTTTTATCCTTAATTTTTCACTCCAGACCCCTTTGACTTGTCCCTCATACAATAGCAAATGCATAAGCAAAGAATAGTGTTCAAATTTAATATTATCACTATTATTTTTAATCTTTTCAAGCCCTCGATGTAGGGCATTGTCCAAGTAGCTAGCATAATCAAATGGCTTGGCATCCTTGCTCTGTATGTCCACAACTAAGACCATTGGGGCAATTGACATAATAGGCAGAACCTCTACTCCCAAAACCTGACCAGCTGAATAATAGGTGTATCGAAAATACTCTTCGAACAAATATTCATGGAAAGGAGGGTTTTCACTGCTAGAGAACCTCCTGAGTTGGCCTCCTTCATCCTTGGGCCTATGCAAAGGTAATTTCCATCTCTTATAGCTAGTATCCATGTGGTGATACTTTGTCAAGAGATCTTTGATCGTGAATGATATTTCCAGTGAACACTCTAACTGAAATACATTAGGAATGAGATCCCTAGAAATAACAAGCATGTCACCCCTGCCATGTGACTAAATAGTTCTTTTCTTGGGGTCATATATGATAGCAAGAGCTTTAATTAGCTCTGCATTCACAAACACATTGGGCACCACAAGTCTTCCCAGGTTCAACCTCCATGGATTGCGGACTGGTTGAAACCTAAATTGTTTTTTGTAATGGTACATGAAGAGGTCGTACCCTTGTTGTGATGTCCAAATATCCCCTAAGCCCTTTTGTTTGTACCATAATCGATCCATTGAAGGATTCATTTGAGCACTCCTCTTGGGTCTCGGCCCTGACCCAGGACATTGATCTATCAGGTCTTCATTTAGGAGTCTCTTAGGCTTTTTGGTTTTCTATTTTTTAGCTTTGGGTTTGTCTATACTCTCTTTGATTATTTAAATCTTAAGCTTTTGAGTGAAATAGCTTCTTAGTTGGGTTTGAAAGTGAAGTACTTACGCGAGTCTCGCTGAGTTGCCTCCACAATCCACCGGTCTTTGTTGCGTCAGAACTCCAAGTTTTTTACTTTCTGCTTCTGCCCTAAGTGAAATCTTCCAAGATTTTGTAACAACTATTCGATCAACTTGTGATATAATTCACTTCAATTTTGGTTCATAAATGCATCGCAACACGACTGCACGATGCCCTGGGATGTCACATTAGTCTTTCACCAATAGCCACCCTCTCCACCGATGGACACCTATCCTTTGTTCTATCGATGGGACACAAGATAATGTTTCCCCGATGCACCATAGCTCCCCCGATATACTTTATGCATTCGATAATTCATGCCCATGGGCCATGGTTATAATTCATGGTTACTTTTGTTGACAAGTTGACTCTATTGGTATATCGGGAGAGCACCTTAGGAGTTAGGAGTCAACCCAATAGAGTATTGTTACACCAATAATAGGTTGTGAGCTATTTTTATCAGGCCATCGACGAGATTGTGATGGGGGTTCCGTCGATGAAGCATTGTTAGGCCGATGTTATTGAATTTTGTTAGGAATGGGGAAAGGACTACATCACTAGGGAATTTCAAATTTTGGTTAATATTTATGGATGCAATGTGAATGTAGGCTATAATATAAATCTTGTCACACAAATTTCTACAATTTGCATTGTTCATAAAATCAAAGTGTGGTATATTTTTGTGATTATTGATAAAATAAGATAATTCATGCCCATGGTCATAAATTATAATTCATGGTTACTTTTTTTGACGACTCTATCGGTATATTGAGAGAGCACCTTAGGAGTCAGCCCGATAGAGTATTGTTACACTGTTACTAGGTTGTGCATTATTTTATCGGGCCATCGACGAGATTGTGATGGAGGTTCCATCGATGAAGCATTGTTAGTCCGATGGTATTGAATTTTTTTAGGAATGGGGGAAGGACTACGTCACTACGGAATTTCTCATTTTTTTAATATTTATGGATGCAATGTGAATGTAGGCTATAATATGGATCTTGTCACACAAATTTCCATAATTTGCATTGTTCATAAAATCAAAGTCTGGTATATTGTTGTGATTATTGATAAAATAAGATAATTCATGCCCATGGTCATAAATTATAATTGATGGTTACTTTTGTTGACAACTCTATCGATATATCGGGAGAGAACCTTAGGATTCAGCTTGATAGAGTATTGTTACACCGATACTAGGTTGTGAGCTATTTTCATCGGGCCATCAACGGACTGTGATGGGGGTTACGCCGATGAAGCATTGTTAGGCCGGTGGTATTGAATTTTATATAATTTATAAAATATCATCAACTGCATTTTGAATTTGGCATATGATTCATGAAGTGCAATATAGTATAAAATATCATGGAGACTTGGAGTGCAATATAAAATAAAATATCCTGAACTTGAAGTGCAATGATTCACAATTTATTTGAATACAATATAAAAAATCATCAACTATAGTTTGGAATATGATTCATGCAGTGCTTGAGTGCAATATAAAATAAGATATCATGAAGTGCAATGATTCACAATTTCAATGTTCATTGAATACAATATAAAATATCATCAACTGTAGTTTGGACTTTGGAACAATGGAAACTGATTCATGAAGTGCAGTAAAATACCTAAAACCTGCTAATTCTCTTCCATTTCCCAATTGGAGCCAGGGTCCTCAAACCGATGCTCATCTTCAGATAAAGTAAAAGAGTCATCTTGATTCTGAGACTGCTCTGCACTTTCTTCAGCCTGTGTCTCAAATTCAACATTCATTGTTTGATTTGTGTCAATTTCAATATCATTGTCATCTGTCCCAGGCCCAGTCCCACTGCCACTGCCACTAGTACTACCACCAGTACCAGCGGATCTTAGAATTGGAGAGCTTGTGTTGCACAACCCAGTCCCTCTTCTTTCACATGTGGACCTCCAGATTGTGAGTGCCTTTTCAAAAGGAATTTTTTTTGACATTATACGTAGCTCCTTTCATCCTCAAGAAATTTTCCAAATACTTGTCCAGTTTGTTTCTTAACTTTGATTTCAAAAACCTTAATGTACTAAAAAATATCTCATCCTCCACCAACCCCAATATCATTATTTGACATAAATCAACAAGTTTGAAATATTTTGACATCGAACCATGCAATATTTCACTTTGACCTAAGCTTGTCCAAACCTTTTTTATTGATCTCGATTCAAAGGCATTCTCCTTGCCCATGGACTTATACTGGTCCCTCATAGCTGGTGCAAAAGTCCCACATTGCTTTCTAAGCTTATTTTCATTTAAAATTCCTTCTATTATCTGCTCATTGTATGTTACCTTTTTTGAAAACTGTTCGATCAAGATTCTTACTTGATCATGAAAATATTTTGGGTTATCTTGGTTTACCCAAAATTGAGGATACACAATACCCATGGCTTCAAGTATTTCATGTCGGGGGAATCTTTAACGAATCTCTGAGGAAAGATATTTTGCAATTTCCTTCAAATTATCACTTACAGATTTAACAATGTCGTTAAAATCTTCCTTGTTAATAGGTACTTCTTTTCTAGAGTGCTTGGTTGTCTTACAATGGTACATTGGTATCTCATATCCACGTACACAAATACATAAGTGCCCGCTTGCATTAAACTATAAATAATTATCAAGATTATTCAAACTAGTAATTTTTTGCCACATCAAATAATTTGCGCCTTCTTGTGTTAGATCTAGATATAGATGATCGAGGGCCAAGCATGTAAGTTTACATAGATTGGCATATTCATAAATATACATAGTTTTGTCTTGGGATTTCTTCACAAGATTGTTCATCTCATCCAACATGGGGAGAAGACTAGCTAAAGTCAAGAGTGTCTCTATATTGCTTAACCTATGTAAGAGATCAAGAGCCTTGTCTACTGTGTTGCGATGCTTGTACATCACTCCAATCAAGGATTGATATTCTGAAAGAACTCGTTGCACTGGTCCATGCAGGGAGATCCATCTGGTATCAACATCCTTGAGAAGCTTTTTTCCAGGTGTTATTCCCTCAGCAAAATTTTGAGATTCAAAGAAATGTTTGGGACTTCGACAGAAGTATGCGTGGATCTCGCGAATTAGATTTTCAAATTTTGATATTGTAGCAAACTTGCTTACAATTTTGAATGCTAAATTCATTCTGTGTGCCATGCAGTGAATGCCAAGCATGTATGGTACACAAGTAGTTTGTAACTTTGTGCAAAGACCACTCCTTTGACCTTGCATCACTACAGCTCCATCAACTCCTACACACACCAACTTTTTGGCAATTGTTAACTCATCCATACCTGCAATTTCATTCAAAGATTTCTTAACTAGTTCAAATAGATTTTGCGATATTGAACTATACTTCATTTTATGAACAAAAAGAAGATGAGCTTCACGAACATGTTGTTCTACAGTATACAAATGCATACAAACCCAATAAGTATTGTCTACCGCAGCAACTTCATCTAAAGATAATGCAATGAAATTTGACTCTTTTAATTTCTCCTTTAAATCTTGCTTTTCCACTGCAACAAGACAGTTCGCCCATTCCCATCCAGTGTTTACTGACCAATGTGAGAAGGGAAAGTGGGGACACTCAAATAAGATAATAAATCAAAATATTATGGGTAGTTTGTCATAGGATGCCCCTTGGACAAAATATGAAAAACAACACTCATCTAAACAATTTTTGACAAATTTGCTACTGCCATGGCTTTTCTAAAATGAGCCTCAATTGTACCTTCACATTTTTTAATCTTCGACATTCTATGGTTATGCTATCCATAATCTGTGACATACTTAACATGAAGACATTCTTCCTTTGATTTCCATCGTACAACTGATTGTTCCTTTTCGTCTATGATTTGTTTTTCATAAACTTTGTCGATATGCTTTTCTATAGTGTCAAGCTTTAGCTGCATCATCTTGTCTCTTCGAAATTTCCAACTAAAAATCTTACATTTGACCTCTGTTGCCCTTGCAATATCGTTTTCGTTAGATACCCCCACTGCTTCAAGGAATGGGTACTTCGACAACCAACCAATTTGAAAATTCCTTGTCATTTCCCACTAGCGCCCCAATTTTGCTTTGCCTTTTCTTTTCTTGCTACCAACATCATCCTCATCCAAGTCAATTATCTCATTCTGGCTATCCAAGGTATCCTTGGAACATCTTTTGCGGTATTTCCATCCTCATTTGATACATTTTGATTTAACACAATGACAATCTCACCTTGACCTTCCTGTGGCAGTGAGGTATTGTCATTGCCATCTTCAATAATATTTGGTGGAAGAGTTGATGGTGCAGCTCCACCTTTATTTGATGGATTAGAAGCTTGTCAATTCCAAAGTAAGACTATATGATACCTCCACATTTTGGACATTTTGATGGCCTCCCAATCTCTTCGTTACCCTCAGGAGTCTTACCCTTGTAGTTGCTGCTCGACATATTGATATCTCACTTCGAATAAAAGCTAGAAAAAATGTCTTCTTTTTTAAGAAAGACAAACCAACATAGAATATAGATCCCATTCCCTACCCAAAATCATGTTTAAGACTGAAGCAAGAATGGAAAACAGATAAAGAAATCTTATTATTATAAATAATAAATAATAACAGTATGAAGAAATGATCACTCACCTTTGAATCTATGTTTTTGGGTTTCGCTTACTTTTGAATCGAGAAGTAGAACCTTAGAACCGAACAAGATGTGTAAGAACAAATAACAGTTTGAATTGTATTTATATCAATCCATATTTGGTGAATTCCGCGGAATTTTTAAATGGTATGTTAAAAATTTGGTGAATCCCGCGTGCTTATACAACGATACCTTGTAATTTTCAAGGAGAAATAGGTCCTCATAAGCAACTATTTATAAATTTTAATTGGTGAATGGGTCTTCACAAGCAACTATTTGTAAATTTTAATTGGCGAAATGGGTCCTCATATAATGTTGTTTTAATAGTATTGGAAAATATGTTGGTGTTTTATGACATGCTCCCCGGGATTCCAGGCGAAAATATTGATCGGTCCATTGGAAATGCGTAGTCTGTTATGGCAAATTTATTGCCTAAACATGCCTCGTAAAAAAAACCGTTGGCGAATGGACATGCATTGGACCAATAATTCGTGAAATTCGGGTGATTTGAACACCTTGCTGGATACCTAAAATTCACCAATTTCAATTTGCTTGATTCCTAGAATTCACTAATTGGCAAAGATTCGCCACTAAATTTATCCCTGGTCAAAATATCTCTGCCCCCTTTCCTGTTTGAGTATCAGAGCTAGTGCCATCTAGAAATCATGGAATTCTTCATCATTATCCAGGCTGAAAAGCCAAGTCAGCATCGAGAAAATAATTTGTGTGTTATTTTTGAACTTTATTAGTACTAGAGGAAAAGTAAATCGATCTCTTGGAAACTTCTCTCCTATCTCATCCTGAAAAGAAAATTTCTCTTTCATTTGCTTCTTCCCGGTAAATATCCATATCTTCCTCATTGAATGGCTTGACACGTTAGTTAGGAGGGATACACAACATATCTCGTATAGCTGTAGCAAAAATTGTAACCTTGATCTTGTTGCATGCAATGGTTCTAGTTTTTTCATCGAGCCTTCTGGCACATGCATCCACTAGCTCTAAGCACAAATATATGGCAAAAAACATAAACTATGGCAAACCACAATTCCAGAGCCGAGAGGAAAAACCCTCAGAGGCACCATATTATTTCATTCTTTGAAACACTCCCTCCTTAAGATTTTTAGGGTTTTTCACCAATTTTGGATCAAAAACATTGTCGACAACATCTCACACTACCTCTCTTGGAACACTTTTGTCTACCAGCGCCCTTTTACAAAACTCAAACGGTCAATCTTTAGGCACTAGGGCATTGGAGAATGATTTTCAACCAAAGATATTAGTGAAACCATACTTTTTTTGATGCAGACTCTACCCTTCTAGTAGTCATTGATGGCTCTACCATGACTACTTCAAAATTGGCAGAGAGTTTTCATTGAAATGGCCACTTGATTTTTGCTTCTTCAGAAAAATATACTTTTTTGGTGTAGTTAATTCCCTTAGCAAGTACATGCAGTTAAGGCTATGCCATTACCACTGGTCCACTAAATGTTTCCAAGGAGGTGATATGTGTGCGTTAGAGATCTGTATCCCTCGAGAATACCAAAAACTCTACAAGAATGGAATTAGTGCATTCCCTTCACCACCTCTTTTCAAAAATAAACTCATTGTCTCGGGGAGAGCACCTTTAGTTATGTCAATCTTGCTTAGGTGACACAAAGTGCCCTTGAAAGGATGCACTCATTAATTTATCAGATATTAGCATGCTAATCCATGTCTTTTCACTTACGTGAAGTAGCCGATGTTGATGATGGCAAATGACACACATTGATGATCGACTTATGTGAGCTTTTACTCCCAATGCCCAAAAATTAATTTTTAGACCTTATGCCAAATTCTTTGTATGATATATCCTTCGTTCCTTGGCTACTTTGATATTTTCCCATTGTCGTTCAGCTAAAAATAGACCTTTTGTTGTTTGGGTTTGCCAACACCTCTTTTCTATAAATAACTATGCCACCTTAAGGAAATATTCATTCAAAAAGTAATCCTTTTGAGATTAGCTAGCCTTTTCCCCATTTCCATATCATCTCTTGCTCTGCTACTTTAGCCATGTCCATCAGCCTAGGCACTCCTGTTCATCTGCTTCCTCGAAGACCACAATATGCCTTCACTGGGGAGATTATTGCTTATAGAATCAAGCACCCGGTAAAGATGTGTCATCGGCTTGGGGTAGTTGCATTTTGTTGGGTCATCAACATGGACTTCATTGAGGATGAAAAACAAATGAGGAGCAATTGCAACATCTTGTCCCACTTTCTGTCTTCCCTCCAGGTCTTGAATATTGGCAAACCTAAAATAATGGAGCTGTGCTGCTGAATTTTTGATGGCTTTTTGCTAGAAGGCTGTGGTGATATTGTGCAAGTTTCTATCATGAGTGTCAGCATTTTAATTGTGATGGACCTTCGCAGGTACATTGATCGTGGTGTGGATGTGCCCTGGCTACCTTTTTTGAGTGACTTTCACACCATGGACCTCGAAAGTCACTGCACTTTATCTCTACCTGCAACTAGTTGCTTCCTGTGGGAGTATGTCGTTGAAGTTGTTCTTGGGTTGGACTTCAGGAAGAATTTCAAGCTTTTGGTGTACAATTGCGGAGACTAGGGCCGAGGTCCATGCGTTGTGTGTTGTTATGTCCCCGTCTACTTTGTCAACAAAGAAGAAGAAGAAGAAAAAAAGAATGACTATGGGCAACATGCCCACATGACTATGGTTGGAGGCCTACCCTTTTTGATTTTTTGTAATATGCCTCCAATTTGTTCGTTTTGCACTTTTTGTTCAAAGACTTTTTCTGGTATTTGCTCGAGAGAGCTTCAAGTTAAAAATTTGAGCCTCGGGTTGTATTTCACTTGTAAATTTTGATGAATATATAATATAATACAGTATTTTCTTACTTCTTTTATGTTCTTTGTTTCCCCTTGGCTTATTCTTAAAACTAAAACATATTTACAAAATTTTACATATGGTACATAACTATGTTTTTTTAAAAAGAATAACGTACTTTAATGGAACAATTTCAGATAAATATCGTTCACCAGTATCTCTAAAGCATTTCCCTCCATGTCTTCCAGCTCATACATACTTTTCCTTGCATGTGCTAATTCAAAAGGGTCCCTTCCACAATGCTTCAAATATTGTGTGTTGCCCTGGTTTTGCAAAACACTCATCATATTTTAGCACTAGGCTTCCCTTCTGAAAATCTGGGGCAAAAGTCTTCTTGTTGAACCATCACTTCAATATCTGTTGGTAGCCAATCATGGCTCCAAATTCCTTTTCTCTATCTTCCTCAAGCTTGAGGAGTCCTGCTATCCATACCTCCATTCTACCGCTTTCCTCTATTTCTAGGGCTTTCAACAATTGTAAAGCGGGGAGTTCCATGGAAATAGGTAAAACCACCTCTTTCCTATACACTAATTCATATCTTGGAGATGTCTTTAGGATTTTCTTTGGTGTGATATGATCTTTCCATAGAGCAAACCATAGGTTCTTATGCCACTCTCTTTGTCGTTCGGACCCAATGCGCTTGATTAGCCTAATTAGGTTTTTATTTGTCAACTTCGCTAATCGATTTCCTTATGGGTAATAGTTTGACGAAGTCTTGAGGTAGATCCCTTTCTTAATAGAAAAATCCAACATCCTTGATCCTACAAAGGCCCAAGAATTGTCGAATATGACAATTTTTGGTGAATCAAACGTAGTCACTAGCTCCTTGAGGAAATTAACAATCTCGCCCTCAGTAGAATTTTTTAGGGTGATTGCCTCTGTCCACCTTTTGAAATAATCAGTCACCATGAGGATCCATTTGTGACCAGCATTGGAGATTGGATTTATCATTCCGACAAAGTCCAATCCCCATTAAGCAAAAGTCTGTTCAGTTACAATGGGACTTAAAGGCAAAGCATAAATTTTCCTCTTACTGATGAAAACTTGACATTGAGTACACTTCTGCACCAAATGGTGCGCTTCAAAAAATATTAAAATCCAAAAATATCCCACTCACATCATTTCCAGGGCAGTAGTTTTACCAGAGAAATTTCCACCCTCAGGACTGCTATGAAACTCCATCAGAACCCTTTTTGCCCGGTGCTTGTCTAAACATCAGAGCAATTCCCTAAGAAAGCTTGCAGTCATGTTATGCCTTGCATACATGCCCCAAATTTTTGCTTGGAAAAGTCGGGGACCCCCTCTATTTTATTTTGTTTCGTTGGTTTGTTTTGTCATAGTTGTGCTTTGTCATTTTTTTCTTAATCTTTTCTTGTGCCTTGCTTGTTTTCCTTTTTCAGGATTGGGTTTCAGAACAAAACCTGAACTTGTCCTCGAGAGAGGGTTTAGGCTCCAGGTGTTGTCTTGAATCCAATCTCCACTTGCTTGTTGTCTTTGTTTTGTTAGAATCAAGTTTCAAAATGGAATCGACACCTAACCCCCTTTGGGTTTCGAATCTTGGTTCCATCCCAACTTCGATCTCTAATTCTTTGTTTTCTTCTATTTGGCATGGGAATCGTGTATCAGACCAACATAGGAACAAATAACCTTTCTAAGGTTCCTATTCTTGGTGTCGTCTCGATCCTGATTCTCACATCCATTATACTTTTCACTCGCCAGGTTCAGGTTTTGGAACTTTCTCAGAACCTTGCACTCTTTGAAGGTTCATGTGTCAAGTCTGTTTCTGATCCCGATGTCCAACCCAGTTGTTTTCATTCCATCTTCATCCTCATCTTGTTGTGTCATTTGTTCTTCTGGTTTCATTTGTTCATTTTGTCTTCTTCGTTTCTATGCATCTAGTTTTGCCTTGTTTGTTTTCTTCTTTCATCATTCCTTCATTTTTCAGCTTTTGTGTTTGAGTCTCAAAAATACAAAAAATTAGAAATACAAAAATACAAAAAATCAGAAATACAAAAATACAAAAAAAGTGAAAAGCACAAAAATACAAAAATTAGAAAATTAAAAAAAATCCCAAAAGATTTAAATTTTAAAATAAATAAATAAAGATTAAATAAATAAAATTTTAAAAACTTATAAATTTTAAACTTTAAATAAACTCTTTTTTGATTTTAAAAGATTTACAAAAGTTTAAATTTTAAAATAAATGAGTTTTAAACAGATTGTAAGTTTAAATAAAAAATATTTTTAACATTTGAAAAGATTTATACAATAAAAAAATCATAAGAATTAAATAAGTTAAAAATACATAAAAAGTAAATAAATTATCAAAAAGTGAAAACAAAATAAAAATTAAATAAACAAAAAATTAAAAAGTGAAAACTCCAAAAGACTAAAAAATTTCGGGTTCGAGTTGGAGAGTGAACTTAACCCCAAAATTTAAAGTTTGTTGTCCGTGATTTGTTCTAATCCTGCACGCAAAGAGGAGGAAAAATAAAAAATGCAAAGGTCAAATAGAAGTTTCCTTGCAGGTTCCGCATGCAGGAGGAAACTTGGAAGTGAAATGTCCAGGTGCTACAACACACCCCGATCTCGACCCCACACTGAACCCGATCCCTTCAGTGGAAAAAATGAATACCCCGCCACTCTTCAGATGTCGGACTCCGGGAGAACCCTGAACCAGACACCAAAATATATGTTTGGTGGATTGATCCTGTGTGTATAGAAACCCGAAGCGGTCTCCATCCCGATCTCGAACCCGCACAACTTTAAACTAATAAAGGATTTAGACAGAAGATTTCAAAGGAAGAATATGTTGTTATGCACTACCATGATTGCAGGTTTGATACACTAAATGGATTCATTGAAAAGGCTTTAGGAACTTTCAAGCAAATGTAATTCTCGGGTGCAAAGCCAAATTCTACTTATCTTTGCCAGCATCCCCTGTGCGTGTGCATTAATGAGGGGCTTTTGAATGATGCTTAGTAATTTTGACCTGGTAAATAGGCATTCAAAGTAGGAAACGATAATAAACATGAACCATTTGATAGAAAGCGTCGCTCGAAGAAGCATGATCCCATGGAATGCACCAAAGGATGTAATAATGGGAGTATAGAAAATCCACGTCAACTGTTTAACAAAATTCCCTAAAGAAATGTAGTCTCAGGGAACACCATGATTGTTGTATATTCACAAAATGATATGAATAGAATATACATACATAATGGGTTCAATTGTTAGATAGTGTCTTAAACTTTCAAGCAAAAGCCGAATCACATGATTTATTTTTATGTTCTATTTATGTCACGAGAAGGAAGCCCTTTGAACGTGGTATGAACAAAGCATAGAGGGAATGAATTTTTGTCAGATGTATGATTGCAACTGCCATGATAGACATGTGGGAAAATGGAAGCATAGTAAGGAGGTGCTAAAATTTTGATGAAATTTAAAATGCAAATTGGTTATCATACAAAGCCGAGTCCCATAGTTATGCCTACAAATGTGACTCCTGTGGGGTATGGAGGCTGAGAAAGGGCATGTGAAACGTTTAGAGTGAGGAAACTAATGAATTGTATGATAGAATGCTTTCGAGTGATGTAGTCTCACGAAATGTAGTATTTGGAGGCCATACACCAAGAAGGAACATAGAGAAGGCCATGTAAACTATTTGCCAAAATGCCTCAAAGAGATGTGCCATGGAATGCATAGATCACATGATCTACTCAAAATGGATTGTTGAATCGATTTTGGAACACTCAAGCACATACAGTTGGTAGAGGTAAAGCCAAATTCTAGAACCTTTATGTATTATGTGTGGTTTAAATGGGATATGTTGCGGCCTTTGTCAACATTTTTTTTGGATGAGTGTGACAAAATGTGAGTTTTCATAATAGGGTATGAGAATTCCTCAATATTTGAGGTTGAAGGAGGAGAATTGGCCGTTCAGGAGGTAGATAGGGTTTGAGCCCCAAATTTGTAAATGGTTGAAACAATGGATATGCCATCTATTGGTAAAAAGGAAAGCATTTCTGATCAATGTAACGTTTCCAAGGAAATTCTAGAGATTGACATCAAATTTTCTTTCAAATTATGTCTTCGATTCAGTGCAGATCTAATATCCAGAAGGTGAAACTAATTTTGAAGAAGCAGAAAAGAAACCATTTATTGGATTTACTTCACGTTCAAAGGCATTATCTTAGAAACAAGTTTCTTTTCTATGGTTGATTAGCATGTTGGTGAAGGGGAAGCTATCATGAAGGGTGCGGTTATTCATTTCAAACATGAACAATGTTCATCTCAAGATAGATTAATAATAAAATCCATAAATTCACTCAAAATTAATTGATTCATTTGTTTAATTTATTGATCTTTGTGAATCAATTGTGACTTAATTTTAATTGTGTATTTTTTGCAAAATTTATTGATCCTAGAATTTAATGTGATTTTGCAGGAATGGATGCGAATGGTGCCAACGTCAAATCAGACATAGCATTATTTTTAATGTTGTTTATTGAAAATAACATTAATTTAAGGATTTTGTTATTATTTTAATTATTAAATTTAAAATTTCATTATAATTAATCTTAATTGAAATAATTTGTATTGATTAATTTTTTGAATTCATTAGTTTCATGAATTAATCAATACACGTCCATATTTTGTAGTTGCTTTTCAAGAGTTGGAATAAATTTTTAAGGAGATTGACAAAGAAAATATGTAAAAGATGAGATATTTTTTGAAAATAATCATCAAGCTAGAGAGAACTGAATACTTGGTGGTTCCTGTTTCGAGAAGGATGTTGTTTTACATCGTGCAAGATGAAGGACTCAAAATCAAGCTGAAAAGTGCAATTATCAATCTGAGTTAAGTTGAAGAATAGAGTTGCTAACTAAGGTCAGCTAAAACCAAACAAAAGCTGAATCTGGAAGTTACTTGTGAGAAGAGTGACATGCATACAAAAGCTACAAATTTTGATGTCTCAATTTTGACAAGAATTATGTAATCAGTGAACTAATAATTGTCAAATGGAGCTCATTTGTAGGAGTGAGATTTAAAAAATAAAATAAGTTAGCTGATTAGAATTTAGAGGTAGGATAGATGATACATTTTTCATATTTTATTAGTTTAGCTTAGTTAACTCAAAGATATTAGTTTTTGTGCACTGCGAAAGCTTGCCAAATTTGTAAATGTTGTTTATATGTTTTGCAACAGTAGAAGAAACTAGATTTAAACCTGCTTTAAGTTGTTCTTTGGAATGATATTCATTGTGTTAATCATTTGATTTGGAATTCTTTGAGGAATGAAGTTTTATCTTTTCTTTTCTTCAAATTGTGATTTGTGATTTGCTATTAAAGTTTTCACTATGAATGAATGTTCATCTTTGTGTTGATTACAAGTTGATTTGTTTTGCACTTCTAGTTTATGAATTCCTTGAAGAGTAACAGGTTTGGTTAACTAAATGAGTCAACATTCTTTTCTCTCTTGCGTCCCTGATCTATCTTTTACCTTTTTATTTTACCCCCCGATTAGAGTAGGTTTAGATAAGATTCTGATCTTGTAGCAACCAAAAAGCTCAATAACTAGCAGGCCCCTTGAACATTACAACCTCATTGAATACTTAGCAAGATGACAACGTTGTGACCCAGCATCTAGGACTTTGAAAGGTGATTGATTTAATGATTGTTTATCTTTTTTAGGAGAGGTAATATGATTACATATTTCCAACATGTTGTTGTATCAATTTGGCCATCAATAGAAATGGAATTGGCACTAGAAGGAGGGCCCTTGAGCAATTTTGGTTTCTCGTATGGGAGTGGGTTAGATCTTGGAAAACCCAGCTGTTATGGACAATCCTTTGTATATCCCTAGGATTATTCATGAAATTTTTCCTCACATGTATAACAGGCTTCCTTTATTTTTTGACAATGGACAAAAAGCTTCAAATCATTTTAAGATTTGTAGGGATTTATTAACTTTTCTCAAGGTTCGATATGAAGATACTGCTTGTAAACTGTTTGTTGAAACACTTCAAGGTGTAGCATGACAATGGTACATTAATCTTTCACCAAGTACTATTTGTTCATGGATGGAGTTAGAAGTCTTATTCTTAGATCAGTTTGATCTTTTTGCACATATGCAAAATCCATTTCAATTTGCAACTGTGAAAAGAGCACCACATGAATCAATTATTCAGTTTAATCATAGGTTCCTTCTCATGTTTAAGCAAGTTGCAGATTCATATTTGGGTATTAATGATTATGTGGTAAAAGAGCATTATTATTGGGGTTTGAATACTTTATTGGTAGCAAGAATTAAATGTTGTGGTGAGGTTACCACCTTATGAGATGCATTTACCAAAGCTCTCTTGTTGGCACAATCTGGACAAGATGTTAGAAACATGCATAATCAAAGTAAGAACTATAATGATCTTGTACTTGAAAACCACCACCCTTCACATCTTTGCATTGGTTTACCCACATCGCCTACCCACATGAAAAGTCAAGATTTACAAAATCCAATGACATAAGTAAGTATTCCACCTATCAATGAAGTTGTGACTATATCATCTCTATTCGGTCATACTCCAACACATAATCCATTACATCATAATGAAGTTGTAAGCAAAATATTTGATGAGAAAATATATCATTTTGATGTTTTATTTGAAAAAGAGCATGAAAAAGATATAAATTAATAGCATGATGGAAATATCGAGTTAGAAACTAGTTTTGTTGGAAGTATCAATACTAGCAACAATATTGAAAGAGATGAAATATCAACCCAAGACTGCTGTCATAAAAAATTAGCAATACCTTCCAATGCTTTGAATATTTCTTCTGAGCAAGATGCACAACAAGATAAGGGATAGACAAAGGATGGTGTTTCATGTTGGCTAGATATACCACATGTGCAAAATTAATTAAGGGAGAAATTGAAAGAATTAGGATATCTAAATCTATCAAAACTTGTTAGACTAGGTGGATGTAGGATACATCAAAAAAATCAACATTCTCAAATGGAGTACCATGTTTTCCTAGGAAGGATGGAATTATATTTCAAATAGTTGATCACTATTGAAGAAATACTTATGAAAGATCCCTGAAGTATGTATACACTTGAAGAGGGAGATGGAATATTTAGCACACATGAAAAATGATAATGACTCCATCCGAAATGATGAGAGTAACTGTGAGAACATATTGAGCTCTCCCCCATCATCTAATGACCTTGATTCTTGCATCAAGATGGATTCAACAATTGATGAAGCTTCTCTACCTTGCAAAAATCCTCTCGATGTGGAAAATGAGTTTTTTGATGCATTAATAGATTCATTCATGATGGTGGATAAGGAAGAAACACCCTATGATGAGTTAACACGGAAAAATGACATAGCTGATTTGAAGGATGGACATATGGAAAAATAAAGCAACATAGTTATGGGTGAAATTTTAAATGGATCTCATGATAAAGGGTAAGAAGTTGAGTACAAAATTGATTCTTCCAATGAAGGAGATCAAATGGATGTCCAAATCACTCAAGTATTTCCCGATATTCAAGAGGATCAGGTTTACCCTCCTCAAGAAAATAGATTTGATCTTCATGTCGATGAAAGTACTAACATAAATGACTAATATTTTATTGCAGCAAGGAATGTATGATAAGTTGCAATTGGATGAAGCAAAACAATATCAAGCCGACTGTCAAGAGGTTGCTCCAAATATTGAACCACTTCAGCATGATGAAGAGGATGAAATGAGGGAGTATTTTCTTGGTTTTGATTTTGTTTATTCTAATGATTTATTTGAAGAAGATCTTAGTTTATCATGCAATAATAAATTTGATCTTAATAGTGGTAAACTTGGTGTTGACTCAAATGTTCTTGTTAATAATATGCAAAAACATGATCTGGAGAAGTATTTTCTTGGATTTGATTTTGTACATTCAAATGAGCTTTTTGAAGAAAATCCTTGTTCACCATGTATCAATATCATTGAAATTAGTGGCAATGAGTTGGATGCTTATTTTTAGGTTCTTGTTGGTGACATGTTTGAAGAAAATGCTGAGAGAAATCCTCCATCCTTGGAGGAAAAGGGTTTGCAGACTTCACAAGTGGATAATGGGGATGATTTGCTGCTTAGTCCATTTGAGGAGATCAGAGAAATCTGGGACTCCACATCCGAGTGGAATACATAAATGTTGGTAAATGGATATACCATCTGAAAAATGAATCTCACTTTAGGTGATCCATATATGAATATTTCTTTTGGTTCACACCTTGAGGTAAGTTGATTTGATCTTTTGTTATCCAGAAAGATTGTTGAGTCAGGTAAGAAAAATATTGAGCAAATTGATTTAAAGGTTGAGGAAGCTGATCATTTAATTGTTGATGGATGTAATTTAGGAGACATGATAGAAGTTGATAGTCCCAATGAAATTAAAAACACTATTTTACTATTCAAAACTAGCATTGATTGTGATAGGGATATGCGTGAAAGTTTTGAACAAGGTTTGCATGTCTTGAATGCTAATGATATATTGCTAACGAATGCCCTTTATGTTGACATGCATGTACTAGAGCGGAATGGGGTGGTGTTCCATGAGTTGAGACCTTCTGAGAAGGAAGTCATACAACATGAGCATGCCACAATTGAAGATCCTCTAAATCAGGTGGTGTCTTTCCATTACCCTTTGTGTTTTAATGATTTTCAATTTGATTATGACATTGGGGACAATAAAATATGTTTGTGGGTAAATCATGACAAGGTTGAGAACCCACAACTATTAATATTTCAAAATTTATACCCTCAGAATGAATTTATTGCACATAAAATTTACATTTCTGAGTATAAAGATAAATTTGCTAGGTTCAAAACCATACCTAGTAAGTTAAGATTTTTGCACATAATGAAAAATCGATCAGGTTCATGTACAAATTTTCACAGTTTTATGTTTGTAGAGCTTAGTTTTGGAGTTAGTTTAGGATTAGGATTGGTTATTACCATTTTTTAGTTAAGTTGTTTTTCTTTTTGTTTTGGTTTCTTTTGTTGGTTTTGGTTTCTTTTCTTTCATTATGTTGTTTTCCTTTTGTTGTGTCCTCTTGTTTTTGTTTTTGTTTTTGGGTTTGTTTGTTTTCTTTTGTTTTTTTCTTTGGTTGTTTGTTTGCTGGTTTTTGTTCTCATTTTCTATTTTGTCTTGTTGGTTCATTGTGTGTTGTGCTCCTCTCTTTTATTGCCTATTTCTTTTCTTTCTTTTGGGGGTTCCTCTCATTGACAATAGAAGTTGAGTTATCGTATGCAAGTCAGCTTGAATCATGAATCTGTTGAGAGTCTGTTGTTTGTATTTTCAAACACTTGATTATTTAGTTGCTTTGAAAAATTTGATTTACTTTCATCCTTTCCAAACTGGGGAATGTTAGCATGGATTAGGACTTGGTACATTATGTATTTTTGGGGAGTTTTTGAAAGTCTATCATACTTTGCACATCTTAAGAAGTCCATCAGTTAGTTTAAATGAGGTGGGGTAGCTCTATTCCAAGTGAAAAATCTAAAGAGTTACATTTGTTTCACGATGTTCGTCATAGTTCTCAACCTGCCACTTAAGCTTCACTGGTTGAGAATTGAGGGAAAACCAAAAATTATACTTCAAAAGAATCAACACTTGAGAAAAGAGAAAGGAAATAAAATATGAAAATGAACTCAATCAGAAAGGGTGATTCAAGTATCCCTACCAAGGCTATAGATGCTTGGTTGGCCGTAGAGCGATGCTTAGAGAGAACCAGAGGTATCTTTGTTGGGGCTATAAATGCCTATCTGACAGTAGAGCTATGCCCATAATATCATTGCATATAAAAAATGTAACTCACAACTACATAGCTTGGGTAGAGTCTATTCCATTTTGATCAAGACAATGCTTATGAAGGGGAATGAGTCATTTGCGCACACAAACAAATTTCAGTTTCATCTCAAACCTCTATCATGTTCCAGTTTTGATTTGGTTGCAATTCTTAGATTGCTTTGAATGAGAATAAATCATATATTTTGAGTATTTGGAGGGTTACATGTTTTAAAATTCTTAGAGCATTTCCCAACTAAGTCACCATTTGTTATGCCTTGCATACACACCCCAAATTTTTGCTTGGAAAAGTCGAGGACCCCCTCTATTTTCTATTGTTTCGTTGGTTGTTTTGTCATGGGCTTGATTTGTCATTTTTTTCTTCATCTTTTCTCGTGCCTTTCTTGTTTTCCTTTTTCGGGATTGGGTTTCAGAATAAAACCTGAAATTTTCCTCAAGAGAGGGTTTAGGTTCCATGTGTTGTCCCGAATCCGATCTCCACTTGCTTGTCTTTGTTTTGTCAAAATCAAGTTTCAAAATGGAATCGACACTTGACCCCTTTCGGGGTTTCGAGTCCTAGTTCCATCCCAACTCCGATCTTTGATTCTTTGTTTTCTTCTATCTGGCATGGGAATCGGGTATCAGACCGACACCAAAACCAACAAACTTTCCAAGGTTCCTATTCCTAGTGTCATCTTGATCCCAATTCCTGCATCCGTTGTAATTTTTGCCTATTGGGTTCGGGTTTCAAAACTTTCTCAGAAGCTTGCACTCTTTGAAGGTTCTCGTGTTGAGTTTGTTCCTGATCCTAATGTCTGGCCTAGTTGTTTTTGTTTTGTCTTTGTCCTCGTCTCGTTGTGCCACTTATTCATCTGGTTTCGTTTGTTTGTTTTGTCTTCTTCATTTCATTGCATCTAGTTTTGCGTCGTTCATTTTTTTCTTTCGCCATTCCTTTGTTTTCAAATTTTGTGTTTGAGTCTCAAAAATACAAAAATTAAAAAAAATTAAAAATAGAAAAATAGAATAAAAAAGTGAAAAGCGCGAAAATAAAAAATCTAGAAAATTAAAAAATTCCCAAAGATTTACATTTTCAAAATAAATAAATAAATATTAAATAAATAAACTTATTTTATTTTATTTTAAAAGATATACAAAGTTTAAATTTTAAAATAAATGAGTTTTAAAAAGATTGTAAGTTTAAATAAAAAAATCTTTTTAACATTTAAAAAGATTTATAAAATCAAAAAATCATAAAAAAATTAAATAAGTTAAAAATACATAAAAAGTAAATAAATGGGTATGTGCAAGATCATCATGGATAAAACATGCCCTTAAGTGGCAATAAAAAAGACGAAAAATCAGAGTTAGACAACTTGACGTAAAAATTTGAATAAGTTATCTATATTATTTCAAAAAACTGTAAAAATAGAATCTGTAGCAAATTGAATGTATTTTCTAAACTACTAGACCTTTATTTTTAAAAAATAAATCTATTTGGTAAAAAATTGAAATTTCAATGCAGTAGTATTTAAATTTCAAGGTAAAAATAAGAAGTAGGTGTCTGTCTGACCACTCTCACCACAATAAAATGATAATATTTTTTTATAATATTTTAGATATAAGTAGAGGACTCATCTCCCGATGTGATGAATATTTTTTTATAATTTTTTTCCAAGTAAATAATTAATTATGATTTTTTTATTACAAATTTTTAAAAATATAAAAGCTTGTCTGTCTAATCACCTTAACTTGGTAAAAATTCATGAAATTCAATTTGTTTTTGTTTAATCCTATAGTATGTGAAGCATAGAATGTGATGCATGTTTTGGATTCAAAAAATGTGATATCGTTTGAAAGTTATAGATGTTTTGCAATCAACCTATCAATGAAGGCTTTATTTGTAATTCTAATAGAAAATGAATATTAATTATTTATTAAATTAAAAGTAAAGTATAATTTATATTGGTGGAAAGATGAGAATATCCTCTAACAACCCTTTTCGTTTCATCAATTTTGGGTAAAAAAAATGTCATCAGCCACATGGGCCATTATATGGCTTACATATCGCCACTTTTTGGCCCATCATGATCTTGCACATACCCAAATTATCAAAAAGTGAAAACAAAATAAAAAATTAAATAAACAAAAAATTAAAAAGCTAAAAGTCCAAAAAACTAAAACTTTTTGGGTTGAGGTTGGAGAGCGAACTTAACCCCAAAATTGAAAGTTTGTTGTCCGTGATATGTTCTGATCTAGCACATAAAGGGGAGGAAAAATTAAAAATGAAAAGGTCAAATAAAATTTTCCCTTCGGGTTTCATGCGTGGGTGGAAACTTGGGAGTGAAATGTCTAGGTGTTGCACACAACCCGATCCCGACCCCGCACTGAACCTGATCCTGTCAGTGGAAAAAATGAAAAACCCTACAACTCTTCGAATGTCAGACTCAAGGAGAACCCTGAACCAGACACCAAAACATATTTTTGGTGCATGAATTTCTCCCAATCCTGCGTGCATAGAAACTTGAAGCGGTCTTTGTCCCAATCCCAAACCCACACAACTTCAAACTAATAAAGAATTTCGACACAAGATTTCAAAGGAAGAAGATGCTATTATGCACTACCACGATTGCATGTTTGATACATTGAATGGATTCATTGAAAAGGCTTTACAAAATTTCAAGAAAATGTAATTTTCGGGTGCAAAGCCAAATTTCACTACCTTTGCTAGTGTCCCTTGTGTGTGTGCATTAATGAGGGGCTTTTGAATGATGCTTAGTAACGTTGCCTTGGTAAATGGGCATTCAAAGTAGGAAACAATAAGAAACATGAACCATTTTACAGAAAGCACCACTCGAAGAAGCTTGATCCCATGGAATGCACCAAAGGATGTAATAATGGGAGTATAGACAATCCACATTAACTGTTTAAAAAAATGCCCTATATATATGTAGTCTCAGGGAACACCATGATTGTTGGATATCACAAAATGAATCAAATAGAATATACACATAAAATGGGTTTGATTGTTAGATAGCATCTTAAATTTTCAAGCAAAAGCCTTGGGGGGTGAAGAAGCTGAATCAAATGAGTTATTTTTATGTTCTTCTATTTATGTAGTGAGAAGGAAGCCCTTTGAACGAGGTATGAACATCCAACAAAGCACATGGGGAATCTAGTTTTGTCAGATGTGTGATTACACTTTCCATGATAGACATGTGGGAAAATGGAAGCATAGTAAGGAGGTGCTGAAAGTTTGATGAAATTTAAAATGCAAATTGGTTGTGATACAAAGCCGAGTTCCATAGTTATGCCTGCCAAATGTGACTCCTGCAGGGTATGGAGGCTGAGAAAGGGCATGTGAAATGTTTAGACCAAGGCAACTAATGAATTGTATGAAAAAATGCTTCTGAGTGATGTAGTCTCACAAAATGTAGTATTTGGAGGTCGTACACCAAGAAAGGACATAGAGAAGGCCATGTAAATTGTTTACAAAAATGCCTCAAAGATATGCACCATGGAATGCATAGATCACATGATCTGCTCAAAATGGATTGTTGAATTGATCTTGGAACTCTCAAGCACATACAATTGGTAGAGGTAAATCCAAATTCTGGAACCTTTGTGTAATATGCATTGTTTAAATGCAATATGATGTGGCCTTTGTCGACATTGTTTTTGCATGAGTGTGACAAAATATGAGTTTCAAAATAGGTATGATAATTCCTCAAGGTCTGAGGTTGAAGGAGGAGTATTAGCCATTCAAAAGGTAGATAGGGTTTGAGCCCTAGATTTGTAAATGGTTGAAACAATGGATATGCCATCTATTGGTAAAAAGGAAAGCATTGTTGATCAGTGTAACTTTTCCAAGGGAATTTTGGAGATTGACATCAGATTTTCTTTCAAATTGTGTTTTGGATTCAGTGTAGATCTAATATCTAGAAGGTGAAATTAATTTCGAAGAAGGAGAAAAGAAACCATTTATTGGATTTACTTCACATTCAAAGGCATTAGCTGAGTAACGAGTTTCTTTGCTATTTTGGATTAGCATGTTGGTGAAGGGGAAGTTATCATGAAGGGTGTGGTTATTCATTTCAAACATGAACAATTTTCATCTCGAGATAGACTAATAATAAAATTCATCAATTCACTCAAAATTAATTGATTCATGTGTTTAATTTATTGATCTTTGTGAATCAATTGTGACTTAATTTTAGTTGTGCATTTGTTGCAAAATTTATTGATCCTAGAATTTAATGTGATTTTGCGGGAATGGATGCGAAGTGCCAACATGAAATGAGAAATAACATTATTTTTAATGTTGTTTATTGAAAAAAACATTGATTTAAGTATTTTTTTATTGTTTCAATTATGAAATTTAAAAGTTCATTAGAATTAATCTTAATTGAAATAATTTGTATTGATTAATTTTTGGAATTCATTAGTTTCATGAATTAATTAATGCATATTAATATTTTGCAGTTTCTTTTCAAGAGTTGGAATAGATTTTTAAGGAGATTGGCAAAGGAAATATGCAAAAGAGGAGAGATTTTCTAAAAAGAATCATCAAGCTAGAGAGAACTAAATACTTGGTGGTTCTCGTTTGGAAAAATTTTTGGGGAAGGATGTTTTACATCATGCAAGATGAAGGGCTCAAAGTCAGGCTGAAAAGTGCAATTGTCAATATGAGTTAAGCTGAAGAATAGAGTTGCTAACTGAGGTCAACTAAAACCAAACAAAAGCTGAAACTGAAAATGTTTCTTGTGAGAAGAATGACATGCATAAAAAAGCTACAGCTTTTGATGTCTTAGTTTTGAGAAGAATTATGTAATCAGTGAGCTATTAATTGTCAAATGGAGCTCATTTGTAAGGGTGGGAATTTTTTAGAAAAAGAAGTTAGCTTATTAGAATTTAGAGGTAGGATAGATGATACATTTTTCAGATTTTCTTAGTTTAGCCAAGTTAACTCAAAGATATTGGTATCTGTGCACTGGTGAAGCTTGCCAGATTTGTAAATGTTGTTTATCTATTTCATAACAGTAGAAGCAACCATATTTAAACCTACTTGAAGTTGTTCTCTAGAATGATACTTTTTGTGTTAATCATTTTTTTTAGAATTATTTGAGGAATAATTTTTTTTATCTTTTCTTTTGTTCAAATTATGATTTGCGATCTGCTATTAAAGTTTGCAATGTGAATGAATGTTCAAATTTGCATTGATTATAGGTTGATTTGTTTTGCAGTTCTAGTTTTTAAATTTCTTGAAGAGTAGCAGGTTTGGTTAACTAAATGAATCAATATTCTTTACTCTCTTGTGTCCTTGATCTATCTTTTTCCTTTTTTTTACCCCTCGATTAGAGTAGGTTTAGATAGGAGCTCGATCTTCCAACAACTAGAAAGCTCAATAACTAGCAGGCCCCTTGCACATTACAACCTCATTGATTGCTCAACAAGGCAACAACATTGTGACCCAACATCAGGACGTTGGAAGGTGATCGATTTAATGATTATTTATCTTTTTAAGGAGAGGTAAGGTGATTACATCTTGCCTGAATGTTGTTGTGTCAATTTGGCCATCAACAAGTCTTTTTTGATTTATTGGTAGGGGTAAATCCATTATAGATCTCACTCTTTCCAGATCTATTGCAATTCCCTCCTTGGATACAACAAAAACAAGTAGCTTACCTTGAGGTACTTCGAAAACAGATTTTGGGATTTAAAGAAATCTTGAACTTTTGACACCTCTGAAAAACCTATTCTAGATGATCAAAATGATCAACCTTTAACTTTGAAAAAATTGTCAGGTCATCCAGATAAATCACAATGATTGAATTGATCAATCCCTTGAAAGAAATTTCCATGGCTCGTTGAAAGGTCACACCAGCATTTGAGAGTCTGAAGGGCATCTTTGCATATGCAAACATTCCCCACTTGGTGGTAAATGTTGTTTTATGTTGGTTGCCTTCCTTGACATATACCTGATTGTATCTTGAGAAACCATCAAGTAATGAGAACATTTCTAACCTGGCCATAGTCTACAAGATTTGCTCCATTGATGGAAAAGGGTAGTGATCTTTTAGTGAGGCCTTATTAAGGTCTCTAAAATTCATACAAAGTCAAATGTCACCATTTTTCTTCCAAACCGGTACCAAATTAGACACCCAAGTTGAGTGCTTAATCGGGTAAATGATTTGAGACTCAATTAATTTAGTGAACTCCTGAGCCATCAATGCTTCAACTTTCAGATTAATAGGCCTTTGCTTTTGTCAGACTGGTTTTGACCCTTCGATCAAGTCAATGTTATGTTGAATTATTCTAGGATCATATTGTATAAGATCATCATAGGTCCATGCTATAAATTTGTTGTACTTAGAACACAAATCTCTTAACCTTTCCTTATCTTCCCACGAAACATTTCTTTCAACTTTTAGCTTTCTCTCATTTTCAACATCCAACTCCTCATAATCCTTTTCATCAGCTGTAAACCTTTTCTTGTTGTTCCTCACATCTTCACAGTCAAAGATATTTTCGAGGGAGATTAGACCTTGAGGGAGCTTATTTCCCTTTAGTTGAATGACCTGCTCTTCAGAAGGTTGAAATCTTGGTTGTGGATAGTCGAAAAATCCTTTCAAATTTTGGATGAAAGTGGCAATTGAGGTGTCATCCTCAAACACTTACCAATTCCGATCATTATCAAGAATCGATGGTCAGATAATGATTTGCACTGTGCTCTGCTTTGAATCAAAAATCAGTTCAAACTGTGACCCGATTGAAGCCATCTGATTTGTTATGTTGTTTTGAGATTGGGGAAGGACTTGCACATTGAAACCTTTGAAACATTCAATCAAATCCCATATTCTATGCCTATATGACTTCCTTCTTGTATTTTTAGTAGCTTCTTTCTTGCGAACCTGGCTCAAATTTAACTCAGAATCTCTGAATGCCTGCAACCTTTTTGCACCCATTCGCTTGGCAATAAATAAACCATGGATCAAGGCTTCATATTTTTTGTCATTATTAGAGCACAAAAATTGGAATTGATAAGCCTTGAGGGTCTCTGATCTTGTTGGAGATAGTAATAAGACTCCTGCTCCAAAACTAGCTTTTCTTTTAGCACCATCAAAGTATAGGGTCCATAGAAGATTATCTATCGGATCATTGTATCTTTCCTATTCTTTCATCAGTTTCTGATAGACCAGGTCATCATCAAAGATCACGTACATTCCTAGTCCTATGACATGTAAATTTTTGAATGGATTGAAGTCGATGAACTAGTTGACTAGAACTTCTTCTTCAGGAGTTTTCTCACTTATATCTTCTTCGTCTCCTAGCATTTCCACACAATATCCCTCCTATCTTGAGAAAGAGGTATGCATTGCTTCAAAACAAAGGACTACATTGTCTGCTATATTTTTAGGGTGCAAACACTTAGAAAGAATCTTCATCTTTTCTCTTTGCTTGGTTCTTAATATCAGATGGGACCATTCCAGTGCCAAGTATCCACCCAAATTTGTAGTGAAATCTCTAGAAAGACACATCCCAAAAATAAGGGGAATATCTATTACCACTACCTCTTGTGAGACCGTCTAGCTTGGGCATGAAAAGAGGGTCAAAGATAGATCTTTTATCTAATCAATTGTAAAAACCTTCTTTCTATCCAACTGCATGATTCCCTCTTCGAGAGGTTCATACTTAAACATTAAGGAATCAACCACTTGCTGTGACATGACCTTTGTACTAGCTCTTGAATCAATCATGTTGTTGTGCAAAATTTAATCTCCCACAATTAATGTTAAAAATAAAGGAGTATGCTTTGGATTGCTTAACTCTTCCTCTTTTACATCACCCACATTGTTTGTATAATCTACAACTTTTGGAGCTTGATGATCCAATGTGGGTCCTTTATCTTTCCTTTGATCACATGACAAAACTATGTTCATCTCCGGTCCTTGTTCCTCATTTCCAATGCTTCCCAAAGCAATGTCTTATGCTCGAGAATATATATAACATCCCATAATGACACATTGGAAGGTGCCTTCTTCAATTGCTCCACCATGTTGAGTGTCTTGATTGGCAGGGCCTTTGGCCTGAATGGTGGAATCTCTCTCAACTTCGGAGGAAGATAGTCTATCATGAATGGGTTTGGTATCTTATCTGACTATTTTTCGGGTGACAGTGGAATCCGTTGTTACTGAATCGATTGAATAGTTGACTACATGAACTATTTTTCCTGTGATGGTGGTTGACATTGTTGAGGAGAAGGTAGAGTTTGCAGCATGTTTTCTCCCATGAGCCTTCTCTTTGATCTAGTGTTGTAATTCAACTGGACCTATGGAGTACTGGTTGTTGGAGCTTCATTTGCGAATATCGCATCTTCTTCTTCCATCCAAGAAAAAAGTGCTTGATTAGGTGTCATATCCAACTCTTACTCTATGGACATTCCTTGCATTTGTGCTCTAAGACAGGCATTCTCTATTTTGAAAAACTCATATCCTTCCGCATTCAAAAGTGTTCCTTTGATTCTTTGCTCTACTATCCTTTGGTACATGTTTCCCTTTAGCTAATTTTGGGGCATATGGCTATCATTGCAAGGGAAGCACCATGCATTTTCATCATCCACCAGGTTATTCTGGCCTGGAATCAACTCCTTTTTGTGGCTATCCTTGACTGTCTGTAACGACATGGTGACTGGAACTATCTAGTTGGCAGGTGTTGCTTGTTGACCTCCCCGACTCGAAGGTCCTTGGTATGTGCTCTATTGATAGAATGGCCTTCCTCCCTGATAGTCTTGACTAGCTTTCTTCGGAGGGGACGCTTGTTTCAACTTAATGAGAAATAACTCATTAGCAAAATATCACATCAGACTCTTCATATCATTGATGTATGTTATTATAGATGAAGAACTTGACGTGCTTGATTGTGCGGTGGGGTATACATAAATAGATTGGGGTGAAACCAAACCTGTCATTTGTATCACAAAATCTCTCAAAGCAACTTCCTCTCGAGGTGCACTCAAAATTTCTACAAAAACATGCATTAGAGGTCATTGTGGAAGCTTCTTGACATCCATCAAGCTATTCTTTGTGCATAGCACCACCTCGTATGCATCGGGTAATATATCTCCTCCCATAGAGGTTATCATCACCATAATAACTGAATTGATAGCCTTTAGGTAGAACATGAACGCCATCGTAGCTTGAGGTTGGGTGGTCATTGGGATCCTCTGCTAGGTCTTGTTAAACCTAGTATTGAAGTCAATCATGGCTTCTTGTGGAGATCTCTTGATGGTGATCAGTTGGTGAAGTAGTGAAGAACGATCTCCCTTTTTCAAAAAACATTCAAACAACTTTTCTTCAAGACCATCCCACGAGTTGATAAAATCAGAAGTCAGAGATCTATACTAATCTTGAGCCTTCCCTTTGAAAGAGATAGCCAAAAATCTCATAGAATTTTTTTTCTCCGTGATATTGTGCACTCTACATACCTCTGCTATGTCTTGGAGGTGCTCGAAAGGGATTTTAAAGTCTTCCTCAGAGAATTTTGGAATAGCATTGAGGGTATGGTGGGCTAGACATTGGGATGAGTTGGTGGCTATAGTGGACTACCATTTTCCTAGGTTACAAAATTTTTGGGAGCAGGAGGGGGCACTTGATCCATAGAGAAAAGGTTCCTATGAATTGGGTAAACTAGTATTCTTATGTGGAAAATTTGATCACGAGGTGGAGTAGATAAGGCTCTAAAATTTGGGCTCTTACTCCTTGCTCTATTGCTTATTACAAGCGATACAAAACCTGTAAATATTCTTCTCCTAGGTACCAAAGAGGGTACTTGGGAGTACTGGAAATGGCCCTTTGAAGATGCTCTTGTTTGGACTCTAGGCATGAGACTTCTAATTTCCTTGGTCTAATTTAGAGATATTTCTGATTTCTAATCAGATGGTCAAAAAACTTGTCCCATTGAGCATGCCAGAAAAATAATTATTGATCATCAAATATTGCACCTCTCTAACAATCTTAAAGGAAATTCAATTAGTGGGGGAACAATATGCACCTCATTGAATTCCTTCAGGATTTTTATAGAAAGTCGACTCTTCTCTGAGTTTGGGAAAAGGGAAAAAAGAAATGTAATCAGAAAAACATAGAAATGGTGATGCACCAACATTTTTACAACATTTCAAGACCTCAAGTTCCTTTCTATGAATGACATGATAGACACAGAATGCCACATCCCTTCATTGTTGGGAAGAGAAGGAGTAGTAGAGGCTAGATATAAGCACAGTGTAATCATTCAATCTACCCATAGGAAGTGTTCATTAAGATCCGACCAAGCATAGAAGTTTCAGGAGTCAATATAAAAGCTTTCATAAGCTACATGAACTCTTCCTCATAATATATCATAACATGAAGAAATAATAACCATTAAAAGAAATAGAGAAGTCCAAGGACATAATCCAATTTTCTATAGATTATAAATTTATCATGCACACATACAACATGGAAATTGAATAATGAAACTATTTAGATTAAGGTAGACACAATGTTCCATTCTGGACAAAGATATAAAGAAGGAAATATTGACAACTGCAATACCATGCATAGTTTCAAGTGTTTCTCCCAAATAACTCGTACTTAAAATATCAAATGAACTTTAAAACAGAGGTCGGATTTCAATTCAACAATAGTTTGAATAAAAAATATATAACATGCCAGAATGAAGCAATGTTTTTGTAATTTTTTATGAAAATAGTCCTATAATTATGAAATCTAAAGAAACTTTATCCAAAAGGAATACTTCAAGAACCCTTTATTCCTATTGTCGCTTCCAATTTATAGTCACCAAAGATAAAGAAATGCTGACTCCATTCAGAAGTAATGACTATCAAGTGTCTACATTTGATATCTGGAAATCCGATCCTAGATATTTGATTAGGTCGTGGTAATCTTGCTCACGAAATTTAAACTTTTGCATTAATATCCTTAAGATATTTTAATAGGATTACCCTCCATAAACGCTCAAATCCTAGAAAATAGCCTAGAAAAAGTCTTGTTGACCGATCAAGTGGCTCTGGTGGCACTGACACATCATTTCTTTAGAATAAGGCAAGGCACACTCCAAATAACTTTGAAAGAAGGTTCTCCCAAGTACAAATTTTGCTGTAGTGAAGAAATGGCGTGTGAAGTGGGCGGATAGTTGTGAAAAGCACTTTTAAGAAATATTTTGCTAGGTCGACACATAGTTCGACTCCCATCGAAAAGGAAAGCGATCAATGAAATGCACATAGCCACCATGTGGCACATTGCATGCCTTTCGGAAGCTAACTCCTTTTCACACACTGATCTTCTCGAGGCCAAAAGTAAAAGCCGAAAATTAAAAAGACTTAAGGAATTTTTTTGCTTCACAATATCCTTGCAAGAGGTTAAATTGGTTGTCTTCTCCTTTGGAGCTTCCAAATCCCTAGGCCCAAATGAGTCTTGTCCAAGGTGCTCTTGTGAAAGCTTAGATAAATCATTTAGTAAGGAAAGAAAAATGGGCTAGTTCTCGTAGGACATCAAAGGCTAGATAACCTCCTTCACCCAAGAAGCGCACAATATCAATTTTTTTCTAAAAATGGCCTATGTTTGGAGTTTTTTTATCGCAAAAATGACAAAGGCATCACCATTTGCAAAGGAATCGCCATAATTCAAATTCCAAACAATGATGCCCAGTACATTCAAATTCTAAATTGTGACTAGCATCACTATTTACACTAACGTTAAGATTTGAAACTTGCAAACCCTAATCCTAAATTACAAATCAAGTAGATGCACTGCTATTTACAACCACGTCACAATTTAACAAATGGAAAACCTAATTTTAAATCACAAAATGCAACGCCATTCACAATGGCATCGCTAAAAAGGTGAAAAGCATCACTGAAACTCAAAATAGCGTCACCATATAGTGATGTTGGCCCAAACCAAATTTCAAAGCCTCATAAATGCACAAAAAAGTCAAAATGCAAGGAAAGTTTTGAATTTCATACCATTGGTCCTATGCCTAGAGGCCTCTAGTACTCTCGAACCTAATCAAAAATATGTCGTGGGAGCACTCGTTGCACCATTTTTTCAAGAGCTCAGAGATCAAAGTGCGACAAATCTCTCAAATGTGAATGCACAAATGACTTGAAAGTGAACCTTCATCGCTTATCTAAGCCTAAAAATTAGGGTTTTTTGCCTTAATTTGAGCCAAAAGTTAGGGTTTTGACCTATTTTACCTATTTCTAACCTATGCAACCTATTTTTGATCTATTTTTTGAGTTTTTGAGGCCATTTTTGGCATCCCGAGGCCTGTTTTAGCACCTGCACCTATATTTAACCTTTGTCTAGAAATCAACCCAAAATTCAAAATTTTTGCCTAATTTCTCAAGGAGGTAGGGAAACAACTTATTCCTTTTACTGGGGAAATAGTGGGGCATCTAAAAAAAATACACTATTTTTTGATTTGAGTAGTATTTTTAATTTGAAAAGCGTCAATATTTGAACCAATGTAACAGGTACCTCGCTTCAAAGAGGGAAAAAATGTAGACACTTAAAAATGTTCAGAATGATATCATGCACTTGAATATGATATTCTAACACCATTTCATGGTAAAACCCATCCTCTTTTTTCACTTAATTGATTAAATTATCCTAGCTATTTAATCAATCCAATCATTTTCATCTATTTATCTAATTGACCTAATTAGGTTAATTCACTCCCTTTTGGACTAACATTTCATCTTGTTAAATTGGATAAAACAAGTTATCTAATTTAATCCCTAAGTCCTCTTATTTAATTACATAACCTTGAAGCTATTTAATTAAGTATCATATCACATCCCCCTCTTTTTCATTAAAACATTTATTTAATGAATATCATTTAATTCCCATAATTTACATAATTGAAACATTGTTTTAAATTATCAAATTACTAATTAAATCTAATCCTCCCACTTGCAAGGGAATATTCTTGAGAATATTCCTCCTTTTCACATTCCTCCAAAAAGGATTCTCATGAAATATTCCTTCCCCTTTGCAGATTAAAATTTGGTTTTAATTAACTAAATAACTAATTTTTCTCCAAAGGGAATATTCTTTCCTTTTGCACTCATTTGAAAAAGGAAAAGTTCTTTTTTGAAATAAACTTTCAACAAGACTTCTTGTGCAAGTTTTGAAAATGTGTTTGTTTGGATGAATTTAGGCCCTTGATTAAATATCATCTTGCATCCTCAACCATTGATGGGAATCCATTATCCATGCCTCCATCTTCCTTCCATTTTGACCATTGATTGATCCTTTTGATCTTGACCATTAGTTTTATTTTTCCTATTTTATTAATAGAGCTTGCATCTATTGAATAAGGATCCATATTTTTAATAGTAACTTATGCTATTAAAATTACTCTCATTTTGCACTCACTTTCTATGTTTTAAAAGCATTTTAGGTCATTTTACATGCATATTAGCTTAGAACATCCATTAATGGCTTCCATGGTAACTTAGTTACATCCATTTAGTATATTTTGAAATTGTGGTTTTAATATTTCAAATCTTGCATACATTTAGAATAGCTTTGCATACACTCATATCAATTATCTTAGCATTCATTATGTTAAAATAGATTTTATCACATTTTATCACACATCTCTAATTGGTTTTATCGATTCACTTCAATAGAATCGATTGAAACAAGCTCATTATCCAAGGGATTGGGAAAGGGTAGCCATTCCACATCAATGCGACACCACTCCCCCAATAGGATAATTTTCAATGGATTGGAATAGATGTTTTATGAAGCTTTCGTATTTTAATATGTTAGTTTCAATGACTTCTTAGCTTAGTTTACATTGAATGATATTATTGGGATTGATGCATAGTGGCTTAAATATGCTTCAAGTCCTCATGGATCAAGTGTAGTTGGCCTATACTACGTCATCGGTCACACCTACCCTTTACTAAAAACAAGAAGTTAATGAATATTCTTGTTGTAAGTTTGTATGTTGATGATTTTTGTATACAAGTAGTAGTTCTAAGATGAAGGATGAATTCAAATTTTCTATGATGAATGAATTTGAAATGAAATATTTTCTAAGAATGGAGATTTATCAAAGTGAGAATGAAATTTTCATTTGTTAAAAAAAGCATACAAAAGATATGTTGAAGAAATTTGTTATGGTTGATTGTAAACCAATCTCCACTCCAATAGCTTATGGAGTTGTTTTGTGTAGAGATGATGGTGCTGAAATAGTTGATGAGACAACTTATAGGATTATTCTTGAAATTTTGATGTTTCTAACTCACACAAGACCTAATATTGCTTATTCAGTTTCACTCATTTCAAGGTACATGAAAGAGCCATCTGAAATACATATGAAGGCAGCCAAGAGAATTTTGAGGTATGTGAAAGGTACTCTAAATTTTTCTATTCATTACTACAGTTGTAAAAGGTTCAATCTTGTTGGTTTTAAAGATTTTGATTGGGGAGGTAGTTTGGATTACCACAATTCTAAATCTAGTAATTTCTTTTCTTTTGGTTCTTGTTTGATTACATGGGGCTCAAATAAGTAGAAAATTATTTTTCTTTCTTCTACAAAAGTAGAGAATCTTTAAGTTAGCTTAGTAGCTACACAAGCATTATGGATTAGAAATTTTTTAGAAGAAATTGGAGAGAAACAAATTCAGCCTATAGTGATTTTTTGTGATAATACAAGTTCCATCAAATTGGACAAGAATCTAGTACACCATAGTAGAAAAAAACAATTTGATTTAAAGTATAATTATTTTTGAGATTTGATGCAAAATAAAGAAGTAGAACTTAGGTATATAAAGGCAAAAGAATAGCTTGTAGACATTTTCACTAAGGTAGTTGCAAAAGCTCAGTTTTTGACTCTCCAAGATCTGATTGTGAGGCCTCTCAACATCAAGGGGGAGTATTTTGGATAAATGATCTTCAAGATAAGCTAAATATTTACCAGTTGGCACCTCACCACAATCTATAATGTAATCTTTTGTTTCCTTGTTTTTCTTTTTTAGCTTTAATTTTTATTAGAAACCTCTGAGCATGTAAAAACCTGCCTTTATTTAGTTTTTTTTTTTTTTTCATAGCTTTATTTTCTATAAATCACTGTATTTGGATGCCATTTTGTGAAGAACCTAGTTAAGTTTTAATAATTATACAAAGTGTTTTTTCAAACTGTTGAGACAATTGGAAGTGATTTTATTTATCACTGTTCTTTAATTTTTTTTTTTGTTATGTGTTATCTATTATTATGATTATAATTATTAGTTGGTTGAATCTAAGCAAGGGCTGCTTTTAAATTCTTCAAATTTGACATATTTTCTATTTCCTTAAATCATACTTTTGTTTAGTTACTTCCATACAAATAATTTATAGTTAGTTCCTCTTATGGTAGAATATTATAGTATTTTTTTTTTCTATTTTTTATTAGTTAATCTTTAGGAACACGTGTTAGGGTTAAAATTAATATTTGTTTATAATTCTCAAATTTCTTAATTTTTTTTGTATTTTTTGATTATTATTTTCTACTTGGCTAGCAAGAAATTGGTTTGTAGGAAAATTAATTTCTAATTAGTTTAGAGAAGGAAAGAAAAAAACATGACAAATATAAAACACAAAGAGTAAAAAAATTAAACTTATTTTAAAAGTCGTTTATATTAAAAAAATGAATCATTTTAGACAATATTATTTTGGAGTGTTTCAAAATGTACCTCATAAAATGACTTTATAGAGAATTCAACATAAGATTTATTGCATTGTAGTACTTTACATCATATTATATCAACCATGAAAGCTTCTTTTAAGTTGATAGAAAGGTATAAGCCACTAGTAAGGGTTAAGATTCTCATTAATAATTGAGTTCTACCATTAGTCTTTCAGATTACTAGAAGCGATGGTAAATAATTGTACTTGTATTTGGGTGGTTTTGGGATGCATTCCTTTCTATAAAATGCACTTACAAGCCTAATGATACTTGGAATCCTTTCAATATGTTGTCAAAAACATGAATTGGTGAGTAGGGTTTCCTTTTATGGGTTGTCACTCATGAGCACAAAAAATAATATTTTTGGTAGCTAGGGGAAGTACTTTCTTTTACAAATTTAAGCCCCAATCTAGTGATTTGATCATTAAAAATCTCTTAGATAATTATTTTTCTCAACAAGTTTAAATTCAATTTCAAAGGTAGGAAGGGTGCTATGAAAATTTTAAGAGATAATTTGTGCATAAATTACTCTTTGTTGAATTTCTTAAGGCACTATGCCATAAAATTCATGTGCCTTGTCTATGGTTATAAATTTTGTATACACACCTTCAATGAAACTTACAAATATAACATATAACAAAAACTTATCTTCCATTATGCTTTGATGGATGTCCATGCCTTCTTCCAAAACTCTCATTTTGGCACATGAAAGGAGGATTCTAAAAAAGGTTCTTGAGTCTAGTTCATGTTGGCAAGATAAATTGCTAACAACATTTGGTGTTGTCATTGATGGAAACTCTAGTCTGTGATTAGATACACACATCATCATTTGATCATACCGGAAGACAGATTGAAGACAATTAAGGAAGAACAAAGCATCTAATAGTTTTATGTTCATTGATTCTTATGAAGATTTTTTGTTATCATTTTGAGTTGTGTATCTCAGAGAATGTTGTTTGGTATATGATATCTGAGGCTATTAAATCTTATTGGCTCGTATCAATCTGTCTGTGAGTTTGAAGATCCAGTTAGTTAATTTCTTGTTCATCAGTGCATGAAGTCCGACCCGATTGATATAACATGTCATAGATGTTTGGAAAGTATTTGTTTAAGTATTTTTGTGTTTGAAAATGTTCATTTAGATCCTTACTATGTCGGAGCTGACTTTGGGTGTTGCGTATCAAGAATTAAAGGTGGATTGAGCCGATAACTTGAATATATTTTTACTTTTGTTTTAGCCGATAGTTAGTGATTAAATTCTTAGTCATGGATATATATAGGAGTTAAAATATATCATTTTGAGAGATGTGAAGTTTGTGTGATTTTCAAATATCAGAAGTGATGAAGAGTGATTATACACAGTTTCACTTGTGCATTAAGGATTTTGTGATGTGAGTTTGAGCAGAATAGAGTAGAAGTGCAAAATTAGTCAAAAGGATAGAAGAGCAACCATTGAGCCTAATCGGAAATATAGTAAAGCATTAGTAGATGCTATTATCTCAGTTCATTTTCTTAGATGGATTTAAACTGATTATCTTTGTAAGACAACAATTCTTCTTTGAGTAGTGAGCTCTAGGCAGTGTACCTAAATGCAAGTGTATTCCCCTATTGTAAACTTTCTTTTGAGTATACTCAGATCATATTGTGGATTGGCCATCCACCGTAGTTTTTACCCTAATAGGGTTTCCACATAAAAATTCATGTGTTATGGTGTTTTAGTTGTTTACTTTATGTTCATGCATATTTCTTTTGATTAAATGTTTTAAATGCTTGAAGGATCAGATTAGTAAAGTTAAAAATTATAGAACACTAATTCACCCCCCTCTCAGTGTTCCTTGATTCCAACAATTGGTATTAGAGCCTAGTTCCTCAAAAGAAGTGTAACAGCTTGGGGAAGATCAAGGAAAGAAATTCAATGGATTCAAGCAGTCTTCAACAATAACTTTTGGTGGCCCTAAATGATCTTGATCAGTCAAAATTTGAAGTTCAGAAATTGCAAGAAAACCTCATGGATGCTAAGAAATTCATTGAGTCTTTAAAAGATAAATCAACAAGTCCAAGGAGAAGAGAAAGGAACTTTGTGATAAGATTAAGTAGAATGATAGTAAGAGCATTGAAGATGAACAACTCATTCAAGACTTGAAGGAAAAGATAGAAGAATGTGAAAAGCTTACCAGAGATAATGCAGTTCTAAAGCATGAGATGTAATCTATTATGATGAGAATAACCAAGGAGGTTGAAGAAAAAAATAAAAAATGAAGAGAAGCTTGCAAATTCCTTGAAAGAAAAATCTGAAGAATGCAGTTGTTTGGACAATGATTCAGAACAATCTAAAACCAATGAGGAAGTCGTTGAAAAATAGATTGATGATCTTAGAGATGAAATTTCTATTGGAAATGAATTCAAAGAAAATTTCAATATTCTAGTTCAACCAAGCTTGATGAACTAATCAAAGGTTAGAGGATAGAAGGTGACAATCGAGGTCTTGGATATGAGGAAGGAAAAAGTTCTGGATCTAGAAAAGGGAGATTCTAACAATTAAATCAAATAAACAAATTTGGAAGGTATCCAGTAATACAAACTAATGCTTAGAGATTTAATGGTTACTATTTTAGTTGCAATAAATTAGGCATATGGCTTCTTAGTGTAGAAGTAGAATGAAATCAAATGGTCAATCATTCTTTGGTCAGTGCTTTAATTGCAACAAGTATGGTCATAAGTCAAATGAATGCAAAGACATGATGAACAAATTTCATAGAGATTTCAGATGTTATACATGCAATAGAATTGGGCATATTGCTAATTAGTGTAGATCAAGAGAAAATCAGTGGAACAACTAGTCTAGATAGAGAAATGTTGTGTGTTATAAATGCAACAAATTTGGTCACATTGCTAGATTATGTTGGAACAGAAAAGGTTTTGTAAATCAAAAGAAAAACATGTAGAAGTATGTTAAGGGAAAATAAAAATTCACTACGAATGCGATCAGGTAGTAGATGCAAAAGAAATGGATGAAGAAAAGTCCCTCTGTTGAAGAAAATGTGCTAGCATCATAACCTTCTTTTGGTAATTCCTTCAAGAATTAGCTTTAGACATTTGGCCTAGGGGGATATGTCAAGAAAATATCTTAACCCCTAACCAGTAACTGACACTGGATGTGGATAGGTATAGTAAGTGCATAGATTCTCTACAAATGTTGTTGAACTTATTGGAGAGAGTATTATGTAGTATTGGAGGTCCGTAGGAGAATTATCTTTCACAGTGTATGAAAATAGGGTATCCAGATGAGTTAGGGTAAAAATAATTTATTGCGACAAAAAGGGTTAGGTGTGCAAGTGATAAAAAATCATTTCTATCTTTCATTTATCACTTTTCATTTTGAAGAAAAGAAGTTGGGGAGCTTTGAAGCAAACTTTGGCGAATTAAGGTGAAATTCAAGTGTAAAGGTGATTCAGCAATCAAACTCCAATTTGACGAAAAGGTATTTATCGAAAAAACTTGTAAACTTATGAATTTGTGAATATGAGTAATCCATTGGTTGTTGACATCAAGGACATACCCTATCCCAAATTCAAATGGCATCCCTACAAATCTGTCGAGATAGACCTGTTAGGAGCATTTTCATCTATGTTGTACGAAGTTTTACACATTGAAGATATTAGGGTATATATCCACTTGAATATTGAAGAGTTAGGAAGCTCTTAGCTACTGAATTTATATAAAAATCGCATTATAGGAGAAGACTTCAGTGTCAAGCCAAAATTCAAAACCCTAGACGAGAAGACATTTACACAGATTGTAAAATTTCCCATCTTTGAAGAGGTTGAATGGGTCCGGTACATCTTGAGTCGAGTTCATGCAAAATTCATGTGGTTAAATCAGACCTTCAAGATGAAAAAGGAGGCTATAAGTTTTTTTACAGACCTTTAAGTTCCTCCGGTGGATTACCATTTCTAAAATCAGTGAAGAATCAAACAGTCACTGATGCAACCGGTTCCAAGTATGATAGAATAGCGATGAAAATTGATGATATTGTTGATGTAGATCTTAGATTTTCATCTATGGTTATTTGGTATAAAATTTATCATTCTAGCCGAGTTAATTCTGTGTCTGGCACATCCATTTATGCAGCCTATTAGATAGTAAAGGAAAATGCAAACTATGATCTATGTGAGTTGCTAAGAAGTTAGCTGATGGAAAATCTTGGGAAAAAGAAAGAAGGATAAAATAAAAAGAGTTTATGTTGCAGTCTTTGAAGATGAAGGTACTAAGACAACAAAAATTTCAAAAGACAAATCCTTCGGTGAAGAATTCAAAGAAAAGAAGAAGGCAAAAATTGACAAACCAGGTATGTCAGTAGAAGAAGTTGAAAAAGCTTTGGTCAAGGATGGCAATCTTAAGCCACTTCACAAATGGTATGAAACCTTTGATAAATCTGGTCAAAGAACTCTTGAGGAGGTGAAAATAAAGCATTTGAATATTTTCAATAAAGTTCTTATTGATATAATGCCTAGCTTACCTAAAATCTTGTATGAGATTTTGGAAACGAGGAGAGTAAATGCTAGAATAGAAGAAGAACAAATGAGAGAAATAATTATTGCACAATTATGTCCAATGATATATATGGAAGAAATAGAGGTAATCCAGAATACGACCAAAAAGGAATTCAAGAGCAAGAAAAGGGTGAACAAGCTCATGATTGATTTGACTGGTGAAGTTGCAAAGGAAACTAAAAAAATCTTAAGAAATATTTTGCTAGGTGACAAAATTGATGTTGTCACTGAAGAAACTCATGATAAGGATCTCTCATCTGTTCTAGAAGAAAAAGAAGAAAAACTAGATATAGTTGAGGATAATCAGATTCCTCTTGATATGGACAATACAAAAATACCTATGGAGATTAAGGCTCCTTAAATTGTATCGATTGAGAAGGATGAGAAAATTGAGATTCCTAAAGAGAAGCAATAATCTGTAGCTGAGGAATCAATGGTTGAGTAAAATAAAGTTGATATAAAGGAAGTTTTAGTGAAAGCAAGAGACACTGCAGAGGCAGTGAAAAAATTTCTAGTAGAACAACAGGAATAATTTGATCTTGAATTGATTGAAGGTCCTATTGACCTATCCACTTTGTCCCCAATTCAGAAAATGAAGGTAGCATCATTTGCCTAGGAAAAGGATAAAGAAGAATTGTTGAGGTCTCACATTGAGGAGAGTGAAATTTTAAACCTTGCATCTAGAAAACTGGAGAAAATAATACCTACTCATGTCAAAGATCCGCCTGGTTCCTCCTTTGATGAACTGATATGTAGTTTGCTCATAACAATTTTGTTTGATCTTCTTTTTGTATGCGGATTCTTGCCTTTGCCATTGATGTCAAAGGGAGAGAGTAGTAGAGTGAAAAATGTATAAACATCTCAGGGGGAGAGTTGTCTTTTTGGAATTTTGAAGATGGTAGTGTAATTCATGTTGGTACTGATCTGACACTTAGTCATTTTTCACTAAGTGTTGCAATCAACGCCAAAGGGGGAGATTGTTGGCAAGAGACACTGCTAATATCATTTGGTGTTGTCATTGATGGAAAATCTAGTCTGTGATTAGATACACACATTATCATTTGATCATACTGGTAGACAGATTGAAGATAACCAAGGAAGAATAGAGCATTGGATAGTTTTGTGTTCATCGATTCTTATGAAGATTCTTTTTTATCATTTTGAGTTGCATATCTCAAAGAATTTTGTTTGGTATATGATCTCTGATGCTATTGAATCTTAGTGGGTCGTATCCATCTGTGTACAAGTTTGAAGATCTGGTTAGTTAATTTCTTGTTCATTAGTGCATGAAGGCTGAACCGATTGATATCACATGTCACAGATGTTTGGAAAGTATTTGTTTAAGTATTTTTGTGTTTGAAAATGTTCATTTAGATCCTTATTATGTTGGATCCGACTTTGGGTGATGCACATCAAGAATTAAAGATGGATTAAGCCAATAACTTGAATATATTTTTACTTTTGTTTCAACCGACAGTTAGTGATTAAATTCTTAGTCGTGGATATATATAGGAGTTAAAATATATCATTTTGAGAGAGGTGTGAAGTCTGTGTGCAATTTTTGAATATCAGAAGTGAAGAAGAGAGATTATGCACAATTTCATTTGTGCATTAAGGATTTTGTGATGCAAGTTTGAGCATAACAAAGCAGAACTGCATAATCAGTCAAAAGGATAGAAGATCAACCATTGAGCCTAATTGAAACTGTAATAAAGCATTAGTAGATGCTATTATCTCAGTTCATTTTCTTAGATGGATTTAATCTGATTATCTTTGTAAGACAGTGAGTCTTCTTTGAGCAGTGAGCTCTAGGCAGTGTGTCTAAATGCAAGTGCATTCCCCTATTGTAAACATTCTTTTGAGTATATACTCAGACCATATTGTGGATTGGTCATCCACCGTGGTTTTTCCCCTAAAAGGGTTTCCACATAAAAATTCATGTGTTATGGTGTTGTGGTTGTTTACTTTATGTTCATGCATATTTATTTTGATTAAATTTTTTAAATGCTTGAAGGATCAGATCATTAAAGTTAAAAATTGTAGAACACTGATTTACCCCCCTCTCAATGTTCCTTGATTCCAATAGTTCACACCTTCCAATTACTTTTTCTTGAAATTTTATTGACATTTCAATGCTAGAATTTGTGGTTGATCACTCATGCAACTCAACACACACAATAAAATATTCAAACACTATGGTAACCCATATTAATTTATAGTAAATGCATAAAAAACCACTATCACCTATAACGTAGTCTCAAGGACTCAAAATTAATAATTTTAGGATGTATTTGAGCTTTCTCTCTATTAGGGGTTGAGTCATAGGTGCAATATTAATTGAGTTGGTTTGAAGAATAAAAAAGAAATATAAGCAACCAAAAGACCTACATAAATTATAGAGTGACATTGTAAATAGTTTCAAAGAGTAGATTACTTCTTGAATGATTGTAACTCTAATATTATTTATGGGTATGTGTAGGATCATGATGGGCCAAAAATGGAAATATGTAAGTGATATGATGGCCCATGTGGTTGCCGACTTTTTTTTTACCCAAAATTGATGAAACGAAAAGGGTTTTTAAAAGAGATTCTCAGCTTCCCACCAGTATAATTATGTTTTACTTTGAATTTAATAAATAATTATTATTCATTTTCTATTTGAATTATGACTAAAGTCCTAATTGATAAGCTGATTGAAAAAATATATAGCTTTCAAACGGTATCAATTTTTTTAATCTGAAACATGTGTCACGTTCTATGCTTCACATACTATAGGATTAAAAAAAGAAAATGAATTTCATGAAGTTTTGACCAAGTTAAGGTGGTTAGACATACGATTTTTAATATTTTTTAAAAGTTGTAATAAAAAATTCATAATTAATTATTTACTTGGAAAAAAATTACAAAAAACTATGTATCACATCGGGACATGAGTCTTCTACTTATATTTAAAATATTATAGAATATTATTATCATTTTATTATGGTTAGGGTGGTCAAACAAACACCTACTTCTTATTTTTTCCTTGAAATTTAAGTACCATTGCATTGAAATTTTAAATTTTCACCAAATAGATTTTTTTTTGTTTTTAAATAAACCTGGTAGTTTAGAAACTACATTAAATTTGCTATAGATTTTATTCTTACATATTTTTGAAATAATATAGATAAATTATTCAATTTTTAATGTCAAGTTGCCTAACTCTGATTTTTTGAATTTTCATTGCCACTTAAGTGCCTGTTTTTTCCATGATGATCCTTACATACCCTTACTACATATCGATTTTTTATAGTAATTCCTAATTATATGATTTCCTACTTAAATGGGTTTAGACATCAATATAAAAGAGGAAATGGAATAAGTATTTTAATAGAGATAAGTATGGATTAAGTTTGATCAAACCATTAGGCTTAACATCACCCTAGCATAGGGTCCAATCTATTTGAAGCAAGAGTGAGAGCTAAGGAATGTAGCTATATCAAACCCTTATAGAATAGGGTTCCACCATTATTAAATCACTATTTTCTAATTGACTCTCCACAAGGAGTAGGGTGACCTCTCTCTCCTAATAAAGTAGGCGTTGTTGGAAAAACAAGGATAAACAACTGAGAGGGGGGGTGAATTAGTTGTTACTGAATTTAAGCTTTTTCTTACTTTATCAACCCTTAATCTCAAATCTAATAATTAACAATGAAAGCAAGAATCAACAACACATCAGAAACACACAACAACAAGATTTTTGCATGGAAACCATGTTAGGGGAAAAACCATGGTGGAGGTTAATCCACAACTATACCCTGTTAAAAGTATAATAGAAAATGAGTAAGGAATGCACATGCATTGAAGAACACTGCCTAGAGCTCACTACTCAGAAGGGAAGGCTCACTGCCTTACATAATATAATTAGATTAAACCATCTGATGAGGTTGAACTGATAAATTAGCTTCTTCAAAAGCCTAATGACAGTTCTAGTTAGGCACAAAAAAAGCTTCTTCACACTTCACTCAAACTTATTTACACTCTGCTCTCCACTCAAATGATTTGATCTTTATTCACACATATCTTGCATACACTTCACATAAATTCACTGAGCATACATAAAAATGAGAAAAATAATCACTCTTATATATCTGCTACATGGATTTACATCAACAACTTTGTTGGCCACAAAATAAGGAATAAATGAATTACAAATTGTTGGCCCAATACATGAAAAAATCTCAATGTGCACCAACCTAAATCAGTCAAAACATAGTGAGGACCTAAATCAATATCTGTGAACATGCCAAGAATTCAAAAATTAATTCATAAGGATCCACAACACGCTACCACCATCATGTCAGCCAAGAACATGAAAACTCAAACACACAAAGGAAAAATATTCGATCATGAACACACCAATCAATGTGGACATACCACACTGATAGATCATGATATAGAAACATCACTGAACATCTCAAAAATGTACACAACAACTCAATTCATCAAAATTGCATTCTCTTGTTTCAGAAACATCTGCTACAGTAACAAAATAACTATAGGAACTGAAAAACTCATAACTTTCTCCAATTTTGATGCGCACCTCTGAAACTTTTGGACAACATACTAGATAGGCTCAGAAACAAACCCGTTAATGCATGACTTCTGAATATCAATTTGCACAACATTCCACCATTTTGATCTTCACTACTTCACAGACTATCTGCATCATATTTATTCTAATTTTCTAAATATCCTCGACATATACAACCTTCAAGATCATTAATGCTAATAGTGTTGAAATCAATGACTGTTAGATATTAGTAGCACAACTACAACATCCAACAATCTCCCCCTTTGGCATTGATGGGAACACATGATGTGAAAAATACCATCAAGCACAACTAGCTCTTCTCCAACAGTCTCCCCTTTTGATATTGCATTCTTCTCCCTTTTTCTTCCTTAAAGGTTTTTCACATTACTCTTCTCCCCCTTTGACATCAATGGAAAGGGTAGACATGCTCTGAACCACATATTTGAATCTTCTGACTACTCCCCCTAAGTAGAAGCCACCATAACATCAATCTGAAACAAGATCTGACTGTAAGTGTATGGATTGATGCAAATACTTGCATCTTAGTTCAGATTAGGAGGGGAAATCACCCCTAAATTTCCTCAGGGATACTCAAAACTATCCTTAGGCAATGGTTTAGTGAAGATATCTGCAATTTGTTCCTTTGTAGGCACATATTCTAGTCTGACTTCTTTATCACTCACTTTGTCTATCAAAAAGTGATACTTGATAGATATATGCTTTGTCTTTGAATGTAGCACCAGATTTTTGGAAATATTTATGGCACTTGAGTTCTCACAAAATATATAAATAGGCTCATCATACTCAAATCTAATATCTCTCAGCATCTGCGTCATCTACAACACTTAAGTACAATTGTTTGCAACAACAATATATTATGCCTTAGCAATAGATAAGGAAATGGAATTTTTCTTTTTACTTAGCCAAATCACCAGCTTCTTCGCTAAGAAGAATGCACCACCACTTGTAATTTTCCTGTAATTTACATCTCCTACCCAATCTGCATCTGTGAAGGCATTCAAAGTAAGATCATCATTTTTTGGATACCATAAGCCAAAATCAACTATTCCTTTGATGTATCTGAAAATTCTCTTTACTGCAGTCACATGTGATTCCTTTGGATCAACTTGATATCATAACCATGCATAAAAAATTCATGATGTCTAGTATGGTTTGAATCAAGTAGAGCAATCCACCAATCATTGACCTATACCTTGTTTTATTTGCCTTAGGAGAATCATCATTTTGTGTTAGCTTGCATCCAATCCCCATGGGTGTACCTACAGGCTTTGAATCTTCCATGCCAAATTTTATTAGTAGCTCTCTTACATATTTGGATTGAGATATAAAGATTCCATCATCTAACTGAGTGATCTGCAATCCTAAAAAGAATTTCAGCTCTCCTATCATTGACATTTTAAATTCACTTTTCATTTCATCAACAAATTTCATACATAAGTCATCATCACCTTCAAAAAAAATATCATCAACAAAGACTTCAATAATCAACTCTTTATCCTAATCCATCTTCAAATACAGATTAGTGTCAACAATACCTTTATTTAATCCAAGCTTCAACAAGTATTTATCCAATCTAGCATACCAAGCTCTAGGGGCTTGTTTGAGTCCATATAGTGCTTTCTTCAATCGACATACCATGTCTTTTTCACCAGTCAGTTGAAATCCATCTGGTTTCTTAATATACACCTCTTCATCTAGTTCACCATTTAGAAATGCCGAATTTACATCCATTTGATAGACTTTGTATTTCTTGAAAGTAGCATAAGCAAGAAATAATCTTACAATTTTAATTCTAGCAACAATTGATTCACCCCCCCCTCTCAGTTGTCTATTCTTGTTTTTCCAACAATTGGAATTAGAGCATGTGTACCTTTGCCATTGATTTCAAAGGGGGTGAAGAGTAATGGAAAAAACTTTAAGGAAGAAAAAGGGAGAAGATTGCAATATCAAAAGGGGAGACTGTTGGAGAAGAGCTAGTTGTGCTTGATGGTATTTTTCACATAATGTGTTGCGATCAATGAAAACCACATATCAACAGCACAACCAAAACATCCAATAGGTTCCACTTGTCAAAACCATTTAATGTGGATTTTCCCACCTATCCCCAACCTTTATAAGCCACCTTGTTCAGTTCATGATTGAATTCCTTCATTATGATATGTCTCATCCAAACCAAAAATAGAGTCCTAGGATGAGCATGATTGAGTTAAGGGATCACACTACCAACTTAGATAATATAGAATAATCCCATTCCCCTTAGGACTATAGCTAGGATATGGAAATGTAGGTAGGTAGGTCCCTAATAAATTAACCTTTCTTATCTTGGTCAAGTGGTGATAATGGCTCAAACATTTATATAGGTGGTGGGGAGACTACTTGACATATTCTTAACACTCATAGGACCACATCTCTAACACTAAAGTGCTAGCCAAGATGTGGTTAATGTAGTGAACCTCACAATAGGGATTAATTATCTTCTATATATTAACTAAATATGTGGGGTGATATGTGAATAGGTAGGCAAAATAAGGGTTATTCATTCTTTTTCTCAAGTAGTTTCTCATTCTGAGATAAATGAATTTAATGCCTTGATCTCAGGAGATTGAGAGTGTGTTCCACTTGATGGTAGTATGATATAGCATCTCACCCATAGAGGTACAAGGGAACTGAATTTACCTACATCAATTTAGTAATTTCCACCAAAAAATGAAGAGTGGAATTTTGTCCTTTCATCACATAAAAAAACTTGTTATTAGGGATACATGGAAAATATGTATGTTCTCATGGGATTTTCCCTTTAATTAACCATGTGTTTATGGATATTAGATGAGATATGAATCCCAATGAGCCCACAATAGATCAAATCCCATCTCAAGTCCATAATTTTATTCATAAACATTTTATTAGACAATATTCATTTTGCTAATGTATGTTTCCTAACATCTAAGATAAAGAAAACTACGAATCAACTAAGAAGGTCCAAAATTTGAAACATATCTTAGAAATTATTGTAATGGTTAATGATAATTTAATTTCATATTAAAATTTTAAATTATTTAAAATTGAGTTATTTATAGTAGGGAATGAATAAATTATACCTTAAAGTTCCACTAACACTTGTAATAAATGGTTGTACTCTCTAGTTAAAATAGATACTATGTATCTCAACATGCAATTTTTTTCATCAACATTCAATTATAAAATATTCATTTTTCCAATGTATGAATCCTAACATTTGAGACAACAAATAATGAATCAACTAAAGAGGCTTTATTTTATTTTTTTTTCAAAATTTATTACATGCATTACTGATTGTTTAATTTTAAAATTAAATAACATATTTAATTTTGGAATGATTGAAAAAGAGTTTTTTTATGGTAGGAAATACAATTAATTTTCAATTTAAACTACCACTAACACTTATAAGAAATAGGTGCATGTGTAGGTTAAAATATACATGTTGTGTATTTTAACCTACAATAGTCTTCATCACCTTTCTATTACACAACATTTATTTTTCCAATGTATGATTATTCACATTTGAGATAAAATAAAGTAAAAATCAACTAAGAAGGTCTAAAATTTGAAAGGTATCTTATAAATTTATTAAAAGTGTTATCGATGGTTTCATAAATTTACAATGCACAAATATTATATAATAAAATATTGATGAAGACATTTGTAGGTTGACCTACACATGCACCCATTTCTTTAAGTGTTTGAAATAATTTAAATTTTAAATTTTAATTGTATTTTCCATTATAAATAACTCATTTTTAAATCATTCAATTTATTTTATGTGCAAATTCATTTCAAAATAAAATGATCACTAACACTTGTAATATGTATTTCTAAGATATATTTCAAATTTTAGACCTTCTTAGGTGATTCATATTTTTCTTTGTTCTAAATTTTAGGAATTGTACATTTGAAAATAAAATAATTTACAATAGAATGCTAATGATATTTTTGTACATACTATGCATACTATGTATTTCAACTTCTACATGCACTCATTTCATACAAATGTTAGTTACAATTTAAAATCATAATTAATAAGGCAAGTGGTCTCCCCAGTACTTATGAAGGTTTTTGAACCCTTATCATCAATTGACTACCTGATTGGGAAGGATAACATATCAAGGCCTTACTACTTATTTTTCCCTATCCTAACTATATCCTTATTGTTATGGAGTCACCAAAAAAGTAACCCTTCTACTTTCTTTGACTTGTTCAAGCCCTCCTTGTGATTCTGGCTTAATGTTGCCTTGATTTGATGTTGTAATGTGGAAAACACATTCACATCAGGTCTTGGGCCCTTGTGAACTAATGGAATTTAATGGTTCCTTTAAAAAGTGTTGTAACACACTTTCACACTTTTCTAGGGTTTTTTCAAATAACTAAGCACAATAAACATAATTTTAATCAAAATCAACTTTAATCTTGCCTTATTTAGAGTGTTGTAAAATGTTGTAACACACTTTCATATTTCTCTAGGATTTTCATTAATAATTGGGCTTTCTTATGCTTTAATTGGCCCTATTTTGCATCTAAAAGCCTCATTTATTGCATCTTTTCAAGAATAATCTCGACACCAATCATAATTCAAGTGTTCCTATCTTGTGTGGCCTATATTTAGTGTTTGAGACTCATTTTACACCTTGGGTGAATGGGTCCCACCTAGGTCTTTTTGGCTCGATGCACGTTTCACACATTTCTAAGGATTTTTCATTTTTGGTCCCATACATTCTAGGCTTGGGTGGAAGCATTTGCCACCTTGGGTGAATGAGTCCCGTGCGACCAAAATTAAAATTTAATTCAAGTTTTTGGTGGGATATTATTCTCCTAGATCTGATGTTGGCTTGTAGTGTTGAAATTTTAGGAATTCTTGCATAATTGAGTATAAATACAAGGTTCTTTCACTCATTTTCATCCTATCATCAATCAAGCAATCAAGTCACCTATCATTCTAGAGAATTTAAGCAAGAGAATTCAATGCATTCAAGGGGAGATTATCAAGCATTCTAGAGCATTCTTGAAGTGTCAATTATCATATCAAATATTGTTTGCATCATGTTGTTTTAGAGCTAATAATTGTGATGTAGGGTTTGTGATTCAAGAAAGTGTTTCATTTAAGGATCTATCAACTCAAGCAAGATTCCAACCAAGTCTACATCAATTGGAGCCATTACTTACATTTTTGCAACACCTTATTGCTAGGATTTGGTGAGTCACAACATTGTTATTTTTTCATTAATTATTATCCATTCATATTTGCTTTCATTTCAAGGTTTAATTACCAACAAGGGGTTTGAGCAAGGAAAACCCCTATTCTCTAACCCCACAAAATTTTTCCCTCTTCTTGTGTGTGATTCGTAGGGCTAGGTTGTATATTTTTCAAGAAGAAAAGATACATAAAAGTTATTAAATCTCTAAAGTTTTCAAAGTTGTCATCAAGCCTTGGAGAAGCTTGGAGAAGACCTACAAGTGGCAATTTTTTAGTTTCAGATCTAGAAACTAGTCAAAAAGAGAAGAGAAGGCTGAGAGGAATGAAAGCGGGTCCTAAACTTTTGAAAAATCAGAAATGGATTAATTCGCCACAAGTGACTAATGGGTCCCATTGTATAGGCCTTACAAAGATTTTGGCAGATTCATATATCGTTTTGGCTAAAAACTGTATCTGCACATTTTCCCAAAAACTGGACTAATTCACCCACCTTTGCGAATGAGTCCTATTCAACATCAATGATAAATTTTTCAATGATCCAGACCTCCATTCTGCCTTCTTCAGTCTCCCAAGTGCACACTTCCAGTTTCATATCTTTCTATTGCATTTTGTTTATCTTTTTAAGTCATTTAGGGTTAGTTTGTGTGTCGCCAAAAAGTGTACCCTTGACACTTTTCATTCATTTAAGCCTTTTCCCTTGGATTTTGGCCTAATTTTGTTCTAATCTAATGTTGCAATGTGGCCAATAAATTCAAATTAGGTCTTGAATGCTTGAAAATCAATAACAACCTAATGGTGTTTTACAAAGGTGTTGTGAAGTGTTGTAACACATCTTCCCACTTTTCTAAGACCCTTTCAACATAATTCACCTAAACAACCTATTTTTACCTCTTTCCAAGCCTTGTGCCAAAGTTTTTAAGGTGTTGCAATACATTTTCACACTTTCCTAGGCTTGTCACCACTAATTCAACCCTTCCTTATGTTAAATTGGACCCTTAATGTACTTTTAGGCCTGACTTAAGTGTGTTTCGGGACATAAGCCCATTAATCATCATTAAATACAACTTAAATCTCAACCACTACTTGAATTTTTCCAAGTGGATTAGGTCACCACCTTGGGTGACTTAGTCCCTTTTGGCATAAAATTCAAAATTAAAACAAAATTCTAAATGGAATTTTCCTCCAAAACCCTAAGGTTGACCTATCATGTGCTATTTTGGGGGAATTAGGGCATATCATGTATAAATAAGGGTTTTTATCCTTGTCCCCCCCCCCCCCCCCCCCTTGAACATCATTTTCATCCTCACAAGCACTCAATCTTCTCAATCAAGCATTCAAGCACTTAGCATTTTCAAACATCATCCATTGGAGTTGGTTCTTGCATGTCTTTAGACATCTTCAACAGGGGTTTTGTGAGTGTTTAAATTTTCTTATAATTCAATAATCTTTCCCTTTCATTCTATTTCATTTGGGTTTGATTACCAACATGGGGTTTGACTAAGGCAAACCCCTATTCTCTAACCGTAACCTTTTCCTTCTCTTTGCATGTGTGCTTTGCAGGTTTTTATGTAGATTAGTCAAGGAGAAAAGTGTTGAAAAGGTATCATCATTCCATCCACAACATTCTAAATCAAAAAACCCTAGAAAGAGCTAAAAGACAACTTGTAGGTCATTTTATGAAGATTCAAACATAGGTCTCTATAAAAAACATAAGTATAAGTGGGCACCTGAAAATTCCAACCTCGAAATCCCTAAAATCTCCAAGAGGACTAGGTCGCCATCATTGGCGAATTAGTCCCTGTAATAGGCCTAAAAAGTGGTTTCTGTGTTTTTGGATAGCCATTTTCTAGAAAACTGTTCTGAAAACATTTCTCGGGAAGAGGACTAGGTTGCCCATTCTGTTGTAATTGTCCCAATGAGCATTTTCAGTAGATTCCAGATCTCCCCTTCTTCAACCTTTAGTTTCTAGGTGCACCATTTTAGTTTACATTTAATTTAGTTTTCATTTCATAGTTAGTTTATTTCACTTTATTACAACATTTAGACACACACATCACACCCATTTCCAAAAGCCCTAACCCCCTTTGAATGAAATCACCAAAAAAATATCATTAGTGCGAAAGAGAGCCATTCTTCCAACCTTGCCCCAAGGTGAAAAACCCTAGGGGAATAATTGGGGAATCCTCTTTCCCTAAAAGAATATATTTTTGGTGGTTGAGTTTTCATTCAATTAGGGTTTTGTCTTACAACTTGCATTGCATTTTCTTTTACAATTCTAAGCTTGGTGGTGAACCCCTGATTAGATATCATTAAGCCTCTAAGACAACCCTATTCCAATATTTCAATCTCCTTTGCATTAAGATCTCTAAGGTTATCCTTGAGTAGAGTCTCTTTAATGGTGGGTGCGAATACATACCACATGCACACCTACATTTTTAGAGGTTCCATTTTGGTGAGCTTGCATTGAAGACACCATTACTCTGATTTGGAGTGCATTTACATCCTATATTTAGCTTGCATTACATTGCATTAGGTTTTGCATTGGCTAATTTGCATTCTAGGGTTTCAAGTCTTGCATTAGTGAAAAGATCATTTAGCTTGCATTATTGCATCTAATTTCATTAAAAATCAAATTGTGTATTTTCATCTTGTACACATATCAAAAAACATAAAAAGCATAAAATTCAATTCAAACATTTAGAAAATTTTCAAAAAAACTAGTACCTAGACTCATTCACCACCTTGGGAAAATTAGCCCCTTTGCATATTTTTCACTACATTTTCTAGCATTTATAGTTCATTTTCTGAGTTTTTTTTGTTTTTTTTGCATTTTTGTTTCACTTTCTAGAATTTTAGTATAAGCATTTCATTGTTCTTATCTTATGTTGCATTTGCATTCACCCTACATTTAGTAGCCTTTGCATGAGTTTTTGGTGTCCTATTGCTAATACCATAGTGAGAAGAACTTTGAGACTCATGTCATCTCACGATAGCATAATCATTGTGGATCTTGGGTTATCTAGAGCTTCCACTCCTAGTATTGACACTATTACACTAAGCATGGGAAACACCCTTAGCAACTCTTTGCCTTCAAGTAGCATGCAAGTTGAAAATAGGAATGATAGTATCCCACAAGAAAACATAATTCAAATTCATGAGGATTTAGTAAACTTACAATATCAAATAAGCCTTGAAAAAATTTCAACTCCTGCAATTCCTACCATAGAAAACATTCACCGCATGCTTGAAAGGGAATATGGCCTTGAACTTGTGAAAAAAATAGTGCAAATATTTGGAAAATATATTCCCTCAACCACTAGTTATTCTTTACCAAAAAGAAATGTTCCAAGTCAAGGAGGAACTCAAATTTATTCTCCCACAAAAAAAGCCTCAATACCTACCTACACCAATCCTCAAGTCACAACAACAATGCAACAAGTTAGTAATGTGATTCCTTCCCTGGGTATTCATGTTAGCATCCCTAGTTACTATGCGGCAACACCAGTTATATCTCCTACCTTACCACTTATAAGCATTCCATTCACTTGTCCCATAAACACATACACTCCATCACCACTTTCAAGTACATCTCATAACACAAGCAATGACCCTCTCATAACACAATCTTTCCAAACTGTTTCATCCCTTCAAAAGAAAATTTCCACCATAAACAAAAATCAAAATGGCTCACCTACATATTATGTCAAAAGTAGTCCATTATCCTTGGAGATATTGCGATCACCAATTTGACAAGGTGTAGAGGTGCCTAAATTTGAGAAATATGGATGGAAGGGAGATCCTTCTAACCATATTAATTCCTACACTACCTTATGTAGTGACTTTATCCTTGATGAAAAAATGTTGGCAATTTTTTTTCCTAGGTCCTTGAAAAATACTGCCTTGGAGTGGTTCTCTTCTTTATCGAATAACTGAATTCATTCATTCAATGAACTTGTTGAGGCATTTGTAAACCATTTCCAAGTGCATATGACTTCCAAGATTACCTTAGCTAATTTGAAGAGATGCAAGAAAAAATAAGAAGAAAAGATAAGTTCCTTTAACTCACACTATCAATCACTTTATTCCCAAATTGATGTCAAGGTCCCCAACCCACACATTCAAAAGATGTTCATAGAAAATTTGCAAAGTAAGATTCAAGAAAATATTACCATGATGAAATTCCCATCCTTCATGCACTTGTATACTAACCTTTGTGATTATCAAAATTTGGTTAGCAGTCACGATACAAAGTCCACTTCTAGCCGAATTGATAGATTTGATCCCGCACACCAAAATAATTCTCAGCCTTTTAGAAAATAAAATAAAGGGTTCCTTCAATTTAACCCCCCTCAACAAACAACTCAAAATGCCAATAACCAAATAGCTGCTATCAAATCCATGATACCCTTTAGTTATGGAGATCCGAAAAAACAATTAACTCCCTTACCCAATACCTTTCATAATACCATGTCCCAACTTCTAGATCAAAAAGTGATTACCTTACCTCCCATCAGAACACCCAACCCTAATAAGCCTTTCCTCTGAGATTTAAATCAAATGCTTATTGTCACTATCACCAACAAAATGGACATGACATGAAACATTGTAAGCATCTTAAACATCTTATGCAAGACCTCATTGATTTTGACTGTCTATCTATTGCAGGTGTTAGTGATCAAGGAAAGAAACTTGTTTGTTGCCTCTTCGAACCAAAACTTGCAGATTTTCACCAACCCAATGCCCAAACATAATATTTCATTTGTCAAAGACAGTAAAACTACAAAGAATGATGTGATGAATGCTAATAAAAATGATGAAAAAAATGATTTTGTTCTAAATAACACTAATAATCTCAATCCTATAGATGAAATGGTAGGGGCAATAGACGTCATCCCTTGTAAGGTCTGACCTAAGAATTCTCTTGAAATTGCTTTCTCCTCTAAGGATATACTTAAAAATTTATCTGATGGGCCTCTTTACATAGCTGACCATATCTATGATAAGCCCACTAATGGGATATTAATAGATCCCGCATGTGGAGAGAATATGATCATCGAGGAATTTTTACTTTTGCATGAACTCTATCAAGATGAATATCATAAATCAAAAGCATGGATCAAGACACAAATTGGTTATGCTTGACCTACGTTGGGATTGATCACCCTTCTATTGCAAATAAGACCAAAAATATTAGATGTCACATTCTCCATCATCCTATAGTCAGACCAATTTTCTGTGAGGCTAGGCTGCCCAATGCTTCGCTCCATGAAATCCATCCCTTCGGTCATGCATAAATGCTTAAAGTTTCCCTTTGATAATGAAATATTCACTATTCATCATACTGGATTTAACCCCTTGTCTTCCAAAGGAAACTTTTCCTTAGAAGCGTTTTGGCTCGAGCCCATGGAATCTATAAAACCTCAAGAAGACTTCCTTTTTGTATCCTATCAAAAGTTCAAGGCAAAGAAGATAGTAGATATCTCCCTCTGAAACATGTCCCCATCCACATCTGAACCTCCCATCCTTGACAAAACCATGCTTGAACCCAAACACAACCCAAATAACAAAGACCAACCCAAAACATAAACTTCACCTGCATACTACAAATGACCAAGAGACAATGAACCCAACCCTGTGACACCTCCCATAATAAAACAAGTTTACAAAGTCAAAGAGATTATGGTTGAACAACCCCCCGTGGATCCTTCCGTTCTTCCTTCACAAGAAGAAAATAAACCTATGGTTGATCAACTTGCTTCTACACAATTGAAAATTGAAAACAAAACCAAAAGAAACAAAGGTACTAGGGAGCACAAGCATGGACGTCGTGCCCTTGCTCACAAGTTACATGAAAAATTAAACAAAGAAAATCAAGATCCAAACTTGACTGAAGAAATGCATGATGACCCTCCTCCTTAGCCAAAACAAGACAATTCAATGCAACCTCCACAACAAGAGTTGAAATCTTTATGTACATTATCCTTCGACAACCTATTGTGATCAACTTAGATGATGATGATGAGGTTGCCAAAATTGATGAAGTGGTGCATAATGAACTGAATACATTATTTTCCTCTTCCATGGGCTTAAATGACAAACCTGCTACAAAGAGTGTTGAACCTAGTGCTTCTCCTAATTAAGCACTTGCTCTTGTCCCTTTGGCTAGTTTCCCACTGTTGGTATATAACAAACATAATTGGGAGGCAAATGACTGGCTCATAGGTTGACTCGCATTTTCCTTACTAGTCTTTTGCATTATTTATTTTTCATTTTATTTTGTGTGATTGTATGTGTGTGATGTGATCCCCTGTAACCTTTTTTCCAATGCTCTCTCTCTCTTTGTGCATTCCTCTATTTGTACCTTCATTATTCTCTATGTCGTGAATATGATTTTCTTTTTATCTTTTTCTCTTTTCATTTGTCTTGTGTTTTCCTCTTGGGGATGATGCAAGGCACTGAGACATTCATTTCTATTCCATGTTGACCCAAAAGGTTTCTCTTTTTTCTTGCCTTTTTCATTTTTCTTGTGTTTTCCTTTTGGGGATGATGCAAGGTGTTGATAAATTTATGTATCTTCCATGTTTCCCCAAGAGGTTTTCCTTTATTTTCACTCTTTTCATGTCATTCTTCCAATTCTATGTGTATTTGGGGGATGATGACGATTCCAAGCTCTCTAAAAACATTGTAGCGAAGACCATACTGACCCCAAATCCATAGATTCCTTATGTATTTGGTTTTTTCATTTTGGGGGCAACTCCTCTCTTTTTTTTTCTCTAGCATGACACAACTTTACTTAGAAACATATGACTTGGCATAGGGATTTCCAAGTTGGCTCTCATGTATTCTTTCCTATTTGCACTTCTTATTTGGTACTTTAAAGTAATTTCTCAAAGTATGGTGTTTAGCAATTTGTTTAAAGTGGGGGCATACATTGACATTATTATTTTTCATTTTCCTTTTCATGGTTGTTGGTGCAACCTTCTTACTTCATACAATGGATTTTTTTCTTTGTGGATGACATTGGGTGTGATGTCTTTTAGGAGCATGATCTCTCTTAGCAAATTATATTCCTCTTAGTATCTTGATGCGACACACTGCATCCCCTAAGTTGCAAATCCTCTATTCTTTGATTGGTCCTATCTTGGAGACATTAGGTATAATGTTCCCTAAGTTAAAGACCTCACATGAACTAAGCAAGACTCCTTTGAACATTTCCTATTTTACATTTGTTGTTATATGGCCACCTTGCATAATACAACTTGTAGTGCCATCCTATTTGTTCATGAGCTCCAAGCATTTGAAGTTTTTCTTGTCTCATGAAACTCAAAATTCATTTTTGTGTGGCACCTTATTAAAATTATCAGGAGGTATAAATTTGGTATGGTTTGAGCGAAAAGCCCAATCCAAGGCATGAATTTCCCCATAGCCAATTGTGTGTGTGAGTTCATACCATCCATGAGTGTATGTGTCTCACCTTTTAGGAATTCTCACTTGGAAGATAGCTAGGAGTTTTGTCTCCTTAGAGTGAGTATGCATTTTTTCGGACAAACAACCTAGATATGATCCACATTAGGACAAACAAATGATCAAAGCTTGTTCTGATTCTTTTATTTCATCCTTTTTCACTTTATCATATTTAGAAGTGTATGCTTTTTCTTTTTTATTTCTCTTTATATAATTCTCATGTGTGTTCCTTTGTGCTCATTTTGGTTTGTCATTGGATCTTGATCCCAAGGACCTAATCACCCTTCTTGATCATTGTCATCTCATCTTGCTATAATTGGTACATAGGAAGGCCTCTTGGTGAATTTTTATCTACTTTAGTGTGAGTTTGAATCAAATTCATCCTCTCACTATAGTGGGGGATAAATGGAGTCAACGAAAAAGTAACCCTTCTACTTTTTCTGATTTATTCGGGCCCTTCTTGTGATTTTGGCTTAATGTTGATTTGATGTTGTAATGTGGATAACACATTCACATTAGGTTTCAGGCCCTTGTAGACTAATGGAATTTAATGGTTCCTTACAAAAGTGTTGTGAAGTGTTGTAACACATTTTTACACTTTTCTAAGGTTTTATCAAATAGCTAAGCATAATAAACATAATTTTAATCAAAATCAAATTTAATCTTGCCTTATTTGGAGTGTTGTAACACACTTTCACATTTATCTAGGATTGTTGAATTAATAATTTGGCTTTCTTAAGCTTTAATTGGCCCTATTTTGCATCCACAAGCCTCATTTATTGCATCTTTTTGAGAATAATATCGGCATCAATCATTGACCAATCATAATTCATGTGTTCCTAGCTTATGTGGCCCAAATTTATTGTCTGGGACTCATTCTCCACCTTGGGTGATGGGTCCCACCTAGGTCTTTTTGGCCTCGATGTAGGTTCCACACTTTTCTAAGAATTTTTCATTTTTGGTCCCATACATTAGGCCTAGGTGGACTCATTCTCCATCTTGGGCGAATGAGTCCCATGTGACCAAAATTCAAATTTAATTTAAATTTCTAGTGGGATTTTATTCTCCTAGATATGATGTCATCTTGTAGTGTTGCAATTTTGATAACTCTTGCATAATTGAGTATAAATACAAGGTTTTTTCAATCATTTTTATCCTATCATCGATCAAGCAATCAAGTCACCTAGCATTCTAGAGCATTTGAGAAAGAATTCAAGTCATTCAAGGGTAGATTATCAAGCATTCTAGAGAATTCTTCAAGTGTCAATCATCATGTCAAAGATTTCTTGCATCAAGTTTTTTTAGAGATAATGATTATGATGTATGGCTTGTGATTCAAGCAAGTGTTTCAGTCAAAGATTTATCAACATCAAGCAAGATTCCAAGTCTACATCCATTAGATCTATTGCTTACATATTTGTAGCACCTTATTGCTAGGGTTTGGTGAGTTGCAACATTGTTATTTGTTCATTCATCATTCTCCATTCATATTTTCTTTCATTTCAAGGTTTAATTACCAACAAGGGGTTTGACCAAGGCAAACCCCTATTCTCTAACCGCAAAACATTTTTGCCTCTTCTTGTGTGTGATTTGCAAGGCTAGATTGTAGATTTTTCAAGAAGCAAAGTTGGAGATAAATTTTCAAAACCCTAAAGTTGTCAAAGTTGTCATCAAGCCTTGGAGAAGCTTGGAGAAGACTTATAGGTGGGAATTTTTAGTTTCAAATCTAGAAACTAGTCAAAAAGAGAAAAGTAGATCGAGAGGAATGGAATCAGGTCCTGAACTTCCAAAAAAGTAAAGTGGATTGGTTTGCCAGAAGTGGCGAATGATTCCCACTATACAAGTCTGACAAATGTTTTTATAGATTTGGATACCCTTTTGGCTGAAACCTGTATCTACACATTTTCCTATAAACTGGACCGATTCACCCAGCTTGTGTTGCAAGTATGGATGTGTTTGGTGGTGTTTTCATTAATGTTGTCGTTGATGCCAACACAGTTCAGTATGATTTCATATGGTACTCGCATAGTTGAGATAATATAGAAGTTTTTAGAGTACATGGAACTATATTTATGAAGTTGTAGTTTTATTTTTGCCAAGTACTTTTGAGAAAATTTAAGAAATAATGAAGGCAGTGTTGATTGTGTGTTCTGAGTGTGCTATGATATTGTGCTCTGCATTTCTTTTGTGTTGATCCCATTGCGGATTTGTGGTATTTTTCATGAGCTTTAGTGGATAATATATCCTAAGTTTTAGCTTCTAGATTGATGGAGAGTGGAAGATATGTTCACCGATATGTGAACTGGTTTGACAGAACTATTTGTTTATGGTCTTGGAGAAATGTTTTGGCTCCATAATATTATGGCGGTTTGTTTCAGACCTTGCGGATCTGGGAGATGATTCATACTGATTTTTTCTATTCTATAACAAATGTTCTTGTTATTGGGCACTCCGAAATACTTTCTCTAGAGCTCTTGTGTGTTGTTGGTTGGTCTGGTTGGACTGTTGAAGAATATTCTATGCATGAAAATTGTTGTAGTTGTTGCGGATGTACTTGAAGGTTTCTTAGAGATGGTAAAATTTTTGGTGAAGTGTGTTGAGTGATCCACATGTGATCATCTTGTTGGAGATGCATGTACTTCAAAGAGAATTTGTGTTTTCATTAGGTTTGGCCGACCTGGTGTCTACACGTTACATAAAGATTTTGCATCAAATTAAGGAAGCATGTGACTGATCTAAGATGTTGTTTGGGTCCTAATTAAATGTGTAATTGGTCCTCTCTCATTCTTATCCACCACAGGAATGTTGAGAAGCCGGCCTAGTTTAAATTTGTAAATTGAAAAATCTTTAGCCAACCCTAGAGAATGCTTCCAGAATTAAAGATGGTATAAAAGAAAGTCAAGATGTTATGAATTGAAGAACAAGCAAGTGAAGTGTGCTAACAAGTATGAAAAGAAGAGTGTGTAAAGTAAATCAAAGCAACAGTACTTTGATGTGTTAGATTCCTGAAAGTAGTGAGTTGATGGTGTCTGCAATCTTCTGATCAAGCTACGAATGACTATAATGTTTTGTGGTGGATCTTTATTTATCTTTCTTTTTTTGTAGGAAGTGATCCTTCTTCTAGATAGTGAGTCCTATTGTAGGTAATGAGCCTTTTTTATCTAGGTAGTGAGACTTTGTATCTGGTATTGCATTATTACTATATTAGGAGCTAATCCTCACCATGGTTTTTCCCTCATTGGGTTTTCCATGTAAATTTGGTGTCTTTGGTGTTTGCTTTCTATTATTTAATACAATTGATTCACTCACATTTCAACAATTGGTATCAGACCTCTGGTTCCTCAGTGAAAATATTAACTTGAGGTAGATCAAATGGTGCACAAGTTGTAAATTCCTATTTTTGATGGAGCTAATTATAGTAACTCGAAAGAACAGATGAGAGGTTATCTGGCTTCTCTTGGTTTGAAGACTTGGAAAGTTGTGGAGACAAAGTATGTTGCACCATACATTGGTCCCTCTGTAGATGAGATTTCTGCTTATGAGGAGAATGAAAAGGAAAGGTATGCTATCTTCAGTTCTCTATCTAAAACTAAAAGGAAAAAAGTTATTTCTTTAGGCATTGCTTATGAAGTATGGAAAAAATTGAAAGAAATTTATGAAGGAAATGATAGAGTAAAATTGTCAAGGAAGCTAATAGCTAAGCAAAAAATTTGAGAACATGAGAATGGAAGGAGGAAAATATATTGCAAGCTATCATTAGAGAGTTGAACTTGTAGCAAATAAGATCAAGAATCAAGGTGGTACCATGTTAGATGAAGATATAATTGAGAAAATCTTTATGACCCTACTAGAAATTACAGTGACAAGGTCTCTGCTATTGAAGAGTCATATGATCCAAAGGTATTTACTAAGGAGCACCTTTTTGGTATCTTGACTGCATTCAAGATGAGAAAATTTTCAAGAGATAGGGAGAAAATTGAAACAACCTTTAAAGCAATGAATATAGGAGATGACTCAGATGATGATGGTTCAGAAGAGCTAGAAGCAAAATTCACAAGGAAATTGAAGAAAGGTACTAGTAAATACAAATGTATGTTGCCCTTTAAGTGTTTCAGTTGTGCAAATATTTTTCATTATGCCTCAATATGTCCTAATAGAGATACAAATAAGAATAAGAATAATAATAATCATAGAGACAAGAAGGATAGGAAGTTCAAGAAATTGTATTATGTCAAAGAAGATGCATGAATTTCTGATGATGAGTCTAATTTTGAGGAGGATAAAGATGAATGTTTATTTCTAGGCCTAGAAAGTAAAGTTGTGTCTGCTAGCCATGGAAGATGTGCAAAGGAATCTGGTTTAGAGAGCAAGAAGGATGAGATGGAAGGTACTCTGGTAACTTCTTTTCATGCTAGAAATGATCAATAATTTTGGGTAATTGATAGTGTGTTCAAATCATATGAATGGAGATAAGAGTAAGTTCACTAAACTTGAAACATATGATGGATGAATAGTTGAATGTTTGGAGATGATTCTAGTGCTTGGATTGTTGGTAAAGGAACAATTAGTTTTTATGGAAAATATAGTACTAATGATGTCTATTATGTTAAGAGTTTAAGGCATAATCTTTTAAGTCTTGGACAAATGTGTAGCAAAGGATTTAAGCTAGTGCTTTAGGATAACACCTGTGAGATCAGAAAAGGATCCAGAACTATGGTAGGAGTAAGAAGAACTCATGGAAACATCTATTAGCTTAAGAGTGGTCATGGTCAATGTTTTGTTTCATAGATTAATGAAAGTTGGTTGTGGCATAGGAGGATGGGTCATGTAAATTTCAACAATTTGATCAGGATCATTTATAAGGAAGTTGTCAAAGATCTGCCTAGAATCACAAAGCCTTCAAATTCAATTTGCAAAAGTTGTCAGTTGGGAAAAAAACAAGAAGTGTTAAAGGAAAGGAACAATTATCTATCAAAATATTGGAATTGATTCATATAGACCTTTGTGGTCCTACAAGAATGAGAAGCCTTAATGGTGATAGGTATTTTATGCTCTTGATTGATGATTACTCAAGGATGACATGGGTTACTTTTCTTAGAGAAAAATATCAGGCTCTTGATAGATTCAATGTATTCAAGGTAAGAGTAGAGAATGAGGCAAACCTGAGAATCAAATGTTTAAGGTCTGATAGAGGTGGATAATTCACTTTTGGTGAGTTTAATGCATTTTTTGAAGAACATGACATAAAGAGAAATTATTCTACCCCTAGAACCCCTCAACAAAATGGAGTTGTGGAAAGGAAGAACTAGATTGTTCAAGAGGCTACTAGAACTATGATGAAATAATAAAATGTTTCTGATGTGTACTAGAGAGAAGCAATCCACATTATTGTTTACATTATTAATAGAGTTTAGATTAGAGGTAACAACACTAAGACTCCTCATGAGTTATGGACTGGTAAGACCCCTACTGTTAAATACATTAATGTTTTTGGAAGAAGATGTTACATTAAAAGAGATGATGAGAATCTTGGAAAGTTTGATGCTAGATGTGATGAAGGAATCTTTCTTGAATATTTAAATAACAACAAGGCATATAGATGCTTTAATAAAAGACTGAGGAAAATAGTTGAAAGTGTTAATGTAAAAGTTGATGAAGATATGTATAGACTAGTACAAACAAGTGAAGTTGAACCAAATGATCCTATCTATGGGAAAGTGCAAGAAGAAAAAAAAGAAGAGAAAGAACAAAGTGATGAAGAGGATTTTTTGATATCTGCACCTAAGACTCCTAAATATGTACAAAGATATCATCTGGAGGAATAGATAATTGGAGACATAAGTGAAGGTGTAAAGACAAGAAGCAAAGTGGTTGAGGTAAACTTATGTTTACTTTCTAAGATTGAACCTAAGACTGTGATTGAAGCATGCAATGATGAGAGTTGGGTTAGAGAAATGAAAGAGAAACTACAACATATAGAGAAGAATGAGACATGGGAACTAGTCCCTAGACCTGCAAACAATAATGTAATTGGTTCAAAATGGGTATTTAGGAATAAGCTAAATGAAGATGGTGAAGTAGTAAGGAATAAATCAAGACTTGTATGCAAAGGTTATTCATAGGTTGAAGGAATATATTTTGAAGAGACATTTGCACCAGTTACAAGAATGGAGGTCATTCTAATGTTCTTGACATTTTCAGCTCATAAAGACTTCAAAGTGTATTAGATGGTTGTCAAGTCTATATTTTTGAAAGGAGAATTGGAAAAAAAGGTATATATGGAGCAACCGGAAGGATTTCAGCTGATAGAAAAATCAGACATGGTTTGCAAGTTGGGAAAGGCACTATATGGACTTAAGCAGGTTCCCATAGCTTGGTATGCAAGGTTGGATAGATACTTGACACAAAAAGGATTCTGCAAAGGGTTTACAAAACTTCAAAGTTGAGAAAAAGAAAATGTTGATAGTTGTGGTATATGTTGATGACATTATCTTTGGTGGAAATGAAGGTATGTGTAAGAAATTTGTAGAGGAGGTGCAAGAAGAGTTTGAAATGTCTATGATTGGTGAGTTGAATTTCTTCCTTGGACTTCAAGTAAATCAAACTGATAAGGGGATATTCATTTCACAATCTAAGTATGATAAAGAATTGTTGAAGAATTTTGGAATGGATGACTCCAAACCTATCTGTACCCATATGGTAACCAGATGTAAGATGAGTAAGGATGATGAATCTTCTAAAGTTGATCAGAGCATGTACAAATCTATGATTGGTGGATTATTGTATCTTACTACTACTAGATCGGATATAATGCATGCAGTATGTTTAGTTGCAATATTTCAAGCAAAACCTAAGGAAGCACATGTTATAGCTGTGAAGAGGATATTCAAATATCTTCAGGAAACTCTAGATTATGGGCTATGGTATCTAAAGGATAATGATTTCACATTGAATGCACACACCGATGTAGATTGGGCTGGTTGTCTAGATGATTGGAAGAGTACAAGTGGTGGTGCATTCTTCCTTGTAGGAAGATTGGTTTCATGTTTGAGTAAGAAACATGATTTAGTTTCTTTATCTACTGCAGAAGTTGAGTATATTGCAGTAGCATCCTATTGTACATAGGTACTTTGGATGAAGCAAACCTTGAAGGACATAGGTGTGATGTGTGATGAGCCTATCTCTGTCTTTTGTGACAACACAAGTGTTATAAAGATTTCAAAGAATTTGGTGATGCATTTTAGGACAAAACACATATCTATCAGGTATCACTTTTTAAGGGAGGAGATGTTACAGAATGAAGTTAGACTTGAATATGTACCTACCAAGGAACAAATTGTTGACATATTCACTAAGGCCCTTTCGAAGGATACTTTTGAGTATCTTAGGATGAAGTTAGGGGTTACTACCCCTCCATTCTTGAACTAGGTGCACATGGAGGTGCATCAGTCCAGTGGATTCATAGATTCTTTTGATTTGGGCTGATGATTGTTGTCTACTCCTCAGGGGGAGTAAAGAGGTGCATTGTTGCAAAATTTGATGTGAGTGCACTCCTAAGGGGAGTGATCAGAGCTTTATATAGAAATAATTTTCATGCAAAAATTTCCTTTTCCATTGATGTCAAAGGTGGAGAGAAATTCATGCGAAAAATCTAAAAAGGGAGAGAGAGAGTCTTGTAAGGAGAAGAGATGAGAAGAAGCAAGAGATTGTGTATGTTGTCTTTGATGGTTGTTCACATCATGCATTGCCATCAATGACAAAGAGGGAGATTGTTGCAAGTATGGATGTGTTTGGTGGTGTTGTCATTAATGTTGTCATTGATGTCAACATAGTTCAATATGATTACAGATGGTAATCGTATAGTTGAGATACTATAGAAGTGTTTAGAGTACATGGAGCTATATTTATGAAGTTGTAGTTGTGTTTTTGCCAAGTGCTTTTGAGAAAATTTGAGAAATAATGAAGGTAGTGTTGAGTGTGTGTTCTGAGTGTGCTCCGGTATTATGCTTTTCATTTCTTTTGTGTTGATCATATGCCTATGTGGATCTATGGTATTGTCAATGAGATTCAGTGGATAATATATCCTAAGTTTTAGCTTTTGGATCGATGGAGAGTCGAAGATATGTTCATCGGTATGTGAATTGGTTTGATAGAACTATTTATTTATGGACTGGGAGATTTTTTTTGGCTCCATAGTCTTCTAGTGGTTTATTTCAGATCTTGTGGATTTGGAAGATGATTCATACTAATGTTTTCTATGTTTTGGGTGCTCCGCAAGACTTGCTCTAGAGCTCCTATGTGTTGCTCGTTGGTCTGATTGGATTGTTGAAGAATATTTTGTGCATGAAGATTGTTGTAGTAGTTGTAGATGTACCTAAAGGTTTCTTAGAGATGGTAAATTTTTTGGTGAAGTGTGTTGAGTGATCCACGTGTGATCATCTTGCTGGAGATGCACATACTTCAAAGATCATTAGTGTTTTCATTAGGTTTGTCCGGCTTGGTGTCTGCACGTTACATAAACATTTTTCATTGAATTAAGGAAGTGTGTGATTGATCTAAGATGTTGTTTGGGTCATAGTTAAATGTGTAATCGGTCCTCTCTCATTCTTATCCACTACGGGAATTTTGAGTAGCCGACCTAATTTGAATTTGTAAATTGAAGAATGTTTAATTGAACTTGGAGAATGCTTCTAGGGTTGAAGATGGTATAAAAGCAAGTCAAGATGTTGCAAATAGAAAAAAAGAAAGTGAAGTGTGTGAACAAGTGCAAAAAGTAGAGTGTGTAAGAGTGAATCAAGGCATCAAAATATTGATGTGTTAGATTCCTGAAATCAGTGAGTTGATGGTGTACATGAAATCTTCTGATCAAGATGCAAATGAGTGGAACCTTTTGTGGTGGATATTTATTTATCTTTCTTTTTCTGTAGGTAGTGAGCCTCCTTCTAGATAGTGGGTCCTACTATAGGTAGTGAGCCTTTGTATTTGGCAATGAGCCTTTGTATCCGGTATTGCATTATTACTATATTGTGAGTTAACCCTCACCGTGGTTTTTCCCTCATTGGGTTTTCCATGTAAATCTAGTGTTTGCTTTCTATTATTTTTATTTCAGTTTTACACTTAATAATAGATTGAGTTAGAGTGGAATTGATTAATATTAGTAGTAAAGAAATTTGATACAACTTATTCACCCCCCTCTCAGTTGTCTTGTGCATTTCAATAGCTTGGAAAATGAGGCCCACTCAACATCAACAATACATTTTTTAGTGATCCATACCTCTATTCTATCTTCTTTAGTCTCCCAGGTGCATACTTCCAGTTTCATAGCTTTTTATTGCATTTTGTTTATCTTTTTAAGTAATTTAGGGTTAGTTTGCATTCAATTAGGGTTTTGTCTCACAACTTGAATTGCATTGTCTTTTCCAAGTCTAAACTTTGTGGTGAACCCCTCACTAGATATCCTTCAGCCTCTAGGACAACCTTATTGCAATATTTCAATCTCCTTTGCGTTGAGATCTCTAAGGTTATCCTTGAGTGGAGTCTCTTTAATGGTGGGTGTGAATACATACCACACACACGCCTACATTTTTGAAGGTTCTAGGTTAAATGGTTATTTTCTATATAAAATTACATGTGTAAGACATCATAGCATGGTGTTAACATACATTGTACATAAATACTATTCCATGATAAAATTCCACTAAGTTCATGTGATCGACAACAAATACTAAAATTCATTTTCCAATGTTTTTGTTTTCTATCCTCTTTTATCAAGCTATCACATGATCAAGTTTGATTCTATTTTAATTTTTTTATGCGACTCAATTAATTAGAATTACCATTCTTTTTTGAAAACACTATTTCTCCTCTATAGTTTATCATTCCTTTTAAATCTACCATGATTGTGGGCTTCCTACCAATTTGGATTTTCACTATCGACTACATATATGTACCTTTTCCATTGTATTACTTCTTCCCTACCTACTATTTCTTCACACATCCCTACCTTTATTTATCTATAAGTTTCCATCTACTAGCACTCTGACCTCTTTGAATTATTTTTTCTTCCTTCCTTCTATTATCTAAACAACTATTCTCATGCTTGTTCATTTTTTCTTGGACTCAATTACTCACTATTACTTCTTCTTTTTCTTTTATATATTAATTTATCCATTTTTTATAGATATATATTTTTTTAATTATTATTTTTTCTTTGTTTCATGCATGTGTGGTACTAGGGTTTGAAGCATAAATGAGCTATTTTCTATGGTAAACATGTCATTTACAATACAAAGATAAAGAAAGAAGAACAAGAGTGTGAAGATAATAGAAGAAAGATGAGTTTTCTCTAAGATCCCCCAAAAGATACCATTGGAACTATCTCACTTACTATTGTGCCTATAATTCTAGCCTTAATAGAAAGCAAGCTTGAATCTACCCCCAAATTTTTAGTGTTGAGTCCTGGAGTTCCCACTAGAGGATAGAGGACTATGATGCATGTGTTGGAAGATAATATTAGTTACCATAGTGTTTGAACATTTCATCATGTGTTTTAAGTTGCATGAATGATTAACCACCAAACTCAATGGTGAATTTAAATAAAGCACACAGGTTAAAATTTGGTGTGGAATGAATAAATTTAATTAATATTTTAATTTGTATAAAATAAATATTATTAAAAATATATGAAACAAACACATGATTCTTTCCCTCAATTACAAGGAATTTAGAATTATACGTACATTCATATTTTTCCAAAATTTTGTAAATCCTTTTAAATAAATCTACTTTTTCATATTCTAAAATCATTTTACTCCATGAGAAAACATCTCTTAGAAACATTCTATCCAAAAATTCATGTGCCTTCATTACGGCTCTAATTTTGCATAAATTTCTACTAGAACATTTCCTACCACAATATTTATTAAAGATCACCATCGATAGTTAACTATTGAGATTATTTGAAGGGTTGCGCTAACTACAATGTACACCAATGGAACTAAAAAAGTAGTTAATCAAATTAGCCACATTTTAACTTGACCTATTAAAACAAATATAAACCACAACACATTTCATATAAACCCCATAAATAGTTAGATTAGTTGGTCACAATAAGAGTTTGAGCACATTAAAATAAATGGGAGTTTCAAAATAGGGTATGGACATCCATTAAACCATAGGGGATAGAGGAAATTCATCAAATATTAGAGTAGACACTACCCTAGTACAGATGTATGGAAAAGTAGAAGCATGCACAAGGAACATGATTTGTTGAAAAGAATATCAATCCAAATTAGGCAACCTTTTTCAACACTGTTGCAACCTATGTAAAAATGGGATATTTGGAGTGAAATGCCATGATTGTAGGACATGTTCAACCTTTACCACATATTCTTAGAATGCCTCAAAAATATGTTGTTTTATATATTACAATAATTAGATGATATGCACAAAATAGATTTATTGAGAAGTATTTATTAGTGTTAAATTTTTTAACTTAGGGATAATTACTTAGGTAGTTTTCCCATATCGGGTAGTTTTTCAGCCATCTCATTTCTCACACCTTTAAAAGGCATGTACACTATTTTTTTGGCATATGGCTAAAGATTTTGTCTTGCAGGTGTTGTCATTGATGGCAACCCAAGTAATGCAACTCAATTCTTGCATCTGAATGTGCAACACTATTTTGGCTTCTACCGATAGAACATAACAAAGAACATGAGATCCAATTAAAGGCACAAAAGTTGATCCAGTCATCCCACCAGATAGATATTTTGGGTTATGAATCTTTGAGGAGGGTTTACAGAGGCTTGTAGTATCTTAGTTTTGATGCGCACTCATTGGTAAGTGATCTAGGAGGTATGGTGTACTAATTTGTTAATTATCTATGCTAGAAGGTTGACTCGGTAAATATGGAATTCACGAATGTATAAGATGGAATTACTTATAAGTCTCAATGTTGGATTAAGCATTATTTGGGTCCTCTCTTTTTCTTAACTAACTTTGGAGGATGCACATAAAGATTTTTTGGTGGATTTGGCCGATAAGTTAAAATATCTTAATACCATATGAAGCCGTCTGTTGGATGAATTAGTCTTTGATTGCAGATATATATAAGAGTTTTTTTTATCATTTAATGATGCATATGTGATGTAAAAATATTAAGAAGTAATTTTTTTGAGTCCTAGCAGAGCAGTAATGCGAATCTGATAATAAGTGATGTGAAGAGCAGTAAAGAGTAGAACAGGGCAGAGTGAAGTGTAATGTCAAAAAGAAGATCCAGAATAAGATTCATGAGCTTCATCAAAACTGTTACTTGGCATGGTTAGATGATATCATCAAATTTCACCCTTCAGATGGTCTTAATCTAAATTTTGTAGGCAGTAAGCCTTTATCTTTTGAGCAGTGAGCTCTAGGCAGTGTTCCTGAATGCAAGTGCAGTCTTTTTGTAAATACTATGTTTTGAGTACTCAAACTGTGGATTAATCTCCACTATGGTTTTTCCCCTAACAGGGTTTCCACGCAAAAAAATTGTGTGTCATGATGTTATGGATGTTTACTTTCAATGCATACATCTTTTCTTTAATGCAATGATGGAATTATTTCATGTTTCTAATAGATGAAGGTTGAATATTGTTGAACACTGATTCACTCCTCCCTCTCAGTGCTCCCTTGAGTCCAACAATTGGTATCAGAGCTAGTTCCTCTGCAGAAGTTTTGCATCTTGAGGTGGATCTTGGAATGTGATGGACTTTGGTAGTCTTCAACAACAAATTGTGGTAGCTCTTGATGACCTTGATCAGTCTAAAGCAGAATTTAAAGAATTAAAAGAAAACCTTAGAGATGTTGAGAAATTCATTTAGTCATTAAAGGATCAGATAGTCAACTCTAGGGTGAAGAGAAAAGATCTCTGTGATTAGATACAATAGAAGGAAAATGAAGATATGGATGATGCTCACCTGAATCAAACCCTGAAGGAAATAATCAAAGAATGTGAAAAGCTTCCTAGAGATAATACCAACCTAAAACATGAGATGGAATCTGTGATGATGAAGATGACTAAAGAGATAGAGGAAAGGAAGAAAAGTGAGGAAAATCTTGCTCAAACCCTGAAAGAGAAATCTGATGAATATAACAGAATGAGTGGAGAATTCACTCAGTTGGAAAGTGAATTGCAATGAACCAGAAATAATGAAGAAGAACTTGGTAAGAAGATTACTTATCTTAGGAATGATCTTGTCATTGCAAATGAATTCAAAGATAAGTTTAAGATCAGTTCAATAAAGATTGATGAGCTAACTCAAGGAAAGAAGAGTGGAAATGATAAGAGAGGTCTTGGATATGAAAAGGGAGAAATTTCTAGATGAGCACAAAAGAGTTATAGACATAACATAAATGGAAGGTATCTTGTAAGACAACCTAATGCACAAAAATTTAATGGATATTGTTTTTCCTGTAATAAGTTCGGTCATATGGTTGCCTAGTGTAGAAGTAATTTGAGGTCAAAAGATTCATCATTCTTTGGTCAGTGTTTCAATTGAAAAAAGCATGGTCATAAATCAATTGAATGCAGAAATATGTCAAGTCACTCTATTGTTAGAAGAAATGTTGAATGTTATGCATGTGGGAAGTTAGGGCATATTGCTAATCAATGTAAATTGAGTAGAAAATAATGGAATGGATAAAGAAATATTGTGTACTATAACTGCAACAAGTATGGTCATTGCTAGATTCTGTAGAAAAAAGAACACAAACAAAAGAGGTCCGATATACAGAGAGAGGAAAACAGAGAAAAATGATAAAGGAAAAGAAAAGATAACTATGGATGATATCAAAGATCAGATGAAGAATACATGGGTAAAGAAAAATGATTTTGATGCTGAAAATGGTTCCATACCAGAACTTGCTTCTGGTAATTCTTTCGGTAACTGAACTAAGGCCATTGGCCTAGGGGGAGTTTTATTAAGAAAACATTTCCTCCCTTGTCTATAGATGGTATCGGAATGGAGAAAATTGTCATGAAGGTGCACTCTCAATGTACAAAAGTTTTTATGTTTTCAGAAAAGGAAATTCAACAAATTTGTTGATCTGCAGAAGATTTTTCTATCGCCGTTTGAGAAAATAGAGTCTCCAAAAAATTTAGGGCAAGTGCATTTATTGCGAATGTGCAAGCTATAAAGTTCAATTATGAGCCATCATTTATCACTTTGCATTATCAAAGAGAAGAAGGAGAGCACTCAACAAGCATATTTCAAAGCACCAAAATCGAATTCATTAACAAATTCATCAAGTACTTCAAATCACTCTCAAATTCTTCATATAATTCAGTGTGTAATTGTGAAACCTAAAACACAAAAAAGAATGGAGAAAATTAAAGGTTCGATCACATTGGATGAATACAATAGTGCAAAGATCAGATTTATGAGGAATCTATTGCTTCTTGATGAATTAAAACAATTGAGTGAAGCCAAACATGGAAATTTGGATATGTGGAATGAGTTTTTGTACCTTGAGAATGCAAAATTCATAAAATTATTGTTGGGTAGATTGCATGGTGATGTTTTAACTTTGGACAAACCCTACACAATCTCAAAGAAGGTAATTGAGAAATTAGCTGGATTTTTCAAAGTCGGTGATGTTCCTAGAAATAAATCTATCTGAAACAAGGAGGTCGAAACCCTAACCGAGATAATCAGAGATCAAAGAGCTCTGTTGATAGCAACAATCATGAATCTCATTATGAATTACATTTCACATGAAATAACCTATAAAATATTCTATCGAAATTGGGAAGGGGCTACATCAGCTAGTGTAGTATACATTGCTCATAAAATGATAATTGAAGATCATGACTTTGACCTATGCGGATTGTTAAAAGATTAGATGATGGAGAATTTTCAATTGACAAAGGATTCAAGGTATCCATTTAGGTTTGGCAGTCTAATTATATGTCTAGTTATGTACTTTTTGAATTCATTGCCAAAAATTGACAATGTAGCATGGACATCAGATAAACCGATATGCACCCAAATTTACTCTTATTCTAAGAGTTTGTCTAACTGGGATTCAAAATTTGAAAGTTTCTGTAAGAATGTGCTTGTGAAATGTGGATCAGTCATTATTTTCCCTCCGGTAAGGACAATGGAAGTTGGTTCCTCCTTCGGTAGCACTGATAAAGGACATAAAAGAGGATAGGAGATTATCAAATACAACCCTCTAGAAAGCAAAGCTCCCAAGATTGAAGGAAAAGGGAAAGAAAAGGAAATTGTGGACATTCTGGATGAAGAACCTAAGAATCAACTGGAAAATGATTCTGGTATTGAAAAATTCAGTGAGGAAGAAGAAGATTTGTCAAAAGAAAAACTACAACTTATCCAAAGTGTAGGTGGTATGCTGAAAGTTGCAAGGCTATGGTCAGTCAGACCATCTTACGATCATGACTTAATTTTGGAAGTTCTGAATGCTCATATTGAGCATTGTAAGATAAGATTGGAAATTCTAAAGGATATTCTACTTGAAGAGATGATTGAGTGTAGCAGAGAATCAATGGGCTCTGAAGACAAAGACAAAGAAGAAGGTGAAATTATCTCTCACCTGAAGGAACAATTCAGACTATCCCTTGCTAAGCTTACGAAGAAAATGAATGAGTTGAGGAAGTGCATTAACTCAACCACATGAATCTACAACTATTATGTCTGTTGGCCCCATGTAGTCAACAACTATAAGGAGAAGTTGGATCAGATCGAGATAGAACTAAACGACATTGGCAAAAAATTTAACATGTCTCAGGATCCGGATGGCATTATTAGAAGGATAATCTAGGAGTTGCAAACAACTCAAATAAAAATTCAACTGTCCAAGAATGTTCTTGTGGAAAAATTTTGGAAGGTAAAAGACTTAGTTGAGTGTAGGCTGGAACAATTGTTGGAAATTCTAAAAAATGGTGAAAATTTGGAAGAATCAATCACAATTCTTGAATCTCTCATTGAGATTATAAACAAAAATTCCAAGAACAATATCTTGATTATCAACATTGGAATTGCAATTGATGGTTGGGAGACGTTTCTTCCAGAAGTGAAGAAAAACAACAAAATAATCTTCTAAAGATTGCAGTAAAATGTTTTCAAGTTTTTACAATTTTGTTTAAAGGAGAAGAACTATAAGCTCATACATATGCTAAATTCCTAAAGTAATGATGATTTTGAACATGTGTTTTGTCACCTTTTTTGTCAAATTTTTGGAATATGGCATCCCATCTTTGTCATTGATGTCAAAGGGGGAGAGAATGCAGTGAAAAATGCCTTATAAGGGGAGATAATGCCTTATGAATCTCACACGGAGAAAGTGTGCAAGAAGTTTGGTAGTATATCTAAATGATTCAGACACTTAGTCATTTTTCACTAAGTGTTTCCATCAATGACAAAGGGGGAGATTTTTGGCATATGGCTAAAGATTTTGGCTTGTAGGTGTTGTCATTGCTGGTAACCCAAGTCATGCAACTCAAGTCTTGCATCTGAATGTGCAACACTATTTTGCTCCTACCAACAGAATAGAGCAAGGAGTAGGAGATCTGATTAAAGGAACAAAAGTTGATCTAGTCATCCCATCAGACAGATATTTTGGGTTATGAATCTTTGAGGAAGGTTTACAGAGGCTTGTAGTATCTTAATTTTGATGTGCACTCATTGGTAAGCGATCTAGGAGGTATAATGTACTAATCTTTTAATTATCTATGCTAGAAGGCCAACCTGGCAAAGATGGAATTCATAGATGTATAAGACAAAATTAATTATAAGTCTCAATGTTGGATTAAGCATTATTTGATTCCTCTCTTTGTCTTAACTAACTTTGGAGGATGCGCATAAAGATTTTTTGGTGGATCTGGCCGACAAGTATAAACATCTTAATACCATATGAAACAGACTGTTGGATGAATTAGTCTTTGATTGTAAATATATATAAGAGATTGTTTTTATCATTTAATGATGAATATGTGATGTAAAAATATTAAGAAGTAAAAATTGTGAGTCCTAGCAAAGCAGTAATGTGAATCTGATCATAAGTGATGCAAAGAGTAGTAAAGATCAGAACAAGGTAGAGAAAAGTGTAAAGTTAGAAAGCAGATCCAAAATAAGATTCACGAGCTTCACCGAAATTGTTACCTGGCATGGTTAGATGCTATCATCTCAGTTCACCCTTTAGATGTTCTTAATCTAAATTTTGTAGGCAATAAGCCTTTATCTTTTAAGCAGTGAGCTCTAGGAAGTGTGCCTAAATGCAAGTGGATTCTTTTTGTAAACAGTATATTTTGAGTACTCAAATTATGGATTAATCTCCACCGTGGTTTTTCCCCTAACAAGGTTTCCATGCAAAAAATCTGTGTCATGATGTTATGGATGTTTACTTTCAATGCATACATCTTTTCTTTAATGCAATGATGAAATGATTTGATTTTTTGAATAGATGAAGGTTGAATATTGTTGAACATTGATTCACCCCCCCTCTTAGTGTTCCTTTGAGTCCAACATATGTATTTTATCTTATGATTTTTTTGAATATCATCTTTGATATTTGGCAAAATAGTCTTTGTGCTTCTCTCATGTATGTGTGAGAGTGGCTTTTTATTGTAGTTTGAGGATCCTGGGAAGGGGCTGCTATCTTCTACATGGTATCAAAGATCCTCCTCTTTCCCACCCTTCACAAGAGTTTCTTTCAAGGAGATCCAAGTGTTTGGGAATATTTCTCATGTTTCTTATTGCCATTCCATTGGAATTGGAACATTTTTTATGACACCATTGAGTTTTACAAATTAGTGTCATTTTAATCCCATTTATAGGACATTCCATTCATTTGGCTTTTGGCACAAGGAACCCAGTCTCTCTGTTTGTATTTTTTAGATCTTTGTTTGTGGAGAAGATATTTTTGTGGTCAAGAGATTAATCTCTTCTTAGTCTACTCTGTCTATGTGATGATTTGTAAGAAGCGATCCCAATATGCTCATTTCGTGTGATCATTTGGGTACTAGTGATGGGAGCTTCGTGGTGAGGGAAGAAGATGCATTGGACTTTTATTGTGAAGTTATAGATTATTCAACTCCCACAAAATTGTGTTTTAGTGCATTTAGGTGGAATTTGCAACTGTAGAGTTGAATCTTTCAGTCACAAATACCCTCTACATGATTTTATTCTATTGTAGGAGACATTATCTATTCACTTGAAGAGGCACTTTATGGCATTGGGAAGCATGAACCCTCAACCATGATTCTTTTCATTGGAGGAATTGTGCTTCTTGGAGATTGCAGTGAAGGGCGTACAGTTTCCTTTTTTTGCCACTTCCTTGTTGGGCGTGTAAAAAAATCACAATTTTTTTAACCTTGCTACAAAACATATATCCCACATTTGTTGTGAAGGTGTCTTTTTGGCATTTATATGCTCTAGTGCTCACACTATACATGTGAAGTGCTTGTGTGCTCTGTGTGGTGGCTTGTGTGCTTGGCGAGTTGATTTGGAGATTTAGCTTGGTGGTTTGGTGCGAGAAACCACCACAAAATTCCCATTAAGGTGTACAAATTTTTGCTCAATTTTTTTCAGATTTAGTTATATAATCAACTCTTTTTACATTATTTCTTCTTGAAGTATTTTGGACAGGTGAAATTTAATTTCAAGAGGCTTCATCATTTATTTTTGAGGTTTCAATATAGTTTGGTTTATTTTTTCTTACTTTTGGTGCAAATTGTTGTCATGACTACTCCTGATTTAGTTAAACTTTTAACCCTCCATAACTATCATAGTTGGTGTAGACACTAAAAATTGGTCTAGGCCTACGAGTACCACTTTCGACATAATTTTCTAATGTCCATGGTCATGATTAAATAATGTTAATTATTTAATTATTTCCTATACATATCTTTCTTCTACTGATTAAATAACCCTTAATTATTTAATTAATTCATTATGACCTTTTTATTCAACTTGATTGATTAAATAAATCTTATTTATTTAAATTACGTTGCTAATTAATTAATCCTCTTTCCAAATTAAATAACTTATTATTTAATTTACCTTTTATCATATTTTCGACTATAATTAAATATTCATTTTGAACTATTTAATTATTCAATTAACCTTTTCGACAATCAATTAAATAAATTATTATTTATTTAATTTAATCCTTCAATTTGAATGTTGAATTAAATAAACATTTAATTCACAAAAAAGAGTTATATATGTCACATTCTTCTATCACCTACTTAACTAATTATTCACTCACCATCTGATTCGAGATCTATTTAAATCAATCAGTTATCTGGGCATGTGCAGGATCATCATGGAAAAAAATGGCCCTTAAGTGGGAATGGAAATTCAAAAAATCAGAGTAAGGCAACTTGATGTAAAAAATTGAATAAGTTATCTATATTATTTCAAAAATATGTAAGAATAGAATTTGTAGAAAATTGAATTAGTTTCTAAACTAATAGGTTTATTTAAAAATATATATATATATATATTTGGTGAAAATTTGAAATTTCAATGCAGTAGTACTTAAATTTCAACGAAAAAATAAGAAGTAGGTGTCTGTCTGACCACCCTAACCACAATAAAATGATAATATTTTTTTATAATATTTTAGATATAAGTAGAGGACTCATGTCCCAATGTGATGCATATTTTTTTGTAATTTTTTTCCAAGTAAATATTTAATTATGAATTTTTAATTACAACTTTTAACAAATATAAAAACTCATATGTCTAACCACCTTAACTTGGTCAAAACTTCGTGAATTTATTTATTTATTTTTTAATAGTATGCCAAACATAGAATGTGACACATGTTTTAGGTTCAAAAAATTTGATACCGTTTGAAAGCTATAGATATTTTTTGATCATCCTATCAATTAGGAATTTAGTCATAATTCAAATAGAAAATAAATAATAATTATTTATTAAATTCAAAGTAAAGCATAATTTATATTGGTGGAAATTTGAGAATCTCCTCCAAAAACCCTTTTCGTTTTATTAATTTTGGGTAAAAAAAGGAGTTGTCAGCCAGATGGGCCATCATATCACTTACATATCGCCACTTTTTGGCCCATCATGATCCTGCACATACCCATCTCCTAATTTAATATTTGATCATCTTTGTGAAGAGACTCTCTGTCTTGATCAGTCAGTCTAATTCTCCTACATGAACATATTTATTAATTAAATATATTTATTTAATTAATTAATTCACGTGTGCATTCGAACACCCACTTCATCTATTTCAGTATTTATCTTTGACATTCAAACTGTTATTCTTCTCATTTTCAAATACTTTCAATTAAAGATTAAATCATTTATTTAATCTTGATCTCTTATTCTTTCAATTTTCAAATAGTCTTAACACCAAATTAAATTATTATTTAAAATAATCTCTATCCTGCAGACTTTTCCAACTCACGTTCTAACTGACACAGAACTCACATCACATGACATTCAACAATCTTAACCGTTGATCTCTCTTTTGAATATGAGTCGATCATTCGAAAACCCATTTTCTATAAATTGACCTAACATTGTCATTATTCCTCCTCCTGAAATCAACACTTTTGAAAGAACTTAATCTTCGATATTTTTCTTAGACATACATCAAGGCTATGCTTGCATACATACTGAAAATCTGAGGGCAAGAATACCAACATGACAAAATGGAGAAAGAAAACCAAGATAATTTGAGGAAATGGATTGATATTCAGTGAGACTCTTCTATGTTTTACGTTATTTACTTTTTAGTTTATTTATCTCGTTCTTTGTTGTTTGATTTAGATTAATGCATGTTAGATTAGATTTAACCATCTCACTATGTAGAGCTATTTTATCTACGTTACATTTGGTGAAACCGACATGAGGACACTTCAATCTTTGTGAATCCATTCCTCTTTCTCATTTTTTATTTTGTAGGTATCATACGAAAAACTGCATTTGACTGACAAAATGACGCATTTGACTCCGCGAACCGCAATTGATAAATTTCGAGATGCATTTGACTACACGAGATGCATTTGAAGATTCCACACCGCATTTGACTGTCAACATCGTGACACATCTATAAATTGAAACGATGCATCTGGCTGGTAATACTTTCGAATTTTAACTTTCGTATTTTCATGTTTTGATTTAGATTCATTTTGTTTTTTTCGCTAATCTTTTGTTTACAATTCTGTTTTAGGATGATAACACCATTTTTGTAGGACGAAGCATAGAAGAATTTGAAAAACCAAAACCTCTTCTTTTCTGCAGGAAAAATGATGAAGACCAACAAAACTATTAACAAATTGCTTGCAAGATCTATTGTCATAGACCTTAATTTTTTAAAATGAACATTATGTTTGCTAGTTAGATAATTGTCATTTGGATTAAAATTAACCAGTGTATTTCGTGTCTATACATGTTTAGTTTAGAACCTTGATTCAGTATATTGTAGTATCCTCTCCCCTCGTGCATTCATGTGATCCTGGGTGTAAGAGAACCAGTTACTGACTCTAGAATTTGGGTCTGCGTTGGTGGTTAAGAGTAACCAATGCGACTCAAACAGGTGACAAGATTTTTCACCGAGCCACTCCCAACTGGTATAGAAATTCTAATGCTTGAGGAAACTCAGTATTATAGAGATCCTAGTGGAAAAGCATTTGATTCCCCAGTACCCTTGTGGTGTGTCGAAACCTACAGAGCGTAATCTTTGCAAACTAGGATGATATTGCCTCTCACATGGCTTTCTAAATGGGTGTCCATACTAAAAATCCAACTTGTTGTAGTTTAAGCCAAAATCCCATCTATTTATTGGTGTAGCAGGTCGGACCTGTGAAGCCATCTGAAACTCATGTGTAGAAATGAAATGTATGCCATGGGATTTTCATGGGTACAATAGCTTGGCTAACCCGTATAAGTGATGTCGTGGAGGGGAGCCAGTGGGGTCAAGCTACTAGTCATCTGCCTTGAATATGCGTAGCTGGGGAAACCCAATTGATTTAAACAGATTTATACACATCGAAACTAAAAACACTTTGTCTTCTATGATTGTATTCTTTATTTTCCAAAACTTGATCATAAAACTAAGTCAGTCATAAATTTTTCATCAGAAAAACACAACTGTAAACTGAGTCGCAACTATCAAATTTAGAACCACATGTGTCTTTATGATTCGCAACTGTTAAACAAAAAACCACATGTGTCTTTAACCAAATTCAATTTTTACGGAGTTTAGATTTTGAGTCGCATCTCCTTACTGAGTCACAACTGATTTATGAGTTGCATCTGTCATAGATTAAACTACATCTATCTGCAAAGTCACATTTGTCTGTCAACATTCAAAACTAGGTTTTATCAGTTAATCACATCTGAAAGTTGCAACACATCTATCAATTTCATCAACACATCTGGAATGAGAGCTGAAATTGACTATCAACAAAAATCTTGAAAACTATAAACACTGTCTGAAACCAAACCATCATTTTCACCTCTATTTCTTACGGTCAACCTTGAACAGAAATTGGAAACTTGCTCAAAAACCTTGCATTTTCCACATATTGGACAAATTTCATGTTTTGACATTCTGAGTCATTGAACCTAGTCACTTTTGTCATACTAGTGAATCCTTCCAACTCATCAATCTAGTTTGGAAATTCACCCTATCATTTTGTCCTTGTCCTACATCAGGTTCCTTGACAAAGTTAAGTCGTAGCCTTAATTAATCCATAGATGGTAGATATTATCCTCTTACAATCATTTACTATTGTAGACATCCAAATTTGATCACTCTCATATGATCAAAATCGTCTACTTTATTCATCTATTTCATTAATAGTGATTAAATAATTTATTTAATCATTATTTAATTTTCTGCCTAAGGTTCCTAAAGTATCTAATTAAATAAATTAAATACTTTACCTTGCCCCCTTGTCTTCTCTAAATTAAATAAACATGACAAATTATTTAATTTAGTCATTTAACCCATTTGAATTAAAATCAATTTTTAATTCTCCTTTTTTCTCTCTCCTTGTCACATTCTCCATAACCCTCTTCTAATCTAGATTAAATTAATTAATCTATGATTAGGATGTGCACCACTTAATCTTGATTAAGTTTCACATCCTCCATAATCTCCCACTTGCCTCTAATCCATCATTAATTAGCTTAATCAGGTGTTTGCACAACCTTAATCAGAATCATTAGCCACTTTTGGCTTACCTTTTCTGGTCAACCTTCCCACTTACCTTTTTTGGTATGGACTCCCTTCCCCATGTGAATTTTTAATTCACATTTATTCAACCAAGGATCCTCTCTTCCCCATGTGAATTTTTAATTCACTTTTGTCCTTCCAAGGTCTTTCCCATCCCCATGCAAGATTCTAGAAGCCTTGCCTTGTCACTTCACATGTGCCAAGGGCTTCTAGAACCTTGGACTTGTCACATCTCCCACATGTGACAAATCTCCAGCTTTTTGGAGATCTCCTTTTATCCAATGAATCTTCCATTAAATGTAAATTTTTAATTTACATTTATTCTTCCCACACATTTCCCCTTTTCCCATGGAGATTTTTGAGGAATTCTAAAATTCCTCAAAAGTCTCTTTCATCCTCATTTGGGGACAAGAAGTTCCTTTTTGAGGAAATCTTCTCATCCCCCAAGGTACCTCAAAGGTACTTGTCCTTCATCCACCTCATGTCCTTCCCTTCCACCTCTTGTCCTTCTCTTCCACCTCATTTCCACATCACTCCACCCTAAGACATCTCACCTTCCACATGTCAAGATGTGAGGGCTTGTGAGTCCTCAACTCACCATAGCCCTTCATCTTGATCTTTGTTGGATCAATCCCAATCGTTGAATTCTCTAGAGAATTCAATTTGGCCTATAAATACCCCTTCAATTCCTTCATTTTAGAGGATCAAGTCTTTTGCAAATAAACTCTTGCAAAATTGCCATTCAATCTCTCATCTATTTTAGCATCCATATTGCATCAATTCATCTTGCATCCACTTCATTTGATTGCCATCCAAGGAGCACACAAGACTTCAACATCAAGGGCCAACCAAGGAAGCAACAACATGAAGGTATAACAACAATTTACTTGTTCATCTTGCTTTCATATTGTTCATTTTCTTAGGCTAATCATTGAGGTGCCCTATTATCTTGTTGTTTCTCTTTATTGCACTATTAGTTTTACCTAACATCTCACATTTTAGGAAGCAACATTTTATTAGGATCACATTTCTGGCACGCCCGGTGGGACCCACTTAGGGGTCTCTTTCTTTCACATTTTTTGTTGTTTGTTTGTTTGCAGATTCAGGTCGCAGAGGGGTGAACTTGCCCTTTCGGACGCCGCAGAGGGGCAACCTTGCCCTCTGTTTCTGGCTGTTTTCTGTAGAGGGGCGACCCTGCCCTTTTAGGCTATTTTTGACTATTTTCTGCAGAGGGGCGACCCTGCCCTTTTAGGCTATTTCTGACTGTTTTCTGCAGAGGGGCGACCCTGCCCTTTTAGGCTATTTCTAACTATTTTCTGCAGAGGGGCGACCCTACCCTTTTAGGCTATTTCTGACTGTTTTCTGTAGAGGGGCGACCCTGCCCTTTTAGGCTAATTCTGACTGTTTTCTGCAGAAGGGCGACCCTGCCCTTTTAGGCTTTTTTTGACTATTTTCTGCAGAGGGGCGAATCCGCCCTTAACAGCACATTCGAAAAGTCAGATTTGCTGCACATCACAAAGAAGGGAGAAGATAAACAACTAACATTTCCTTGCAGGACCTTCCTTTTTATTCTGATTTTTAAAAGTCTTTCCTTGCTACTTTATCTAGGTACTTAGTATAAGCAGGGGAAAGTAATATTTGCTGTTTGTTGTGTCTATTTTACTTATTTTACCTTAAGGGGGCATTAGTTTGTTTTCACCTTCCTCCTTTACACGTTGTGCAGATCTGAAGGAGGTAGTTGGAAACAATTAGTGTCATCTTCTTAGCGGGACCTGCTTGGGGATTTGATCACCCCAAGGGACGATCCCAACCACATGTACCAGCGGGGTATATAAAGGGGGGAGAGCCAAAGCTGTACCTCAATCCAATTACGTCGTAATTGGTGGAACGTCGAAGCTAGGGTGATACCTAGCTAGACGTGAAGAGTTGGTCCGAGCCTTTCAGTATCTCGCTGGAGCTCCCGACTCACGCTTGTGATGGACTGGTGTTCACGGTTGTGCCTCACATACCGAGCGTATATCGAAGACTCCCTAGAAACCTTGTTCATCCTAGAGAAAGACCTTTGCCGGCCATACCGATTAAAACATTAGTCATAGGATTATGCTTGTCCAAAGTGTCTTTTTGTGAAAAACCAGTAAATTTTGGTAAGTGAAGTTGCATTAAACCATTTTAAGTCCTTGCCAAAATCCCTTATACAAACCAAGTTCAAGTTTTCACTGCAGAGGGGCGACCTTGCCCTCTGTTTTCAGCCATTTTCTACAGAGGGGCGACCTTGCCCTCTGTTTCAGCCATTTTCTGTAGAGGGGCAACCTTGCCCTCTGTTTCAGCCATTTTCTGCAGAGGGGCGACCTTGCCCTCTGTTTCAGCCATTTTCCACAGAAGTGCGAATATGCCCCCTGAACAAACCGTTTCACCCGTTTGATCATTTTGAATCTCCATTTGAATCCTCGAAACCTCCATTTGACCAATTCAAACACCCATTTGATCATTCCAAACCTCCATTTAACCCCTCCAAAAACGTCCATTTACCACATTCGCATTAACCATTCCACCATTTGGAACATCCGCCTTATCACAAGACCTAAACATCTTCAACAACATATCTCCCCTTTGTTTCCACCATTAAAACCTTGTTTTAGGAGTCATTCTGCCAAATTGACCAAGGCGTCAAATTGATCGTTATCCTACATAATCAATCTTTGTCTTCAACCTAATCAATCCGCTCCTATCTTGAAACGGATTTGTGTTGTAAGTCAACATCATTGGCCTGAATCAATCCCCTTCCATCTCAAGGTGGATTAGGCATCATAATCATTGATTTAATCCGATCAACCAACGTTACAAGTCACCTAGGGTGATCTCCAAATCAGGTTTTAGGATCCCTTTCATCATCCAATCACCAAATCCAATCATCATCCAACTATCAAGTGATACATCACCACTTGGTCCAATCCAATCCAATCACCAAATCCAATCATCATCCAACTATCAAGTGATACATCATCACTTGGTCCAAATCAAATCCAATCATCATCCAATCATCAAGTGATACATCATCACTTGACCCAAATCAAATCCAATCGTCAAGTGATACATCATCACTTGACCCAAATCAAATCCAATCGTCAAGTGATACGTCATCACTTGACCCAAATCAAATCCAATCATCATCCAATCTCATCAAGTTGATACATCATTATCCAAACATCAATAGTGATACATCATCAAGCCAAAATCAATCATCATTGTCTAAGTCATCATCTAGAAGTTGAATCTTGAAACTACTTGGTCATTTTGCACATTCATGCCCGTTCAAACCCGCTCACAAACAAAAAAGCAAATGGCAGATCAACAAACACAAGGTTCCCAACCAAATGCCCCTCAAGATTCTAATAACATTCCACATGATCCCCATAATGGCGTTTCATCCCAATCAAACACTGACATCCAGAATACCACACCGCCTAGTGACGAAAACATGGTCAATCAACCTGAAGTCACTGTGGACGAATATCTCAGTAATCCTGCCAATGTCCAAATGACGGATCGCCTCCTAAACGAACGTGGGGATAAGATCCTTGCCACCTTACTCATGAAGGGAGTCAAACCACCATCCAGTTTTGATACATCACAATATGGCCTTCCCCCATTTGTCGACCCGCAAACCTCACAAAATGTTCCAGAAAGCTCCTATGTTCCTGAGGGTGCACCCACTGAAAATTGGTACCACCCTGAACTTGGAAACACTGTCATCCATTAAGTCCAAGACTATCCTCGCCTTCCAAGCACAACATCTACTATTCCACCACCCGATCCTAATGAACCCCACATCTATGGCATGCCGTCATACATCCCGTCTGCTCCGCCGCCTCCTCCCCCATATTCTAATATTGGGGGCACACCTCCACTTACCAACACACTACCACCTACATTTCAACAACCTCCAAATAACCCACACCAGTCCACCACACCACCAACACCACCACAATATGTTGCTACTACAATAGCTTCATCTCAACACTTACATCAACAACATCTGAACATTCTTCCATTCTCACACAACCACCACATCAAGTGGTGCAACATACATCACAAAAACAACAACACATCCCACCTAACCCATCATAACAACAACAATACATCCCATCTCACCCGCCTCAACAACAATAAGTCTTACCTCATCCACCTCATTAACAACAACAACAACCTCCACAACAACATGTGCCCATCCCTACACAAACACACCATAACCCACTCACCAAATACCTTTATCATCCCTCTAGCACATACACTATTCCATCCCATACAAACCCTCTTCAGATAGTGCAAAACCAAACATGAACCCAAGCGCCACCTTACGCCAACCCTACACAACCTCAACACAATCCCCATCAACAAACGTTAAACCCATATGCCATGCAACAAACCACCATTGCACAACAAAACCAATCCTACCCACCCTATTTTCAACAACAACCAGCTCACCAACATGGGGCACCTTACACTCCCTATTATCAATAAACATCATCACACCAACAAAGAGGCCCTACCACCACGCATTATCAAAATATTATGCAACAACAGGCCCCCTCTCTTGTGTCTTACTATCAACAACAAGTGGCTCCCACTCAACACAACCAATCATCCCACCATCAACCTTCTTACAATCAACCAATACATTCATACCCGAATCAGCCCCTTTATGATCCAACAATGGGAGGGCCACCCCCATCATACCCACAACATTATCCATACACTCAATCCACTTTGACTCCTATCAACAAAGACTTGGAAGAAGTAAAAGCCGCATTAAGGGACTTACAAGCTGGAACGGGAAAACAATCCTTCAAGTTTGAGGACATATGCCCTTATCCATTTGATCCCTCCATTTCCTTGATTCCTTTTCCTAAACATTTCGAGATACCCAAATTTGACAAATACAAAGGAACCAAGGATCCTAGAGCTCACCTTCAAGATTTTTACGCTCATTGCCAAGAAGTCATGCACAATGACAATTACCTCATCTGACTTTTCCCTAAAAGTCTACAAGGGGTTGCCCTCAACTGGTTTATGGGTCTGGAAAAGGGATCTATCAAGACCTTCGTACAGCTATCTGAACAGTTTGTCACACACTTCTCTTTTAACTTAGAGAAATACATTGACACACTTGATCTCCTCAAAGAAAAACAACATGATGGAGAGACCTTTGCAAGCTACTTGCAACGATGGCGTGCCTTGGCTAGCAGGATGAAATCCCCACCAACAGAAAAAGACATGGTAACGTTGTTTATCGAAAAACTCTCACCTGGATATGGTGCACAATTTCCAACTCCATTGCATAACTACTTTTGCGGGACTTGTGGAGAAAGGCCCCATCTTAGAACAAGCTCTTGTCGCAAGAGGACAGGTCAAACATTTCAATTCCAATAGAGAGAAGTCCTTCGGGGATAAACCTCGTTTTTGGAATAGAAACAAAAATGTCGTCAATGATGGTGTCACTGACACTAAACACGTCCAAGTGGCCAACACCACACAAAGATATCCTTCCCAGCAACAACCGTCCGTTCAAAACGCCATATCCATTCCCCAAGGAGCACCACGACAACAAGCTAATCAAAATAACCAAGATGTGAATAAACGACAATTCACTCAGTTGGGGGAACCCCTTAGTGCAGTGTTTAATAAGCTTCTTCAAGCTAAGTACCCCATAACATACCCTGTCACCAAACCCCTCGATACGTCTAAACCCAAGCTTGCTTGGTTTAAAGACAATGAATATTGCGAATTCCACAAAATTAAGGGACATACCTTGGATAAATGTGAAGGCTTAAAAACCTACATCCAAGGTCTCATTGATTGAGGTGAAATACATGTAGATGCTAACACAACATCTTCATCCAATGCTCAATTACAAATATACCAAAATGCCTTTCCTAATCATAATCAAGGTCCTAGTATGTCCAACTCAAATCCTGGACCTAGCAATAACAACCAGCCAGAGAATAGTACCAATAATATCAACTACAAAAATGTACCATACAATTATCAAGGTGTGGTTTCATATGTAGAACAAGTGGAACCCCGTGTATCCATGATACATGTTAAGGGAAAAGATCCACAATGTGCTGTTACTACTCGGCGAAACCGCATCACAATCCCGGCTGCATCTCCATCCACCCAACGACCATCCACCAATTCCCAATATAATATCTTAGACCATCTAGGTAAAACTACAGCCCAAATATCCATTTTGGATTTGCTCAAGTCATCTCCCATACATCAAGATATCCTAACTAAGGCTTTGCAAAACACACAAGTACCTGATAATATTGACCCTACCTAATTTCAAGCATTGGTAGGCAATCTTTCATCGACCTATCAGCTAGCCTTTAGCCAAAAGGACATGCCACATCTCGATTCAAACCACAACCGCCCCCTCCATCTCGAGGTTGGCGTCAACTGTCAAAAAGTAAAAAGGGTATTAGTAGATAATGGTTCAGCCCTAAATCTATGTACGTTAAAGTTTATACAACAGGTCGGATACACCCAAGCTGATCTAAGAAATCAAGTGATCACCATCAAAGCTTATGATAATGCAGAGCGAGATTCTGAAGGCATTATTTGCCTCCCTATACAAGTGGGCCCCATTGTGCAATACACTATGTGCCATGTTCTAGACCTTGAACTCCCATACAACATCCTTCTTGGCCGTCCATGGATTCACTCTATGCAAGCCGTACCATCCACTTATCACCAATGCCTAAAATTCCAATTCCAAGGAATAGAAGTCACCATACAAGTCGACGCTCAACCCTTTGAATATTGTCGCACCTTGGAGGCCTCTTTTCCACATTCAAATTACTGCCCGGGGGTTGAAATGGGGGCACCACTGACATCTGATCCTATCCCATCCACCAATACTCTGAACATATCATCTCCACCATCATCCACACCTTCCACCATCACCAAGGTCCAGATCATAGATAAGGGATGTGGTGAATACGAAATGCACACCGCACTCAATGTGGCAACCATGCCACCTTCTCCCCGCACATATGGGCAACTGACTTTACCATTGCCAAAAGTAGAAGAAAAGACGCTTACCCTCACTTCCAAGAATGTGGGGTCCACAACATTCAATAATTTGGGATCCCTCCAGGATCTAATGGATGATGATATCAGTCAATGGGTTTATTGGGAAGAGCCTGAACCACCATGGCCCCTTATTGAATACTTTCATGAAGCCTATCCACATGCCTCCAAATTTATCGAAAATTGCCATTACCAAGGCGGAGGCCTTGGTGCAGAGGAACAAGGAAGACGTCTGCCTATTGAAGCAACTACCATCCGACCAAGGAATTTGGGCTTGGGCTATGATACCAAACAAAAGGGTCTTACAACATTCGCTAACACCTCTAACAATGTTAGTGTTGACAACAATTCCCTTGAAGACATATCGGAGGAGGAATCCATCATACACGCGTACGACGATTTGAATCACATTGACCTCCCCGCCATATTTGAATGCTTATCCGTTTGTACCATAACTTTATCCCTTAAACATCCTGAGTTTATTGATCATGACCTACAAGATAGCACACCAGTTAGCACTTTTCCCTCAGAAGATACCTATGTACATCTAATGGGATTGGGGGAAGATGAACGCCCTAATCACAAAAGCAAAAAGAAACAAAAGAAAAATGGGTCATCAAGTGAAAACCTCACCGAGGCGCTTTTTGACTATGAAAAAGTAAAAACAAAGGATGTATCTGACAGTGAAAACCTTGATACGGCACTGGAAGATGGGGACGTTCATCTTCCCCTTGTAGGAACACGACTATCCGAGCAATCTTCGATTCTCATTGAAGAAACACAAGAGGTAAACCTGGGGACAACAGAGATTCCAAGAATAACCTATGTGGCTAAATCTTTATCTGAAGCAGAGTACACCACCATTGTCCAAATTCTCTGTGAAGGGATCATCAACTTTGCATGGGCTTACTCTGATATGCCTAGCTTGGATCCTAATCTTGTTGTCCACCATCTGGATGTCCGTCCAGAAACTAAACTTGTCAAGTAGAAGCTCCGAAAAATGCACCCACAAGTGGCATTATTGGTTAAGAAAGAACTGGAAAAGTTACTGGATGCTGGTTTTATCAGGCCTATTGACTACTCTGATTGGATCTCTAATATTGTACCTGTTGCTAAACCCAATGGAGACATCAGGATTTGTATAGATTTTCGGGATCTCAACAAAGCTTTCCCAAAAGACAACTTCCCCTTGCCTAACATTGACATGTTAGTCGACATCACTGCGGGACCTGAGATGCTGTCCCTCATGGATGGCTTCTCTAGCTATAATCAAATCCGGATTGCCCCTGACGATCAACATAAAACCGCTTTTACAACACCTTGGGGTACGTTCTGTTATAATGTCATGCCCTTTGGTCTCAAAAATGCAGGGGCAACATATCAACGGGCAATGACAGTTATATTCCATGACCTCATTCACATCATCATGGAAGACTATGTCAATGACCTACTGGCAAAATCTGGAACCAGGGAAGAACACCCTACCATTTTGAAACGGATTTTTGAACGCTTAGAACAATACAAGCTTCGATTAAATCCAAAAAAGTGTGTATTTGGTGTCACATTAGGGAAACTCTTGGGCTTCATAGTGTCCCGCAGAGGCATCGAGGTTGACCCAGCTAAGGTGAAATCTATCATGGATATGCCTCCTCTAAGAAACTTGAAACAATTAAGGAGTCTCCAAGGGAAACTACAATCCATCCGCCGCTTTATAGCCCAACTTGCAGATAAATGTCAGTCCTTCGCCCACCTTCTCAAGAAAGACACCAGCTTCAAGTGGACTCAACAGTGTCAGTTAGGTTTTGACATGCTTAAAGGATATTTGGCCCACCCGCCGATATTGATTCCACCTATCCCTAGCAAACCCCTCTTGTTGTACATATCGGCCACGTCAGTAGCATTGGGGGCATTATTGGCACAACATGATGAATCTTCAAAGGAACGGGTAATCTATTACATTAGTCGCACCCTGGTCGGGTATGAACTCAACTATTCACCAATGGAAAAGGCCTGTCTTGCTATAGTTTTCAGCACACAAAAGCTACGCCACTATATGCTAAGCCATCCTATAAAATTAATATCCAAAGTCGACCCCCTCAAGTACCTGCTATCCAAGACAGCCCTGACTGGTCGAATGGCTAAATGGATCATGCTTCTCAGTGAGTTTGATATAGAATATGTGGATAGAAAAGCCATTAAAGGACAAATAATAGCTGATCAGTTGGCAGATGCCCCATTAGTGGATGCTTATCCCATAGAAACTGAATTCCCAGATGAAGGAGTATTTGCAGTCTCAGAAACCACCACCTGGACATTGTACTTTGATGGATCACACACCCATAATGGATCGGGGGCAGGAATCTTGCTTATCACTCCCCAAGGCGACTACATACCAAAATCATTCAGATTGGCTTTTCCTTGCACCAACAACATCTCTAAATATGAGGCCCTTCTCATCGGCCTCAGAATTGCAGCTCAATGGCACATCACCCACTTGCAAGTTTTTGGTGACTTCCAGTTAGTCATAAAACAGGTCAACGATGAGTTTTTGACAAAAGATGAAAAGTTGTTGCCTTACAAACGCATGGTGGATGACTTCAAAAAATATTTCACTACCATCTAATTTGAACAAATCCTGAGACTCCAGAATAAGGCAGCAGATGCTATGGCTACCATTAGTTCTCTCCTCGACATGCCGAAAGATTGCACAAATTGTCAGTTCCTAGTTGAGTAACTCCTAATCCCAGCATACGATATCCCTGAAAATGACATGGTGTGTGCTATTGTAGGCCCTGAATCCCCATGGTACCATGACATTTACACCTACATCCATGACAACATCCTCCCGCCTGATCTCACACGAAACCAACGTAAATCATTTATCCAACGCACAGCTCGTTATACCCTTATTGGTGATACACTTTATCGACGTGGGTATGATGGAACTCTCCTCCGTTGTCTAGATGAAACTGAGGCTCGCACAACATTAACAGAAGTGCATAGCGGTATTTGTGGGGCCCATTCTAATGGTATGGCCCTAGCCAAACGGATTCTCAGAGCAGGATATTACTGGCCCACGATGGAACATGATGCTTGTGAATATGTCAAAAAGTGTCTTCCATGCCAACAACACGCAGATCTGATTCACGCTCTAGCACAAGATCTCCAACCCATCACGACACCTTGGCCATTTTCACAATGGGGTTTCGACTTGATTGGCAAGATCTACCCTCCATCTTCAGATGGTCACACCTTTATCATCACAGCCACTGAATACTTCACCAAGTGGGTGGAATCCATTCCACTCACTCAAATCACTGGTGTTCAGATCTCTAAGTTCATCCTTTATCATATTCTCTGTAGGTATGGTATCCCCTCAACCATCATCACTGACAACGGAAAACCCTTCAAAAATAAGTGCATGAAATCCCTTTGTGACACATATCATATCCAACATTGTTGGTCCACTCCCTATTACCCCCAAGGTAATGGACAAGCAGAAGCAACAAATAAAACATTGATCAAAATCATTAAGAAGATGGTCAATAGCACTGGTCGTGATTGGCACCTCCATATCCATCCTGCTCTTTGGGCCTATCGTACATCCATCCGCACCCCTACTGGAGCCACTCCATATTCTCTTGTCTATGGCGCTAAGGCTATCTTGCCAATTGAAGTTGAAATCCCTTCACTCTGCATCTCCCTCAAGAATCTCATCACTGATGAAGACACCCGGGTGGCATGCTTGGCACAATTGGAATTGCTCGATGAAAAGAGAGTCAAGGCTTATACCCATCTACAAGCTTATCAACATCGACTCAAAAGGAGCTACAATAAGAAAGTCCGCCCTCGCCAATTCGAGATTGGTGATTTAGTCCTAAAAGAAAATCAGCGGAATCAGCAAGATCGAGAGAAGAAAGGTAAGTTTGAAGCAAACTGGTTGGGCCCTTATGTCATCACCTCCAAATATGGTTCTGGTGTCTACAGGCTCTCCACCCCTGAAGGTGAGCCTTTGGAGGAACCCATCAACATCATGCATTTGAAGACGTTCTACACTTAGATCAGCTGGGGTATCCTTCCTGGTAAAAGTCAAAAATACAAAAAAATTAAAAAAAAAATCCAAAATAGTAAAGAGAAATAATTCGTCCTATGGTGAAAACCACCCCTGCGTGGCACCTTGGATACGTGCGATTGGTGAAAACCTGGCAACAGGCGCCTCTCGTATAGGGCTGAATCATTATCTATCGAGCGTCCTGGTTACTCTATGGCTTGCGCACCGATTCCTCAATCCCCATATCCTCCCATCTGTTTGCCTCACCTTGTCGCTTGGTATATTTTGGTTGAGCATTGGATGACTATCATCTGCTATCCAACACCTTGAGCTTATTATCCTAATCTTGAGCTTGTGACATCTCTTCTTGGTCTCACTGCGTCCCCTTTCGAACTACGTTGCCCCTGCGCTTGCACGTAGGCAAGGTTGATCTTTTGATCTGCCCCCGGGGCTTCTTCGTGTCTTCATCCCCCATCTTTTGTCATCATCACCCTCTTTCCGCTTTTCTCATCATCCCCACTTGAACTACGACGCCTCTGCGCTTGCACGTAGGCAAGGCTAATCTTTGGATCAGCCCCTGAGGCATTTTGTCCTTCATCACCTATCCTCATGGTCCACTTTCCGATCTTATCCATCTTCAATCTTTTGTCATATCCGAACTACGTTGCCCCTGCGCTTGCACGTAGGCAAGGTTGATCTTTTGATCTGCCCCCGGGGCTTGTGTCTGTCTTGGTCTTCCATCGGTTTCCATCAGTCCCCTTTCCACTCTTTTATCATGAACTACGAGGGCTCTGCGCTTTCACGTAGGCAAGGTTGATCTTTGATCAACCCTCGAGCCCCTAGGTCTTTAGGTTGTGTCTCGTCCTCTCGTTGTCAGGTATGTCCTTATCGTTGCTGACTCTTCACAAACAAGGTCTCCTCGTATCAAGAAATCTATCCAATGACAATTATCCTACGTCATCTAGGTCACTTTAGCTTAGTATCCATCATCGGTCTTAACAGGATGCATCCTTCCTAACAGACCACATCAACCCCATCCATCCCTGGGATCTTATGGAAAAGGACGCTTGTAGTTGATTACCATCTTTTGGTACTTTTTGATTTTGTTTATCATTTGAGCTCCCTATAATCACTAGTCAAGATCGCCATGATCCTTCATATTGTGGTGTGTTTTGCCTAGTTACCATAAGGACATCTCTTGACTTTTGTTTTTGTCTACTGAGATACCCCACATGGTACCCACCAGGATTCTTTTCGAACCCCGTGTTATGTGGGGGCATCTCTTTGTGCTTGTGGTTATTCCAATGCCTGGCCCGACCAACGTCATCACGACTTTGGGGTATTGGGATATCCTTCTTGTTTGTCGTGTTTGTTTTCTACATTTGACATTAATTTGTCTTGGTTTGCATACCCTGACGTCCGATGTCTTATGCTATAGCAAAAATCAGTGCTCTAAAAGATGGCAAATTGCATTCATGTTGCATTTCATCTCATGTTGCATAATCCCTCTCCATCCTATGATTGCCCCTATGTCTATGACTTATGGTTTTGGTTGTGCAAACTCTCATTCACTTTTACTAACTTTTCTTCTCGGGATCCTTACGGTCTTTGACAGGTACTGCACCCCACACATCCTACACCTACCATCTACCCATTGACACTTATGTCCACGATCATTAGGTCCATTTATCCATTTACATCCATTCCTTTATCCATTTGCATTAAATTCATTAAGTTCATTTACATCCGTTTACCTCCATTCATTTATCCATTTGCATTAAATTCATTTACATCCATTTACCTTCATTCATTTATCCATTTGCATTAAATTCATTAAGTTCATTAACATCCATACATCCATTCATTAAGTTCATTCACAGTCATACATTAACATCCCTACATCCATTCATTTATCCATTTGCATTAAGTTCATTAACATTCATACATCCATTCATTTATCCATTTGCATTCACATCAATTCATTACTCACCTTGTTAACACAATTGCATTACCATTCATAAATCATTTAACACAATCACACATACATAAGTAAAACATCAACATCCCATAAAACATCATATACATGTGCATAACATACATACTATCATAGGAACATCACATAAAATACCATATGCATACCATCCATCACCAAAAAGTGTGACATACTATCAATGGAACCATCACATATCATCATCATAATAATACACTATCCATATCCAAAATATGGTCATCACATATACACCTCCATATCATGCTCAAAATAAGGTGCACTCCACTACCATCTGGTACCTGTCAAAAACACCTGCATCCTATCATCTATCCTCTGCATGTCCTAAGCTGCCCACATCTGACCTCTGAGGAGACTCAGGTACTGGCCCCCTGTGTGTCGGAGTCCCAAACCGAGAGGGAGCCGGCTGAAAATCACTGTACCTTCTGGTCCGTGTACCTAATGACTGTGATGGTGCCGGCATCTGAGGTGTCTGCCTAACATACCGCGCTATACGCTGCGCCGGATCTAGCACTGCCTGCTCATACACGCACCTCCAATACGCTACCTCCTGCATATAATCATCTCTCTACCCAGCCTGGTACTAAGCGACATTCCGCTCATGCCTGTACCTATCTCTCTTTCTACTCATGGCCTGTCGCTCCTGCTCCCATGCCTCCTGTGCCGCTGTCAATAAATGTATCTACTCTGCAGATCTGTCCCTCTCTGCATGCATCGTCTCTAGCATAGTCTCATCACTCGACCCTCGACATGTCCGCATCTGTGTTATATCCCTCTCAGCATTCTCTGCCCGACCCACTGCTGTGTCTCTCTGAAACTGCAGAATCTGGACCTGTCTCCATAAATTGTCTCTGTCTCCTTGGAGTGCCTGCATCTGTCCCTGTAAACTCTCTCTCTCTCCCTGTAGAGCCTGCATCTGTCCCTGTGCACTCTCTTTCTCCCGCTGCACTATCTCTAATTTAACCTTTGTGGCCTCGGCCCTCACCCTCATCTCCTCTACTGATGCCTCTGCCATATGTGCTCTCTCCTGCAGTGTCGTCCTCTCACCCTGAAATCCTGCCACCTGCAGTCTCAATGTCTCCATCTCCCCCCCTCCTGTTGACTCCGGCTGCCCTCGCATCTGCGCAACTGTCATTGCTGCCTCTAGCCTGTCTCGGTCCCATGTCACCCGAGCCAGCTCCCCCTGTGCTCTCTCCCTCTCTGCTCGCATCCCATCTCTCTCTCTCTCTTTGTAGCCAATACATCTGTCGTGAGCCGGCTCACCACATGATCAAACACTATACCCTCTCTATCCTGTATCCTCCGTACCTCTGTATCCGCCCTCCTCACCTCCTCCTCTAGCACCCATATCCTCGCCTGGGCCCCTCTTAGTAACACCACTGGATCGTCAACTGCGGTTGCTGGTACTATGGCTAACGACTCCATCACTAGTACACCTATGTCCATCACCTCTCCCTCTCTCTCCTCCTGTACCGGCTCTGTTTGGCGTGTCACTCGAATCCTTCGTGGCTGTCCATTCCTCCCCACCCTCATTAGTCTCCTACCCTCCTGCTCAACTGGCTGGACTCTCCCCTGACGACTACTCTCAGGCCTCTCCCTAGGCTGTCCTCTACCATCCACCACCCTCTCTGCCTCATCCTGTGGATCTCTGGCTCTACCCTCCATCGACAGCTCTGAGACCCTCCCCTCCTCCTGCTCAACCCTCACCTGCACCCGCCTCCGTCGTACTCTAACACCAATCCCCCGTTGAGCAACTCTCCCCTCCACCACCCGAAGCATCTCCACCTCTGGCTCACTCTCCAATCTCACCACCTCTATCTCCTCCCCCCATCAGCTCCTCTTGCCTCCCCCTCCTCTACCACAGCTCCCCTCGGCCTCCTCCCCCTCGACCTCCTCCTCCTCGGCCTCCTCCTGACCCTCCCCCTCCTCGCCGGCTGATCTCCAGCAACACCTCCCTCCACACCACCACTCTCAGATCCCTCATCATCCTATCTCTCATCCTCCTGTCCCTCCTCCTCCTGTCCACCCTGCTCCGCCTCCTCCTCTTGCTCATCCCTTGGTACTCCCTCTAGGGCCCCCACAACCAGCATCTCTGATGTCACCCTACCCCATCGATGGTTGCGAAACC